>CM057454.1:1084520000-1085120000 GCA_016271365.2 Neoceratodus forsteri | reverse complement strand
TTGTCTTCCACGGTGGTTCTGATGTCTCATGGGTGCCATTTCCACTACCACCCGCTGATCCGCAGACTTGCTGGTGCTTGGTTGCTGCTGATCTTCGTGGGCCCCAGTTGTAACACTTTCAGCCATCCCATCATTCGAAAAATGGTTTGATCGACTCCACAAATTGAAATGAGTTAATTTCTGATAATTAAAGTAAGAAATGTTGAAAATCTGACAGTTTTTAGTATAATAAACACCACGAGGTGAAGAGCTTCAAAGGAGTGCTTCCAACCTGGAAGATGGCTCTCTGGCACCCTCTGGGACACTCAGTCTTACTGAATGAAGGTTTGCGGAAACATCAGAAAGATCTACTTCACAGAGCAAGTGATGGATACTTGGAAAGCTGCCAGAGTATGTGGTATCAGCTGATACTGCAATGACCTTGAAACTCAGACTTGACAAGTACTTTGGAAAAAAAAAAAACAGAATGATGATATTCAAACTAAGCTATTGGGAGGAGGAACCCCATGAAACTCCAGAACAAGAACAGCATGTCTAGGAAAAAGACAGGTGGTGCTGGGATGAGGCGGCTAGCCCTGGCGCATACAGACAGGCTGAGTAGCCATGCTGCAAATAACTGTTTATTACTGCAAAACAGCTCCAAGGACTCCACCTGCCCAGCGCTTCAACCAATGCTGGTCTTCGTTACGGGCATACCATGTTGAGCAGTTTGCAATAAACAGTTATTTGCTACTTAGGCTGTCTGTTTTTTTCCTGCATGTGGTTTTCTGTTGTCCAGGAACTCCATGGACTGGCGGTCTTCTTTCTCTCCTAAATATGTATGTAACATGTATAATCTTGAAGAAGCTCTATGGTCAAAACTGTAATTCTGACTTTTGTCTATTTTCAGTGTGTATTTAGTATAATCCAGTTTTTTACTGCCCAGACACTGATTTGAAGTACGGCATGCAGTGCACTAGTGGTCTAGTGGTAGAAGGGTGAAAGGATTAGAAATACAGTTGCACCTGGGTTGCTGGCTCACCTGAAAATAATTCAGTTCACTGAGACTGCTGTGCTGGACTACCCCTGCTATGAACTAGAGCTATCTCTCTCAGCAAAACACAGGGCCAGTGTAGATCATAGCCCAGAAACAGTGAAGCACAGCTGCACCTCTGTTAGCAATGAAAAGAGGGCTATGGATTTTCGTGCTGTTCCTCTTGACCTAAACCTCGTTACCTTAACAAACTGTAGGCAGCTGGCATCATTGTGAATTCTTACATAAGAAAAATTATAGGGCCTGCAGTGTTTACTTCAAAACCTATTAACTAAACAATTTATGTAGCAAAAAAGAGAGCAGTTAACCACAAAATTTCACTGTGACTGAAATTAATTGTGAGGCTGGAATAAATTATGTCAGAAGTCAAGTATGCTACAGTACACTGCTCAGACCAAGCCTGTGAAAATGAGCAACTTATTTTTATAGGAAAGCTAGAGGCAGTATGATTCAAGCAGTGACAATAAGTGGTGAGAGATAAAACAGATGTAAAACATCCCTGAAGACATCAGTTCCTTACTGAAACTAAAACACATAAACAGACCATGGAGTTCAGAAGATACTGGCAACCTGCCCAAGGCTACCATGAACTTAACAGTCGTTACCATAGTGTTGTTTACCAGCCTACCATTGTTAGAGGTCCCACATAAAGTTCTTTTGTGGTCTGCTAATGTATATTCCATTCCCATTCATAAGTCCACAACAATGAGCTCATCATTTGAGAAATACTAAAGTAATGCTAAAAATGCTCTGTAGGTTTGTAAAACTCCAGAAAATCTGCAATAAATATGCTACTAAAGGAAACCTCTACTGGTAGTTCATACATCTATTAAATTTCAGATTGCAGAGTCGCAGGGGGCTGGATTTTCAAAGCCCTACAGCCGACATAAGGTGTTTCGGCAAACAGTTGTCCTGCAAGTGGTACCTTCGTGCCAAACCACGCAGCATCCCGATTCAGAAATGCAGTCTGCATCTGAATGGGCACGTCACATCCTTGAAGAGGCTATCATAAACTGGTAGAAGTCAGTTGGGCACTGCCTTGTTCTTCCAGCCTGTGCTAACAGCATGTTTAAGGTCTGTGGATTTCCACCTTTTGTGTTTGAGGGCTGTATTATTAAACTGCACGTTTGGACAACTGCGTTCTGTCTTTGCCTTTTTCAGTGGTGGCTTGTTTTGAGTTGCTACATGTATGTGGGGTGGCTAAAAATAGAGTATAATGCCCTGCAATCAGGCCCGATTTGTTTTGATTTATTCTTCATACTTCTCGACTTTAAGTCGGCCTAAGCAGCCCATGGCAAGCTCCCAACCTGATCACCCAGCCAAACACGGAGAGCTTTGCCCCAATGACTTAACCCTTCATGGTGGGGTCCTCCAACCCCCTCAGACATCCAAATCTGGTGATCAGCAAGTAGCTACTAGTAGCAGTAGTCTTTATTTTTATGTGGCACCTTCCCCGAGACTGAGGGTGCCATTACAATCGATACAGCAGCAACACTAAAAACATCACAAAGAACTTTCCTGCATAACGTTGTTTAAAATAATTTCTGTGCTAGGTGTGGGCACAAAAACTGTAAAATAAATGTGTTTATTTCACCGATGTTAAATAAATCATGGAACCACCATTTATTTAACACCCTAACATCAATCAAACACCATTTAACACCCTGCCATCAACCCCGCCCCACCGGCACTACTTACACTTACCCTTACTTTCAATTTCATTAAAGGCAAAACTGCAACCCACAGCTCCAGGCAGACCTGTTCCCTCCCATACCCGTATAACACTAAGAAAACATTTTATGGTATCTCACTCTCCATTTCAAATTTATCACCAGAAAACACAAAGCAAAAACAATTTGTTTTACTTGTATCTCAGGAGTGTGGTGTTCCCCACCCCCCGGCCTTCACCTCTCGCTCTTGTCGCTTGCTTCAGCCACTTTGACTGCAGCTACAGCATTAAAAGAACTCAAACACAAACATTTTCAACACATCAATAACATCTATAAACAAAATACACTGATTTTTGTTTTTGCTTTAAATCCAACTGCAATATTCTTGCCTTTGGCACAGTCTCACTCCCAAGTCCCACCACCCATATCTCCATTCCACTCTTTAATTTCCCATCCAATTTACCCAACACAAAAAACAGTAACTTTTTGGAAAGCACTACAACTTTGCCTGGTCTCTGACAATCCAGCAGTCTAGTCGACCCACAGCACTCGCTCTGTGTAGTCACTTTCTGCCCTTGAGGTCTCTCTCTTACTTGCAGCAACTGAGCATGCAGCATTTTTACTTTCTGGAGCGAGGGTGGAGAAAACAAAAATAATTAAACAAACAAACAAAAACAACAGGAAGGTAGGTTCAACCAGATAGCGGCTCTCAAACCATTTAAAAAAACAAAACAAAGCAAGCAACAAAATACAAAAAGAAACAAGAGCCCAGCGCCTCTCTAGCTCTCACTAAGTGAGAGATAGACCGCATGTTTTCAAAAGTCTCCGTCGTCCCACAAACTAAACCCAACCAATAAAAGTGCGCTACCTATCTCAGGATGTCAGCTGCACAGTTACAGCGAATGGAGAAGGGTAAACCAGTCCCAACCATGACATGAGGATACAAAATAATCCTACCAATTTTATACAAAATAAACACAATACATAGTAAGAATAAATAAAAAGCATCCAAAAATTCCTTTCCTAGTTCATAAATGAGATATGCAATGGAAAACTTGTTAAATAAATGATTTATGTGCAGTTTGGTCTCGGACACCTCACTGTGACGGGAGCTCCGCCACTCCTGAGGACTGACCTTTTCTTAAATCTGTTGCAATAGTTCTATTTCTAAGCCTCATCTATCCTTTACTATTTCTAGTCCATAAGGTTGGCCACCTAGGGCACCCCTTCTCTCTCCGACTATGCTATAAGTGTCCTCTTTGATTTTCCTTTTCCTCTTAGGTCCTTGTACAAGGAGGTTATTGTGGTGACTTCAGAGTATATGTAAAAAGGTTGTGTTTATTGTTGCTGGATTGAGTATGTAATCGCACTAAGTTATAAAATACCTTAATGTATATACCTTATGTTTATGAAACCTGTAAATGTTTAAAATACCATGGCACTTGGTGTTTTGATAATGATAAAAAGTACTAGGTGACTATTATAGAAATTAAGGTAGTTGTGCTATTTAAAATGCATGTAAATTGTTGTAAACTTAACAAGCCAGAAATATGGTGATTTGCATATATCCCATGATGCACTGCATTATGGAAGTATGTATGAGGTTGTATTTCTTTGAAACTTGATTTGTTACCAATGACTTTTGGGGTAACTGTTCTTTCAGTGATTCTGCATTGAGGTTCGTTGTTTATAGCTTGTTTTGTTTTTCTTCTTGTTGGGCCCCCACTATGTAAGCAAATGAGGGCTTGCATAAGGGTTATGGGTACCGTTGTTAATGGACTGGAGCAGAGATCAGTGTCAGTAGGTGTTGGCTAAGTGCAGAGAAAAGACAGTAATAGTCTGTTGTTGTAAACTGATGTACTGAAGAAAAATATACCATTGCAAAAATTATTTCTTGTATTTTGAATAAACATCACAGAGAGTTGTGTGTTGAACCTGACATTTGGTGTCTGGTCCATCTGTTATCCCACACCCCTCCACATTCACGAGGTTACCCGAGGTCAAACTGTCTTGTGCACATAAATCATTTAACTCATCCCCACTGCATATTTCTTATGTAACTTTCCAATAAACAGATTAATAAATAAAATCAGCAGCATTTTACCACTTGGAGTAACACTAATGTGGGAAAAGTTAAACTCGAAAGACTGAGCTAATAAAAGATCTTCAGGGCGGCTTAAAGGCCTTCACTGAGGGAGCCTCCTCAAAGTTTTAGGAAAGAATTCCACAGGACAAACCTGCTCCTTCAAAAGCCCGGTCCCCTGGGTCTTCAGCCTTGCTCTTGGAACTACCAGAGGCCCTCCTCAGTGAAGCAGAGAGGACATAAGGGTATGTGGGGTGCAAGAGCCCACCAGGTAGCCTGGGACCTGCCTTTGTAGGGCCTTGTAAGTTACATTGTCCAACTTTAAAGGAGATATGCCACTAGACAGGCATCTAGTGCAGACTACGCCAGCGCCGGGATACGTGGTATGACTTCAAGAGCACGCCAGCAGCTGAGCAGCAGCATTCTACACCAACTGAAGGGCGTACATAGCATGTATCCATTGACCCAAGGTAAAACGATGCAGTAGTCAAGCCCTGAGTCACGAATGATGCAACAGTGTGGCCAGATCATCAGGTGGGAGGGATTTAATCTGGCTGATGTTCCACACATGGTAAAATCCATTCTGGACTACTGCTGACACGTGAGCCTCAAGTGTCAACCCCTCATCCAGAATGACTCCTGATTTTTCACCTTTGTGGCAGCTAAGAGTCTGGAGCGGTTGAGCCAAAGCCTGGTATCCCTCCTCAGTAGCTGCCACTCCACCCATGACCCAGCTCAATCACTAGAACTTCAATTTTCTCTGGGTTAAGTCTCAACCAGCTCCATCACATCCTGCTTAGCATGCTCATGTTTAACAGACACCTGATCACTGTCGTTGTTATTCTGACTAAACTATTCTCAGACCTGAAGCAGAGCTGCTTCCCAAGGCTGAGTATAGGGGAAATGCTGAAATAACTAGAGATGAAAATCTGAAAGTGCAAACATGATCAAGTGGAAGATGACTTGGCAAAACTTACACGGAAAAGAGCACATTTGGAGGAGTAAGAGATGATGAGGAAAGGCAGAGAAGGACCGGACGACTCTATTGTGTGGTTTGTGGAAATAGTTTTGCACTGTCTGCTGTAGTGCCATGTAGTGATCTATATTTCTGTGTTTCCAAAATCAAAGAAATAAAATGTATACATATTCCAAACTGTTTCATTTTGGTCTGATTGAAACATTAGGATTTCTAACTTTATAAATAAAGATGGGGGGCGATAGTTAAGTTTTAAGCTATGATGCATACTCTGGAAAGCAAAGAAAGGAAAAAGGGCAGCAGTTGCTGAACTACTGAGAATATGCTCCTGCTCTGCCAATACTACCATATCATCATGGAAATGCACATTTGTACCGTTTGTTTTTCTGCAGAGTACAAAGGAACTGAGCTTGTCCTTGCCTGCACTGCAGTAACTAAAAACTGTATCCAAATTAGTTTGCCAAGTCAAACCAGGTTAGTACTGTGTCTAGTGAAAAAGGATGGAGTAGGAATATAAATTAAACTCCGGAAGGAAAACAGAGATGTGGAATAAATAAAGTAGCTTGCATTCACAGGAAAATGGAAGCTGTCGGTAGAAAAGATCTGCAACTACCCAGTCTGCCCAACACTATCTATGGCTGGATGTGAGGTAATATAGTGGCCATTCTCTCCTCTGTTCCCCACTCCTTTTTCCCCAATATCCTTAGCAGTCCCATGTGTCTATCTAAATCCTGTCTTAATTCTCCACCAATTTCATACAGGCCCCTTCCTTGATAATTTGCTCCTCCTATCTTCCACTCCATCAGTGAAGAAATATTCCTGATCTTTCTCCCTAAATCTTCCGTGTCTGGTTTCACTGAGCTCTCCTGGTGCCTGTGTTTTCACTCGGAGTGAATCAACTCTACCTTGTTAATCCCATGAAGGTATTTGTTTGTCTCTCAGCATATCCTCCTCTATTCTTGACTCCAGTGTGTAAATGCTGAGGTCCTCCAACTCTCCATGTAGAACTGCCCTGTATCATGTTGGTTACCCAGTTACAGAAACAGTATACTGTAGTGGTTAAGTGGTTGAGGTGCAAACCTGGACACCTGGGTTTGAATACCATCAGTCCCCACCTGCATACTGTGGGACCCTGAACAAGTCACTCTAACTACCATGTGCTCCTATTCTCCTCTCCACTGCCCTACTGCACTGCTGATGTTTTCAAATTGTGTGACATTACTCAGCCTTAGGTCCCTCTCCTCAAGACATTCTCTCTCTGCCACTCTCCCCATCCTGTATTCTGTTGTTTGGGTTCTTAGCCCAGCTGTATGCACCTTACACTTCTCTGCATCCATTTCAACTGCCATACCTCTAACCATGTCTCTAGTCCTTCCAGATTTTCCTCATGGTTCTCACACCTATTTTAATGTCTACTCTACACAGATTTTTATGCTAATTTGGGAAGAAGCAGGTTCTTCCTGGCTCCCTTCTCCAATGTCACAAATGAACATATCGAAGAGGAATGTCCTAAAGCCAATCGCAGCAGCACCCACTGGTGACCTCCCTGAACCCTGAGTGCTCCCTGCTGAAGACGCACCATCTGGGTTTTCCCTATTTGCCCATATTTTACACATCATGTAATCCTATCCCTCCAAGGTTGCTTAGCTTCTTGGCTATCAGTTGATGAGTGATGAATTCAAAGACTTTGCTGAAGTGTATGTACAGTATGTCGATTGCCTGACCCTTGTCCACCACCTTTGTCACATAATTAAAGAAGCCAGTCAGGTTCCTCTGACATGACCTCCCTCCCATGATCTCATGCTGCCTAATGTCCTACAACTCATTCGTTTCCAGGAACCCCACAAGCCTCACCTATATCATGGACTCCAGTAAATTCCCCACTATAGACGTTAGGCTGACTGGTCTATAATTCCCTGGTCCACCCTACATCTGCTCTTATGCACAGGAACCACATCTGCTGTACTCCAATCCATTGGCACTTCCAAGAGATCTGCAGTGGTGTAGCCAGACTTATCCCAACTGTGTCAGCTCATGGATGTGGCCCATCTGGGCCATTTGATTTATCCACCTCCAGTGCATTCCGTCATTTTAATACCTACCCCGTAACTGGTTCTATATTGATGCCCTCACCTCCTTCCTTTCTGGCATTGATGACACATTCAGGCAGTTACCCTTATGCTCCATTGTTAACACCGAACAAAAGAACTGGTTCAGTATGCCCCTTTCCTTTGTTCTCATCTTCTTCCACTCCTCCCCTTCCTCAGTCTGACTATCCCTCTTTGGATTTCTCCCACAGGTAATGAAGGAATGCTTTTCCCTCCGCCTTCATTCTCTCTGCTATCCTCCATTCAGTGTTTAACTTTTGCCTCTGCTGTCTTACTGGCCCACCTTTGTCTTGTTAAGACACTCTATCATCCCCACCTGGCAGGTTTTGTACTTTTTAAAGCCTTCCTTTTCTCCTTAACCGCATCTCCCACCTCCCTTGAGTACCAAAATGGTTTCTTTCCTGGTTTACTCTTTTCTACCACAGAGACGCGTGGCCTCTAACACTCCATTTTTGATAAAGTCCCACTTTCTGTCCACCACAACTGTTGGCCCCACCTCCTCCAGTTTCTCCTTCAGCAGCTCCGCATTCTACCAAAAATTCACATTTTGAAGTCCAGAACCTTTGCCTGTGAGTACTTTCTATCTAACTTGGCAGATTTTCAAACCGACAAGCACCAAACTTATGTAAAAAATCTTACATAATACCAATACATAAATCAGGATCTCAGTCAGAATTCTATAATTACTGTCCTATCTCTATTTTATCAGCTCTGTCTAAGGTGCAAGAGAAGATTGTTTACAAACACCTTAATGATTATATTAAGTCACATGATTTGATTTCCACTAATCAGCATGGTTTTAGGGGTGGATACAGCACTGAGACTGCCTTGGTTAGGTTCACAGATGCTGTCCACAGGGCTACCAGTCCTGTTGCCTTATGGGGGCAGTGTTTGTGGACCTAACCAAGGCATTCGCTTAGTTGGTCATTCTCTTTGTTGAATCGCTTCAAGCATGTGGGGTTAGAAACTACTGTCCTGGCTTAATGATCATCTCACTAACAGGTTTCATAGTGTTAAATTCAATGGTGTTTTTTTTTTCTTTTAGTCAGGGTTCAGTATGGAGTCCCACAGAGCTCCATACTGGGCCCTTTGCATTTTTCCTTTTTATCGACTCCCATTTCACACACTACCACAACTGTGATTTACTATTATACGCAGACGATGCTGCTTTGTTTACCAATAACTCATCTGTTTTAGGAATTAACTCCACCCTCAGTTGCAAATTTATTAAAGTTCAGAACTGGCTCTGACAAAATAATCTTTTTCTAAATAAATCTAAAACAAAACTTATGCTATTTGGCTCAGATCCCCAAAAACAGGTTACTTACCGTAACAGTAGTTCTAGGAGTGGTATATGTTGTTTATCCACACTTGTTGGCAGATTGCCTTTCCCTTTAAGGGTCACTGGAACATCTTCAAGTTGTCTCCTCCCACCCACCGGTGGTAAAACCTCGGCTCAGTCCCATGACACCAGATCTAGCCAGCTCTGTAAGCAGAGGTGTAAGGCCTAAGATGGGGAGGTCGGTGGGTCAGTGTGGGTGAACAACATATACCACTCCTAGAACTACTGTTACAGGTGAGTAACCTATTTTTCCTAGGGATGTGGATAAGTTGTTCTATCCACACTTGTTGGCAGACTCCAGCAGTTCTCCGGGAGGAGTGGAGGCAAGGCGCACACCCCTACTTAGGAATAGGGACTAGAGAACTGAGGCCCAAAACCAGCATCCCGGCATGACTCGAGGTCGAGTGGTAATGGAAAATGAAGGTGTGTGCTGACTTCCAGGTAGCAGCCCTGAAGATTTCCTGCATAGGGACATCCCTAGAATCAGCCACCAACCAGCGGTATGGTTGGTGGATTGAGCCTTAGCCCTATGGGAGGCTCCCTACCCACAAACCTATAGCAGAGATCAATGCAGGAAGTGATCCACCTGCCAATCGCCTGCTTGGCTGCAGGACTGCCAGGTGTGGCTTCAGCATAGGTGACAAACATCTGGCAAACCTCTCCCGAACTTCGCCGTATGCTCTTTGTAGTAGGTGGCGTCATCTCAGGTCCAAGGTATGAAGCCTGTACTGCCTCCGAGCTGTAATTGGGGTAAAACACCAGCAGAGTCATCACCTGGTTAAGGTGAAACTCTGACACCACCTTCGAAGGAATTTCTTGAAGTTGGGGCACAGGACAACTTTGTCCCTGTGGAAGATCAAGTAAGGAGACCACCGAGAGCACCTGGAGATCCCCAGTCCTTCTGGCTGATGTGATAGCCACCAAGAAAGTGGTCTTCTCACGCACAAATGTGACATGTCACACTTGTGCATAGGAGGGTCATTAGTGGGGTCCCACAGGGATCAGTCCTGGACCCTCCTGTTCAACGCCCACGCCTCTGACATAAGGACAGGTATCAGGAGTGAGATGAGTCTCTTTGCTGATGACTCAAAACTGGGGGCGGTGGTGGATGGGGAGGAGGGAGGGTGGCCCTGCAGGGGACCTGGAGGCTCTGGAAAGATGGTCTAGAAAGTGAAAGCTGAGGTTCAATGGGGAGATGCAAGGTACTGCACCTGGGGGCCAGAAACCAGGGCCAAGTGTACACCCTGGGGGGTGAAATAGCTATAAGTCTCGGCATGGCCGAGAGGGATCTTAGGTGGTGGTGATGTCAAGATGAACAACTCAGACACTTGTAGGAGGGCAGCAGCCAAGGCCAACAGGATGCTGGGATGCATCACTAGGGGATCACCTCCAGAAGGAGGGAAGTAATCCTCTGTATAACTGCTTGGTGAGGTCACACCTTGAGTAAGTATCATGCAGTTTTGGAGGCCACACTTAAAGAGGGACATTAAACTCCTGGAGTGGGTCCAGAGGAGGGCACCAAAACAATTTGGGGCTTGGGGACAGGACCCATGAAGAGAGACTAAGAGTTAAATATGTACACATTGGAAGAGAGAAGGGACATGATAGAGGTCTTCAGGTACATGAATGGGGTAAATAGGGAAGGAACAGTCAGGGTGCTTCGAAGGAAGGAGGAGGGCCACCAGAGGGCTATGGGTGGAAGCTGGAGGGGGAAGATTCAGGGGGAAAGGAGGAGGTGCTACTTCACTGAGAGGGTGGTGGAGCCATGGAATGCGCTGTCTAGGGGCTGGTGGAGGCAGAGACGGTGGAGGGTTCAAGAGGGGTGGGACAGGTACAAGGGAAGGGTGCTGGAAGCAAAATCCAATGCAGTGAGAATATCTGGAACTGGGAAGGGAGAAGCCAGAGAAGGCGAGAGGTAGCAAGGTCAGCTCCAGGATGGGGCTAATTAAACGAGAAGACGCTGGAAGACCAAGTAGGGCCTATTCTGCTGGTATTTAGTATATTAGTATGTTCGAATGGCTTGCTTAAGAGTTTTGCCAAAACCAGCAGTAAATCCTACAGAGGTGGAGGTTCACGCGGAGGGATATGATCTAGGCCCTTGAAAAGCATCAGACCACTTTCTCCTGCACCACTGACTGCATATCGGCCCACGCCAGTAGGCAGAGATGGCTGCCAGATGCACCTTAAGGGTTGTTGACTGAAGCCCCAGCTGGGAGAGGGACCACAGATAGTCCAAAATACTAGCCACTGGACAGGATGAAGGGTCCAAGCCCTTGCCGTGGCACCAAATAGAAAATCTCTTCCATTTGAAGGCATAGCTTTTTCTGTCTGATTCTCACGGATGCCTCAGCAACCGTGAGGACCTTACTGAGAGAGACTCAAAGCCTGAATCTCTAGCCACTCAGGAACCAGGCTATCAGGTGCAGGGATTGAAGGTCCGGATGGAGTACCTTCCCTGATTGATGGACAGCAGGTCCGGCATACTGAAGATGCCTTGGAAGCCTGGAGCTGAGGCTGAAGAGATCTGGTACCAGACTGGTGTGGCCAGTCTGGGGCTACCAGGATCACCTGCGCCTTGTCCATCCTGGCCTTGATGAGCACCTTGGGCTCGGAAGTGGAGGAATCATCGGTGGGACAGATGGATCAGGACATGAAAGAACGATCTTGAAGATCCAGGGAGCAAAACCACATGCCGTGCTCCAGGGATGGTATTGTCTGAGCCAGAGTTACCATCTGGAAGGTGTGAGACTTGAGGAACCTGTTCAGGTCGTGCAGATCGAGAATGGGGCACCAGCCCCCGTCTGTTTGGTACCAGGAAGTACCTGGAAATGAACCCTGGGTCTGAAGGAGGGTCTGCAACCTGCGCACCACTTCCTTGCAGAGGAGCTGAGTGATGTCGCCTCGGAGAGCAGACTGAGTGACAGTGGACACCAGATCCACCCACCGGGCATGGGTTCAGCTTGGGGGCACTGCTCTAATTCCAAAGGCAGGCCCCGACCTACTCTTCCAGCTCCCAATGGTCCATGGTGATAATGGACCAGGCGAAGGAAGTGGCTGAGCTGGCCCTCATGGGAGGACTCAGGGGAGGTGTGATGGGTTTGAGGGTGGTACCCCTCAACCCGGCCACTGGGCAGGCTTAGAGGAGGAGGATCCGGCCCAAAGGGCCACCAGGACCCTTCCTCCAGGCTTGCTAGCCAATGAGGTCACTGACTTGGCCTGCGGTCACCAGGTTTGCACCTGCTGGCCTGCTGTTGGTGCTGCTGGGCTGGTCTGGTCACAGGAGTAGAAGAGCAAAAGGGCTTGCCTCTGGTGCTTGGGGCCTTGTTCTTCTGGGCAGTTGTCACAGAGTCCAGGGTGGCACTGGACTTCTCAATAGTTGAGAGGTGGCCTCCAAACCAGGCCAGAACAAGTCAGTGCCCAAAAAGGAACATCTGCCAGCTTGTGTTCAGTGTCAGCCATGAAGGTTGAGGTCCTCAACCAAGCCCTATGGCGCATGGCTGTTGCAGCCACTACCGAGCGGGCACAAGAGTCACCAACATCCAGAGCAGCCTGGAGTTGTTGCTCGCCACTGCCCTTCCCTGGTTCTGGACTTGCTTGACCGTGGTCTGGAGGTCTGCTGAAAGGTGAGGAATAACCTTGTCCAGGGAGCCCAAAAGGCATGGGAAAAGTGCCATCAGCATGGCCGAGCTAGCCTGATGAAGGCCGAGTGAGGAAGTAGCGAGACCTTCTTTGCTGAATGATCCAATTTCTTGGATTCTTTGTCCGGCAGTCTGTCCATGTTGCCTGTGTTGCCTGAGCTCTGAAAGACGGAGTCAGCCACCAGATCCACAGCTGAGGATGTTCAAAACCCGAAAGGGAGCCGGTTGGGACCACATATTTGCGGGCCATCGGGCCCAGCGTGCAGGGGCAAGATGCAGGATGCTGCCACAGATCCAGAGCTGGGCCAGTAATGGCCTTGGCCACAGGGAAGGCCTCCGAGGAGAGTCCCTTTGTCCAGAATCTCTGTAAGGGAATATCTGGCCCATTTCTGGACCAGTTCAATCTCCATCCCTGTGGACTCGGAAATGAGCCAAAGAATACCCATGAACGAGGTGGGTCCCTTGTCCATGGAAAGGCCCCCAGAGGACTCCACGTTGATGGGATGTGAGTGCAACAGTGAGTCTTGGACTCCGAGGAGTCCACGTGAATGGGCATGCACCTGAGTCGCCCTCGACCTGCCTGGGGCAATCATGAGTAAGGGTGACCGACAGCCGATCAGGCAACCCTTTTGCCGACTGAGAATCCTTGGTCGGTGCCCCAGACTTTGGCTGTTCGGGTGGTGGCTCCACCACAATTGGCAGAGAAGCCTGCTTCGCCGGGCCGGCTGGGCCTGAGCCGCATCTCCCAGGGGTGATGGTGGCAGGAACTGATGTGGCCGCTCGGGTGACAGCCACTTAATAGCCAGGGTAGAAACCGGAGTTGGCTTCGTACTGGTCAAGACTAGCTGTTGCCACATCATATCATCATAGCTGCATGCAATTTGCGCCAGAGCCTCCTCATCCGAGGAGTGACAAAAGAAGAAGTAGTGGGCGCCGCCACTTACCGTGATGTCAGGAGTGAGATTGCCGTGACAGTGAGATCTGTCTAACTTGGTAGAGGAGGACCGAGATCCGACTCGACTGGCCGGTGGGGCCGACGGGGAAACTGAAAGGACCCAGGGATCCCCACGGCCCTCCAGGTCAGGTTCCTCAGTGGTTGGGTTTGACCCAGCAGGCTGAGATGACCTGCTCAAAGACATTGGAAGCACCAGAGTCTGAAAGAGAGAGTTGTCAGCCTCATCTGGTGACAACCTGTTGATTGGTTCAAGAAAAATCTCGCTGCATCAGCAGGCGCCTCAGCCAACTAGTCTGACTGTGGCTCCATGACACCAACTGAAGTTTCCTAGAGGAAGACTGCTCCCAATCCCAAGAGCGATGTCATTGAGTCTTTACTCCTTCGACTTTTGCAAGAACAAGAACGTATGACCAGCAGGGCCTTCTCCCTTAGTCGAGAGACATTGGCACAGCTCTTTGAAGGAAGCCAATAAGTGGAGTCCAGTTGGAGTGGAATGAATGCCGGTGAAAAGGAACTAGCCGCAGCCTGGGCCACCTCCTCCTTGAAGGCCTTGAGCTGTTCAAGCTGCTCAGTGGATCCCGCAGCAGCAGAGACCACCCAACGGGCATCCTGGACGCAATCCCGGCGGGTAACACTTTTTCCGTTGCCCTGGCTGGTGTCGGGCAGCGTGGTCTTCCAGAACTGATGGTGAAAGGACCGACAGAGATCGAAGCCTGCAGATCGTGGTCATGTCCTAGGCAGTACATGCACATGGCGGAGGGTCAGTGCAAGACATCTTCTGCCCGCAGGAGCACCCAGCGGAACCCAGGAACAGTTTTCTATTCCATTGCAGGGTGAGAGAAGAAGCAGTGGACGAAACTCAAATGAGTTTTAAGGTAAGTTTGGAAGCAAATCTGAAGATTTGAGAGCCAGGGCCTACCACATGCAAAAGCGCTAAGGAGGGAACCTGAACCTTCCAGCGAAAAGGAAGATCTGGCGCCATGGGGTGGAGCTGAGATTTTACCACCCGGTGGGTGGAGGAGCCAGCTTGAAGATGTTCTGATGAGCCCTAAAGGAAATGCGATCTGCCAACAAGTGTGGCTAGAACATATCCACATTCCTAGAACTAAAATACTTTTTAAATAATTTCAAAGTGCATGCTCAAGATGGAAACCCAATTGAGATTGTGGACTCATTTAAATATTTCAGAGTTATACTGGATTCATCATTAAGATTTAATCGCACATGGATAAAATCACAGCCAAGATTCACTCAAAGATTGGAACCCTTTTTCGATTACATAATTTCTTAACTAAAGAAACTTGTCTTGCTGTAGCACAACAAAATCTTTCCACATACTGAATTAAGCCTCCATTATTATTGCCACTGCACCTGCTAGTACTGTCTCCATCGAACTCATCATTGTCAGATATTAAATAACCTTGACTGGCTATCTCTTCAGAATAATTACAAATTGTCTTTGTCACGATTTACATTCAAAATTATGAATTCTGGTGTCCCAGCTTCATTACATGATCTTCTAGTCAATCACACTCCTACTTATGAGTCATGATCCTCTCAAAACATCAATAGATCTTACCATTTGGGCATACTAAAGCTGGGAAAAGATCCTTTGCTTATTGTACTGTTCTGTGTGGAATTTTTTAATTCATGTCAAACATCTTTCCTCAACTAAATCATTTTCAACAGCCATCCTCCACTATTTTATAAGTCTAAATGTACAGTATGCTCATGGAATTTGAATTTGTATTGTAAATGCACATACTTCAAGTGTGATTTGTTATAACCTCAACTTCAGGTCATACCTGAAAACGGAATGTATATTCCACTGTACCTATCTGCAAATTCAAATAAATGAAATGAAATGAAAATGTAGTTCGAGGTCATAAGATGGAGCACAGGCAGGAAATCCTGTTAGATGAGACAAACTTGCCCTGGAGGAGCACTTGTAGCTATACTGCTGGGCTATCAGGGCAGCAAGGGAGAAAGTCTTTGATGTGGTGATTGTGGCTGAGAAGAACTATCAGTCTGCACTTTTTGTGTAGTGGACAGTTAATTACACCACGACTGTCTAAGGCATAGGGAACTTGTTTCTGTAGAAAGGTGCCAGCAGCTGAATGAGTTCTTAAAGACAAGATTGTCAGAATCTGGGACCAGACTTCTCCATTGCCCAAGAAATGGGCAACAGGGATAAAGGGAGGATTTAGTGGCACGCTAAATGGCTGGGAGTTCCCTTTACTTGATGAAGATGAGGTCCTTTAGGGTGATTACGACTATGCTGCATCACATGTATTCCTGGACCCAGTATCCCCTGACTCAAGGCTGGTTGGTGGTCACTGGCACCAGTTTTGATGGGTATTTTCAATGCCTCTCTGGGGATGGGACTGTTGCCAGTGCCCTTCAAAATGTACTGGAGAAGGGGGCCGCGGTGGAGCAGCCATCGGATCAGACATGCTAATGTGAGCCCGCTACAGAGTGCAAATTCAACTAATCTATTGTTACTTTTAAGTGCTAATTTCATTTGAAATGAACTTTGTAGTGCTGCTTACTGTGTCACACTGAAAATGAGCCCAAAGAAGGTACAAGAAGCCCAACAGAGATAGGACACCTACTTTTCAGTATCTGGTGCAGCTGTATCAGGGAAAGTGGCATGGCATAGTCTGCATGGTGCTGGTGGTGGAGATTTGCCTACAACTCAGATTATGGCCATGCTTCATAAAATTCAAGCGACAACAGAAGAAACCAATAAGCGGTTGGTGGCAGTGGAGCAGGTAATGTAATGGTAAGGACCCTGCTTCAGAAGGCATTGTTAGATCCTGACATTGTACCAGTCATCAGCTTGTGGCTCACCTGTACGGCCATTGGTCCCTGCATGGGTCAATGGGTGTACAGACCATTACTGTACTACGGTCCGAAATGTAAATTTACATTTCAGGGACTGTGGTACAGTATAATTCACATGCCCATTGGCCCACGCACGGGGCCAATAGCCATACTGCACGCTGTCAGTCGGCATGCAGCTTGCGGGAGGGAGCTGAAGCCCGCCGCTGACCGGGGGGAGCGGTCTCAGTGGGTGGGTGGAGAGAGGGTACTGCTGGCCCACCAGGAAGTTAATTACACCTAAAGCCTGCGATCGGGCGGGATCGGGTCCACTGGATCACCAGGGAATGTAATTCTAACTACAGCCCGCGATCGGGCAGGGAGCAGGTCCACTTTATGTACATTTAACAAAGCCCGCAATTGGGTAGGGTCCACTGGACCACCAGGAAGTTAACATTAACTAAAGCCAAGGCCCTGGAATTCTGCAGTTCTGCGGTTACGGAATTTACCACAGAATTTGCATCATGCCGCAGAATATATATAGTGCCGCAGAATTCATTGTTTTGGTGAATTTTCATATAAATATACTGTTTTCCATAGTGTCAGGCTTTCTTTTCCCACCGTTTATCCTGAAGCCCTCCTCTATGCTCAGCATATGATGTCATCGATGACATCACATCATATTTAGCCAATGACAGGACTGCATTCTGCCAGAGAAGTGAATAAATCATGCCGCAGAAATCAGAAAATGCTGCCGCGAAGTCAAGGAGCCCTGCCGCGAAATCAGAAAATTCTGCCGCCAGAACACCAGGGCCCTGACTAAAGCCCACGATCAGGCATTGGGGCCACGTTGCCTTCCGAGAAGCAGGGCGTCGGTCCCCGGCAGCTGCAGCCTGGCAGGGCACCGGGCTTAAGTCACCAGGGATTGAGCACAGCATGCAAATGGGGCCATAACGACATGCAAATGGCCCCGCTTGTGCCTTCTGCATACATAATGGCTTCATTTGCATGCTCACGTCTGAATATCGCTCTTGCTTTCGCCCTAGCACAACCGCACTTGTGCTGAAATTGC
This sequence comes from Neoceratodus forsteri, assembly GCA_016271365.2. Taxonomy (NCBI): domain Eukaryota; kingdom Metazoa; phylum Chordata; order Ceratodontiformes; family Ceratodontidae; genus Neoceratodus; species Neoceratodus forsteri. Next base: position 1,085,102,303 of record CM057454.1, on the reverse strand, counting down.
AGGCCCTTGCTCCCTCCTGCCACTTGCTGCGCTTCAAGCGAAATCAGCACAGCGCCCGTCTGCGCGGTGTGGCGCCCCAGTGCCATATTCAACAGTGTTGGAGCATGGCGCAGCACCACTGACTATCACCCAGCCCATGCCTGGTGCATCCCAGTTTCACTGTGCCCAGGCTTGTGCCCCTACCTGATGCAATCTGAATATCCCACCCAGAATGTTCATATCCCTAGAATTCTATGCTGAGGTCAGAGCTTTGGAGCTGTACCACTACCCCAGTAGGGACACACATTACCTGTATTTATAACAATTTTAGCCATTTTACGAATGTTATAAGTGTATTAGTCCACTCCAGGACATCAGTCTCCGTAATAACCTTACTTCCTGGGTGCTTAAAGGACCCCACAACCCACCCAGGTCTCATTCGTTATTGTAATATTGCTCACACCGACTGTGGATTATTCCTTAAATATCAATTTCTTTCCCTACTGAGAGGTAGAAACTGTACTTGTTTGAGGTGAACACACACCGTGTTCCACTGGTATCTCCCCACATACTACTATCTATTCACCTCTACTGACCTGAGGGGCCTTTTGCAGTAGTGGAGCCCTAGCAGCCCACTAGCTGTTGCTTTCCAGTAGCTTACCTCAGACCTCACAGCCTCAAGCTTAGTCCTCAGGGCATGGAACCTCTTACAACTGAGACAGTGGCTGTGTTCCCAGAGCACCCTCTGGGTCATAGAAACATAGAAGTTGATGGTAGATAGGACCGCAAGGCCCATCCAGTCTGCCTGTTTTTCTACCTTGTGAATGTGCCATGGGTCTTTACTCTGTCAATGGCCTATCTATTCATACTCATCTGTATTGCTCCCTTATGCCTATCCCATGCCTGTTTGAAGCCCTGCACTATATTCATATCTACCACTTCCTGAGGTAGGCTGTTCCATGCATCCACCACCTTTTCTGTGAAAAATAACTTACTCACATTACCCTTTAATCAGCGTCCTCTAATCTCATGCTGTGTTCTCTTGTCTTGCTATTTTTCTTATGTTGAAACATATTAGACTCTTTCACCTTGCTAATGCCCTCAAGATGTTTGAATGTTTCGATCATATCACCTCTCTCCTCCTTTGCTCTAGGTTATACATACTGAGCTCTGGTAATCTGTCCTCATATGTCTTCTGATGCAGTCCTGCACCATTTTGGTTGCCCTTCTCCTGACTGCCTCCATTTTGTTCATGTCCTTGTGCAGGTCGGCCTCAGTACTGCACACAGCACTCCAGATGGGGCCTAACCAGTGTCTTGTAAAGAGGTATTATTACCTCCCTCTTATGACTTGTGATACCCTACTAATACACCCCAACATCCCTCTAGCCTTACCTACTGCTTTAGTGATCTACTCGGATGATTTCAGGTCATCTGTGATGATGATGCCCAAGTCTCTTTCTTCCCTTGTGATTGCCAGCAATTCACCTCCCAACCTATAGGTAGCTTCAGGGTTTCTTTTCCTATGTGCATGATCTTGCACTTCTTTGCGTTAAACCCCAGTTGCCACTCTTCCGACCATTTTGCCAGTTTTCCAGATCTCTTCTCATTCTGCCCACCCATCTGGATCATCTACTCTGTTGCAGATCTTGGTGTCATCTGCAAACAGGCAAACCTTACCCTCCAGTCCAACTGCAATGTCACTGATGAAGATACTGAAGAGGACTGGTGCCAGGACTGATTTCTGAGGTACCCCATTTTGTGACTTGCATCTCTCCCTGACTGTATACCGTTTACCATCACTCTCTGTTTTCTGCCTGCCAACCAGTATGCCATCCAGTTGACAAACCTCTGACTCACCCTAAGCCTACCCAGCTTATTAATCAATCTTCTATGTGGAGCGGTATCAAAAGCTCTGCTGAAGTCAAGGTAAACATCATCAACTGCACCCCTTGTCCACCACTCTGGTTACCCAATCAAATAAATCTACGAGATTAGTTTGACAGGACCTTCCTGTTGTAAACCCATGCTGTGCTGCATCCTGTGCTCCTATGGATTCCAGGTGTTGCACTATCCTTTTTTTTTTTGGTACTTATATTTATTGATTTTGACATAAAATACTATATAAGTATCACCCATAGGACAGTGCTTAGTATAATTACACATCAGTTGTCATAAGAACATACAGTATCATTGGCACTCCTTACTTGATACAGCATAGGAAGGCTTTCAATTATTACATTGCTTAAACAATTTAAGAATTATAAAGCTATTGCTGCCATGAGAGAGGAAATGCAAAAAATTAAAACACATTATTTGTAGGAAAACACCCTTTTATAGGGTGAAGCTTCCCTATCTCCAAAATTGGGTAAAATAGACCAAGGTAATGAAACACTCTCTCATCACTCCACATCCCCACTTCCCAGCTAAAGCCTGGGTCAGATCAGATATACAATCTAGTAAACAATCCACTAAAAGTGGCTAAGACTTCAGCTGCTCTTGAACATTATGGTTCTCCCATTCCCTTAAATACAACTTAAAAAAAACAGAAGTTAAGATGTAACATCAAGTACAAAACGTTGTTCTGGGCTTAGCTGTAATACTGAGCAGAAGTATCTAGAGTGGAGCCCTCTTAAGTGCACCCTTGGGAAAAAGTTTTTTGTGCACTTAAGCGGCTTTCATTTAACCAGAAAATTACTTCCGTCACATTTCACTGTTTCTCTAATGCATTTTATTAGATACTGGGTGCTCAACTTAAACAGTACTACTGCACAGTCCTAAAGCACAGTAATACTAGAAAAAAAATCAGTAATCTTCTGTTTTGTGTGTTTCAGTGTATAATTCAAAATGAAACAGAAGGTTAAAGTCAGTCTTTTTTGACAAAAAATTTTCTTACTGTGGCCATGCTAGACAGCACAGTGGCTGCAGTTACAATGGCCAATTAAGATGTTAAGGTGTACTGTTTAAGGTGGTACATGTACAAAATGTGCACTTAAAAGCTGGGTTGGACTGAAAATCAATAGGTAAAGTAAAAAAGTGCTTTCTCAAAATGTGCACTTACATGTAGTGCACTTATGAGGTAAATTAACATCAGATGATAGGAAAAAAATCAGGATATGGAAAAATGTGCATTTAAGTGGGATGTGCACTAAGTGGGCTCTACTATATTTAGGATAGATGATTTTTCTTGGTCCTCCTACACACACCCCCCTTATCCCCTCTGATTCAGCAATACCCCCTCTGGACTTTCTCCTTTCACTAATGTTTCTATAAAGTCGTGTCCCCTTCTTTTACTGTATGTGCTAGTGTTTCCTTGGTTTGGGCCTTTGCCTGCCTTACTGCCTTCCCTGCTTCCTTAGGGAAGTTTGGTATGCCTCTCTATCTTTGTCCCACTGCATTCCTTTATATGTCCTGAAGGCCAACCTTTTGGTTCTGATCTTTTCTGCTACCGCTTTTGAGAACCAAGGTGGTATCCTCCTTCTTTTGCTCTTGCTTTTCTCCTAACACAGCGGATGTTGCTTCAAGTACTGCATCCTTAATGCTTGCCCACTTTGCCTGTACCCTCTCATCTGCATTTTGTCTTGCCAGGGCTAGTTTAACTCTGTGGCCATCTTATAACAGTTCCCGTCACCCAACTCAGACAAACACAGTAACTCTTGTGTTTTTGTGTGTGTTTGTTTTTACCCTAAATTGAAGGTTCCAGTAGTAGAGTTCTAGTTCTTAAGTCACAGTAGAGTAGTAAGGTTCTAACAGCACCTCCTTCATCTTGCTGTTCTCTGCTAAAGCTATCTGCACTGTCCTGATCCCTACACTCCACTCAGTTCCCCAGAAGTGCCCCCCCAGCATGTCTGTATGCAGTGGTAGTTCTATATAACTACCGTTGTGGTCTTACCCTAGAATGGGTTTAGGCTGCTTTCCAACAACCACCTTGCTACCAGACTACCTTTTGTAAATTACCATGTTATACCAGAATTACCTTATTACATGAATGGCTTCAGGAGGGACACAAAATATTCATCACTCTGCAGTATAGGTTTATTTGGTCCTATCTTTGTCCTCTTGGTACCCTGGTGATAATTAAACAGCAAAACTGTGGACTTCCTGTGGATACTCTTGTAGCACCATACCCCTACTTCACAATCCCCCACTTTCTGGATACAAGGACCTGCAAAAGGTTAATGGTGGACTGCTAGACACCTGTTCTGTCTCTACTGTAGCCTAAACCTCCTTTAGCTGTCTAAAATTTCCATTTTCTTGACCTCACTTAACTCCAGTCCCCACAAAGTTTTTCCAACAGGCCATTTGCAGCAGGTTAAAAGCAATTAACAGCCCTTTAGTGATCTTTACCTTACCCAGCACCTGGCTAGCAAGGAACCAGTGAAGCACATGTAACCCCTAGGTGACACTATCCCAAGTCTGCTTACCACTGCCTGCTTGGCTAGCAGCAGGTTAAGGGCCTGAGTTCTGAAATGGGTGCCTCCACCCGGAGGTCAGGGTTGGTAGTGGTCAAGCTAACCTGGGCGCAGCCCTCCGGACACTGTAACCCCTCTTTCGTTACTAGTGGCGGAACAATACACAATAACCGCTTTCACAATACATCTGATACACCACACAAGTACCACACTGTTTGCATTACCACCAGCGCTTTGCTCTGGCTCCGCCCTGGGGACCCTGTAAAACAAGGTTATACACAGCAAATAACAGCAGTACAGTACTCTTGCACAAACTGGAACCACAGTCAGGGTAAATACAAAAAGAGTTAGATCTGATTTATTTAAGGGGTTTGAACAAGGGAGGGTGTTATCAGGTTAATTTGCTTAAAGGCTCTATCATTCAAACAGTTATGCCTGCACTTCAGGGTCCATAAATAGTCACACACTCTGGGTACCCAGATGGGAATGGTGGGCTAGCCAGGAACGTTGCAGCAGGTTGGGGCACTGTGATGGAAGAAAACAACATGCACAACACGCACTATTTGTAATCCGTGCCAGAGGGCTCAGTTCGTGAAAAGAAAACAAGACAATCAGATGACACATTTTTAGATTAGGCTGTTGTTGCAGGAGCTACCCTGATGATTACTAATGATACCAAGACTGAACACAGGCTGGACGAAAATCGAGACAGCAGGAGGTTAATCTGGAGTGCCAGGAGTAGCAGGGCCCACATGATTCGCGAGGCATCATTCCTGTTCAAGCATGGGCGGGGGCTGATCCCGGGCAGGTCTCTCATTGGTGGCTTTCTCTGTGCAGTGGGGGTAGTCTGGCAGGGCCAGCGTGCATGAGCTCAAGGCGAATGGAGATGAGCGTGGATTCAGTCCGATTAGGCTGGATAAAGCTTCCAGCAAGCAGAACACAGTTCACACAGTGGGGAACCAAATCACGACTCACTTTCAATACACAGCACATTTATATGTAGGAAATTCTACTATACCAGGCAAATTGCTCTCCGGTCCACGAATGTTAAGTCTCTGCACAACCCGAGGATTCAAAAGCAGCTGAAAATCCTGACAGGCCGATCGCATTCAGCAAATCTTCAGTCTTCTTCAGGTTAAAGCCTGGTCACAGTCCAGTGGCTTAAACAGTCCTCACAACTCGGATTCAATTTTCCCTCTCAGGGACAGTAGGTAGAGAGACTAGCCAAAATGCAGCCCTTTCACAGTTCTCCCTTGCAAAACTACACAGAACTGCTGCTCAAAATCACTTGAGCTGTTACTTCTTCAATTCTCCGCTCAAAAACTGAAACTAGCTGCAGCAGCCTGGGAAATTCCCAAGATCCAAAAGACTCGGTTGGCTGATCCTCCTGTCAGTCACAACAAAGGCTCCCCTTCAGGTGCAAAAAGCCAAAACTACAATTCCTACAGATTTTGACTCCAGACAGCTCCTGTAGTCCTGCTCCATTTTAGGTCCCACCAGAACTGATTGGTCCACTCGCAGTCCAGGACCAAGATAGTGGAGATAAACAGAACAGTCCTTGCTGCAAAAGAAGGCAGGTCAGACAAACTACATTACCATTATCACTCTAAATGATTTTCAGCAAATAGTTACATCTTTCAACTGAGCTCCCTCTCAGATTACTTATAACTGCAATCCAGGCAGCTTTTAAAGATACAGTACACAGAGGCTATACAGGCACTCTCTGGCAATCACATTTAAACTGCTAAATGCAGGACACCAGCCTGGCAGTGAGCATTTAGGCAAGCCGAGGAAGACTTTTCGGGAACCCCCATTGGTAGGGGGTTACACATGTTTTATACCCTGCCTGCTAGAAACCTGATTCTGTCTCTAGCACACCTCTTCTCAGCTGTCTTAATCCACCTTTTCTCTGGTTCCCTTGGTTTGTTCTATCGACCGGAAAATGCTCAACTACCTTAGGAAACAAATATGAAATTAGAAAAAGGGTGTTGTCCTCTTTTATGGAAAACCCTCTTGCTTTTTTATTTGTGTAACCAGGAGTAGCAAACTAGCTGAAAGCTTTTTACAAGAGCGACCTGGAGCACTGGTAAGTTAAGTGACTTGCTCAGGGTCACACAGTATGCAAGTGGAAACTGTGGGATGCAAACCCAGGTCTGGCCTGCTGGATGTCACCAGATTTGCAGCTCAGAGCCTTAAATCACTGTGCTATACTGCCTCTCGATATTCTAATGCTGTAATCAATATTATATCAAGTGTTACCATTATGCAAACAATAAAACACAACAGGCCCTGGTAGTACTGAGATAAGAAACATAGAAAAGAATAGTTACATAAGAACTTACCATAACAGTAGATCTTGAGGAATCTCTGTCATCAGGTTACACCTAGGGAACCTAGCCATCAGGTGTCAGGATCCCATAAGAGCTTTTCTGCAGCAGTCTTTTAGGGCTGCCCACACTGATAGCAGGCTCCGATGTCACACACCCTATATAAGCACGAGGCAGCCTCGCTCCCTCCTGAGTTCTTTCCCTACCGGATGTCGGTGGATACAGGAGTCCCACCAGGGAACCGAGGAGAGAGAGAATGTGCCCAGCTAGCAAAAGGCTGGACAACAGGACAGCCAAACTGTGGACAGTGAGAGAGAAAAGGGATGGAGGGAGGGACACCATAACCTAATGACAGAGATTCCTCAAAGATCTACTGTTACAGTAGGTTATTATGTAACTGTTCTATCTTCTTCAGGGATATCGCTGTCATCAGGTCACACCTTTGGAACGAGTCCCAAACAGTGCTAAGAGCAAGGACAGTCTGAGTGGCAGGAGGCCAGAGGCCTAAGAAAGAAGGGCCCTGAAGCATAGCTTGGCCAAAGCCTGCTCTTCCTCTGGAGGTAATGACCAGACTGTGGTGCTTGATGAAAGTGTGACAGTACTCAGTAGGCAGCAGCGCAAATCTCAGCTGCAGACACCTCCCTGAAACAGGCACAGAAGTGGCCACACCACTGGTGGAATGGCCCTTAACAACTCAGTAAGCTCCTTACTGTAATTCTTGCAACAAAAAATAATAGTTGGCCAACCATTTGGTCAAGCACTGTTTCGAAACTGAAGCACCCTCTCTGACAGGGGCGAAAGAAACAAACAACTAAGAGGACTTCTGCAGTCCTTAGTATGGCGAGTATAATACCTGAGAATTCTATGCACATCCAAAGTATGGAGTAATGCTTCCCTGGATTGGCATGCTCTGGAAAATAAACAGGAAGGTGGATGGATTGATTCAAGGTAAATTCTGATACCACCTTAGGATGAATTTTAGGGTTAGTACTCAAAGAGATCCTGTCTTTGTGGAAAATGAAATAAGGCTGCTCACATATCAGGAGCCTGTAGCTCTGAAATTCTTTTGCAGAAGTAATAGCAACTAAAATAATGATTTCCACGACAGAAAATGTAGCTCAAGATGATGGCTGGCTCAAAAGGGGAAGGGTCAGCTTCTTCAGAGAAAATACAGGTTCCAAGCCAGAACGGGTTATGGATAGGAGGTTTCAAGTGGCGAATGCCTTGCAGGAAAGTATGGGCCACATCCAGCTGTGCCACAGTCGCCCATCAATGGGCATAAGAAAGGCTGATAGAGCTGACAGGTGCACTTTAGTAGAGCAGTATTTGAGTCATGCATCAGACAAGGTCAGGAGATACTTTAGAACCTGGTTCATCAGACAGGTGAAAGGGTCCAGTCTATGAGAAGTGGCCCAGATAGCAAACTGCTTCCATTTCATAGAATAGGTGGCCCTGGTGGAAGGCTTTCTGGTGGCCACCAGGACATCAGCCACCTTTGAGACACTCCAAAGTGAGCAATGGCTACATCCTCAGAGCCATGCATGCAGGTGGAGGACCCGTGGTCTGGACGATACCAGGTCCCCTGAGCCTGTGTCAGCAGGTCCCTGCAGAGGCTCAGGGGAACTGGAGGTTCCACAGCCAACTGTTGCAGTAATGGAAACCACATCTGCTGAGGCAAAATGGAGCCACCAGAATTAGGGTGGCACCTTCCATCTGTAGCTTGATGAGCACCCTCTGAATCAGAGGAAAGGGTGGGAAGGCATACAGAAACCTCCTTTCCAGGAGAGGGAAAACATGTCTCACCAGAAAACTCCAGGCCCTGGATCTAGTGAACAGAACGCAGCAGATTTGCATTGAGTGGGGGCGCAAAAAGGTCCAACTCTGGATGACCCTACCTGTTGAACATGTCTTCCATGACCAAGGTCAGCAGTTTCCACTCATGCATTTTGGATTGTGACCTACTGAGGTTATTTGCCAAGACGATTTGGGCACCTGGCACATGGCGGCTGACAGTTCTAGACCGTGATCTAGAGCCCAGTAGTACCAGACCCTCATCGCTTCCCACCACAGAGGGGTAGCAATGGATCCCCCCTACTTGTTGATGTAACAGAGAACACTGAGATTGTCCAGCTGCACCAGAAGAGGCCCTGAGGGACAGATGGTTCTGAAAGGCCTGTAAGGCATACAGAACAGCATTCATTTTAGGATGTTTATGTGAAGGTGAGTCTCCCCATGGGAGCGGAGGCTCTAGGTCTGATAGGGCCTAGATGACCCCCAACCCACACCAAGCATCTGTGATAAGGATTTCATGAGGAGAAGGGAAAAGAAAGGGGCCCCCTTAAGAGATTGGCTGGGTTCATCCACCAGTGAAGCACTTTCCATACTAGTGAGGAGACAAGGACCAGCTGGTCTAGATCATCTGAGCACTGATCTCACTGAACCCTGAAGATCCACTGGGGATCCTCATGTGCAACCCTAGCCAGAGGGACCGTAACAATGGCCACAGCCATGAGGCCTAGTAGCCTGAGGAATGTCCTAGCTGGGACATGTTGGCTCTGAGCCACCTCCTGGGCCGGGTAATAAGGTGGTCCGCCCTGTCTTGAGAGAGGAAGGTCTTGCCCTGAGTAGAGTCCAGGATTACCCCAATGTACTGCAACTGCTGAGACGAGGTCAATACAGACTTGGACCAATTGACACTGATGCCCAAGGACTGGAATAACTGTATGATGCATTCCATTGTCAACAAAAGGAGCTCCCTGGACTGAGCTTTTAGTAACCAGCCATCCAGGTATGGGAACACATAGAGGCCTTCGTGCCAAAGGGCTGCTGCAACAGCTGCTAAGCACTTGGTAAATACCCATGGCACAGAGAATAAGCCAAAGGGCAATACTCTGAACTGGTAAAGCTCACTCATAACAGGAACCACAGGTACAGTCTGTGAAGGGCAAACCATGATATGCAGATAGGCATCCTGTATATCGAGGGAGCAAGCCAGTTGCTCTGCTTCAGAAAAGGAAGAAGGCAATGCAAAATTACCAGCTGGAACTTTTTGTACTGGACAAAAGGTTCGACTCCATAGTCTAGAATGGGCATCAAGTCCCTGTTCTTTTGGGAACTGGAAGAACCTGGAGGTAGAACAGTACAGTTACGTAAGAGCTTACTGTAACAGTAGATCTTCAAGAAGTACTCTTGCAGAAAGCAACACCATTAGGACTATGCCGCTAAGCACTAGGACCCCATGAAAAATTTCTAGCTAGCAGTCTAAAGCAGGGACCACCCCCTCTGATGTCAGCCCCACCCTGACATCACCCATAGTACAAAAGGGCGATCCTGGCACCACCTCAGTTCTCCCACTGGAGACCCGGCTAGCAAAAAGATGGGGAAACAAGGAGGTTCTCACATCCCCAGAGGAAAAAATACAGTTACATAACCCCAGGGGTAGGGAGGGAGGGAAAGCATACCTGCTGCAAGAGCTCTTCTCGAAGATCTACTGTTACGTTAAGTTCTTACATAACTGTACTATCTCACTTGAGATAGAACTCTTGCAGCAGGTAACACCATTAGAACTGAGTCCCAAACAGTACAAGGATAGAATCCAGGTCAGAAGGGTGGTGGTTATGAATATTGGTAAACCAAAGCCTGCTCTCCTCCGTGGAAGCAATGTCCGGACTGTAGTGTTTAATGAAGGTGCGGACTGAACTCCAAGTAACAGCTGCACAAAGATCTGCTGCTAAGACATTCCTTAGGGATGCAAAGGAAATGGTAACACGCCTAGTGGAGTGACCTTTAACCAGTCCTGGTAAAGGTTTGCCATACTTCTGGTAACAGAACACTATACTACTGACCAACCATTTGGCCAATGTCTGTTTAGTCACTGGTGCCCCTAACATCCTTTGGGTAAAGGAGACAAACAACGGTCTGTCTTTCTAGAAGATCTAGTGTGATCTATGTAGAAACAAAGAATTCTGTGAACATCCAGTGTATGTAAAAGGCCTCCTTTGTTTGAGTACTGGGTAGTAAACTGGAAGTTGAATGTCCTGGTAAAGAGTGAACTCGGATACTACCTTTGGGAGAAACTTACGGCTGGTGCTCAGGATAACCTATCCCTGTGAAAAATCAAATAAGGCTCTTAGACATCAGAGCTGGCTCGGAAATCCTACAAGCAAGTAACTGCAACCAAAAACAATGCTTGCAAGAGGGGAAGCATAGCTCGTGAACTTGTGGCTGACTCAAAGGGAAGCAACGTAGCTTTTCTGACATGAATAAAAAGGTACCATGGGGATGCGATCCTGCCTGGGAGGTTTGATATGCATAATGCCGCATAAAAGGTCTTCAAGTCTGATCGCTCCAGGTCCTGCCTTCCACAGGGATGAAGGTAAGCTGACAGTGCAGAAAGGTGTACCTTTATGGACGACTAGCTGAGACCCTTGTCAGATAGAGAAAACAGGTACTCAGTACTGAATTCACTGGGCAGATAAAAGGATCCAGGAAACGGGTGAAGCCCCACAGGCAGAAATGTTTCCATTTCATGGCATATTGGCCCAGTTGAAGGTTTCCTCCACTACCCTTGAAGACACCCTATATCTGTCTCTGACTAGGTCTGCAGGAGCTATGCATGCAGATGCAGGGACTGTAGATTTGAGCGCACTAGAGTTCCCTGTTCCTGGGAGAGAAATGAGGAGACAAAGGCAAGAGAAACTGGAAGTTCCAATGCCAACTGCTGAAGCAGCGAGAACCAGATCTGTCGAGGCAAGAATGGCGCAATGAGAATCATGGTCACCCATTCTGCTTGTAGTTTGAAAAACACACTCTAAGTCAGTGGGAAGGAGGAAGGCATACAGAAACTCCCTACAAGAGAAAGAGTAACGTCTGCGCCAGAAAACACCAGGCCCTGGATCTGCGTGAGATCAGAAATTGGACAGTCTGGCGTTGAGTGGGGACACAAAAGATCCAGTTCTGGAAGGCCCCACTTTTTAAAAGGTCATCTACTATGTCCTGTAGTAGTTTCCATTCATGAGCCTGAGACCGAGAGCAGCTGAAGCTGTCGACAAGGGTGTTTGAACCCCTGGAATGGGAACCGCTGTGAGTTCCTGGTTGTGCTCCACTGCCCAGTACTAGACTCTGGCCTCTCTGCAGAAGGGTAAGAGTGTGTGCCCCTTGCTTGTTGATGTACAAGACCACTGGCATGTTGTCTGACTGGATCAGTAGAGGCCCTGCAGGAGAATCATCTGGAACACCTGTAAGGCATACAGAATGGCTCTTATCTCCAATACGTTTGTGTGGCAATCTGCCCACAGAGGTTCAAGTCCCTCTTGTTTGGTGGGCTCCAAATGTGCACCCCATCCTAGTCCCAAGGTATCTGTTGTCAGGATCCGATGAGGATTTGGGCTTTGGAAGGAGTCCCAGATTCTAACTGGGAATGGGTGAGCCACCACTCAGAGTCTGACGTACCACCTTGGAGACTTGGACTGGCTCTTCAAGGTCGTCCAAGCTCTGGTCCCACTGAACCCTGAGGTTCCACTGGAGAACCCTCATGTGCAGACAAGCTAAGGGAACAGTTACGATGGTGGCTGCCATGTGGCCTAGCAGCTATAGCACCATTCTGACTGAAACTCGTTTTGTGGAGGCAACTCTCTAAGCCAGTGTCCTTGGTCAGATCTGCCTTGTCTGAGGAAGGAAAGCCTTGCTTGGACAGTGTCCAAGATGGCCTCTATGTATTATAACCTCTGGGTCGGCCAGGAGGATGACTTGGGAGGGTTTAGGTAACTCCCAGATCCTGGAACAGGTGAAAAGTGTCTTCCAGAGAGCAACAGCTGTTCGGAAAAAACGTTAACTGCTCAGAAAATGGCAGTTGATTGGAAGCAGGAGGCATCCGTGGAGCCAATATGCATGGGTCAACTGCAGAAAGAACTGAGGTGGTGCCGGAGGACCACTTACTCTATGGGTGACATCTGGGGGTGAGGGCCGGCGTCATGAGGCAGTCGCCTGCCTTAGACTGCTAGCTAGAAATTTCCTGTGGGGTCCTAGTGCCTGGCAGCATAGTTCTAATGGTGCTACCTGCTGAAGAGTTCTATCTCAAAGTGAAATCCCTTGCTCCTTTCCTGCCTGGGCATGAGTTCTATGGCCCGCCTGCTCAGCAAGGAGAGGACCTCCTCCCGAGCACCTTTGTGTGGTCAGAAGGATAAACAGGGGGAGTGGGGGAACATCTGGAGGCTATTCTAGAAGTTCTAGAGCATGGCCCTTTTGACTATCTGCAGGATCCAAGCATCCACTGTGATGGTTCTCCACTGGGACAGATGGAGGGAGAACCGACCTCCGACCACCACTTCTTGGCTTGGAACAAGAGGAGGTGGCTCTGTCAAGGAGTCAGGCTGAAGCTGAACCAGTGGCTGAGGCTGCAACTCCTCCTCCTCTGGATTGCTTGGTAAAGGAATCAGATGTGGAGGGAGGTGCAGGGGCACAGAGCTGGCTCTGCATTTGCCCTGGAGCTTGATTTCGAACCCAACTTGTAAGAGACCTTACAAGGTTAGCAAGCAATGTGAGAAAGCAGATGGGAGGCTGGGGGTATACTGGGATGCATAGGAGAGGCATCAGCAGCAGAAACAGGAAGTTGTTATCCCTCTGTACAGACAGTTGGTGAGACCCCATCTGGAGTACTGCATCCCGTTCTGGAGACCCCATCTCTGTAAGGACATAGACAGGATAGAGGCAGTCAGAGGAGGGCAACTGAAAATGGTGCGGTCTGCAAGAGAAGCGATGAGGAGAGACTAAAGGAGCTTAATATGTATACCTTGAGGAAAGAAAGGAGAGGGGGCATGATAGAAACATTTTAAGTACCTCAGTGGAATTAAAGTCCAAGAGGTAGCATCTTTCAGAAAAAGACGCAAGAACAAGGGGTCACAATTTAAAGATAGAGGGGGCAGTTCTAAGGCAATGTGAGGAAGTATTTCACAAAGAGGGTAGTGAATGCATGAAACAGCCTTCCTGAGGAGGTTGTAGGTCTAAAACTGTGGGAGAATTCAAGAATTCATGAGACAGACATAAGGCAATTCTTGTGGGGATAGGAAGAAATAGGCTATTGGTTAACTAGGATCTACGGCCTATCCTGTAGGTAGGAAATGGGCAGACTAGATGGGCCAAGCAGTCCTCATCTACTGTCAAAGTCTATGTTTCTATACAAAGGAGGGCCTCAGTATACTCCTGGGCTGAGTATGGTAAAGGAGTGGACAGACTGAACAGATCTGCCAGAGGCCTGCAGGCCATTGATAATATCCTGCAGGATTAGACCAAAGTCTGTGACCCACAAAAGGGCATTCAACACCTTTTGTTGGATGTCAGCTGCAAGCGAGATACTCTAAGCCAGGAGAGCATTCTGAGGCAAATACTTGAGGCAGTTGCCCTGGCTGTAGTATCAGCAATATCACAGGTGGCTCTGAGGAGATGCTTACTGAAATCTTCTGAGGCCTGGAGCACTCACAGAAACTTTTGTCTCTTGGAACCCTCAAACAAGGCCTGAGAAGCAGCTTCCGCCTTCCTCCAGAGGTATTCTGATGCTTAATTAGATTAAACAAATAATTGGTAGCGGCCCGGTGGCACTGAGGTGCTGGGCATGCACCACACTGTCATGCTGGTGACCCAGGTTCAGGACGTAAGCCCAGGTTGTTAGGGGTCGGCAGGGGAGGGATAGGATTGAGGGTCCGGAGGACTGCTCTCCTATCCTGGGAGGATGTGGGTTCCCATCGCTCTGAAGTAGCCCCTGGTGATGACCGGGGCACTCACAGAGTCGTGCAAGAGAGAGCGGAGGCAGCGGATGTCGTCATTACTGGTGTGTCGACGTCATTACACGCCTGCACTCCGGTGAACAAGCTATAGGGAGAAAAATGGCAGAATTGACCGAGGCAACTTGATAGCCACAGCTTCCTGAGCCTGGCGAGGCTCGTTGTGTGCAACCGCATGCCAGAGGTATTAGTTCTTAGCTTGATGTGGTCCCTTTCGCGGGTAGCTGCATATGCTAACTGGTGTGGGGATGTACCTCCGGGGTCGTCAGGGGAAGTGGAGCGGTGGCTGGATTCACAGCAAGTCAGTGACTGCAGGAGGAAAAACATAGATGTGATAAAAAACAAATAATTGGTAATCCTAAGGCCAAGAGTGGCAGAGGCAAAAGTCCTACTGACCCAGAGGTCTAGCCTCCTAGATTCCCAGTCACGCTGAAGCAATTGAGAAGCAATCCTGGGAGAAAGAAATCAATGGGCACCTGGATTGCCGATGAGGGGAACAGAAAACATAGAAACAGTTGGCAGATAAGGACTGCTAGGCCTGTCAGTCTGCCCATAAGCCCTTGTTTGCAGCCTCGACCATACTTGATCAATGGCTTTCTCCTCTCCTTCCCACTTCTAGGGTTCCCTAATGTCTGTCCCATGCAAGTTTTATTCCCTCCACTTGCTGCTCCCACAATCTCCTGTGGCAGACTATGTGAAGTCATCTACTTTCCTTTTCATGAAGAAAAACTTCCTCACATTTCCCTTATCCTGCCACCTTCTAATTTCATATCATGCCACCTTGTTCTTGTACTCCTCCTATATTGGAAGATGTTGCCCCTGCACCTTGTTTATGCCTTTAAAAGTACTTGAAAGGTTTTATCATCTGTATCTTCCGCTCCCGCCCTCCTCCAGCGAAGTACATATTGAGGTCCTTTATCTCTCCTCAAATGTTTTCTGGTGCAAGCCCTGTACCATCTTTGTCATCCTTCTCTGAACCCCTCCACCCTGTTAATGTCCTTATGAAGATGCGGCCTCCAGAATAGTACACAGTACTCTAGATGAGAGCCTCACTAGTGTTTAATACAATGGAATCACCACCTCCTTCCTTCTGCTAATGATACTCCTGCCTATGAACCCAGCATGCCACTGGCCCTCCCTACAGCCTTTGTACTCTGCTTAGACACCTTTAGTTGTCTAAAATAATAACCTCCAGATCCTTTCTTCCTTGGTGACAATCAGCAACCCCCAATCCTGGGTTCCCTCATCCCAGGACCATTATTTTGCACTTCTTTGAGACTGAACCTCAGCTGCCACACCTCGGACCACTCTTCAAGCTTCCCCGTCCCTTCTCATTTTCTCCACTCCATTTGGAGTATCAAACCTGTTGCAGATATCGCATAATCTGCAAACAGGCAGACCTTTCTCCAGCCCTTCTGCTATGTCACCGATGAAGACATTAAACAGGACTAGCCCAAGGACTGATCCCTGAGGCACCCCACTGGTCACCCTCCTCTCACCGGACTGTATCCATTAACCACCACCCTCTGCCTCCTGTCTTTAATCAGTTTCTAACCCAGTTTACCACCTTGTGGCCCATGTCCAGACTGCCCATCTTGTTAACCAGCCTTTTATGTGGGACAGTGTTGAAGGCCTTGTGTTGAAATCGAGGTGGTGATGTCCACCGCTCCCGATTTACCTCCTTATAACCCAGTCAAAAAAATCTATCAGATTAGATTGGCACAACCTTCCTGCTGTGACTCCATGTTCCCTTGGATCTTGGGGACCACTAGATTCAAGTGACTCACTATTCTTTCTTTAAGCAGTGCCTCCATGATCTTACCCACTACTGAGTTAAGGCTGACGGCCATGGTTCCCTGCCTCCCTGCTACCACTTTTGTGAACAGTGACTACATGTGCCCTCCTCCAGTCCTCTGGAACCACTCCTGTGCTGAGTGACTCGGTGAACATGGCTGCCAGAGGTGCTGCTAGCTCCTAGAAAATACTTGGGTGTATGCCATCTGGCCCATTGCTTTGTCTACCTTCTATTTTGTGAGCTCCTCCAGGATTATCTTCACAGTGAATAGACTGGTGTTTATCTCCCTCCTCCCTCTTCGTATCTGTTGCCCAACTGTGGTCCCTGACCTCCTCCTCTTCAGTAAATACTGAACAGAAGTATCTATTCAGTATTTCTGTCTTTCAAGGTCTCCTCCTCACACCTCTTCATCCGCCTAAGCCTTACAATTCCCCTCCAGCTTTCCTTCTTGCTGATGTACCTACAGAATGTCTTGTCCCTTTCTTCACTGTCTGCACTAATCTTTCCACAGTCCACTCCTTTGCACTCCTAACAGTCTTCCCACTTTCCTAGATACTTTAGGTACATCTCCGTGTCTTCGTCCTTTTGAGTCCTCTTATATTTCCCTGAAACCTGCCTTTTGGCCCTATACTTTGTCTGCTACATCTTTTAGAGAACCATACTGATTCTCTTTCTCTTGCCTTTGTTTACCAACCTGATGCACTGGTTCATCACCTTCCCTATGGCTCCTTTTAGGGTGCTCCCACAAGCTCTTCAACTCTCCTACCTCCCTCCTCGCCAGGGTTTCTTGATGCATCTCCCATCTAGCAAAGCCTGCCCTTCTGAAATCTAAGACTCTTGCCTTTGTTCGACTTGACTGTGTCCCTGTCCCCATGTTAAATTACACTATGCAGTCGTCGCTGGACCCCAGTTGACCTTGTACCCAAACTTCTATAATTCTGTCACCATTGGTCAGTACTAGGTCTAGAAGCACCCTTATCTGTTGGGATCAAGCACTAGAAGCCTGAGGCCTTCCTCCTGTATGGAATCTAGAATGTCTTGGCTCCTGGTTTAAGCAGCTGCTGGGTAGTCCAATCCACATCTGGCATGCTTGAAATCACCCAGCAACAGACTTTCCCATTCGTTGCCACCTCGTATTTCTATCCACTAGTTTCCCTATCCACCTACTCCCCTATGCTGGAGGCCTTCAGATCACCCTGTGTGGATTGTTGTGCCATTACCAGGCTCAAAGGTGACCCACAGTGCTTTCGGCCTCCCTTGTCTACCCTGTACCTCCATTGCCTTTATACCTTCTCTGACGTAAAGGGCCATCCCCTTCTTTTACTCCCTATCCCTCCTGAACAGAGCATAACCTGGTACATTTATGTCCCATCCACGATTAGTGGTGTACCAAGTCTCTGTTATTGCTGCTAAGTCCAGGTCCACCTCTGCTAGCAAGGCCTCCAGGTCTGGGTTTTGTTCCCAGGCTGCGGGCATTTGTAACCATGGGCTTCCATGTTTTGCTGCCTATCCTCCCCTACTCCTGTTTTGCTCACCTGCTTCTTCCCTCCCCAGTTTTCTTTCTTATGCTGCTTATTCTCTCTGCTTCTCCTTTATGCCTGGTTCAGGTGTCCTGTCATCCACTCAACTTCCTGCTCCTCAGTTCTGGTTTCACTGCCTTGTGGGTTGGCTGCTTGAGTTTTCCTGCTCTCGCTGTCTCCCCCCTTTTGACTAGTTTATAATGCCCATCGATGAAGCATTTAAACTGCTCATTGAGGACTGTTTCCCTTCCTGGATGGATGCAGTCCATCACCCCTTGTACTGGGGCCACATTGTTTCCAGGTGGGTCCCCAGTCACCAAAGAAGCCATACCACTTCTCGCTGCACCAGCCTCAACCATTTGTAGAAGCTTCTCAGATATGGAGATTCCTATCCCCCTACTGCTGTGGAATGGTCCTTAGGCTGGTCCTTGTCCTGATGGGAATATTTCCCTGAGGATTTGTCCCAGGTCTTGGTAACCTAAGAGCCCGAAGAAAACCACGGTGATGAGGGCCTCAGAAGATCCCTGCTCTCCATGACTGCCTGCAGCTCCATGAGAACATTTTCTGGGCTTTCTTGCGTTGGCACTGGGTGGTGAGGTTGAACTTCAGGCAGGACTCACAGGTGAGAATGTTGTGGTTAGGTCCAAGACAGAAGATACAGAAGTGTCGTAATGTGGTTGAAGAAATCTTCTTTCCAGAATGGTAGCATGGAAGAGAACCAACAAGGGATTAGTTCTCAACATTCAAGGACAAAAGAATCACTTTAAACTAAAGTGATTCAAAGGAAAATATCAAAGAAAAAGGTAAGTAGTTTTGGAGATCAAAGTGAATGATGAAGCTTCCACAGAAGTCCATGCGTGAATGGTCAACTGAGGAGAGCGGGCCACCCATGCTTATATACGGTGTGTGACATCTGAGCCACGATATCACATGGGCGGCCTCTAATAGAATGCTTCAGAAAAAGCCTCCATGGGATCCGGATGCCTGATGGCTAAATTCCATAGGTGTGACCCAATGAAAGAGATATCACCGAAGAAGATCAAAGAATTGTTGGCAGATAAGAACAACTTGGCACACCTAGCCTGCCCTCTTTTCCTGCCTATTCTGCCATCACAGACCCTACCTGGTCTCCTGCTACCTCCTCCCCTCTGCTTTGATACCTGTTTTCCTTTATACTGATCCCATACATCTTTGAAGTCCACAACTGTTTTGCCCCCACCACTCCACTGGAAGATTGTTGTTCGGGCTTCCACCACCCTCTCAGTGAAGAAATACTTCTCCGTCATCACCCTCCTAAACGTTCCCAATCCAACTTCACTGCATGTCTCCTCTGGTTCTTGTGCACTTGCTTTTCTGAAAAATGCTTCCTTCTGTACCTTATTCACAACTATGAGGTATTTAAAGGTCTCTATCATGTCCTCCTTCCAGGGTGCATATGTTTAGATCTTCAGTCTCTCCTCAAAGGACGTTTGGTGAAGCCCCTACACTATTTTCATTGCCCTTCTTTGGATGGCCTCTACCCTGTCTGTGTTCTTTCTGATATGTGGTCTCCAGAACTGGACACAGTACTCCAGTGTGGTCTCACGATGACCTATACAGAGGCAACACCACCTCCCTCTTTTTGCTGGTGATACCCATTCCCTATGCTCCTCAGCATCCCATTGACTTTCCCTGCTGCTTTGTTGCATTGCCTCGCCACCTTAAGTTCATCCATTATGATTACCTGTAGG
Source organism: Neoceratodus forsteri (assembly GCA_016271365.2). Taxonomy (NCBI): domain Eukaryota; kingdom Metazoa; phylum Chordata; order Ceratodontiformes; family Ceratodontidae; genus Neoceratodus; species Neoceratodus forsteri. The sequence continues at coordinate 1,085,082,763 of CM057454.1, read as the reverse complement.
CCCGTTCCTGTTTAGTGATTGCCAATACCTGCTCTGCCTGTGGGCTTCTAATCAGGGTGCACGATTTCTCATTTGCACTGAATGCAGCTGCCATACCTCTGACCATTCCTCAAGCTTTTCAGGTCTGTGTTCATTCTCTCCACCCACCTCTGGAGTGTCTACTCTATTGCACGTCTTGGTGTCATCTGCAAAGAGGCACACTTTCCCTTCTAGTTCTTTTGCAATGTCACTATAAAGACATTAAAGAGAACTGGACCCAGATCTAAGTCCTGAGACCCCGCTGGTCACTCTCCCTTCCTAGTGGTGCCATTAACCAGCACCCTTTGTCGCCTATCCATGGTCAATTCATTCCTAGTGTACAACCTTGGTTCCCATCACCAAGCTTCCCAGTTTTCTATGAGCCTATATGGCATAGTGTTGAAAGCTTTGCTGAAGTCTAAGTAGGCCAAGTCCATCACTCCTTTGATCTATTTTTTCTGGTCATCCAGTCAAAGAAATCTATCAGGTTTGTCTTATGATCTCCTCCTGTGAATCCATGTTGGTTTGCACCTGCAGCTTTAGATGCAAAGGTAACCTCGACCTACCAAGTCTTTCCCTTCAGAGAAGTGACTGCATTATCTTCCCCACTATTGATGTAAGACTGACCAACCTAGTTGCTAGCCTCCTTCCCTACTTCCTCTTATATTTATTTAATAATTTATTTAAAATATGATAACTGGAAGGCACACCGAATCAAAGGGCTCATTTCCAGGTGTGACTGGAATTAATGGGGGAAATAATGGGAGTTACAGTATAGACAAATTTGACAACACTCAGTTTTATACAATATTCAACAAGTTGTAATTTATCATAGGTAATATTCATATTGCTTAGCTTTTACATAGCAAAATTAGAGGACGGCAGTAGTTTCCATACAGCAGTAGGGAGGGGTTAGGAAGGTTTGGAGTAATTGTGGGAGCGGGAAGGAAGATTACAGAGGAGTAGGACATAGCAGGAGGCAGGAATCAGATGTGAGGAAACTGAGGTGTAGGTAGGGAGAGGGAGGCAGGAGGGAGGAGTCATGGTGGGGTGGAGGCGGGGCAGTTGCAGTCAGAGGGTGGGTGAAGTTTTTAAAGCTCTCTGAGCAGCTAGGGAGGGAGTGGAGGCAGATGGAGTGGGAAAGGTGATTCCAAAGGTCAGGAAGTCTGTAGGAAAAGCTATCTTTCCTGATTGGGAGCAGGGTTGGGAGAGAGAAGATGCAAGAGTCACGGGTTTGGAGGTGACAGCCTGATGTGGGGGGATAAGTTAGAGGTTGGAGAGGAGCACTAGTCAGAACTACGCTGACCAAGGTGGCACAGTGCGGTAGGTGTTGATACTCTAAGAGGAGCGGATGGGCATGAGTAGAGGAGCAATGCTGGGTATGAAATGTGAGGTTGGAGGAGAAGCGATAGAGGCATTGTAATGAGGTCAAGTTAAGCTAGAGATGATTTTGGGGCCAAGCTTTACACTATGTCAGCGTAGTCTATCATAGGGAGGATTAGCTTGGTAATGAGCTCTTGTGGATACAGAGGAAGAGACAGTCTTTGATCCTATGCAGCTCTCCAAGTTTGGGCTGAAGTTGGAGTGCTGAGTCAACGTGAAGAGAGACGCCTAACTTAGGTCTAGACAGAACCCTAGATATTTGAAGGATTGAACAGTTTCAAGATTTGTGCTGTCCAGGGACACAAAGATGGGTAAGATTGGAATCTGACTAGAGTTTGGGTGGAGCTGAAGACAATGGCTACAGATTTCTTTTGTTGCATTTAGTAGGTTAGCCTCGAACCACTTAGGAGACCAGTTGTGAAAGACCGTTATATCTAGAAGGGCAAGATATTTCTTTGACTCAGGGACAGTGTTGAAGACCTTCACCTCTCTGTCTGATGATCCTGAGCTTAGCCGGAAATCCACCCTGCTTTGAGGCCCTTGTCCCAGGGTGCTTTACTACTGGGAACCATAGTTTCCTTCTGTCATCGTGGTTGGAGCATAGTCCAGTTCAGTAAATAGTCTTGTATCTCCAAAACAATCTCATTCATCGACCAGGTCTTGCAAGTATTGTTTCTTTGGTACAAAAGTCAGAAAGGCAATGATCAGAGAGCGCTGCCTAGCCTTTGGATCCTAGGTGGAGCCACTAACACTCGGTGTGCTTTGATAATATGTAATGGCAGATCTTTATCCAAATTAAGCACTTCCTTTAGAAAGCTCTCTGTGAATTCTAGAGTACTGCCTGATTCAGTTTGTTTTGGCAGTCCATACAACCTGATGTTGACCCGATGCGAGCGGTTCTCAAGTCTTCTATCTTATGGAGGAGAACTTGCAAGCAGTCGATGGAGTTATAGTAAGCGTCATTATGCAGGTCTGAAGCATTCGAGTAGGAGAGTAAGGTGTTCCTCAATTGACTGCAATTGTTTGCCCTGTTGTTTGATCTTTGCTTATTGTTTGCAACCTCCCCACGCATAATACTAAGGTGTGGGGCGCTACGTTATTCTCAGCAAAGCTATTTGTGAAGTAATGGTGATCTCCTCCTCCTCCTCTGAGCCACTCTCAGATTCATGCTCCACTGCTTCTGTAGGTCTAGCTGATGCTGCCTTGTTTTGGATCTTCGGATTTAAGTTTAATTTTGCTGCTTTAAGCCATCGCCATTCCGATCATGGTTTTGATCTGGTCACCATCCTTCCAAAGGTTCTTTGGCTAATATCTGGATATTGTAGATCCACAGGGATTTTGAAATTGTTTTTATTCGTGGGGGTGAACGGAGTCTGCTCATTACTGCTGCATGTTACACTGACGCCACCGGAAGTCCATTAGCTCTTTTCGATCTAGCTTCAGACGATCCACTCCACCTCCTCCTTTCTTCACCTCCTAAACACATCATCCCGCCATGGATAAGAGCCATCTCACCTTGGTGATTTCATTGACTTCTGCAAGGCATTTGATTCTCTCTCCCACAATTCCTCTTACATAAACTATCCTCCACTGGACTCTTCCCTCCTCCACAAATTGGTTCAGTTTGTATCTGTCGGACAGATACCAATATGTTCAACTAGGCTACGCCACTTCCTCCCCTTCCCATTTGTACCGGCATCCCTCAGGGTTCCATCCTAGGTCTCACTCCCCATTCCCGTTCCCCACAGTACTCCAAACCTTCCCTACCCTCCCTAATGCAATAAACTTCACCTTACCTTCCTCTAATTTTGCTATGTATGCTAGCTTAGCCATGAAAAACTCAAGTAAATGAGTAGTCATTAACCTGGACATTTTGTGTTAAATAATTTTATGAACTCTTGTGAAATCAGGACTAGTCCAGAAATATGAAATCCGATTGTTGTGGGTAATATCACCTGAGTGAAGGAGAATATATAGTTATACCAACTTCTCTGTCCCTCAGGGAGAGGATTTCTCCTTGCCAATATGCATCACGATGAATGCTTTACTACTCATTTACTGAGTTTTTTCATTGGCTAACACTACTTAAAGAGAGTTTTGAGGAAGTGGGATGTTCCTTGTTGTGGGGGTTACCGATGGCAAGGGGGCACTCATTATGGGGCCTCTGACTAGGCTGGGTGCTCCCAACCCAGAGCTAATCATCTGGGAAAATTTGTGGGGGTGGGAGGAAGGAATGGTTGTGGCGGTACTCCACCTGACACCATACGACTTGCAAGAGGACCCTTGAGAAGGTCCTGGAACCTGGTGCATGATTTAATCCGCACCTCCCATCACCATTAAGCAATCAGAAGTGTGGAGGGGGGTTACGTGGCACCCTTGAAGTTTAGTAATAGGAGCTGAATTTCTCCAAGATAACCACAAGTTCTGGTTTATACCTCTTTAAAGTTATAATTGCTATGTGCAATAGTTGTGCTGTATGTGTTCATGTTATCTGTTTTTTTAATGGCTGTGTTTTCTCCTCCTTCACAGGTCCCGATGTCGGCCCAGTGGAAAGCAAGGAGACTGTTTGGGGACAGGACCGGGAGACAATATGGATGCAGAGCGAACTGTGCTGAACAAATGGGTGATTTAAACATTGTAACTTATAATATTAGAAGGCTTAATAGTCCAATTAAAATATTCAGGCTCATTCAGGAATTGGGAAGAATGGAAGCACACATGCTTTATTACAGGAAACCCATCTTATAGATAGTGAACATAAGAAATGATGCTGCAGGTGGTGGGTGCAATGTTTGCCTCTTCATAACAGGCTCATCCTCGCATGAGAACAGCTATTTTAATTCATACAACATGTCCTTTGCAAGTTGAATCAGTGGTCAGTGACCGGAGGGCATTATGTAGTGGTACATGCTGTATTCGGGATACCCCATGTACTGTTGCTTGTCTATATACTCCTAACGAGGGAGAGAGCTTCTCACTTTTTAAAAAATCTTTACAGAAGTAATCACAGTAACAGATTGCCTCTGCATCCTGGGGGATTTTAGTCCCAGTCTCAATCTCTCTCAAACAAGGGACAAGCAGTGAGGGAGCCTGAAAGCTAAATCAGGGGCAGCAGGGAACACTCTACTCAGGTTAAGTCACACCTTGGGGCTCTCAGAGGTCTCGAGAAGGGTTAATGGAGGTCAGTGGGATTATTCTCATTTCTCAGACAGACATGGCTGTTCTACTAGAATAGACTTTTTTTTTCCTTTCTAAGGAGTGGTTGTATACAGTAGTCCCCTGCCAGATCCTGCCACGCACCTTATCAGATCATGTTCCAGTCAAATGGTGTTGGAGTTGGCTCCATCAACTCGTAATTCTCACTGGATATTCAATGTAGGCCTTTTGAACAACCAGGAATTCAAAGACTTGATAAAGTCCACCATTAAAACTTATATTCAGGATAATCCAGAGGTGGTGACTTCACATTCAGTCCATTGGGACGCTGAAAGCTGTCCTCAGGGGGTCATAATTAGCTTTGCCTCCAGAGCCAAGAAACTCCAGGAGCGGAGAAGACTGGAGCTGGAATCTGAGATAGTGGATCTTGAGTTTCAGCACAAAATCTCTTTGAACCTATCAATCCAACAGGAGTTGACTGAGAGGAGGGTGGCTTTGGAGGCTATGCTCGCCTCTCAACCTAAGGATATTACAGGAGAATTAGGCAAAATTATTATGAAAATGGTAATCAGGTGGGAAAGCTGCTGGCTGCCACTCTGCAGCAACAACAAATTAGTAAGAGTGGTACTGCAATTAAGGGACACAGCCGGAGGGATACCAAGGTTAGCCACCCTGAGGAAATAACTAAAATCTTTGCAAGATATTATAAGACTTTGCATGCCTAGGACCTGATCTCTAACTGTGATGATAAAGTATCATCCTTTTCAAGGGCCTAGTGGTACAATATTTGTCCAGCTGGAGCAGCTAGACCAGCAGGGCCAAAGTGGTTACACTGCAGGAGTTACAGTCCTAATTGGTTAATTTGAAAATGGTAGATCTCCAGGACCAGATGGGTTCCCCTCAGAATTCTACAATGCCTTTGCAGAACTCCTCTTGCCACTTTTATAACCAGTCTGCTAGGAGATAATGGATAGTGGAGAAACTCAGGACTTATGGCAATTGGCCCATATCTCAGTCCTTCACAAAGAAGGAAAGACCCTTGGACTGTGAGTCATACAGACCCATTTCTCTACTAAATGTTGGCTTGAAACTGTTCATCAGACTATGCCAATAGAGTACAGAACCACATATACTCACTGGTGCATGAAGATCAAACTGGGTGTATTTCTGATAGATATATTTCTGACAATATTAGCCAATTGCTCAATATTATTTTTCCCAGAGTTCGAGAGCAACTTCAATTAGCTATCTCCACAGACACAAAAAAAGCATTTGATAGGGTGAATTGCAAATTCTAAAAGCATCCATGGAAAGAATGAAATTTGGCCCCAAATTCTTACAAATCATCTCCCAACTCTATAAGAGCACTAAGGCACTGGTGAGAGTGAATGGATAAGTTCATCATTATTTCTATTGTCTACAGGAACCCCACAGGGCTGCCCTCTCTCTCCATTATTTGCCCTATGTTTGGAACCCTTGGCACTCAAAATAAGGCAAAGTCCAGAGATACATGGCATTATGGTGGGCAGTTTGAACAAAAATTTCATTGCACGAGATGACTCTTTTTGATCCACCCTGGAAACTCCGGTACCTTTACTTACTGAGGTGCTGCACTCCTTTGGGGAGATATCTGGGTACAAGATTAACTTTCTAAGCCAGAAGCACTGGTGCTTAGTGGTGAAGTGACTCAGAGATTCAAGGATACTTTTCCTTTGGTGCGTCCCTAACAGTTAGATTATGTACCTGGGCATACGGATCCCCACAGATTTATCCAAACTTTTACCATAAACTATAGTAAGTTATAGGAAACCACTGAGCAGGATTTTGCTAGCTGGAGACATCTCCCCTTACTTTGTAGGGAGAGTGGCAGTGGTAAAATGAACATCTTGCCCCGCCTCCTTCTTGTTCCAGTGTCTCCGCTGAGACGCTCTTTGTCTTTTGGAACAGACTGACACGGGGTGAGGGTCCAGCAATTCATTTGTCAATATAAGAAACCAAGGATATCTTGAAGTTTATTATTCCTACCCAGGAGGTGGGGGAGGGCTAGCCCTACCCAACTTTCATTTGTATTACCTGGTCAGCCAGATGGGTCCTGTATTATCCTGGACCAAGCAGCTGGAAAATGAGACAGCTGGAGGAAACCTTTATTTACCTTAGCTCTTGCCCGTGGCCCCAGAATATGTCAAGTCTGTAAGAAACAGATGGGTAAAACATGGCCTATATGTCCTTTCTAAAGTGAGGAAATTGACTGCCACTCCTGGTGGTGTTGGCCCTTAATCACTTATCAGATATGAGTCTGATTTTTTCCTCCCACCCTGGATCAAGGTTATGCTAGATGGAGGCACAGGGATCACAAAGTTCACTCAATTCATAGAGAATGGTAGGTTTCTTCCAGACAGCAAAGGAAAAGTTTAATTGGAACAACTCAGAGTTTTTAGATTTATGCAGGTTAGGCACTTTATTCATTCCACAGATCACCTGGAGTGTTTGACCAGACCCTACTCAGGGTGGGAAGACTTTCTCTACGGAATGGTTGGTGTCGGTCAAAAACAGACACACTGCAGGTCTTTATAAGCTGTTACTGGAGACTGGGTTGTCCACATATACATAAGCGCTTGGAACGGGAGGCAAGTGTAGTCATCAGTGAGGCAGACTGGAAACATAGGTTCAAATTTGGCTGGAAAGTCACCTCTGCCCCAGTGTGGGGTGAGTTTTCTGGAAAATCCTAATCAGATACTTTCATGTTCCCACCATCACACAACATTACAATTCCACTGGCTGTGCAGCTTGCTGGAGGCAGTGTGGGGGCTTGAATCATTGGCACATCTTTGGGACTGTCCCAGATTATCTGCCTTTTAGAAAACAATTCAGACAGCTATTCATAGCATTACAGGTATTCTCATTCCCTTAATTTTGGGGAGTGGATTCTGAGATCCCAACAGCGGTATGTCTGAGGGGACTCCCAAAAGGTAGTGCTGTTGTTACAGGTGGTGGGGCTGAAATGCATTAAAGCTAAATGGCTCAGACCAGAGCCACCTACACTACAAGAATGAACAGGAAGCGTGAAGGATGTGCTTTCCATGGAAGCTATAATGGTCAAACTTAGGCTCCAGCAAGATCAGCACTGCAGCATTGGTAGGGATGGGAGGCCTGGCTGCTGAGGAGGTTTATAAGAAATATAATGTCATGAAATAACATCAAATAGTTAAACCCCCTGGATAGACTGAGTCTACTGAGGTTAACTGGGGTTCTCCCTATGAACAACCCCTTGGAACTGGGCTTACAGCCTTTGATCTTAAGATTTTGAATCAGGTGTGTGGATGAGAAATTCAATAGTAAGACACAGAAACAATTGGCTTTTCTTCACCCTCCTTTTGAAAGTCAGGGAGAGAGTTTTGGGATGTGCAGCCATTGGCTGGGGTGTATGATTTTGCCCATTTGACTGTATTGTTTTTTTTTATCTTATTTCTATTTTTGCTCCTCCTGCAGCCTTACCCTGTGTACATCTAACCACTGCCTCTCCTTCCAAGCGGCCATGAGCTCGCTACACACACACACACTGGCATATGCTGCTCTGTGCCCCTGAAGGGGATCCCCCAATCCCCTGTGACAGGCCAGGATCCAATACCTGCCGTGGCCTCGAACAGCAGGCACCACTGGGTGAGAAAGTTGACCGCATCAAGCTGTTCGAGTGTGGGGCTGTGATTTCCTTCTCTATTAGACCACCACAAACGCGGACGTACAATGATATCTAAGGCACAACGTGCTGATATCTGCTGTGCCTCGCCCCCACTAAGTGTATCTCTGTAACAGAGCCTCCAATCTCCACTGGGGTCACTGCAGAGCAATGACAGCCCACATCCCACCCGAGGAAAGGAGAGCAGTCCTCCGGATGCTCGATCCGTTCCTCCTGCCAATCCCCTGATGGCCCGGTATTCTCAACCCGGGCGCCAGCGTAGCGCAAGGTGTGGTGTCCAGTGCCTCAACCCGCAGCATTACCGGCCAGTGACTGTATTGTATTTATTTTTTTCTCTTATGCCTTTATCCGCCACCTGTCAACAAATATCAGGACAGGTGCCTTGCCACTGATTTTGTTTTAAATATGATGTTCAGATAAGGATAAGTACAGATTAGCATGCTCATAATTTTAAATGCTGATGTTTCTTTCTGGAAATATATCTGTATTGCAATGTTTATTGAGCTGTGGTGACACTCTATTCAATAAAGCTGAGTTTCAAAAAAAAAAAAAAGAAAAGGGCTAAATGTGCGGATACATCCAGGAAGGAGTTTAGCCTTCTGAGATAAGAGCCTCAGAAGTTTGAGAGAGTGGGAGGAGGGAGATTGGTCTATATTGCCTGGTTGTGCGGGATTGCCTTCTTGTGCAGAGGGATGACTTGGCTATTTTCCAAGCTCTAGGGACTGCACTGGGCAATAGATATATTGAAAAGCAGGCTGAGGAGGGCAATTGCTGGGGCAGAGTTCTTTAGAAGTTTAGGATCAAGGCTGTCAGGCTCTGCTGTGAGGGCTTTAATGTTCAGCGCTCCGAAATACTTCCATACTTGTGATGGGCAGGAGGAGAACCCTTTAGCAGTATGAGCATGAGTAGAAAAGTGGAGATGGGTGGGGGGTCAGATGGGGCGCCACAGGTGGTGAAATATTGATATATGGAGGATGCTGCAGAGGAGGTTTAGGGCACCTGAACTGGAAAATGCAGGAGTGGTATGGGAGGGGAACGGGAAGGGTTGTAGGGTTTTCCAAAATTCTGCAGGGGAGGTCCTGGTTTCATTTAGCTTACTTTGAAGAATCAAGCCTTTGCTGAATGCACAGCTTTCATGCAAGCATTTCTTAAACAGCCCCTGACATCGTTGTTATAAATGTAATGTTTAGCACAAGTCAGCTTATATTTTAATATTTTTCTGTATTTTTCATTCTTTTTATTACTAAGGACATTTGCATATAAATAGGATTGCTGCCCTATCTGGTCAGGCTGCTTGCCTACACATGACATCACAGTTCTACTTATGATATCACAATCTGTTGCTGTGGGGATGATTATGATGCCATAAATGGGGATAATTTATTTTATTTCTTTATTTAAAAGTTGGTAACCAGGAAAAGCATCATGACCATAAGCTCGTTTCCAGGTGTAACCCGGATTATGATGTCATATGTAGGATAGCAGAAACAGCAGATAAAGTCTAAGGGACAGTATGCTTCTTTAGAGAGCTGTCCTCTGTAATAAAGAAAAAGGTAAATAATTATAGAAAATACATGAAATATAAACTGAACTGTCTAAATCTCATATGTTTTCCAAGTTTTTCTAACAGTGTCAGGGGCTCTTTAAAGCTCTATAGTTTTGTAGGTCGGCCTGGCTAGGAGGCTCTGGATATACACCAGGCTTGGTCTCTGAGTTTGAAAAGGAAATCAGATTGTGGGTAACCCATGGGAGGTATTTATGTCGACTCTTCTGGGAGGTGCGTGCAGATTCCAGGTTTAGAGCAGAGTTTTAGTGAAAGATGCCAGGGTGGTGTCTATGTTTGGTGTTGTGAAGACTCCAGACAAGTCAGCGGTAGAGGTCCAACAGGAGTGTTTGAACATTAAGTGATCTGAGTGGGCAGAACCACAGATACTTGGAGGGGTGGTGACTGGGGCCAAGTTTCCCTGACACAAGTCATACAGTGATCATTAAAAGCATCAAGCAGGATACCTGCAGCTGGGTATTTGAGATGGTAGGTACAAGACCCACTCAATAAGGGAGTGATTTGCAGAGTGTCGGTTTAGTATTGTAGGTTCGGATAACAGGTGGACAAGGTTTAGGGCCTCAATTTGTTGGGTGCCAGTTTTGGAGTGTGCCAAAAGCCAGTTTATGTTGTAGTCGCCAGTAGCAGGGGTTCACCAGATTGGGTGAGAGAGGTAATGGGCACTAGGGTGTTTACAATGGCAGAGGGAAGGGCTTTGTGGGAGAAATAGCAAGCCCCAATGAAAATTGGTGACGTAGAAGGAAGGACAATTTAAGGAGCAGTAGCTCGTGTGAGGAGGAGGAGGCCTGTTAGAGGACAGTGGAGGAGGAGAGAATCACATACATAAGCTGCAACCTTTCCTCCTCTCTTCCCTCTGTCCTGTCTTTACAGTGAGTACCAAGCGAGATCGGCCATAGAATTTGGGATTCTGGAGGATAGAAGGTCTCTGAGATGCATAAAATGTCTGAGGAGTTGAGTGAGATCCAGGCCTTAAGATGGTCTATTTTTAGACAGTAGGCTTCTGGTGTTCACATGTTAGATGTGGAGGCTGCCATGCGGGGTTAGGTTCAACACCCTGGCCAGAAAAAGGAGGAGAAGGCAGGGTACAAGAAACCTGGAGTAATGCCTCTTCTGAGGTTGTTGAAGGAGCAGGCTCTAGGTTTAGTAGTGAGGACCCAGTTGCGGCTAGGGTGGAGGGTGCAAGAAAGGATTGGGGGGGACATAGAAACATAGATTTGACGGTAGAAAAGCACCACTTGGCCCACCCAGTCTGCCCATTTCCTACCTAATGGATAAGCTGCAGATCCTAGTTAACCAGCAGCCTACTTCTTCCTACCCCCACCCCTAGAATTGCCTTATGACTGTCCCATGCATGCTTGAATTCCACGGACCATGCGGGACCATGGCTGAGAGGGAAAAGGAAGTGTGGGGGCGGAGAGAGGACAGAGGAGTGTCTGGGAGGAAAGAAGTGTGGCTAGGAGAAGAGGGAAGAGGCAGTGCATAGTCAGGAACTAGAAGAGAGACAAAGCGGCCCAGTGGCGCAGAGAGGCTGAGGCGCTGACGCTTTACCTGAGCCACGCCAGCAACCCAGGTTCAGGAATGGACCCAGGATGTTGGGGCGGGCAAGGGAAGGAGAGGATTGAGCATCCATGGGACTGCTCTCCTCTCCTGGGGTGGGCTGCAGGATGGCATCGCTAGGCAGCAGCCTCTGGTGGAGACCAGGAGCACTGCACGGTGGCGCAGTGAAGGAGAACACACCAGAAAAATGGAAATGCTCTACATTCAGCTGATGGCGGCTGCCTGGCTCTTGATGCCACCCCAATCCCCTAATGAGCCATGTCCACCTCAGCAGCACCCCGAGTCAAGTGTTGCGCTGGTCTCACCTCCCAGCACCTTCCCCTCGGAGAGGGACCCATCTGAAATGGGTTATGCTGGAGTTACCCTGCAGGTGGCTGCTATGTGAGGTTGGAGGCTCAGAGGACAGATGGGTCAGAGTGGGCCTTGGCAGCCTGAAGGAGTGGCAGGATGTGGTAGCATGTAGGAGGGGTAAAAAAAAAAAAAAGAAGAGAGACAAAGGGGCTGGTACAAGTGAGGAGGATAAGAGGGAGTATCATGTAAGATGGAAAGGGAAGCATACTGACAGGGAGCTGCTGGATGAGGCAGGACAGTTTCACTTTACTTTTAGGATCGATAAAAGTGGCTGGTTTGAGACTTCAGAACATAACTATTGAATTACCACTGTGCAGTATCCTAACGGTTGCCCAACCAGGCGCTAGGTGGCAGTATAGCCTTAAGCAACATGTAGAGGGGGTTATCGTATGTTCCCACTTGAACAATTGTTGGTAGTACGTCCTAATGGATAGAGCACCAGGCTCTGGATGAGCTGGACCCTTGAGGCTTGGGTTTGAGTCCCACGATCTCCAAATTAACAAGAAGACTTGGGTATGGACAAAGTTGTCCTGGGCATGGTGGAAATAATACATTTAGATATGCTTTGCATCTGAGAGGGGGGGGGATCCAAAATCACAAATCAGGAGTGAGTTGCAAGGAGGCGGGGGCAGGGAAGTGAAAGGGAATAAGCTCTTGTATGGGCAGGGCAAAAGTGGAATGACTGGTTCTTGCCATGCCATTATTGCATGGCACCACCCCTGGGTGGGAGGGTGGCAGTGACTAACAGTGCCATGCGGAGCTGTATACTGGAGCTTGAGGGAGCCTTGAATTACCTTTGAGCCCTGTGTGATGCTGCTGCCGGCTCGGGTGCAGTCCACGGTGGTGGTGGTGGTGGGGGTGCTCACAATATGGCCCTCCTGGGCTGCCTGATGAAAGAGATAAGCAGAAGGGCATTAATGGGTCAAACAAAGAAGCAGGGTCACGAGGGAAAGCCAAGGGGGAGGGGAACCAAACTTTGAACCCGCGCCAAGAGTGTAGCTGAAATGTATTGTGAAATCCAAGCCCATACTATACTGCCAGAGGTCCTGTGAGCCAAGGACTGTGCCAGATGGTAAGTACAAGTGAGCTTTTCACAGGCTAGTCAGTGTGAAATGCACTCATTAGATAGGCTGTAAAATCAGGGATAGCATTACACTCTACACTCTGACAAACAATAAAACTACCAGCTGACATGCAATTCCAGACTGTGTTCTTAAAGCAACACTAACAAACTGCAGCAACAGGCATATCAAATGGACTACATCTGCTCTTCTCCAGTACTCTGGGACCAACCCTGTATCTAGTGAGCTACTGAACTGGGCTATCAGAGGTACAGCCAGTACCTCCCTGAGCTCCGTCATTACCATTGGATGTACCCCATCCAGTTCCATATCAATGTCCACTCTCAGATTCTTAAGTCCCCCAGGACTCTTTCTTCTTCGAATGGACTTGTGCCTACTTCCTTCCCTCCAGTGGTTCTGTAACCTGTACGTGGCTTTCCCTTCCACTGTGAAGACAGAACAGAAGTGTTTGTTCAGGACACCTGCTTCTTCCTGATCATCCTTTGCACAGTCTGCCTTTGCACCCTCAGCCTTACAATTCCTCCCTTGTCTGTCTTTTTTCACTTATGTGCTTAAAAAAGGTCTTGTCCCCCTTTGTTACCCCTGACTATTCTTTTCCTCAGTTTGTGCCTTAGCACCCCTCACTGCCCTCCTGCTTCCCTCTATTTTGATGGTACACCTCTATCCTATTTCTGTTGCTTCTCCTTATATCTCTTGAACACTGCCCTTTTGACCTTACCCTTGTTGCCACCATCCTTGAAAACCATATTACTCTCTTTTTCCTCCTGCTCTGCCCACCTCTTCTGTGCAGAGGTTTGTTGCCTTCACTGTTCTATCCCTTAATCTGGCCCACTGTCTTTCCACCCCATCAGGGTAATGCCCCTTCCAGCATGTCTCTGAGGCATTCACCCATTTTTGTAATAAATCCCCTGACGTCCAAGATCCTCATCCTTGTGTGGTTCATCTCTGCTGCCATCCTAATGTTAAACAACAATATCTGGTGGTCACTGGTCCCCAGGTGGCATCCCACCAAGACATCAAAACACTGTCCCTGTTTCCTAGCATCAAGTTCCAGTATTGTCCTATGACGAGTAGGTTCTTTGACTAGTTGCCTCAGATATGCCCCTGTAGGAGTCTAGGATTACCCTGCTTCTAGCTGAGGCTGGGCCAGGAGGTTCCAATCAATATCTGGTAGACTGAAGTCTCCATCAGCAGTAAACACAGGTTACTCACCTGTAACAGTAGTTCTAGGAGTGGTATATGTTGTTCATCCACACTTGCTGGCACTTCTTTTCCTTTAAATCTTGCCAGAAGGTCTAAAAGCTGGCTCCTCCCACCACCCAGGTGGTATATGCCTCAGCTCTGCCCCATGATGCCAGATCTTGCCCGCTGGAAGCAGAGGTTATGTGTCAAAGCCGGGAGGTCGGATGGGTCAGTGTGGACGAACAACATATACCACTACTAGAACTGCTGTTACAGGTGAGTAACCTGTGTTTCTAGGGATGTGGATAAGTTGTTCTTTCCACACTTGTTTGCAGACTCTAACAGTTCTCCAGGAGAAGGCAGGCAAGGCGCACACCCCTTACTTAGGGAACAGAGATTGGAGAACTGAGGCCCCAAAACCACAGCAGTATGGCAGGTAGAATGAGCTCTTATCCCTCTGGGAGGCTCCTTGCCCGCCAACCAGTGGCAGAGATCAATGCAGGATGCTATCCATTTGCCAATCATCCGCTTTGCTGCAGGTCTACCAGGTGCGGCTTCAGCATAGGTGACAAACAGCTGGCGAACCTCTTCCGAACTTCAACCGTTCACTCCTTATAAAGACAATGCTCATCTCAGGTCCAAGGTATGGAGCCTGTAATTGGCCTCTGAGGTGTAACTGGTGTAGTACACCAGCAGAGTCATCACCTGTTAAGGTGAAACTCTGACACCACCTTTGGAAGGAATTCGTTGGGGCACAAGACAGCCTTGTCCCTGTGGAAGACCAGATAGGGAAGCTCAACAGAGAGCGGCTGTAGTTCCCAGTCCCTATGGGTGATGTGATAGTCACAAAGAAGGAGGTCTTCACGACACATTTTACATCTCATACCTGTGCATCGTTCAAATGGCTTGCCCACAGTTTTGCCAAACCAGCAGTAAATCCCACAGTGGTGGTGGTTCATGCACCACAAGGGAAATGTGGTCGAGGCCTTTAATGTAACACCAGACCACCTTTTCCTATGCCACTGTCTGCTGACTGGCCGCCTGGTAGGCAGAGATGGCTGCCAGGTGCACCTTAAGGGTCGAGACCAAGACCTCCTTTGAGAGAGACCAAAGGTAGTCGAGGATGCTAGGCACCGGACAGGATGAAGGGTCCAGGCCCTTGCCCTGACACCAAATGGAGAATCGCTCCATTTGAAGGCATAGCACCTCCTGGTTGACTCCTTCCTAGATGCCTTAACTACAGTGAGGACATAATCAGACAGACCCAAAGCCTGGAATTCTAGCCACTCAGGAGCCAGGCCGTCAGAGTCGCAGGATTGAAGGTCCGTGTGAAATACCTTCCTGATTGAGAGAGAGCAAGTTTGGGTGTGCTGGAAGGCGCCTCGGAGCCTGGTGCTGAGTCTGAGGAGATCTGGATACAAGAACTGGTGAGGCCAGTCTGGGGCTACCAGGATCACCCTCGCCTTGTCCCTCCTGACTTTGAAGAGCACCCTGTGGACCAAGGGAAGTGGAGGAAGGCATAGAAGAGGCCTGGGATCCATGGCCTCGAGAAGGCCTCCGCTGCAGCAAGCACTGCTTGGGGGACATAAAACAGCCTCAGCTTTGTGTTCTTCCTGAGTTGAACAGGTCCCCTGAGGGTGCCCCACTGGAAGAACAGGCTGTGAGCTACCTGCGGATGGAGAGACCACTCATGGGACACCTTGGCCACATGGCTGAGGGAGTCCGCCAACTGATTCGAGGCTCCTGCCACATGAATGGCTAGGAGAGCTGCCTCCATTCGACTCAAGAGGGTCCAGATGTGGGCGCTTCCCTACAGAGGGGCCTGGAGTGCATGCCTCCCTGTTTGTTGAGGTGGTACATAGTCATGGTATTGTCCACCTGGACTTGGACCACTTGACCCCAAGGAATGGAGCGAGTGCAACCAGCACCAGTTGGACTGCTTGGTGTTCCAGCAGGTTGATGTGGCATCACGATTCCTCAGGGGTCCAGAGCCCGTGGACTCTGTGGTTCCCCATGTGGGCACCCAGCCGTGAGAATGACCGTCGGCTGGGGTGGACAAAGCGGGATCCTTCCCTGCAGATGTTCCTGGACAGTCCCTCACTGGAGGGCATCTGACATATTCGGGTCACAGTGACCAGCTGGTTGAAATCACCGTATCACTGGGACCACTGGCTGGCCACCTCCCACTGAAGGGGGTGCATATGCCACCGGGCCCATCGAACACGATGGTGCAGGCTCCTACATGTAACCCAGAGGTAGCAGGAAGTCCCGGCAGGGGTGCAAGTGCCCAACCAGAAATGATTGGGCAAAGGAGGAGTGAACCTCCAACCTGTCTGCTGGGAGCTGTGCTCTGACTCGGCAAGAGTCGATCTCTGCCCCAATGAAGCAAATCACCCACAAGGGCACAAGTTCCGACTTGGCCTCGTTTACCAGGAGACCAAGGCTAGCCGAGGTGTGGAGGCCAGATCCTGGACCTCTCCACCTCCAGTCTGGAGGGACCCACTATTAGCCAATCATCAAGACAGAGGTACACTCTGACCCTCGACGCTGAAGATGGGCCGCCACCACTGCTAGGCATTTGGTGAAACCCTGAGGCGATGACAGGCTGAATGGCATGGCTTGGAACTCATAGAGGGTTCCCTCCACCCTGAAGTGGAGGAACCTCCGATGGGACAGATGGATTGGGATGTGGAAGAGTGCATCCTGTAGATCAGTGAGCAGAACCACATGTTCTGCTCAATGGATAGTACAATCTGGGACAGAGTTACCATCCAGAAGGTGCATGATCTGAGGAACTGATTTAGATTGTGCACCTCTAGGATGGGGGCGCCAGCCCCCTGTCCATTTGGGACCAGGAAGTACTTGAAATGAACCCTGGGTTGACAGGGAGTTTCTGAATCTGATCACTACCTCCTTGCAGAGGAGTTGGGCAATGTCGTCTCTAAGAGCCGACCAAGTATGGGCAGAAACCTTTTCCTCCCAGGGGCTTAGGCTCGGCTTGGGGTACTGCTCAAATTCCAGAGGCAGACCCTGGCGACCACCTAGAAAGACCCACCTGTCCATTGTGACAGTATGACAGTGGACCAGATGGAAAGGAAGTGGCAGAGCTAGCCCCCATGGGAAGACTCAGAGTGGTTGTGGCGAGCATGGGGTGGCTGCTCCCATCCCATCACTGCGCAGGCTTGGAGGATGAAGAGCTGTCAGTGGGGCAGCGAGAACCTCCCCTCTGGGCTTACAGTTCGCAAAGCCCCAGACTTGGGCTGAGGTGCCAAGACTGAGCCTGCTGCTGCTGCCCAGTTTGGTACTGGGGCAGGTCAGCCACAGGGGCAGAAGGCCGAAAGGGCTTCTTCTGTGATTTCTTAGAACCCCTGGGGTTCTTTCTAGGCAGAAGTGAGGTCAAGGTGTTACTGGACTTCTCGATACACTGGAGATGACCATTGACTCCTGGACCAAACAAGTCGGTACACAGGAAGGGAATGTCTGCCAGTTTGTGCTGGGTGTCTGCCATAAAGGTCGAGACCCTCCGCCAGGCCCTGCAGTGTATGACAACTGCAGCCGCCACTGAACGGTACAAGAATTCCCGATGTTCAGGACCGTGTGGAGTTGCTGTTTAGCAATGGTCCGGCCCCAATCACGGACCTGCTTGACCGTGGTCTGAAGATCCACAGGGAGATGAGAAGGCATCTCATCCAGGGAGCCACAAAGGATGTGGGAGAAGTGTGCCATAATGACAGCTGAGCTCGCGTGTCAGAGGCCAAGTGAGGAAGCAGCACAGACTTTTCTGGCTGCATGGTCCAGCTTTTTGGACTTTGTCCAGAGGTCTATATGTATCTCCTGAGTTTCCCAGTGCCAGAACACAGACTCAGTCACCAGTCCCTCAGCCGAAGGATGCTGTAAACCCAGAGGGGAGCCAATGGGAACCACATGCTTATGGGCCATATGGCGGAAGGCACAGGGCAGGAGGTTGGATGCTGCTGAAGCTCCAAGGCCAGGCCGCGATGGTCTCGACCACTGGGAAGGTCTCAGACACAGAATCCCTTTTCTGAGGATATCAGTCAAGGGGTATTCTGCCTGTTTTCGACGGGCTCCAAAGGCATCCCCATTGATTCGCAGAGAGGAGACGGAGGATGCCCATGAAGGATGTGGGACCCTCCTCTGTTGACAGACCTATGGAATCGTGCGTCACATGGACGTCAATCCGAATCTTAAGACCGAGTCCAGGCAAAGTGGCAGACCACCAGAGTGACTCTAGACCCATGAGGATGGTCGGGAGCAAGGTGACTGACAGCCTCGCCGCACGAGACCTTGATCGGTCGAGACTCTTAGCAGAAGCCCCGAGGGAGGTTGCTTAGGTGGCGGCTCCACCAAAATAGATGGAGAGGCCAGCTTCAGCTGAGCTGGGAGGGTCTTCACCAGTTCTGCAGGCAGAGGGACGATGTCGACCGGTTCCATGGGAGTCAGTGTCGGCCTGAAGGCGATAGCCAAGTGATGGCTGGAGTAAAGCCAGGGTTGACTTGGACCAGTCAACATGAACTGTTACTACAGAGGTCCTCATAGCGACAATGCAACTTAGTCAAGCCTCTCCTCACCTGAGGAGGACAAGGATGAATGGCAGCCTGCCGCTTCTTGGAGCGCCACTTGTGAGACTTCCTTGGTCTATCGGTCGAGGGGTCCAAGATCTAGAAGGCGACCACGGGGGACCAACAGGGCTTCTCAGAAGGAGCCAGGAGAACCATGGCTCCTCCAGATTGGGACCGTGACCACGGGTGGAGCGCCAGGAAGCTGGGTCTCCTCGTTGGTTGGTAGGACTGGAGTCCTAAATAAAGAATTGCCGGCCTCATCAGTCGACGGGGTCAATTATAAGTTCAACCTGGTCATCGTCCCATGTCTGAGCTGACTGGCCTGGTGGTGGTGCCATGAAGCCAGAGGGCCAAGGTTTCAATTTTGACGAAAGTCGAGATAAAACTCCTGTGACTGAGATCTCTCTCTGTCCCAAGAGCGTCGACATTGTGAAGACTTTTCCTCGCCCTCTGTTCTTTTATGGGACCGGGTGCATGAACCAGATGGGCCCACCCTGTGAGGGAGAGACTGGCACATCTCTTAGAAGGAACCAGAGAAGGAAGTGCCCAGTTTGAGCCAAACAAAACCGATAAAGAAAGAGGATTGTTCGGCAGCATGAGCCACCTCCTCTTTGAAGGCTTTCATCTGCTCCAGTTGGTCCACAGATTCTATTCCAATTGTTTAAGGGATCGCATGGCCGGGAGACCACATGACAGGCATCTTTAGATTTGACGGACGGTGCCGTTTTCCAGTTGTCCGAGCTATAAGCTTGAGAGGTGATCATCCAGAACCTGTGGGTGGAAGGCGTGCAAAGATCACAAGTCTGAGGGTCATGCACATAGGCCAAGGCAGTAGACGCATGTGGAATGCGGATCAGTATGGAACATTTTCTGCCCGCAAGGACACTGGCGGGAACCGGCGAGGACTTGTCCTCCATCGCAGTCGTAATCATGAATTTACGTGGAGAAACTCGACGAGTTATAATTTCTGTAGACTACCCGAAGTATGAAGCACCATGGCCTACTCAACGTGGATCAGTAAGGTGGGAACCTGAATCTTCCAAGCAGAAAAGAAGATCTGGCGTCATGGAGCCGAGAATATACTACCCGGTGGGTGGGAGAAGCCAACTTTTAGACCTTCCAGCAAAATTTAAAGGGAAAGGGACATGCCAACAAGTGTGGACAAGAACAACATATCCACATCCCTAGAATGCCCCCTTATCTGCCTTCTGCTAATGGATTCCTCCATTTCTTGTCTAGATCCTCCTTCTGTGCTGGAGGTCTGTAAATCACGCAGTGCAAACAGAGGCTCTGGCTGCTGTCTCCAGGGTGGCCAACAGTACCTCCAGCCCTTCCTTACCCCCTTGTATTTCTGTTGCCTTGATACTGTCCCTGACATATAACACCCCCCACCTTTCCTCCCTCCCTATCCTTCCTGAACTGTGTGTATCCTGGTATAGCCATGACCCAGTCATATTTTCCTGTGCACCATGACTCAGTGATGGCCACTATGTCCAGGTCTGCCTCCGCTATGATAGCCTCAAGATTTGGAATTTTATTTCCAAGTCTTCATGCATTTACACACATGACTTTCCACATCTTTCTACCACCCTGCTTGCAACCCCACTTCCTTCCTCTGGCCCTGCCGATCCTCCCTCTCACATTACTATGTCTGTTCTTTGCACTTTGGCTCCAGTTCCCTTCTTTGCCTTTGAACTTGTTTCCCATGCAAAACCCCATGCACAGGGCATTAGTAAGGCTAAGTGCCTTTTCACCTAGCCCAATACTACCAATGCCTTGAGTGTTTGGAGTGTCTCAATGCACTTATAAAATGGGCTCTGAAGATAAATGAGAAAAACTGAATGCTTTTGGTTAAATAGCTCTGCCACCACAAGAAGGTGTAATTGTTATTGGTTGCAGGTTCTCCCTCATTGCTGCCACTACCCACCCCCACACACACACACCATGGGATTCCATTGTACCTAAGGCAGTAGGTAGGGCAAGTAGAATGCTGGGGTGCACAGGGAGGGATCACCAGTAGAAAAGAGAGAGGTGGTGGTACCCTGTACAGATCAATGGTGAGGCCACACCTCGAGTATTGTGTCCAGTTCTAGAGGCCCTGTCTCAGAAAAGACAGACAGGGTGGAGATGGTAAAGAGAAGGGCAACCAAAATGGTGCAGGGACTGCATCAGAAGCCTTATGAGGAAAGACTAAAGGACTTAAATGTTTACTCACTAGAGGATAGAAGGGAAAGGGGAGATATGACAGAAACATTCAAACACCTCAAGGGTATAAATAAGGTACAGGAGGGTAGCATTTTACAGAGAAAGAGATGCTCAAAGACAAGGGTCCATGCTTTGAAGCTGGAAAGGGGAGGCTCAGAGGAGATGTGGGACGTACTCATCGGAAAGGGTGGTGGATGCCTGGAACAAACTACCAGCAGAGGTGGTGGGTATCAAAACGGTAACAGGATTCAAACATGCATGGGATAGACACAAGGGAACATTATTAACAGTGCATGGGAGAGGGGTAAGGCCTGAGATTGAGTAGGGTCTGGAGTAACACAGAAGGTAGGGAATATTAGGGCAGACTAGATGGACAAAGGTGTCCTTTTCTCCAACAATTTCTCTGTTTCTGTGTATTTTTTTGTAACTTCTTATGGGGTAGCATGACATGCATGCATTTGGGTGGGATGGAACATGTGGTAGTAACAATGGAGCCAATATATATAATTATTCATACTGAGGGGAGGAGTGGTAACTGTAATAATGGCTTGACTACTGTACTTAACCAATTATTGTGTGATACATGATGCAGCATTGATTTTGGGAAAATGGTGATTGTTTATTGTCCTTAATATTTTTAGCTTTGCACCATCTTCTCATCACGTGGGAGTGGGAATGACGGCAAGTAGTCTGGTAACTGGGTAATGTTGCGGAATTCGATCACATTATATTTGACCTTCAAGCTGCATTATCCCACCCATTAGTGGGTGTGCTTCAGGACTTCAGACACTCAGGGGTTACCGAGCTTAATTTACAAACTCTAGAGTGAATTATTCCACATTCAGTTTGGTTTCTCCGTGAGGAAGGAAGAAAGGTATGATGTCTCACCCCATTTGACCATGTTTCCGCCAATCAAGAGGCAGGACTGGCTAGATCCCATTTAATAAATATGGTATCATTACAGTCTATTCTACATTCTCATATAAATATAATAAATATCCCATTCCACAGCTTTAACTTTACCGTGAGAAACCACGAACAGTTGAGTCATCTTCACATGGGGTCTGTCATATTACAGGTTGTGTAGTGTAGCCCAGGAGATTAAACATTTGTAGTTAAGAGATACAATGAGAACAAACCCAAAAATTGCTATAAAATTAGTTTTGAAACAGTAATGTCTGTTACCTGATGGTATTCCACACATCAAAGCCATCCAGGGGTTTGGTGCCATTTGTAGAGCCTCCAGCAAGGTTCACCAGAGTGGGCAGCCAATCAGAGATGTGAATCAGCTCTCGATTGATGATCTGTTTGTTCTTCAGCAAAGGGCTTATGACCAATCCAACCCCTCTCACACCTCCTTCCCATAGCGACCATTTTCTTCCTCTTAGTGGCCAGTTATTTCCACCTTCCAGAGTCTGACCGCCATTATCTAAGGTAACACATAAAGAATGATCAAGAATCAAAACTTTTCCTTTTTCTTCCTCTACTGGTAGTTACAACTATATATTCCTCTACTGTCCACTCAAAATTAGATGACCAGAAACCAAGAAGAGGTTACTTACTTGTAACGGAGTTCTACTGCTACTATTAAGTTCATATCAACACTTAGGTAGTATTAACTGAGCATGCTCAGTCACGGACTAGTCTTCAAACTTGACTCCTCCTACCACCCAATCACATGTTCTTTGGCCTCCGCCCCCTGCTCTGAGATCCAGATGTTGGAAAAACACAGCAGAAAAGCAAGTCTGGTCAGGGAAGGTTCAGCTGGCCACGGTGATGGGAACTGAATACTACTAGTAGAACCTGGGACCAGAACTATGGATACAAGTTAGTATCTCTCTTCTTCTTCAGTTCACTAGCCACACTTAGGCTGACTCCAAGCAGTCCTCTGGGAGGAGGGGCAAGGGATGTGCTCCAAAGTTTTAATCAAAGACAGGATGGAGGGCAGAGTTCCCAAAAGCAGCGTCTCAGTGACTCAGCAGGCCAGTGCTCTGAGGTAAAGTGGAACATGAACATGTGCATATTAGACCTGGTGGAAACCCTGCAAATCTCAGTGATTGGGGATGCTTCTGGCTACAGCAGCAGAGACAGCAGTGGGTCTGGTGGAGTGTACATGTAATCCAGCTGGCAGCTCCTGTCCAGCAGCTGAAGCAGCAGAAAACACAGAGAATAATGCATATGTAGGGAGTTAATATGAGTTTTCACACACCCAAGTTGTGTGATAATATGTAAACCTCAAGAAGCAGCCACCGAGAGGTTTATTATTATCACACAATGAGGGGTGTGGGCGCTTTCATTCTACCCTATATATGTTTTATTTTATAATAACTGGCACCAAAACAAATTCAATAAGTATTACCACTCACGAGGGAGGCAGAGGCGAAAACTCTCATACTTCCTTACTAATAGGCCTTTACGCTATTCAAGACTGACATCATAACATGGTAAGCGTGGGGGCATGCCTACTAGTAAGTAGGAAACGTTTAGCAGCCATGGCTCCGTGTTGATTTTGCCGAGTTTGGAAACTGTTTACTTGGAATGCGAAGTGCTGCAGGCTTTCTTGGCCGAGACTGTAAAAGTGGGTTGATTACATTTTTTCGGATCAACCCGCGGGTCGATACGTACTTTTTACAGTTCTCGAAACGGGTTGATAACAGGATCACCAGTTATTATAATTCAATATATGATTCTCATGGCAATGGTTCAATTAGCTGCCAGTCTTCCTTGGGCAGCTTCAGCATACACACAAAGCACATCTTAACATGAAACTCCATGAAAAACAGAGTTCAAACGACATATATAAAATGGAGTGTCCATTCAGTGCATGTAGCTTTGGGAAAACACAGGTAGCACCAGGACTGGTTCGGAGTGAATTCAGAGAGTGGTTTGGGCAGGAATTTTACATGGGTGCACAGAATAACCTTCTCCTTATGGAAAACCTGATAGGTAATGCCTTAGAAAGTTCCAGATTTTCACTCACTCATCTGGCAGGTTAGTCGATCAGTGGCCCTTATTAATCTCCAAATCACCCATCATATTGTATTAAACAGTAAAAAATTCCCATTCATTTCAATGGGGCTAGCCCTTACTCTCCCTGCTGGATGTCATAGCGCGGGGGTGTTCAACAATGGAAGTGGAAGTGATCAGCGGGTCACCTTGTCTGGGCCAAAATACAATCCTATACCACTTAAAAATGCCTGGCAAATAAATATTAAAACTTACACTGAGTGACGGTAGCGGAGGTAAGGTACATATCCTGGAAGTGGTACCTTAAGTTCGAAAATCACTTTAATTAGAAGCTCACTTGTTCATGTATTTTCAGTTTTAACAGGAAGACAAAGCAGGAAAGACAAACTGCCTACTATGCATTTCATTTTTGATTAAGCTAAGAATGGCACAATTTTCAGAAGAAAAGGTTGCA
Source organism: Neoceratodus forsteri (assembly GCA_016271365.2). Lineage (NCBI taxonomy): Eukaryota > Metazoa > Chordata > Ceratodontiformes > Ceratodontidae > Neoceratodus > Neoceratodus forsteri. The sequence goes on along the minus strand of CM057454.1, from coordinate 1,085,058,567 downwards.
TGGGCAAATAGAAATTTGACAGAATCTTTGTCAGCCTTGTGTACAAGCACTCATTCTGCACCCCAAACCTCTCACGGGAGAAAAATGTAATCAATATTTTAGTAGGTGGGGCTTGGGGACATTCATAAGAATTCATACACCCCCACCCCATCACCACCAACAGATGCACACAGAAAACTAAGAGTTTATCAGGAATGAAGTCATTATGTAAAACAGATGACAATGTCTATTATTTTATAATAACTGGGGATTGTTTTCTCCATAGGAAACCAGGTTATAATTCACCGTTATAACCGTGGGTTATTAACGCAACACGCACCAGGTTTCCTTCACTCTCTTGTGAGCAGGCCCCAAACTTCTCTTTCTGTGCACCAGCCCTGCTCTTCACCACTGCACAGTTCATCAACATTCCTAGTCGGCAGTAAGTTTTTCTTTTTTAACTTTTTTAATGGCCGTATACATGGGCATTAAAAAAAAAGTAAACTTCGGTTTCAGGAGTCGCTACATTTGGACGGACCACGCTGAAACCCCAATTATCGATAGGCGCAACTCATTGAGTTGTCTGTTTACTATATATATGCTGTGGTGAGAAAATGCTCCCCAGCAATTATATAAAAATAAAAGGCTGAGTAGGGGTGTGTAAAACTCTAATTTTACACACCGCCCTCGGGGTGGGATGCCTAATAAACCCCGACAAACTTACGCTTTCTGGGTTTCGCGGCATCCCACCGTGGTGTGTAAACTGCGAGTAACCCCTACTCAGCCAATACTATATATGTTCCTCTGAATTACTGAATTTACTTACGCCAGATGTCTTACAACACAGCCTCTGCAGTGGCATCTAGTAAATGCAATGACACCAAACATTATATGTATCTGTCAGTAATTTGCCATATGGGAGCTGTCCAAAGGGCACAACAGTACTGGTCCCTCAAAAGTCAGTTTCACTCGTTGAATAGAGGAACTGGATATTGAGACATAAGCATGACCTGTTAAATTATATTGTTTCAAAGTTAGCTATTCTCATTGAAAAGAAGGAGTTTCATTCACAGTTTTCTGTGACTTTTTTTATCTTGCAGTCTAAGATTTAAACTGTTGGTTTTGTAGCTGAAAACAGCTCCTCTCCTTAAGCTGGGCATCCAGGTTTCTGGAGTGCCCAAAAAGGTATTTTTGCCCTAATTTTAGAAAACAAACTCAAGAAGTTTAGCTATGTTCAGGTATTTTAACGCTATCATTTAGGCATTTTCCATGGTTTTTTAGTTGGAAAATAAAACAAAACAAGATGGTGGCCATCGCAACCAAAAAAACTGTTTTTCATAGATACATAGACAGTGTCGGCAGATAAGGGCCTCACGCCCACCCAGTCTGGCCATTTGAGCTTGTAAGTTTACTTTATGTTTTCCTAGAAGTCTGCTGCCCTTAACCCTGACCTCCAGAATTCCTTTATGTCTATCACATGCACTCTTAAATCCCATGATTGTTTCAGCCCCACCACTTCCCAGGCAGGGCGTTCCATTTGTCCACCACCTGTTCTGTGAAGAAATTCTTCCTCAGGTTTCCTCTCAATCGTCCTCCTCCAACTTCATCCCATGCCCTCTTGTCCTGGAACATCTTTTTCGCTAAAAATAGTGTATTCCTGCACCCTGTTCCTCCCTGTAAGATACTTGTATGTCTCTATCATGTCCCTCTCTCCTCGTCTCCTCCAGGGAGTACATATTCAATTCCTTCAACCTGTCCTCATAGGACTTGTGATGCAATCCATGTACACTCTTTGTTGCCCTCCTCTGAACCTTCTCTACCCTGTCTATGTCCTTACGTAGTAAGGTCTCCAGAACTGTACACTGTACTCCAGGTGGGGCCTCACTAGTGTCTCATGATAGTGGAATTATGACCTCCTTTTCCTGCCGGCGATGCCTCTGCCTATGCATCCCAGCATCCTATTTGCTTTACCTGCTGCCTTGTCACACTGTTTCCCTACCTTGAGGTCACCAGAGATGATAACTCCAAGGTCCCTTTCCTGCTTGGTGCATGCTATTTCCTCACCCCTCCATCTGATATATTGTGCCAGGGTTTTTGTGCCCCATATGCATTATCTTGCACTTCTTTGCATTTAATTTCAACTGCCAAACCCCTGACCATTCTTCAAGTTTCTGCAGGTCCCTCTCATTCTGTATATACCCTCTGGTGTGTCTACTCTGTTACAGAGCTTTGTGTCATCAGTGAACAAGGAAATTTCAGGTTGTGACAATTAAATAGTGTAAACGCAATGGTCTTGAGAAAAAAAAATGTTGGGGTTGTATCAGAGGGTTATCCTAAAACCCTACTGAGCAGGCACATACATTTTTTTAATTCTGATAACTTTGAAAACCCTTGAAAGGCACTACACCTTGACACAAACCGCTTCTACCATAAACATTTCTGAAAACATTTTGTACCATCTAGGTTGTAGGTGAGAGAAAAAATGTGTAATGAGTATAAGAAAACACATTCCTTTTCATTAAAAATCAACATTCCATAGCTCAGAAACTGCATAAACTGCCGTTACAAAACTTCTCACATCTTGAGAACTTGCCGCCAAGACAATGCATGCCAAATTGTAGAAATTTCACTTAAAACTACGCAAAAGTTATTAAGGTGCAAAAACTGGGGTTTAACATTAAACAGCTTACTCAACCTAACTATACTGGTGCTATCCCACCAGTATAATATATGTCATCCACACACACACATATATATCTCGAGAGGGGGAATAAATGATGGCAAAGTGTATTATTAAGGAAATATAATTGAGGGACTGAAAGTTAAAAAGCCACGAGCCCGGCGGGTGAATGGCCATTATGAGCTTGTTCAGCCCCCGAGATGGTAATTTTTCATGTGTATTATTTAACCTGCTGGAGAAGGTCCGAGGAGGGCTACAAAGATGATAGTGGGTCAGGGTAAGGCATACAAGGAGAGTTTGAGGGTACTGAACATGCACTGCCTGGAAGACGGGGGGAGAGAGAGAGACATGATTGGGACCTTCAAGTACTTGAAAGGGGTAAATAAGGTTGATAAGGATAGTCTCTTTAAGCTGAGTGGCACAGCCTTAGCTGAAGGGTGGGAGGTTTAGGAGGGAGGTCAGGAAGTACTTCTTCACAGAGAGGGTGGTGGACACTTGAATGCGCTGTCGGAAGAGGTAATCTTGTTGAAGACAGTGGGCAGCTTTAAGAGAGGCTGGGATAGGCATAGGGGAAAGGAAAGGAAAGGATCATGGGTAGGGAGGATGGGAGGAGTGGGGAGGAGGGCAGGGACATTAGCTCAAGCTGTGGACGCTGCAATATGAGCAGATTTGATAAACCAAATGGCCTTGTTCTGCTGGCTTTTTCATATGTTCGCATGTATGCGGACTTTACCATCTTTTATTTTATATACAGTATTACAGTAGGTTGGTCGGTTTTGCTTTAAGAGACAGTGTGCTGTTTTTTTTTTTGCTAGCTTGTTTAATATATTTGCTTAGGTTAGAGTGTTTCCATAGTTCTCTAGCCTTCCTCTAGTGTTTGTTCTGAGAATTGTTCTGTATTGTAAGGCATTTGAAGTACTGGATTGTTTTGTCCTTTAAGGTTTCCATAGTGCAGTGGCTATGTCTATAAGGAAGCCTGGTTCAACTGGTTTGTACTTCAGTGTGTTTGAAGACTTCATCATGGAAAGAAGTAGGCAAAATGTTTGGTGAGTGTTTTACACAGTTAGGAGAGCACAGCATGTGAAATGTTTGATGAGTGTTTTAGGAGGCCTGTTTTACACAGGAAAATGGAGCATAGCATGTGAAGTGTTTTGTGACTGTTTTAGGCCTGTTTTAACAGTTAGGAAACTGGAGCCCAGCATGTGAAATGTTTGGTGAGTGTTTTAGGAGGCCTGTTTTACACCGGAAAATGGAACACAGCATATGACATGTTACGAAAGTGTTTCAGGAGGCTTTTGTTTCATAAAGTTTAACTTTGATTTCTATGTGGTTGAATTTGTTAGTTTGGCAAGTGATATGGATGGAGCAGAAAAGTAGTTTGTATTGATTGGGGGCTGTTTTTGCAGGGGCTGTAGTTGGAGAGGATGTTATGGCTGTAATGTGGGTGGTTAGTAGGTTGTTGTTACATGTGTTATTCAGGTAGTTTTACACATGTTAATAGTTCTGTAATAGCAGGTACATATTTTGTCCACACTTGTAATAGTGTTAATTATAATGTTATAGGGTGTTGCAATTACTTAACATGTATATATTTTGTCCACAGTTGTAATAGATTGCTAATTATATAGAGAATAATGTACGGAAACCGTACTCAACAAGGCTGTGTTTCCATCGAGAGGCTGAGATGACAGCATGTGGACCAGAGGACACTGGTTTTCCGCGATTAGCGGAGAAACGGAGAAAACGGAATCCTGATTGGCCCACGGAATTTTGGCGCCAAAACGGAACTAGCATTTGTTCATGGAGTGTCCGTGAACTGCAGACTTTAAAAGTACAGCACAGTGTGCTTGTGTTTTCTTGCTTCTGCTCACTGCCGAGGTTTGTTCTGAAGTTCCTTGCAACTCTTTTTTTGGTGCTGAGAATAAGCGCGGATTCACTTCGTCGCCATAATCAACAATCTACTCTTCACCAACTAGTAAGCCTTTAATTTATGTTTAATTGTATTTAGGCAACTGTGGATACCTTTGAAAAGTGTGTATAATGCACCAGATGGATTCTTCCCAATTTTACCCGGCATCCACAGCTACCATTGTTTGTCCATTGTATGTGCAGTTTTTAGTTAACTAGTTCAGTTTATTTTAGTTTTTCCTCGGTGCCCCTCGAGCAGAACCGGATTTACCTATACGCCAGTTACACCATGGTGTAGGATCCCACGGTTCAGGAGGGCTCCGTCCCCTCACAATTTAATTGCCTTACCGTGTAGTATCGCTGCCATGCCGGGACAGTAGCGCAGCATGCCAAAGAAGAAAGTTCTCCTTCTTCTCCACTCCAGTCCAAGCAATGCCCCCGCCTCCAGCGACGAGCAAGCTCTCTGCAACAGTATGCACGCGACCAATTCACTGGCCAGTGTACCAGTAGGGGTGTGACTACTCGGGTAATGGGAATCAGAACACAGTAACCGCCTGTTTCTCTCTGTGCGGCACTACATGGCATCATTTGTTGACTCATGAGGACCGTGCAGTTGGAGAGAGACTAGAGGGTTGGTCGCTGATGGTCACAGCGGAATGCTATACGCAAGCTGCAGAAGAAGCACTCGCTACACTGCTTAGTGTGGACTCAGTCGATTCGTCGATGATCACGACGATAGTCTCGAGTGAATTCCTGGCCCAAGCAGTACAGAGAGAGACAGAGAGGCTTGGCACGGGACAGGTGTCGCCGGTTTGTCACTGTCGACGGTCGGAGAAGGCTGGGCCTGAGCAGAACAGGGTGCCTGCTAGAGCTTCTGGATGCCAGTAAGTGGAGACAGGAGATTAGCTGAACTACTCAGGTTATTCATCCATGCCCTGCCCTGCTGCTGACAGCGAGAGTGCCAGTGTTCCACTACCCACTTCTTGAGTGGCAATGAATGGTACAGTAAGTTTTTTCTGGGTCTCCTCTCGATCGAACTTGCTAATGCTGGGTGGGGCAGATTGGACCTACCCTGATTTGAATGATGTCTGGGAGCGGGGCAGACTGGACTGCAGACCTACTCCTGTGTTTTTTCGCTTGTTTGGTTTGTGGTTTGGGGTGTAAACTGAGACACAGCCACTGAAGGGGTTCTGAATTATCCCTCTACAGAGATAGCAGCAGAGGCAGTGTGATTTAAAATGGATTTAGCCACACTCTGGGTGGGGACCTGCTGGTTGGGGTCTCTGGGTGGGGACCCGCTGGCTGGGGTCTGAGTGTGTTAGGGGCTAGGGGATGGCTAGGGACATTGTTTGGTTGTCTTGGGGGTGGAGATGGTAGCATTGTGCCTGGTTGGTGAGGCAGGAGACTGTCTTTGGGGGTTGCTGATGTGGTGTGGACACAGGCTGTTTTATGTGGAATGGGGGTACTGGTGGTGTTTGCTGCCCACATGCCTGTGGAGGGTCGCTGGCTGTGTGTGTGGGGGCGGTTGGTGTCCTTGTGCCAGGTGTGGGCTGGGGGAGGTTGCTTGTGTTTGGGGCAGGGGACTGTCTTGTGGCGGCTGCTATCTATGTGTGTTGGGGTGCAGAATAGCTGGCTGTCATACCAAGACTGGCTAGGTGCCGGTATAGGCTGTATAGCATGGCTGGGAACACCCAGACTCCAAACCAGGATAAATGTGAATGTGAATATCAGAGCCTATGCAAAATTCATAGCAGTTGAGCGGTATGGTTGTGGGGGTTCTGGCAATGTAAAGTTGGTGGTGGGTATACTGGCCGATCTTGGTGGGATGGGGACACTGGTCGTGGCAGAGTTGGGGTGGAGAGACTGGTGTACTGGTCTGTCCAAGGTGTCCATGCTGAATTCCTTGTCAGTTTTGTGCTGCTAACTGCTCTTTCTGCTGACCTTGCTATTTGCTGCCATGAGACTACTACCTTTCTATGTGCCTGGTAAGTTTTTGGAGGGCGAGGGGGCTGTATGTGCATTAAATGTATGCATAATGTAAACAAGTGAATAATGTTTTGAAAATGTCACACATGGTTCACATGCTGGGGAAAATGGTTCTGGCCTCGAGGGAGGGGTGGCTCTGGCAGAGTGGCACAGAACCATTTTTCCAGCATGTATGTCACAGTCTGCCGGGTCCATGCCACGCCCATTGGTTTGTTTGATGGCCGCAGATGGGCAGGCTGGGCGGACTGGTTCACATGCTGGGGAAATGGTTCTGGCCTGGAGGGAGGGGTGGCTCGCAGAGTGGCACAAACCATTTTTTCCAGCATGTACGCCAGTCTGCGGGTCCGTGCCACGCCCATTGGTTTGTTGTGTGTGTGTGTGTGTGTGTGTGTGTGTGTGTGTGTGTGTGTGCCTATCTGTGAGCACGTGGAATGAAAATAATGATGATAAAAAGAGACGTATTCAGAGTAAAGAACTTTATTATTAATAATAATAATAAATTATTAAGCCACAGCAAACTGAATAAACCATGTCGAAACCACTGTCAAACTTTGATTTTCCTCCTTGGTTTACCTAGGGGTAAACAAAGAAAATCGATTTAAACTGTCTAGCTGTATGTTAATAATAATCTTACCACCTTTCAGTTTGGCTTTTTGCGAATGGAATGTCTAATGGAATATTGTTTGTTGGAAGTGTTGGGGAATTACAGAGAATTGATAAGTTCTTAAAGGTGAATTACTGGCAGAGGTGAAGCCCTGACCACTGTGCAGATTGGGGCTTCACCTCTCTAGCTCCGCAGGCACTATATTAAAAATAGTCTTTGCACCTGAGTGATCACTCAAATTGGTGATTGAGCGCAAAGATAGATTTATTTCTGTTGACTGCAGGGGATAGGAGAGATGAAGCAACGAGCTGCACAGTGGTTATGGCTTTACCTCTGCCGTAGAACACCTTTCAGTTGCGCTCGACTTGAAAACTAAGAGGCTCCATTTTTATGAGGACCAAGTTAGAAAGTGCCCTGTTTACTGTTGGTGCATTTCCTGATTGGTTTATTCTTCGTACAGATTGCTTGATCTCTCCATTAGCATCCTCAATCCCAATCCTCATTAATCATCATTGTTGATTTTTGTTTTAATTGGATGCACTTTGATTACATGTGATATAAATAAACCAATCCAGGCAGCTAGATGTTAGGGACTGAACCGGCGGAGTCCACCTTGGCGTCTGGTGGTTCAGCTTAATTCACGTCTGAGCTCTGGCCGGGGTGGGGCTGCATTGCTGCCGTCACTCCTGAGGGGTGGGGGCTGCAGTTGCTGCCGTCACTCCTGAGAGGGTGGGGCTGCACTTGCTGCCGTCACTCCTGAGAGATGGGGCTGCACTTGCTGCCGCCACTCCTGAGGGGTGGGGCTGCACTTGCTGCGCCACTCCTGAGGGGTGGGGGCTGCACTTGCCGCCACTCCTGAGGGGTGGGGCTGCACTTGCTGCCGCCACTCTGAGAGGTGGGGCTGCACTTGTTGCCGCCACTCCTGAGGGGTGGGGCTGCACTTGCTGCCATCACTCCCGAGGGGTGGGGCTGCACTTGCTGCTGCTGTCTATCCTGGAGAATCGATGAACCTGCTGTTGCCACCCATCTTGCTGGGAGCCGGAAGGGAAGTCTTCATGAACATGCCTTTGCGCTGCTGCAGATTCCTTCTGATGTGGAACCACCTGCCAGCACTGCTACCAGTGCCTCATGCTTGTTCCTTTGCACCACTCTTCAAGTAAGTAGGTGTGGGTGTTGGTGGCAAGCTGTGATTGGAGAATGCATTGATGGGGATGAGGATGTGGATGATGATGATCTTTTTAAGTTATGTGTGCATTTTTCTGTGGGCCACATGTAAACATTTCAATTGATTTTTTTAATAGGTCAAACTGTGAAAGTGCTGTTGGTGGTCTGCTGCTGCAAGTCTTTGCCCTTCTGAAAAGGTATTGTTGTACTTCTTGTACTTACAAACAGTGACTCAAAGTCTAGATTGTATGTTTCTGACATCACAGTGGTTTCTGTTTGGTACCCTTTTCCACATAGGTAGCCTCACATTAGCAGTGCGATTTGACAGAGATATGCAAGTAACTCTGAAATGGTGGCCAGGAACTGGCTGAGAATGGGATAGATATGGATAATTAAACTAGGGATATTGTAATCTGGAGTTTAAGTGGCTGAGGTAGCGAAAATCTGTAGCTGCTCCTCCCCACTCTCAGAGACATGGTCTTACATCAGCGAAGAGATTTGGATGCTTGTTTCTTACTATAGATATCTCTAGTCTGGGCTGTAAACTTTGAAGGGCAGCTGGATTTCTGTAGCTGTTCCTCCGCACTTTCAAACCTGGACAAGAATTATTAGCGGAGATATATTCCAAATGCCATCTTGTACTCTTGCTATTGTACTGTGACATTCTGAGGTCAGCGTGATGATTTTGTCAGCTACTCCTAACTCTGAAATGGTGGCCAGGAACTGGCTGAGAATGGCATAGCTATGGATAATTAAAATAGGGATATTGAAGTCTGGAATTTAAGTGGCTGAGGTCAGCGTAAAATCTGTAGCTGCTCCTCCCCTCGTGAACATGGTTTTACATTAGCGAAGATATTTGGATGCTTGTTTCTTACTATAGATATCTCTAGTCTGGACTGTAAACTTTGAAGGGCAGCTGGATTTCTGTAGCTGTACCTCCGCACTTCAAACCTGGACAAGAATTATTAGCGGAGATATATTCCAAATGCCGATCTTGTACTCTTGCTATTATACTGTGAAATTCTGAGGTCAGCTGATGATTTTGTCAGCTACTCCTAACTCTGAAATGGTGGCCAGGAACTGGCTGAGAATGGCATAGATATGGATAATTAAAATAGGGATATTGTAGTCTGGAATTTAAGTGGCTGAGGTCAGCGTAAAATCTGTAGCTGCTCCTCCCCACTCTCATAGACATGGTCTTACATTAGCAAAGAGATTTGGATGCTTGTTTCTTACTATAGATATTTCTAGTCTGGACTGTAAACTTTGAAGGGCAGCTGGATTTCTGTAGCTTTTCCTCCACACTTTCAAACCTGGACAAGAATTATTAGCGGAGATATATTCCAAATGCCGATCTTGTACTCTTGCTATTGTACTGTGACATTCTGAGGTCAGCGTGATGATTTTGTCAGCTACTCCTAACTCTGAAATGGTGGCCAGGGACTGGCTGAGAATGGCATAGATATGGATAAATAGGGATATTGTAGTCTGGAATTTAAGTGGCTGAGTTCAGCGTAAAATCTGAAGTTGCTCCTCCCCACTCTCGAGACATGGTCTTACATTAGTGGAGAGATTTGGATGCTTGTTTTACTATAGATATCTCTAGACTGGACTGTTAACTTCAGAGGGCAGCATGATTTCTGTAGCTGTTCCTCCTGACCATCATCCTTCATTCTCATCTACGCCATGAATGACCAGTGAGATTCTAATGCTGATGTAGTATCTTATTTTTGTCTTGATTTGAGAGATTGAGTAATTAGTTGTCAAGTTTTAATAGTGTGCTGCACAGTTGTAAATATATTTTCTATATCTCCCAACTGTTTAAGTTTTAGTTTGTTGGGAGTCATCCACACTACATGTGTAGCAATGGCAACACCACCACCAAGCAAAATGGCCAAAATCGATCTGTTACTGCTAAAGACCGTGCATTGCAATTCAAGTCCTATGGCATGTATGAAGATGGAGGGAAGATGTTCTGTCGCTTGTGATCACCCTGTTGACCACATCAGGAAGGACACAGTGGTGGATCACTGTAAAAGCAAAACACACCAAGAACACAAGCCAGAAGAGTAACAGCAGACAGGTGACCCTGCACACCAGTTTTAATGCCACAACAGCTGCAGCTGCTGCAAGGGAAAACCGTTTTGGACGCGTTGAGGGCTTGGTGTGGTGCCAATATACCAATTGAAAAGCTGGATCAGCCCTGCTTGAGAGACTGGATGGGGAAGTATATCAAAGGAATTGGAGCGCTCAAAGGCAGACACTTTACAACAGAATTACTTGCCCCGACTAAATAGGAAAATGGAGGAGGAATTAGCCAGCTGGTAAGAGGCAAGGCACTCGCAGTAATGTGCGACTAAACAACTGATGCAGACTCCGCTGTGTAATGAACATTATTTTTGCAATGGAGGGTGCAAAATCTATAATAGCAGACACCATAGAGCTAACAGCGGTAAACCACTCCACTGTTGCCCAAAGTGTTTTAAAGACCTTGCATAAATATGGTGTGGAGATGGGACAAGTGGTAGCATTTGTAAGTGACAATGCACGTTGCATGACAAAGTGCTTTAATGATGTATTGCGTGGCCTAATTGGTGACCATGTAGTCCATGTGGGTTGTTGGGCACACGCTTTATCATTGGTGGGCGATACCTGGATTGACCACTTTGATCAGGTGAATAAGCTTGTGGCACTTATAAAATATGCCTTCAACAATCACCGAAACGTGCTAGAGTACATTGCATTCCTGGAGCAGAGGGTGCGGAAAAAATATTGCCTCCTGTTCCTGTCTTGACCCGTTGGAACACCTGGTTCAAGCAGTAAAATACCACTCTGCATATCTGGAACACCTCATAGATTCTTCAAGGATGACACCAGTGATGCCAACTCCATGAAGTCCTTAAAAACTATTTGAAGAATGGTTCACAGAGCTGCAGGTTCAAACTGCATTCATTGCTGAAAACTGTACGGACCTTATTGATGCAATCGAGCTTTTGCAAAGCAAGGAAAAACCCTTGGCTGTTTTGCTGTATGACACTATTAGCAAAATCAAAAAGCGGTTTGAAGCAGGAGCGTTGAAGACGGAAAGATTTGGTGACAGAACTGATGGGTACTTGCAGGCTATGAGGCCACGGGTCAAGCAGGAAAATGTTGCCCTTTTCCAAGGAGCATTTGGTGTCACTTTAAACAAGCTTTCTAAGCATATGGACACAAACCCATCAGTTGAATTCTTTAAGGCATGCCGTATTTTGGACCCAGAAATTTACCAAAATGAACAGGGATTTGACACAACATGCCAGTGACATTCCTCTGTTAGCACTGCACAACCAAACAGAACTACAAATGACTGGGATGTATATGCTAGGGAGGATATAAGGGAACTTCCAAGCATATTGGAGTTGGATGTTGGGCAGTACTGGCTTTCAAGGCAGTCTCAACAACTGTACTTCTCCAGAGCTGCTCTACAAGCTATCTGGATACCTGTGTCAAGTGCAGATGTGGAGATCCTTCTCTGTATATGGACAGATCCACACAGATCAAAGGAGGAACCTGCTGGTAGAAAATCTGAAACTGCTATCCCAGCTCATCTACAACAAGTAGCTGGATTATATATTTTGCATGGTTTCCTCAATGTTTTATGCCAATTTTTATACTTCTATTAGCGTATTCAAGCCAGTCACCAGTGCCACCATTGCCATGAAATAATGGGCTGGCTCCTCACTCTAACTTCAGACTGTTGCCCCTGTTGTCCTTACCTCTTTTGGCCTCTTAGGTACTTGAAGGTCTCACTCATGTCCCATTCCTTTCTACCTTCTAGGTTGTACATGTTGAGCTCCCTCTCTCTCCTCATGTGCCCTGTCTGTCCAGGGTTTTAAATAATTGATTAGCAGTTTTTCCTGGGACAATACTAACTGCACAGAAAGTATTTATGCAGGTTTTCTAGAAGTATTATGTTTGTTAAACACAATGAGGCAAATGCCATGCATTTTACAATGTTTTAGCACTTTTATGAGCAAAATGCTAATCAATTTTTAGAGTTAAATAAAACCCTGCTGTCACCCTTCCCCAGGATAATTCGTCACCCAAAGTTGGACCCTGTCCCCACCATCACTGGTAAACACTAAACAGCAGTAATTGTTTAGTACTTGCACCTGGTCTGACCCTTGCTGTACCCACCTCTCCTTAACAGGCTTCCTTTCCTCCCTTCTTTGCCAAATAGAGATTTGATTGCTCCCTCCTTCTGCCTGTCTATTGGGGTTGGAGACTGATGGACACCTCTGCATGGTGGCGCGTTTACTGCCCACACCCACACAATCACCCTGCCTGCTTTAAGTTATACTTTTCCATAATTAACTGTCCCAGATTTTTCTTTAGAATCCCTGAGCTCTACAAACTCGTGCAACCTATCCTGTCATACATGTCTTGGTTCTCCAGTACACCTATGCTACCCCATTAATACACATGATGTGAGGAACACCTTTTATACTATTGCACAGTTTTCCACATTTCATATATGCCTTTGCACATTTAATGTATTTATAGTTGGTTAGATACCATATGTTTATATACTGTAGGTTTTAGTTCACTTGCTTTTTCACTGTAGTTATAGTCAGGTTTTACACATTTTCTTTGATACAGCTTTAGTTTAATTGCTGTACTTATACGTTCCACATTTTGCATATTTTACCGTATATGAGTTTCCATTCAAATGTTGGTTCTCCACTGTTTCTACACTTTCAGTGTACCATTTTATAACAGTTTTGTATAGATTGTATAGAATTTGGTTTCTCGGATTACACCCGCACCTTTTTATGCTTTTTAATACTTTTGCATATTTTAATGTATGGATGTTTCTGTATTTCTATTTACTCCTTTCTGCACATTTTTATAAACACTATTTTATTTAATGCAGCTGTTCTCTGTATTTAATTTTATTCATTTCTGAATTAGTGATATGACAAGACATGCAGAGCGAAGGTTTCTTGACGAATAGCGCGACAGACCAAAAATACAAAGAGGGTGGGGGCTACAGTGCAGTATCTGAGGGATAGAGCGAGGCCATAATGCTGTTGACACTGCCATCGTGCTTGAGGGTTGGGCGCAACTGTGTTGCTGCCATCACATCTTGTACCTATCAAAATAACAAAATTGGTGCAAGGATGGATGTATGTACAATAGTGGATGTCAAAATTGCTAATATGCATGGTAGCAGAGCAAAAATTTGTTAAATAAAGTACCCAGAACAAAACACCGTAAAACGGATTTTGGACTGGCAGACACAGGTGACAATACCAGTTTTCCAATGTGCAAACGGAATTTGCTCTTTCTCAATCACGGTAAACCAAGTGTCCCTGATGTGGACCTCAATGCTAAGTTCGAGATCCATGCTGTCATCTCAACCCGAGATGGAAACACATGCCAAGTTGTGTGTGACTGCCCATATTTATTTTATATAGTATATGGTTTTGTACACAGGAGTCACAGAAGTGTTCCCTCCTAATGTAAAAACTAAAGGAAACAAACCAAAAAAACCTTGCCATTTATTTTTCTGTTCTATGATCAAAATTAAATTTACAGACTTTACAAGTTAAATGTATATATTTGGGCACTGGATGGTTAGTAATCAACTAGCTATTGGGTGAATTAGGAATTTAACATTTTAAGACCTTTAAATTGTGCTGAACATTGTTCGAATGCACAAAACACCACTTTGGAATCGCATAACAGTTTAGAATGTGCACAACAAGGATTTTGAGCAGGCTAATTTTATGCAGAACAAAGGCTAACCATATACTATAATGCTATAGTATGTTGTAATTACTATTGTTAGTTAATTATCATCAGCTGTGGATGGTATTGGTGTGATATATCCTAACTGGCTAATTGGTTTTGGTGTCAAATATGCTAATTAGCTACTATCATATATGGAGAAATAAATTATGCCTTTTTTTAATGGGGACAAGGGCCCAACCATGTAAATATAATCTGTATAGTGTGTGTGTGTGTGTGTGTGTGTGTGTGTGTGTGTGTGTGTATATGTATATATATTATATATATATATATATATATATATATATATAGATACATACATACACACACACACAGTATATATTATGTGTGTGTGTGTGTGTGTGTGTATATATCTATATCTACACAAATTATATTAGGGTTAAATCTTCACGTCTATGTTAAACAAAATTTGGAACTTTAGGCTCTGTAGGTAGCACACTCGCCTCTGAGGCTGGGAGATCAGAGGCTGTGGGTTCAGTTCCCACATCTGGCACTTGGGTTAATATCCCAGTACTGACACTGTAGTGCAGCATGAGGGGTGCTGCACTTCTGAGGTGCCGTCTTTGGATGAGACGTTAAACCGCAGTCCCACCTGCCTGGATTGGTGGTAGTTCAGGTGGATGCTAAAGATCCTATAACATTTATCGAAAAAGAGTAGGGGAATATTTTATTGAAAACTTAAAACAAAATATACAAAATCATATAACTTCATACAAAATCATAATGAAAGAAATCAAAAACAGAAATAAGTAATACAGCATACATGAACAACAAACAAAAATAATCCATATTGGTACATAACCCCCATCCCATCCCCACTAAAAGAGTAGGGAATTTTTATTAGAAACTTCAAAATCAAATAAATACACAAAATGTTAATTCACACAAAAGAATATAAAATCATAAGAAAAATCAAATAAGTATTTTAGTCATACAATTATTAAAGTACTTCCATAGAAAGCTGTAAAACTCAAATACATCCTAATACTGAAAGATCCCATACCCCACCCTACTAAAGGAGTAGGGAAATTTGTATTATAAACTTCAAAAATCAAAAAATATACAAAGCAGTGTGAACTCACACAAAGGAAAATACAAACTGTAAAGAAATCAAATAAGCATTAAGCCAGATAATATCTGAAAATAACTTAATAATAACCTAAAGCATATCCTAATACATAAAAGGTCCCCATGCCCACTAAAAGAGTAAGGAATATTTTATGGAAAAATAAAATACAAAATCAACAAGAATGTATTATATCATATAAAATCATGAGAAATCAAATAAAAGACCTATGGTTCTCTCCAAGCCTATGGAAAACAACCTAACAAAGAAACCTCACCCTGTATCTAACCAGGACATATTCCTCCACCATAATTTATACAAATAGGTAAAACTGTATGCTGCTCCATAACCTGCTACTTCATATTGCCTTCTGTAATAACAAAACTACTTGTTCTCCTGTCAAGACTTGTTGCCAGAGACCAACCACACCTAGCTAACCATAGCTGATAACTAATAAAACTCATTAATAATCAGACAGTAATATCATCAAACTTGGCCCATGCTCCAGGAGCACCCATCGAGCCAAATCCAGGAAGGTTGATCCTGAAAGAGGTTTAAAGGCCATGTCCTGTGAAATACTTCCCAAAACGCCATAGCAAATGGGCATCCTAATAAAAATGAGAAAAGTCTCTATGGATTCCATGCAAATATTCCCTAGGACATGTATGTTCATTAATACCTTTATACTTTAAATTGCCACGAACCCCAATTTTTGTGGGTACATAACCAAATAAAGTCTCTCATAAAATATGGACGTCTTTTGCTGGATAAAAAGAAGTTGATCAGAGAGTGTTGGGTAGCTGATAAAGTGACATACCAGGGAGACATAATACAAGTTTCCCATTATCCAATTATACATGGCTTTTTTGAAAGTATACAAAGAGAATTTTCTGAAGTTTCCATGCTTTTATTTTACTTATTACACTCGAGAAATGTCCTGGGAAGTGAGCCACCGTGTCTGTCGAGGGAGAGGAACAGCCGATCCCAATTATCAAAAGGGTCCAATCACATCCTCTACCCACGGATCCAATCTTTGCAACATTTGTCAGTAAGGAACAAAATTAAAAAGAATAAAAGTTACATAAAAGAAAACTACCGGGTTTAACATACCCAAGCCTCCCTCCTTCATAGGTAAATAAGTCACCCTCTCTTGACAGGATTCAACCTGCTACCCATAAACATTGAAAAAACCACTACAAACTGAGGCCTCCATATTTAACGGTGGGGAAAAACAGCTAAATACAAAAATGGAACAATAAAAAGTTTTAATTAAAAGATACACTTCCCTTTAGTCATCTGCCATTTATTCCAGCAGGCTACTTTTCCTGCAGCTGATATCAAAAGTTGTTCCAATTATACGCTGGGATCATCCCCACCAAAATAAACACCAATATTTTTCTATAGGTCAAACCTATAGGAATTCCCCAAACAAGGGAGACATCACTGGCATCATACCCTAAGGGCCAGATCACACTCTTCTGTGTACTGATTCTAGATCGGGAAAGATTAGTAAAATCACATAAGAGGTCACGAGCTACTGCAGAAGATCTGTCTGACAAAAAGTTCCAGATCATCCGCAAATGCCAAAGCAACCACCTGCTTATCCTCTGATTCCACTGAAAGTCCAGTTATTGCTTCCATCCTATATAATGCATGCAATAAAGGATCAACAGATAGGATATATAATAAGGGCTGAGAGGACATCCTTGCCTCACCCCCTGTGAACAGAAACTGCATTACCTACCCAACCATTAACACTAGGAATAAGACTTATTCCTGTATAACAAATCTGTAACCACCTGATAAAAGGAGATGGAAATCCAGGACAGTAATGTTTCCACAAATAGTTATATTCAACCCGATCAAAGGCTTGAGATTGATCTAAACATACCAAATGACCAAATAACCAAATAATTCCTGGTTGTCTCCTTATGTAGAATTTCCGAATCAAAATTAAAGCATCCTGAATCCGTTTTCTGGGATGCTACTATATTGGGATGGATGCACTACCAGATCTATGACACTAGCCAATCTATTACTAAAACTTTCATAGAATTTTATAATAGGTATTCAGAAGCTAAATCGGCCTCCATTGTCTTATATCTCCCGATTCCTCCCTTAAAATCAAGAGCAAAAGGCCTTCCAACATACTTTTAGGGAGTTGCTGCTGGGATAAGCCATCATTTAAACACACACAGAACTCAGGTCCTAAAACATCCCAAATACTTTTATAAATTTCATGTGGAGGCCATCAGATCCAGGTGTAATACCTGGTTTAAGTGACCAAATTACATTTTTAGTTCAGTTTGTGAGGTAGGTTCAGTCAAAAGATTCCCAACATCCTTAGGTAACTGGGGTAAATTAAGTTCACCCAACCACTGTCTAATTTTCCCTACCGATAAATTCCGCTATCAAAAACCTGAGAGAAATGAGTAGTAATTTCATGTAAAATATCTGCTTTTGTATGCACAGTATTACCAGAAGAGGTATTCAAATACTCCAGATTATGGCAATCACGAAAAGGTTGCATAGAGTCAAATGGCAGTGTGTCTTTCCTCTTACCATTCGTGCCATACTTCTGCTGATATTCTAAAGATTTAAGGGCTTCAAGCTGTTTCTTTGCCAGTAAAGTTTTTAGATATTTAATCTTCTGCAAGTCCTCCGCTCCTAAATTAGGTGGAAAGACGTCCAGAAGGCAATATTTTCCTCCAAAAGGTTATTTCATCATATTTAAACTTCCCAATAATACGCCTATTGTATGAAAAAGGAACGATCTCCACTTTTGTGTCTTCCACCAAGTAGTATTATCATCATATAAAAAAACAGATTTTCTTGCTTGCAATACTGCTAAAAATCCTTCACATACTACTGGAATAGACAACAATGAAGTATTCAATTTCCATGTCCCTGGCCCCTTCTTACTTCAGGGACATCTCTAAGGACTGATGTTAATAGCTTATGATCAGAAGTAGCTACATCTTGAAGGAGAGCCATTTCAACTTTTATAAAACCAGATACAAAAATAATCAATTATAGAGGCCGTGGACCACAAAAAATATGCTACGCTCTGTTATCGAGAGAACCAAAGGCATCTATCAAGCCCAGCATCGCTAATCAGGTGGGTCAGGCACAGAGCATCACAGTATATTTTTTATTTGGGACAGGAGTAGAACACTGGGCCAAATTAACATTAAAGTCCCTCCTAAAACTATCAAATGGGATGTCTGTAATAAGGAGAAAGAGCGAAAGAGCAGTACTCTCTCATACTTTGTTTGAGGTGCATAAATATTTATAAGTCTAATCAATTGGTGTGCCCATAGTATATCCAGTATCAAAGCTCTGCCTGGCTGCACCTCTAAATGACACACAACCTTAACCTTAAAAGAAAAAAAGCATATCCCAATCCCTGAACACTGATCCTCCCCTGGGACCAAATACTATCCCCCAAAGCCATGCATCCGAGCTGCAGACCTCTCAGCTGCTGAGTGTAACCGGACATCCTGAAAAAAATACAATCCAGGTTAGCATGCAAAAAATAAGAGAAGTATTGCCTTTTATTCAGAGATTGAATGCTGTTAACATTCAAAGAAGCCACTCGAAGGAAAAGGATCCATAGATTTGAACAGGCAGGGCTCTTCATTTTACTTTACTCGAGGCTCTTGTTACTCTTCCACATTTTGGGCCCGAGTCAATGATCAGCAGGATCCAGGCAATCACCCTGAGAGTTTGCCACCACTACTCCTGCAACAGATAAAGTCACAGGGTCTAGGTCCTGAGAAATGTCAGACAACACAGTGAATTTATTAGTATCTTCCACAGAGGTCATCAATTCAGGTTTCCTCTGTTTGTCTTTCAGTTTAGCCGATTCCTTTCTTACCCTGTACCAAAACAAAGCCTGAACCACTGGCAGTGAATTCGGGGAGGGTTTTCAAAGGCAGGATATTAGAAGATCCGTGGATTACCCTCATGTAAAAGGGGCCAATGTCAGGTAATTGGGGTTCCTGGCCTTCCTCCTCAGTCAAGGGGCCTGATACAGGACTGTTCCACTAGCAGGTACCCCAGGGGAGGATATGCAGGTCACCACAGGGCCTGGGCCTTGCTTTACCGCCAGACGGATATAATGATCCTGGACTCCAAAACCAGTGTCCTCTGTATTCCGTGCAGCAGAGGGCAATCTTCAAAGACGTGACCAAGTTCATCACAAAAGTTGCACTTAGGTTATTTAAAGCAGTGGGCACTAGGATGACCCATATCCCCACAATAAGAGCACTTCAGAATGTCACAAGAGGTGCTGATATGTCTAGATGAACCACATTTAAAACATACCCGTGGCTGTCCAGGGTAAAATAGAAAACCTTTATCTCGCCCAATAAAAAGCAATTAGGCAATTGTATCAAGTCCTGCTCATTATGGTGCAACTTTATACTGAATTTCCACCCTCCATTCCAAAACCTTTCAGTATCCAGAATGGGCATGGGATTACCCAGGACATCACATCTCTTTCCCAACCAGTGCACAATGTCCACTATATTAACCCCTCATTTCTAAATAAAATAGTAATTGCCCAAAAGGTTGCTTAGTAAGGGGGAAAACTATAAAGTCCAACCACAGAGGATTGGTTTTAGATTCATATATCTACACCAAAAGTTTCCAGCAACGCAGAAGTGCGGAAGCTGATATCAAGGTGAACTCCCCTGTGCACGTATCAGAGCATAGACCTCCAAGGGAAGAACTCCATGCTTTGTTTCAGTAGGACTTTGCCCACAAAAAATCTGTCAGGGGTTTTCGCGAGGGCCTACATAACGAGACAAATTGCATTTCTTCGCTTCGCTAGCTCCACTGGTTTGTGAAATGACTAGCATAGGAGGGTTTAGCATGATCCCCAGGATGGAGGGCAAGTGTGGATCAGAAACAATAGGTACAACTGGAGTTTCCTCAAGGCCTGGTGCTTCAATATCTAAGTGACAAGCAGAAATAAAGTCAGACTGGGAAGTAGATACAGGAAATTAACAGCACAAGAATCAGAATCAGCACTTATCTGCTCCCTTATTTGAGAGGCAGGTCCAGTACTGGGCTTCAATGCCCATCAGAAAGAGGAATCCAACCTGCTGCAAGCAGGGCCTTATCAGGAGACCAAGAATCCGCCTCTCCCATACTCCACTCCCCTGCAGTGATGAAGGAACTGGGTCGGGTTTTTGGAAGCATCCTCCACTGTTAGCATCTTCGCGACTCCCTTAGACTTCTGCGCCCGGAGATATGTCTAAGCGCCCGCTCCGATCCTCTGTTTGACGAGTCACTCAGACATCAACTGCTCACTTACATGGAGCAACTCAGCAGCTAAACACTGCTGTTTCTGCTCAAGACTCAACTGATTCTCCGGACTTTCTGTGATGGGACCACCGCTGTGGACGTTCTGCTGGCCACCTGCCTGGTGCATTCCAGCCGTCCCTTAGTGGTTCCATTCTCTTGAAAACTCATAATGACTTGTAAATTCTCTTGGGCTCGTGCAGCCTCATCCATCCGTTCTTCACCAGTCCTGGCAGCTCCCCAGGATCTGGAACAGCAGCCATCTTGAAGTCACTGACAAAAGGGTCCCCTGCTCACAGGAAGCAGAGTAGGGAATTTCCCGTGTCCTGGCCAAATTTCTCCTATTCACTAAAAATACCATCAACTGCTTACTCTGGTTCAATTTCAGTTGCTTACCATCTATATCCCCTCCCCGAGTGCGCCCCTGAAAAAAGGAACTTCTAGGCCAGTGGGCTTACTGGGTCAACAAATACAATAAATAAATAAATAATAACTTTGCTATTGCAAGTGTCATCGAGGACCAATGATCTCGTAACATGTTAAGTTTAGTTCCGGTCGAATGTGTGGGTGTGGAGATCTGGAGGTCAAAACACATAAATTGCCACTTTTGTCAAATCCTTTGTCACCACATTGTGCAAAAATAGTGTGGAATTGTGGTTTTAAATTTTAGGGTGCATACGCCTTGGGTCACTGTGGTGCTTTTGAAGGTGTGATGAAAAGAATATTAAACTGTTTCAAAGTTATTACATTTTAAAGGTTCCCATTATTTTCTACGGAAAAGTTAGATGGCAGGCTCAAATAGCATTCTTGATCGTAAATGTGGAATCATAGTCTGCAAATGCGGAATTTTCAAATCGTAGTTGCCGCCATTTGTTTTTGCTTAGCGAGGCAAAAAACAAATTTGAAAATAATAGAGGTATTTGGTAAACACCAACAGTTGGTTAGCCTAATCGGACCTGAGTAATCAGATTCTGGGGTCAGTTTTTTAAAAAGGTTCCAGAAATGTGTTTATTTTATCCACAGAAAATCTTTTACTGCAAATCGTGGAAATCTTTTATCATGAACAGGATAATCTTTTCCCGCAAAACAGGATCCTCACAATTTGCGAAAAAGGATTTTTCTTTACCTCAAATTACGGAAAAAGAAGCCCAGTAAAGATTCTTTTTCACAATTTGCAAAAATGATTTTTTTTATATAGCTGTTTCTTTGTCACTTCATAGCAAAGAAACTTTGGAATTTTGGGCTGAAATTTTCAGAGTACAAAGGGTTTGCCCAAAGATGTGCCTTTTGGTGGTTTGGTGAAAATATATTACTTGGCTGTGGTGTTCTGTGGGTTAAATTTGCTTAATTTCCCATAGGATAACATTGTAATGGGAGGTTTACCAAATAGTTTGTCACTGTACTGTGAAAAATAGCTTGGAATTTTGTTCTAAAATGTTCAGGGTACAAAGGTTTGATCACCAATGTGCCTTTGCTGGTTTATTAAAAATATTAATTTGGTGTTGAGTTACACAGTTCTCAGATTTCCTGTGTTTTCTATGGGATAACATGTAAATGTCGGTGTTTCTTTGACTATGCACGGTATAGGATGGAAAGCACAAGGCCAGAGGGCCCAGGGAGCCAGACAAACATCTTTAGCACTACATAATTTATCTCAAACATTATGCATGGAAGGAAGCACAGGACCTCCCCACCTGCAAATATAGGTACTATTAGGGACTTATGGGAGCCCACGAAAATAAAGATTGAATTACAATCTCTGTAAAATTATGGGCACTACCAGAAGGTAATAAGTTACGATTATACTTTCTCAAAAAGTAGGAAATTCTCTGAAAAAACTATGTTAATGCATCATTTGAGTTACTGTGATATAAGTAGAAATTATACTTTCTCAAAAGTACAGAAATTCTGCAAAAAACTACATTAATGCAACATTAGGAGTTAAGGCATCAAAAAGTAGAAATACGTCTTAGGGTTCCCCAAGCCTAAGACCTCACCCCACCCTGTATGCAGGAACTGGCCGAGGGTGTACCTTGGGGCTGTGAGCGCTAATGCTCAGCCATTCTCATATACTGTACTGTTTTACCTTATTTGCTCATGGAATGGGGTGAGCATTAGGGTTCACAACCCCAGGCACACTCTGCGTCAGTTCTTGCATAAATGGGTGTGGTCGAGGTTTGGGAACCCTAAGGTCACATTTCCCTATTTTTGATACTTTAACCTAATGGTGCAATAATGTAGTTTGCTTGCAGAGAATATACATATAGATAAACAAATATACAGTGTGTATATGTATATGTATGTATGTGTGTGTATATATATATATATATGACCTCAGCACAAAAGCACCGTGGCAAGGGTTAGGGTTATCCAAAAGGGCACAGGCAACAAAGCCAGATTTCAAAGAAATAGAAATATACATACACCCATAATGCAAAGCATCATGGGATATATATGCAAATAACCACACACATTTTAGATGGTTCTGCTTTAAGTAGGAATGCATGGTTCTCTAGTTCTTTTGTATTGAGGTTCTTTGTTTTTAGTTTGCTTTCTATTTTGGGCACACCATGACCCAAACTCATAAGACCACATTATAACTGGCTCATGTTTTCCTGGGTGTGATACAGATGAGGCACAATGATGAGTCCGCGTGAGGAAGAAACACATGTATGGGTTTTCTGTTCTCAACCCTTGCAAATCGTGTAAAAGGACCTTTGGCACCATGCATTGCTACTTAAAGCAGAACTTTTCACGGTGATTTGCATATACTGTACAGCCCATGATGTTTTGCATTATGGGGTAATATGCACACCTAGCCATTGTAAAAAATATATAATATAGGATTTCCCAAGATATTTCTACATGGGTTCATGACTGGCTCCAGGATAGGAAGCAAAGGGTGAGAATCAGAGGCAAGTGTGTGTATGTATGTATGTATATATATATATATATATATAAATAAATACACACACACACACACACACACACACACACACATATATATTCAAGACAAAAGCTGCTGTATTGTTGGCGTGCCTGTCTGATCGACTAAGTACATGCAGCAAAGAAAGAAATGGCAACAGCCACTAGTACTACTGCCAAGATATTTAACTGATGAAAAATAAAATTACAGGTGATGAGGGGTGGAGGCAGCAATTCTGCTGGAAGTAGTGTTTTTGAAGAGCTCCAATATAACTGCCTTTTTGTTATTTTAACAAGTTATTATTGGCAAACCCGAACTGAGTCCATCATGTCATGCCACCCTCCTTCCCACTGAGGGTCTTGAGACTCTAATTTCTGCTGTCTCCATCTCCATGATGGTCCACCTATAGCTCTCTGCTTCACCTGTTCCAGAGTACTAGGTTCTCCCTTGTTGCCTATAGAGAGGTCCTCGAGCATGATCTCCAGCGGGAACTGAGGAGAGGAGGGCTGCCCACGCTATGTAGCAGCCGACGCCTGATGTCATTGTGGGCAGCACCTGGCTGATTGTTTTTTATCATGACATTATTTGTCACCACCACCATGCGACCCAGCAGCGGCTATGACCCTCCCTCAGAGGGGTACATCCTCCAGCCCATCATGGGTCCTGCCAGATCCCAGTATTTTTCCTCTGTTTTCTCCTCCATGCCCTTGTCCGTCAATGGGTGCAGCAGCTGTCTCCACCTCCGCAGAGGCAGTTAAGCACCCTGGGGCGGGTCGAACCCCTCTTGTTGTGTTGATGCATACAGCACAAACTCCCTACCCTGAGGAAGGAGAGCAGTCCTCCGGACCCTCAACCTACCTCCCGGCCAACCCCTGAATGACCCAAGTCCATTCCTGAACCCAGGTCGCTGGCACGCGTGAGGTGTGTGGCGCCCTGTGCCTCAACCTCAGTGCCACCGGCCGCCCCACCTGGCTGACTGCTTGCAAAGTTTCTGTGTGGTCTTATTGCCTGGTGGCTTATAGTGCCATAGGTGTGGCCTGATGAAGAAGATTCCCTTGAAGATCTAATGTTACAGTAAGTACATAACTGTTCTACATGTCATCTGCCAGGCTAAGATCTGTTCCAAACATCTAGCACAATGTTAGCTGATAGAAAACTTTCCAATGAGCAATAGGAAAAGAAAAATACTTCAGAAATAAAGTTACAACTGACTGCCTGTTTTGGCTCCACAAGCACTTTAATATACAGTATTAATTTGCGAGCAAATGCAAACCTGACAAAACTTGATGTACTGTTTAACAGAACTGCACATTTTGTCTTCCATTGCAACCCAATGGTGCATCATTTCAGCCTTTATGAAAATTTTGGTTGACAACCCTTGCAAATGAGGAGAAAAATACATTGGTTGCTTATGGTATATATAAACAGGTTAGTCACCCGTAACAGTAGATCTAGGAGTGGTATATGGTGTTGATCCACACTTCAGGCAGTGTTCTTTTCCTTTAAATCAGCCACAATGTCTTCAAGCTGGCTCCTCCCACCCATCCAGGTGGTAACTCAACTAACACCGCCTCGTAACATCAGATCTTGCCCGCTGGAAGCAAGACCCATGTGCCATTTGCCTGGTGGGTCAGTGTGGACGACATCATATGCCACTCCTAGAAAGTACAGCTACGTAAAACTTACCGTAACAGTAGAACTTTTGAGGAGTGTCTCTTGCAGTAGGTAATTCTTTTAGATATCCAGTCAAGGTCACTGTGGTACAGCAGCTTTTCTAGCAGTTTTTCACCATGGACCGCCCACATGACATCAGTTTCCTGTTTCCTATATAAGTGTAGGTGGACTCTGGTATCCTCAGTTTCCCTGCTGGATTCAGCTCACAAAGTGAGGACCATGGGAAGCAGAGGTACCAAAGGGTCCCAACCCTAGTCACTGGACCAGAACTTGCTCTCTTAGAGTAGGAGGGGATGGAGGAGGAACAAACCTACTGCAAGACACTCTTCAAAGATTTACTGTTATGGTAAGTTTTTACGTAACTGTAAAACTGAGTGAACTTGGACAGGTCCAGATAAAGGCCTGTTGTATTTTTTATAACAAAATGTAATACAATGCGCCAGCCAGAGATGAGAGGGTATGTGCCATGAATACGAGGCCTTCATGAGCGGGGCAAAAGAGACAAACAGTTGAGACATTTTGCTAGTTGATTGTGTCTGATTAGTATAGCAGTGTAATATCGGTGGACATCCAAAGTATGTAGAAGATGTTCACCTAATTGGAGTAGTCAGGATAGTAGACTGGAAGTTCCAAGGACTGATTTAAAGTATGTTCGAGACTACTTTAGGAAGGATGGAAGGAAGGGTTGGTACAAAGAACCACCCAGTCCTTATGGAAAATCAAGCAAGGTTCCCTGCACGTAAGGGCATGGAGCTCGGAAATACGTCGAGGGAAGTGATAGCCACTAGAAATAGGGTTTTCCATGAAAGAAAATGGAGATCACAAGTGGATGCTGGCTCAAAGGCTCAATTTTTATATCATAAAATTGAGATCCCATGTAGCAGTGGGTCTTCTAATAGGAGGTTTAATATTTCATTTTCATTTCATTTTTATTTTGTTAATCAGGTAAGGGCACTGGAACAAGTCCATTTTCAGGCCCCACCTGAGCAAAGGAATACACATAAATACAGATGAAAAATACAGTATCATCAAATACATTACTAGCTTACATACTAGTACAAACATCTCCTTCCAACAAGAATTTCTTTAAATGAATCTTAAAACTAGATAGAGAGGAGGCAGACCTGACATTTTCTTGCAATAAATTCCAGAAAGGAGGGGCAGCATGCAGAAAAGAACGAGAGCCAGCAGTAGTTTTACTACAGAAAAGGAGCAAGAAGTAAGGGCCCTTTAAAAACTGCAAGTTTAAGGTTGTGTCACAAATGGAAACCAATTTACTCAGAGGAAGAGGGTCTTAGTATATAATGACTTAAAATGAAACCCCATAACAGTACTTAAGCCGGGATGTAGGAGATAACCATCCTAGCTGGGAGCACAAAAACAGTGGTGAGTCTGTAAGAGAAGATCTAAAACGAATCGACAGATGTTATTATACATCACAGTTAATGCACTCGTTTCCTTGGCCGACAATCAATAGTATAGATCAACAGCATAGTCAAAATAAGGTAATAAGATGCATTTACTATGGCACACCTGGTTTTAAAAGAAAAACATTTTTCAATTTGTATATTAAACCCAGTTTTGATTAACATTTCTACAAACTTTCTTTACCTGGGTTTGAAAAGTCAAGCACAGATCAAGCTGGACACCTCAATATTTAAATCCGTGAAATTTGCTCAATTAATAATCCATCATCATCATTATGAATACCTGAAGTAAGATTTTCCTTCAAAATACTGGGAGAACAAAATATCATAGATTTTGTCTTATTAAGGCTTAGGGTCAAGTAACTGTGCTTAAACCATTTACAAATGTCAATAAATTCGGACTGCAACAATGATGTCACATTAAAATACTGGATGATTGAGAATACAAAATCAAATCATCTGCATAGAGTAAACACACGATTTACAGAGGGAAGGTAATTTAACAAAAGGAAAACAATAAGGGCCCAGCAAAGATCCTTGTGAGACACCAGATGCAATGGGAAATGGATGAAGAACCAACAGTAACAAACTGAGACCTATTGAGCAAATAATCCTGAATCCACAGAACTACATTCTCAGAGAAACCAAGTTCAGGCAATTTAGATATTAACATAGAATGATCAATAAGATCATAAGCCTTGGTCAGGTCCACGAAGACCGCCCGAGCATAAGAGCATCATAACAAAACCACTGAGAGACGGTGTCCATGAACTTGACCAAGGCAGTCTCAGTCCTATAGTTTCTTCGAAACCATGTTGTTCAGCACACAAAGCACTGTACTTCTCAAGGTAAGAAGTTATTTGGACCGAAACAATTTTTTCTAATATTTTGCTTAATGGATTCAGAATAGAAATGGGTCTGAAATCATCCAAACATTTAGCTTGAGAGATCTTGTGAATTGGCACTATTCTAGCACATTTCCATGAGGAAGGAAAAGAACCATTAACCAAACATAAATTAACAATAGAACACAAAGGGGAGGCAATGAGCGGATTCATAATTCTGAGAAAATGCCCGTCCAGACCATCACCACAGCCAGTGAATCTGTTAGAATAGTAAGGAGCAATTCAAAACTTCATTTGGGCTTACTCTTACAAAAGTAAAAAGAGGCCTTCCATCGGTGACAGAATTCACAATAGGTGCACTACCCAATGACTGATTACTAGGTCTATACATAGAATAGTCAGAAACTTTTACCTAGAAGATTGGAAATTTCAGTTGGTTCAGAAATAATTCCATCAGCAGTCAATACCCACTGAATGGCTGTTTTTTCCTAGGTGATATTAGAGAATTAATGGAATTCCAAAACATTTGGGATTGGCTAAGTTCCCTTCAAACTGTTTTTATAAAACTTGTTTTTGCATTTCTGACCAATTGACTAACTTTACCAAAGCAGATATCAATATCCATCCATATGAAAAATAGTAGGAGATGATTTATAATCAACCCAGGCCAAATTTCTAGCCCTAATCAACCTCTGATTTTATGAAAATCATCTATCAGGACCCTTTAACTAGTAGCTCCACAAAGGAAACAAGAGATTTTGAATGGGTAGACATGCTTTACAAAAAATCCAAAGCACAGTCAGTATCAGGAATACTATCTAGATATGACCAATCAATTAAAGAGAGTTTCAGATAAATAGAATTTAAATCAAATTTACTAAATTGCATGAATAAAGAAAATGGGATGGATTTTAGGTGTTTTAAATTTAAAATGCAAAAATAGCATGATGATCACTTGTGGAATCGGGTAATACTCAGAAAAAGATAACATCTGTGGATGGTTGGTAACAATCTAGTCCAAAATTGAGTGCTTACCCAATTTCACATTCAATCTAATTGGCTCAGAAATAATTTGAAATAAATTATAAGACTGGAGAAAGTTTCCAAATCAAGATCATCAGAGGCTTGCCAGTTCAAATGTACATCACCCAGCAGAACAAAATTATGCAAAGCTACATGTGATGACCATTTCTGAAAAGCACTCGCAGACCAACAAGTCCACTTGGGGAGGTTATACAGACCTCTAGTAATAGATGCTTTTACCCAAAATTAACTTAATAAGTAACCAGTCAACTAAGTCCTCTGAATCAGAACTACTACTAATAACAAGTGTTTCAAGCGAGTCCTATAGTAGACTAGAACTCCCCACCTTTTTTCTCCAGGTCTGTCAGCTCTACACATACAATAACCAGGAACTGTAAACACTGCATCGGGTATCTTTGATTTAACCAAGATTCAGATAGAACTATTATATCTATTATATATTATATTATATTATATATAATATTATATATTATATTATATATTATATCTATTATATATATATTATAACTATTATATATATGAGAATGGTGCAGAAATGGACACAAGTCCCTTTACACGAAAAGGGTCCTGAAGGAACTGGAAGTAATAAGAGTTGATAAAGCAATGGGGCCAGATGGGTGCACCTCAGGGTCCTTAAAGAACTAAGAGAGGTGGTGGCTGAACCTCTTCTATCCTGTTTAGCTATCACTAGAAACAGGGAGGTACCCAAAGACTGAGGATAGCAGATGTAGTCCCCTTATACAAAAGTGGGAACAAAGAGGACGGGGAACTACAGCCAGTCAGCCTCACCTCGTAGTGGGGAAGATCATGGAAGCACTACTGAAGGAGAGATTGGTGGAACATCTGGTTGTCAATGGACTACAGGACCCAAGGCAGCATGGTTTCACCAGGGAAGGCCGTGTCAGACCAACCTCATTGAATTTTTGACTGGGTGACTAGGGAGGTGGATCAGGAGGGCAGTGGACATGGCCTATCTGGACTTCAGCAAGGCCTTTGACACTGTGCCACATAGAAGACTATTGCACAAACTGGGGAATATGGGTGGGCAGGACAGTAGTGCGGTGGGTAGGTAACTGGCTGGGCAGCAGGACACAGAGGGTGGCGGTAAAATGGCTGTCACTCTACAGAGGGAAGAGTGACCAGTGGGTACCACAGGATCAGTGCTGGACCGGTACTATTCAATATCTTCATCAGTGACATTGCGCAGGACCTAGAAGGCAGAATTTCACTGTTCGCTGATGACACAAAGCTCTGTAACAGAGTAGACACACCAGAGGGTGTAGACAGAATGAGAAGGACCTGCAGAAACTTGAAGAATGGTCAGGGGTTTGGCAGTTGAAATTCAATGCAAGGAAGTGCAAGATAATGCATATGGGGCACAAAAACCCTGGCACAATATATCAGTTGGGGTGAGGATATAGCATGCACCAAGCGGAAAGGGATCTTGGGTTATCATCTCTGATGACCTCAAGGCAGGGAAACAGTGTGACAAGGCAGCAGGTAAAGCAAATAGGATGCTGGGATGCATAGGCAGGGGCATCACCAGCAGGAAAAGGAGGTCATAATTCCACTATACAAGACACTAGTGAGGCCGCACCTGGAGTACACTCGCAGTTCTGGAGACCTACTCACGTAAGGACATAGACAGGGTAGAGAAGGTTCAGAGGAGGGCAACAAAGATGGTGCATGGATTGCATCACAAGTCCTATGAGGACAGGTTGAAGGCACTGAACATGTACTCCCTGGAGGAGAGGAGGAGAGAGGGATAGATAGAGACATACAAGTATCTTACAGGAGGAACAGGGGCAGGAATGCACTATTTTAAGCCGAAAAAGATGTTCCAGGACTAGAGGCATGGATGAAGTTGAGGGAGGACGACTCAGAGGAAACGTGAGGAAGAATTTCTTCACAGAACAGGTGGTGGACAAGTGGAACACCCTGCCAGAGGAAGTGGTGGGGCTGAAACAATCACGGATTTAAGAATGCATGGGATAGACATAAAGGAATTCTGGAGGTCAGGGTAAGGGCAACAGACTTCCTGGAAAACATAAACTGAACTTAAAACTTAAATGGGCAGACTGGGTGGCCATAGGCCCTTATCTGCCGACACTGTCTATGTATCTATGTATCCGAGTCATATGTAACATTCCTTTCCAAAACATCTTGGCCAGTTGATGTTGGTACAGTAACCAGCCATCCAGGGCTCATAGAAAGCAGAGATGGCAGCCAAGTGGACTTTAATGGAAGAATAATTTAGACCAGACTCAGATTGTGAGGCCAGATAGTCCAGAACCTTCACAAGTGGACAAGAGTAAGGGTCCACAGATCGAGAGGCTGACCATATGAAAACGTTTCCATTTGGAATTATATGTTGTTTTGTGGCTGGCTTATGGGAAGCCAGGAGGATATTGGCAACGGAGAGGACACTTGTAAATGAGTTATGAAAGGCCCTCAGGAGCCAAGCGTGAAGGTGAGGAGCCTTCAGGTTGGGGTGTAGAGAGACCTGTGACACTGAATCGAGGGGTCTGGTCTGATCAGCAACAGAATGGGGTCCTCCACTGACACCTGCAGAAGTAGAGGAACCACATCAGGCGAGGCCATAGTGGGGCTATGAGTATCATTGTGGCTGGTTCTAACTGTAGTTTCAGTAGAATCCGTTGCAGGAGAGGGACGGGGTGGGTAATATAAGAAGAGACTTGTCTTGGGTTGGGACAAGGTATCTATAGATTGTCCCTTTCTGTTCGGGATAATGAAAAATACCCGGAAGACGGTAATTCTCTAGGAAGGCAAACAGATCTATCTGTGGAGTGCCCCATAGGTTGAAGACTTCTTGGAGTACTGCTCGTGAAGTGTCCATTTGTGAGTTGTGGATTGATGACTCAGCAGGTTGGTTAACTGGTTGCAATGTCCGGAAGGTGGACAGCTGTTAGTATCAGTCGGTGCTATGGTTTTCGCCAAATAGCAAGGGCCTCTTGCATAAGGCGGAGACTCAGACTTTGCTTGTTGATGAAACACTACTGCAGTGTTGTCTGATTGGATCAGTAACAATCCTGGCTTGAGGTAGGGCTAGAAAGCCTGAAGGCTAGATGGACCACTCTCATCTCTAAGGATTGATATGAGACTGATGGGAGAAGAGAGCCATTGGCCTTGGGTCTGGTAAGGACCTAGTGTACTCCCCAGCCCAGCAGGGAAGCATCCGTGGTCAGTGTTTGCTGGGAGGGAGGGATTGGAAAGGCATTCCCTGATTCTGATTGTCCACCATGTCAAGGAGGAGTTCAGAGAAGGAGTGACCTTGATTTTGTCTCTTAACTGACCTGATTTTTGGGACCATTGATTCTGAAGGGTCCACTGGATAGGTCTCATGTAGAGACAGGCGAAGGCTACCATGGGGATGGCAGCGACATGTAAGCCAGAAGAGCATTTGTCTGGCTGTGACTACCTTCTGAGTCTGTACGTAGTAATGCCAGAGGAATAAGTGGTCATCTGCCAGGCAGGCGAGATAAGCTCAGGCAGCAACCGTGACTCAGAACAGTTCGATGTATTGAGAGACTGTGTCAGGTTTGACTGGACTTTGGCCAGTTTACTGTGATTCCCAGATTTATGAACAGTTTCAAGGTAGCATCTAGGGAGACAAGGAGAGCTACTCTGAATCTGCTTTTATTAGTCCACCATCTAGATATGGAAAGATGAAGTGCCCTTCTTCTCAAGGCTGCCACCACCGCTAGGCACTTGGTGAACACTCTGGGGCTGATGAAAGGCCGAAGGGAGTGTTCAAAACTGGTAATTTTAACCTGCAAGTGGAAGCCTAAAATTTGTGGTGGGCAGGGTGATTGGGCATATGAAGGTAAGCATCCTTCATGTCTAGGTGCAAAGCCAATCGCCTCTATTTCAGAAGTGGCATAATGGCCAGGGTGACCATGCAGAAATGTTTGTACTAAATGTAAAGATTCAGTTGTCTGAGATCCAGTATTGGGCTGAGGTCTTCCATACGCTTGGGTACCAGGAAGAAATGGGAGCAAAATCCCGCTTGATGTTCCGAAGGAAACCTGTAAAATGGCTAGTTTGGTCAAAAGGGCTGCCAATTCCTCCTGCAGGATGGGGGATATGCTCTTGAGGATAATGAACCTGCGTGGAGGGCAAGGGTGTGGTATGTAGAGAATTCTAATGTATAACCCTTCTGTATAATCTGTAGTACCCAATTGTCATAAGTGATCATTTTGCAGGCATCCAGATGGAGGCAAAACGACCCCACACAGCCTCAAGGCCTGGTCAAGGAGGTGGTGGTGGGGGAGCCCTAGTGGGTCACTGGGTGGCGGGTGGCATGGCTCCATCTGCAGGGCGGGAGTGGGCACCCTGGGCTGCAGAGGTGTTGCCTCTGGTGGGTTGAGCATGACCTCTGAAGCCGCCTTTGTTATTACCGCTGTATCGGCCACCTCTTTTGGAATAAGAGGTACTGAACTACTGTGAGGTTGTAGCTGGAGTATGATACATGCCATGGACCGCACACAGGGTTCTGCCTGATGCCTATAAGTCATCCAGTAAAGTTTGAGTACCTGGCCCAACAGCTTGTACCTGTTAAAGGGGGCATTAGCTACTTTATGTTGTATATCAGGGCATGCCTGAAGTGCAAAGCCAAGCATGGTGATGCAGAGTGATACCAGTGGCCAACAGTCGGGCTGAGGTATCAATGGCATCATATCCTGACCTGAGAAGGTGATGGAAATTGAATTACTAGTTGTCACTGTAGCCAATAATGTATATCTTTCCTGTGAGGGAGGGAGGTTATTGATAAGCTCAATGGCAGAGGACCCCAGGGTATGCTGATATTTAATCATATAACCCATATAGTTCAAATTACAGATATTCATAGCACCGAGGAAAATACATTTTCCCCAGATAGTCAGTTCTTCGGGATTCCTTATCAGGAGATAAGGAGCTCATGTGTTTGGGTTTTGGTACGGTCATGAGCAGGAGTAACGACCACAGAATCTACCTCTGGAATATTAATCACAAAGGGTGGTACAGGGAGCCTGATATAGATGATCCGCTGTGTGGGGAACAGCTGTGATAGCTGAAGGTTGATGTCAAGCAGACAGCATGGCATTCTAGTAAGTTGGTATTAGTGGGGAGACCACTAAAACAGGCTCTTCTGGTAACTCAAGGTATTCTTCCATATAATCACGTTGTTTGTCATGTTCCGTGGTGGAGAATCCATGACTTTTGAATTTGAACCATCACTTCACTAAAGGAAGGGTCATCGGGGAGAGGCTGCCACAGCCAGAGGCAGATCCTCATCCGGCCAAGAGATTTCCGGTAGGGGATTCCGATTAGGGAAATCCAAATCCAGGAAGTCTTCATCCTCGAGATCACCAGTGAAATCAGGTGGCAATTCCTGGCATCTGACAAATAGTCCTTATGAATGGAGGAGGAGACCAGGGTGGTATGGTAACCTGGTCACTGTGGAATATTTTAGGCGGGGAGGAGATCGGTGAGATCACCTAGCCCTTCAGAGGGCTGAGAACTGCACAAGGCTGCAAGATGTCACAGACTACATTAGTGAGGTCCCGTTCCTGGAAGGGGGTGAGAGGGGGCATGTTGGGAAACCAAAGGGGTGCTACAGAGAATGAGACATGTAGGCTGAGCAGGTCTTGCCCTGGGTAGTAGACCGGGTCTAATCCCTGTCTGCCTGACCCCTGTAAGAAGGCACCTGAGTAGGTGGAGGGGCAGTCAATAAAGCATAAGCTGTGGGCTTCCCTGAGGAATGTGAGGTCTCAACAAGCCCACAGAGAAAGGAGAGTGATTTCCACTGAAATTGTCAGATGCCGTAGACAGGAGAGAAGTCCCGTCGATGGAACAGCAGTATACCTTGCTGCATGTAAAGAGCTAGAAAGCGGTGTCGACAAGAGGGTATAAGCCTCCGTTGATGGAGCAATCACTAGTTGGACTGCTTTTAAAGCGCTAGAAAGCACCATCGATGGGGGAGACACCAGAAATGGTGGCCATCGATGAAGCGTTTAAGCAGGGAGTTTGAGGAGGATTTCTCCTTCTTTTCTGCCTGGAATGAGAACCAGCAGAGGGAGCCCTGGTATGAGCTCCATCAAAAGTCTTTGAATTTCAAGCAACCATCGTTGACGAGGTTGCCTGATTAAATTCTTGACAAAAGTACAGGAACTGGTGTGGTGTGTGGGTCCCAGACACCTCACACAAAGTATGTGATTGTCAAAACAGTATTTCTTCCTACTGCAACAAAAGGATCAAAATAAAGCTTGTTTAGTTGAAGAATCAGTAGACATTCATCTTAGTTCCAAGTTTCTCATTGATGACTGCTACACAGAAGTTGCATAGCTGCTCTTGTGAGCTGAAGATGGCGGAAAATGAAGTGAGGATACCAGGGACCGCCCACACTTTTATAGAAAACAGGAAGCTGATGTAGTGTGTGGGCAGTCCCTGGTGAAAACGGGCTGAGGAGCTGCAGTGCATCACAGCGACCCTGCTGGATACCCAAAAGTATTACCTACTGCAAGAGATCTACTGTTACAGGTGAGTAACCTGATTTTCTAGGGACGTGGATATGATGTTCTAGCCACACTTCAGGCAGACTCCTAGCAGTTCTCTGGGAAGAGGTGCAAGGCACACCCCTATTTAGGGAACAGAGAATGGAGAACTGAGGCCCCAAAATCAGCATCCTGGCATGGCTCTAGGCCATAGAAACATAAAAGTTGATGGCAAATAAGGAACCTAAGGCCCATCCAGTCTGCCCATTTCTCTACCTTATGAATGTGCCATAGGCCTTTACTCTGTCAATGGCCTATCTATGCATACTCATCTGCAATGCTCTCTTATGCCTATCATGCCTGTTTGAAGCCCTGCACTGTATTCATATCCACCACTTCCTGAGGTAGGCCGTTCCATGCATCCACCACCCTTTCTGTGAAAAGAACTTCCTCACATTACCCTTACTCGGCCTCCTCTAATCTCATGCTGTGTCTTCTTGTCCTGCTATTTTCTTATATTGAAACATGTTAGACTCTTTCAACTTGTTAATGCCCTTTAGGTGTCTGAATGTTTTGATCATATCACCTCTCTCTCCTCCTTTGCTCTAGGGTACATCTTGAGCTCTGTTAATCTGTCCTCATATGTTTTCTGATGCAGTCCCTGCACCATTTTGTTGCCCTTCTCTGGACTGCCTCCATTTGTTAATGTCCTTGTGAAGGTGCGGCCTCCAGTACTGCACACAGTACTCCAGGTGGGACCTAACCAGTGTCTTGTAAAAGAGGGATTATTGCCTCCCTCTTATGACTTATGATACCCCTACTAATACACCCCAACATCCCCTAGCCTTACCTACTGCTTTAGTCATCTGCTTGGATGATTTCAGGTCATCTGTGATGAAGATAATACCCAAGTCTCTTTCTTCCCTTGTGATTGCCAGCAACTCCCTCCCAACCTATAGGTGACTTCAGCATTTCTCTTCCTATGTGCATGATCTTGCACTTCTTTGCGTTAAACCCCAGTTGCCACTCTTGCGACCATTTTCCCAGTTTATCCAGATCTCTTCTCATTCTGCCCACACCATCTGGATCATCTACTCTGTTGCAGATCTTGGTGTCATCTGTAAACAGACAAACCTTACCCTCCAGTCCATCTGCAATGTCACTGATGAAGATACTGAAGAGGACTGGACCCAGGACTGAGCCCTGAGGTACCCCACTTGTGACTTGCATCTCTTCTAACTGTATACCGCTTACCACCACCACTCTGTTTTCTGCCTGCCAACCAGTTTGCCACCCAGTTGACCACCTTCTGACCCACCCCGAGCCATCTTATAAATCCATCTTCTATGTGGAACAGTATCAAAAGCTTTGCTGAAGTCAAGGTAGGTGACATCAACTCACCCCTTGGTCCACCACTCTGGTTACTCAGTCAAAGAAATCTATGAGATTAGTTTGACATGACCTTCCTGTTGTAAACCCATGCTGTCTTGGATCTTGTGCTCCTATGGATTCCAGGTGTTGCACTATCCTTTCTTTAAGGAGTCCCTCCATAATCTTGCCCACTACTGAGGTAAGACTGACTGGTCTGTAGTTCCCTGCCTCCTCCCTGCTACCACCACTCTTATGGAGCAGGATCACATGAGCCCTTCTCCAGTCTTCTGGGACCTCTCCTGTGTTCAGAAACTCACTAAACAGTTCTGATAATGGCTCTGCCGCCTTAGCTCCTTTTAGTACCCTGGGATGTATGCCATCCGGTCCCATTGCCTTGTCCAACCTTGAACTTAGCGAGCTCTTGTAGGACCCTTTCTTTGTAAAGGGACTTGTGCACACCTCTCTCCCCTGTGTCCATGCTGAGCTGTGGGCTCTGCCTTCTCCTCAGTAAATACTGAGCAGAGGTATCTATTTAGGACTGAAGTGTTCCTTGGTCCTCCTCCACACACTCCCTTATCTCCTTTGATCTTAGCAATACCCCTTTGGACTTGCCTTTCACTAATGTATCGATAGAAAGTCTCTTCCCATTCTTTTACTGTTTGTGCTAGTGTTTCCTTGGTTTGGGCCTTTGCCTGCCTTACTGCCTACCCTGCTTCTCTTACAGAAGTTTGATATGCCTCCCTATCTTCATCCTGCTCGTTCCTTATATTTCCTGAAGGCCAGTCTTTGGCTCTGACCTTGTCTGCTACTGTTTTGAGAACCAAAGTAGTTTCCTCCTTCTTTGCTCTTGCTTTTCTCCTAACACAATGAGATGTTGCTTCAAGTATTGTATCCTGAATGCTTGCCTACTTTGCCTGTAGTCGATGTGGTGGTGGGAAATGAAGGTGTGCTGACTTTCCGAGTAGCAGCCCTGCAGATTTCCAGATAGGGACATCCCTGGTAGCAGCCACAAGGCAGCGCATGACAAGTGGAATGAGCCCTTAGCCCTGTGGAAGGCTCCTCTACCCACCAACCTATAGCGGAGGTCAATGCAGGCTACAATCCACGTGCCAATCATCCACTTAGCTGCCGGTCTGCCAAGTGCAGCTTCAGCATAGGTGACAAATAGCTGGTGAACCTCTCCCGAACTCAAGCTGTGCGCTCCTTATAATAGACTAGCGTTCACCTCAGGTCCAGAGTATGGAGCCTGTGCTCAGCCTCGAGGTATGGTTGGTGAAAAACACGGGAGCCTGATCACCTGGTTAAGGTGAAAATCCAACACAACCTTCAGGAGGAACTTCAGGATGGGCAAAGGACAACCATGTCTCTGTGGAAGACCAGATAAGGAGACTTCACTGAGAGTGCCTGAAGCTCACTGATCCATCTGGCAGATGTGACAGCCACCAGGAAGGTGGTCTTCCATGAAGATGAGACATTTCACACCTGTGCATCGGTTAGAATAGCTTGCCCATGAGCTTTGCCAATATCAGCAACAAGTCCCAAGGTGGTGGTGGTTCACGCACTGAGGGAAATGGTTAAGGCTTTGAAAATGCACCAGACCAACTTCTCCTGTGCTACTGACTGCATGCCAGCCCGTGCCCAGTAAGCAGAAATGGCAGCCAAGTGCACTTTATGGGTCCTCGACCAGAGGTAGTCAAGAATGCTAGCCACGGACAGGCTGAAGGGTCAAGCCCTTGCCTGGCACCAAATGGAGAACCTCTTCCATTTGAAGCATAGCATTTTGGGTCGACTCCTTCAGAGAAGCCTCGACTACAGCGAGGTCATCATCGGACAGACCAAGAGCCTGGAACTCTAGCCACTCAGGAACCAGGCTGTCAGGTACAGGGACTGAAGGTCTGAATGGAGTACCTTCCCTGACTGCAAAATAGCAGGTCCAGGCGGAAGGAAGATGCCTCGAGACTGCTGCTGAGACCGAGGAGATCAGGGTACCAGAACTTGCGAGGCTAGTCCAGAGCCACCAGGATCATCCATGCCTTGTCCCTCCTGGCCTTGAGCACCACCTTGAGGATCTAGGAAATGGGAAAGGCACAGAGAAGGCCCAAGGTCAAGGGCCTTGAGAAGGCATCCCCTGCAGTGATCTCTGCTGGAGGGGTACAGTAAAGCCTCAGCTATGTGTTCTCCATGGAGGAAACAGATCCACCAGAGGGGTGCCCCACTGGTGGAACAGACTTGTACTACTTCCAGGTGGAGAGAACACTCATGAGACGCCGCCCACATGGCTGAGAGCATCCGCCAGCTGGCTGGTGGCACTAGTCACATGGATGGCCAAGAGATTGGCCTCCAGGTAGTCACGAGGGTCCAAACATGGAAAGCTTCCCTGCACAGAGGAAGAGAGTCGTCCCACCTTGTTTGTTGAGGTAGTGCATGATCGTGGTGTTGTCCATCTGGACCTGAATGACCTGACCCCATATGTGTGGAGCAAAGCAGTCAGCTCCAGCTGAACTGCCCAGAGCTCCAGCAGGTTGATGTGGCACCAGGACTACTTGGGGTCCAGAGCCCCTGGACTCTGTGTTCCTCCAGGTATGCACCCCAGCCCATGAGGAAGGCATCGGTCATCAAGATAACCGCTGGCTCTGGGCAGACAAATGGGATCCCTTCCTGCAGATGTTCTGGGACTAACCACCACTGTAGGGCGCCCACATCGGCCGAGTCACAGTGACTGACTGGTCGAAGTGTACCTTGCACTGAGACCATTGGGGGCCAGCTCCCATTAGAAAGAGTGCATTCTCCAGCGGATCCAACGGACCACGCTGGTGCATGCAGCCATACAGCCCAGAAGGCACAGAAAGTCCTGAGCAGGGCGAGAACTGTCCAACCCAAATGATTGGGCAAGAAGGAGAGAGCCTCTGCTTGTCCGCTGGAAGCCGAGCCCTGGCTCTGCAAAGAGTCGCGCTTCACCCTGATGAAATGAATCACCTGTGAAGGCACGAGTTCTAACTTGGCCTCGCTGGACCAGGAGGCCAAGAGAGACACAGGTCTGGAAGGCCAGATCCCTGGACTCTCCACCTCCTGGAGGGACAAGCAATTAGCCAGCTGTGCAGGCAGTGGTATACCTGGACTCCTTGGTGCCTCAGGTAAGCTGCCACCACTGAAATGCATTTGGTAAAGACCCTGGGGATGAGAACAGGCCGAATGGCAGGGCCTGGAACTCACAGAGGATTCTCTCCATGCAGAACCAAAGAACCGCAGTGGGACAGATGGATTGGGACGTGAAAGAATGTGTCCTGAAGATCCAGAGAGCAAAACCACATGTTCCACCTGAGAGATGGTATGATCTGAGACAGAGTGACCATCCTGAAGGTTTGCAGCCTGAGAAACTTGTTCAGGTTGTGCAGATCTAAGATAGGATGCCAGCCCCCATCTATTTTGGCACCAGGAAGTACCTGAAGATAAACTCTGGTTGTACTGGAGGTTCGAGACAGGAGCCAAGACCTCCTTGCAAACAGGCTGGCGATGTCATCCTGGAGAGCTGAAAGGATGTTGATGGACACAATGTGGGTCACGGGCTTGGCAAAGTACATAGACCTCGATTCCAGACGAAGACCCTGCCTGACTACTTGAGGACCTACCTGTCCATGGTGACAGCAGACCAGGTGGAAGGGAAGTGGCAGAGCCGGACCTCCACATGAGGACCTCACGGGAGTCAGGATGGGCATGGGGAGGCACCCCATCCCATCACTGGGCAGGCTTGGAGGCAGAGGAAGGACTAGCTGAGGAGCCACAGTGACCCGACCTCCTGGCTTTGGACCACCGTGGCCACTCACTCTGCCTGGGACTCCAAGCCTGAGCCTGTTGTCCAGTCTGAGGCTGACTGGTCTGGCCACAGGGCAGAGAGGGACAGAAAGGGCTTCTTCTTCTTCTTCTGCTGTTTAGAGCCCTTGGGATCCCTCTGGGTGGAAGTCACAGAATCCAAGGTGGCACTGGACTTTTCAATGCAGGTGAGTGCCCCTCAACCCAGAGCCTGAAAAGTCAGTGCCCAAGAGGGGACATCACTCAGTTTGTGCTGAGTATCCACCGTGAAGGTCGAGATCCTCATCCAAGCCCTGCGGCACATGGGACTGCGGGCTGCTACAGACTGAGCGCATGAGTCGCCAATGTCCATGGCAGTCTGGAGCTGCTGCTTAGCCAATGCTCAGCTCTGATCCTGGACTTGCTTGACTGTGGTCTGTAAGTATTCCGGGAGATGAGGAGGACCTCATCAAGTGTACCAGAAGGGCATGGGCAAAGTGGGCCATTAAAAGTGCTGGAACTTGGCTGTCGAAGGCTGAGACAGGAGGCAGCATTGATCTTTTGGTCATGTAGTCCAATTTCTTGGACTCCTTGTCGGAAGGTTTATCAACATCTCCCACATTGCCTGTGTGCCAGAACACGAGTCAGCCACTAGACTCTCAGCCGAGGTGCTCCATGAATCCCAAAAGGGATCTACTAGGGACCGTGCATACTTGGGCCATCCAGGCCGAAGACACGGGACCAGAGGCTGGATGC
This sequence comes from Neoceratodus forsteri, assembly GCA_016271365.2. Taxonomy (NCBI): domain Eukaryota; kingdom Metazoa; phylum Chordata; order Ceratodontiformes; family Ceratodontidae; genus Neoceratodus; species Neoceratodus forsteri. The sequence goes on along the minus strand of CM057454.1, from coordinate 1,085,017,757 downwards.
TGCCACAGCTCCAGTGCTGGGCCAAGAATGCCTCAGCAACTGGGAAGACTTCCCAGGAAGTCACCCAGTCGAGAATCTCAGTGAGTGGGTACCGAGCCGATTCTGGACAGGTTCCATTGGGAGACCTGTGGACTCGAGATTAGCCAGAGAAGATCACTGAAGGAAGTGGGGTCTCGCTTCATCAATAAATCCTCAGCTGACTCCACGTCCACTGGGCGAGTGCAAGGTAGCCCTCAGACTCGAGGATTCACTGAATAAGAGTTGACTGCCAGAGACTCCACCGACCCTACAGGGTCGGGTTAGGATGGTGACCGACAGCTGACAAGGAAGCCCTGAAGCAGATACGGGTATCCTAGGAGGAGGACCCTCCTTTTGGCTGTTTCGTGATGACTTCACCAAAATCGGCAGACAGGCTGGAGGAGATCGAGCCAGTTCCTGTCGAGTTGGCTCCTGCTGAGGAAGTAAAAGCTGCGGCATCTGCAGCAAAAGCCATGTAATAGACAGGGTCAGGTCCAAGCACGGCTTCACCCCAGTAAACATGAGTTGATACCACATCAACTCTTTATATACCGCAAAACTTGCATCTGGGCCTCTTCTGCCTGAGGAGGACAAAGACGAAGAAGAGTAGTGGCAGTGCTGCTTGCCCGCATGCCAAGAGCATAGCGTCCATGTCGATGTGGACTGTTCCACTTGGGATTTTGTGATACGGACCATCGGGACCACTAACAGTGGATCTCAGAGGGGCCGGTGACAGCCGAGCCTCCTCCTGGTCCAGAAGATCCTGGGTGAGAGGTGGCATATCAGTGGACTGGTCCATTACTCCTTGAGAGATGACCGGTAGGACCGAGTCCTAGACAAGGAGAACATCAGCCTTGTCCTGTGACAATGGGTTGACTGGCTCAAGAAAGATTTCAGCTGGAAGACTGACCTGTGTCATGACCAACTGGCCCAATGGGAGACCTTGGGGCTGGTGGCCTGGGCAGAAGGATCGGCGAAATTGGAACCTCTGGGGAAGCATGAGAATCTGAGACCGAGAGCTCTCATGATCTCACGATCAACGACAAGACCATTTCTTGGTCTCCTTTTTTATCTTGATTTAGATTCGGTGCTGAGGAGGACCCTGCCCATGGGTGGGAAGGGCCAGTCACAAATCCTGAATGCCCCCATGAAGGAAGCCCCCAAGTAGAGTGGCAAAGGTTGCAGCCGAGGAAGAATGTGCTGCAGCCTGGACCGCAGCTTCTTCAAATGCCTTAAGCTATTCATCAGACCCTGCAGCCATGAAGACCATCCGACGGACGTCCTTGGATTTAATGGGAGGATCCGGTTATCCAGACATCCAAACAAAAAGCGGTCTGACGATCTTCTAAAATGGATGAATGCAGAGTGCAGCATAGGCGCAAGCCTCGGGATCGTGCCCGTCGCCCAGGCAGGACACACACTTAGTGTGTGGATCTGTCGAGACGCCTTCTGCCCACAGGCATATTTCTTAAATCCCGTGCTAACTTCATATCGTCCATACCGGATGATGAGAAGGAGTCGCTTGAAGACACAGAAAGTACAAACTAGAAGTTTTCATAATCAAAGGGTCTACTCAGCACGAGAGCAATAAAGAGGGAAACTTCTGCCAGTGAAAAGGAAGATCTGACATCACAGGGCGGTGCTAGGTGAGTTACCACCTGGATAGGTGGGAGGAGCCAGCTTGAAGACATTCGGCTAATTTAAAGGGAAAGGAACACTGCCTGGAACTTGGATAGAATATCATTTATTTATTTAGCTTTTGTTAACCAGGTAAGCACACTAGACAGACAAGTGCTTATTTTCAGGTGTGACCAGGAGATTACATGATACAGTGAACAGCAGGTATAACAGCAATTCAGAGAAGGGTAAATAGAGCAGCTTGACTCAACAGGTAGGCATATTGAGAACAAGCATAACAAGGTAGCAGTTGACAGGTGGGTGCCATACGTGACACAGCAGGGTGGTATGTGATAGCAGCAACAAATAATATGTAAAGCACAGTGACCTCAGAGCAAAGCCAGGCAGGACCATAAAGTGCAGGACAGTGCAGGAGGGTTGTTATCTCGGGAACAATGGCATATCCATATCCATGTCCTAGAAATTTTGTACTCTGTTCCAACCCACCCACTTTACTCTCTCATTGTCTGCTGTTTAAAGGCCCATCCAGATATCCACAGAGAAAACTTGAAAGGAGTCTTCTGCAGACTGTCCCTTATTCAGCTTGACCATTCCACTTATGATGATTTCTTCTATCACCAGAGGTAAAATTTATCTAGTTTAGTAGCACTCAATAGTTGATTTTATAGTTACAAAACTGAATCCAGCAGAGCAACTGACTTGTGACTAAGCAGCTTGGGCTCACAGTACCCCTAATCTTGTATAAAAATAAAGATGATATATTTATCATCAAATAATAGTGTCAGTGACTCAATAGGTGGGATACATGCTCACTTTTGGGGCCAGAAGATCAGAAGCTCATGGGCTCTAGTTTCAGACTAGTACCTTAGGCCAAAACTCAATACAGACACTCTACTGACACTGCAGTACAGCACTAGGGGACGCTGCACAGTTGAGGTGCCATCCTTGGGATGAGACATTAAAACAAGGTCCTCAGTGACCCCTTCTTCAGGATGGGTAGATCACGTCTACAAGCCCCACACCTAGAAAACCTCTGTCTCCTTATGTCACTCTTTTTCTCTCTGGCTATCCAGAGAGAGAGGAAGTTCCTGGGAGCCATGGGAAAAGGCATATCATGAAATGGAAGCATAATAGCCCCAAAACAAAATGAAAAAGCCAGAGGCAGATACAGCATATACAAAGGTAGGATCACCTCCCTCTTCTGGCTACAGATGTTCCTCTCTGTGCATCCCAGCATTTTGTGGGCCCTCCCATATACTATGATGCAGTGAGTATTAGACTCCAGGTTGTCACTAATGATATAACCTCAGTCTCTATCCACTGTTGTCTGTGCTACCCCCAATCTATGATATAGTACAGAGATCACTCTTGTGAAAGTCAGCAATGATCTCCTTTTAGTGAGGGGACAGGAGAGATTTCCATTCTTATCCCCCAAACCAGTCACCTGTGTTTGACACCATTGATCACCAGATGATGGTTGATAGACTTGAAGTACACGGGACTATTGAGTACTATTCTCAAGTGGTTCTGGTCATTCCTATCAGTAAGGGAGCAGTTGGTGCAGTTTTGTTTTCACTAGTCTTCACCAATCTCCCCGACTATGCTGTGCCTCAGAAGCCTGCCCTGTCCCTCTGTGTTATTTATTGTGTAAATGCTTCCGCTGTGGAAATCATCAGATGATGCAGCGTGAACTTTCACTGCTATGCAGACTACATCAGGGTGGGACAAATCACTTTGTTCAAACTTTCCAAATCTGGGTGTAACCCCTAGGTGGCGCTTATCCCAAGGGCTATTACCTTTGCTTGCTTGGCTAGTAGCAGGTTAAGGGCCTGAGTTCTGAAATGGGTGCCTCACCCAGAGGTCAGGATGGTGTCATCAAACTAGCCTGGGCACAGCCCTCTGGACACTGTAACCCCTCTTTTCCTGCTAGTGGTCAAAACAGTACACAATAATTACTTTCATAATACCCTGATACGATCTGCATGTACCCACAGTTTGCACTTACCACCAGGGCTGGTTTCTCCGGTTCAACCTTAGGGACCCCTGAAAACAAGGTTAAACAGAACAAATGGCAACAGTACAATACTTGAGCACAAACTTGAACCACAGTCTGGTTGAATGCAGAAAAAGTAGATATGATTTATTCAGGGATTTGAACAAGGAAGTGGGGTAATCAGGTTAATTAAGCAATTGCTTTATCAATCACACAGCTGTGCATGCAGTCTGAGTCCCTAACACAGTCACACTCTCTGGGTACCCAGGTGGAAGACAGGTGGGCTAGCCAGGACCGTTGCCCAGGGTAGGCCGCATTGCAGCTGGTTGGGGCCCTGTGATGGAAAAAACACAACTTGCACAACACACTATTTGTAATCCGAACCAGATGGGTCAGTTAGTGAAGGAAAAGAAACAACAAAGCAATCAGATGACACAATTAAATTAAACTGTAGTTGCAGGGAGCTACCCTGGTGGTTACTCACGATACCCAGGACTGGACACAGGATCGAGGAAATTGAGACAGCAGATGACTCTTCTGGGTGGCCAGGAGAAGCAGGGCCCTACACGATTCGCTGAGCGTCATTCCTGTTCAAGCGTGGAGCAGGGGCTGATCCCCAGGCAGGTCTCTCCTTGGTGGCTTCTTCTCCATGCAGTATGGTAGTCTGGCAAGGCACTCGTGGTAAGGGCTCCAGCCACATGGGGATAACCCCAGATTCAGTCTGTTTGGCTGGACACAGCTTCCAGCAAGCAGAAGGCAGTCCTCACGATGTGGAGCCAAATCACAACCCACTTCGGCACACAGCAAATTTATATGCACAGAAATTGTACTGTACCAGGCAAAACGCCCTGGTCCCAATCGCAGAACCGGAGCGAGAAGTATCTGGAGTTCCTAACAGGCCGATCGCATGCAGCAAAATCTTTGGTCTTAGCAGGTTAAGCCTGGATACACTTCAGTGGCTTAATTTGGTCTCATCATCTCAGATTTAGTCCGAATGGAATTCTCTCTTCCTTCTCAGGGCACGAGTAGACTTGCAGGTCTCAACTCAGGCCTTTCCACAGTTCTCCGCTCAAGGTACTATGCAGGCCACTATTTGAATCAAGCGAGCTGTTGGTCTCTCAGCTTCCAACTTCAATCTGCCCTAAACAGCAGACAGCTTGAGGATTTCCTCAACCAAAGATTCGGTTGACTGATGCAGCTGCCAGTCACTGCAAGAGCTCCCCTACAGCTGCAAAAGGCAAAAGGCGCCAACAGTCAAAACTACAACTCCACAGAATTTATCCACAGCCCCTAAAGCAGGCTCCATTTTAGAGTCCCCAAGTACTGATTGGTCCAATTCAGCAGTTCGGGACCAAAATGGTGGAGATAGTAAGACAGTCCTCGCTGCAAAAGCAGGCTAGAATAAACATTCAAGATATTCTCACTGTAAGGATTTTCAGCAAACAGTCACATCTTTCATCAGAGTTCCTCTTTGTAATTAGCGATGGCAGAAATGGGCGATCATCTGGCAGCCGGGCAGGACTCAAGCACAACAACACTCAGCCCCCTCCGGTTAATTATCACTGCAACTGGGCAGCTCTTAAAGCGACAGTACACGGAGGCCACACAGGCACTCACTGGTAATACATTTAAAACTGCAAACCGCAGGACCTCAGTCTGGCAGTAAGCATTTGGGCAAGTTCTATCAAGACTTTTCTGGAACCCCATTTGTAGGGGGTTACACCCTTCCCTGCCTGGAGAAAACTTGGGGTCCGTGGTCAAGTCTGTACCATCGCTAATAATTGCAATTGAAAGTTATACTACATCTATACCATTGGCATGTTATGCAAGTAACATCTGATGCATCAGTCAGTGTAACTTAACTTTTACTATACATATTCTCTGTGTTCACAATACTAAATCCATTCTGAATCATATCATGCATATTTCACACATATAATTTACACTCTGCTATACGAAATCAGGTAGTAACTTCCTGTACATTGAACAATAAGAGGGGCCCTTCCTATCAACTAACTTAGGGCTAGATGGGGCAGGGGCACCATACCTAGAGGGCAGAACAATCAACCTGGAATTGGTTCTTAGACTCAGTTTGGGCAGTGAGCTCTGGAAACATAAACCCCTTGTGGACCACATTGAGAGGCAATCCACTGGCCTCCCAGGGAATTATAACTAAAGTGCACCACAGGCTTGACAGCTCGGCCAGCCCTTCTGGGGAACAACCACAGTCCCTGTACTTTCAGCTACAGTCTTGGGGCTTTCATCACTTGTGAGGAGGCCTCTGACTGGTGAGAAAGGTTCGAACTTGGAGCACTGTCAGCCCTGGCTCTGTAAGTTCTGTTTCTCAGACACTTTGGTCACTTGGAAGGCACTCTGGTACTGAAAGAGAATTATCATCATGCTCAAAGTATTCTTCAGGTTCTTGCATATCACCAGAATGACTCATATCATCCACCCCACCTCAGGCTAATTATACAGTTCCACGATACACAAAGACTCAACATCTTCGATGTGATACTGTACTTCACTTTCAGGGAGCATTGGCCCCAAGGACAAAGTTGGGGGTTAGGCAGTCCAGAAGGCCCAGTTTCATCCCCACAATTAATCATGGGGTTACCTCGAAACAGCTGACTCAGTTCATAAGAGGGTAATAGGCATAGTTGCACTCACTCTCATCAGAAGTGGACTGACAGTCACTATTATTCTGGGCTTGCTGTGGAGAAACCTTAAGTCTGTGACCACTGGGGTAGGTTGACTCTGCCTTTGTTTTGCAGCATCACGAGTCACCAATCCAAGTGGAAAATTTCGTGGATTCGCCTCTATCATGACTTGGCCAATAAGTAGTGAGTGGTTACTGCATGGTCTTGACAGCTTTGGAGTTGTTTTCAGGGTGCACTTTGTACACGGGTAAATCATCCAACTTGCCTACTGCTATATGGGAAGATGGTGCCATCGGTCAGCAATTTTATGTTTACCATGCAGTCCCAAATTTCAGCAACAACACAGTCTCCAGGTCAAAGTTCTTGAGCCTTTACCCTTTATCATGCCTCTCATTGTTGGCTAAATTTCTCTTAGCGGCCATTGTCTGGGCCAGTTGGTAGGCATGATTTAATTGAGCTTAGGTTTTTGTGCATACTGCAGGTAATTTTCTGCTCGGAACCCATCCAGAGACCCCAAAACAGACATCCACAGGCAATCGAGTCTCTCTCCCGAACAAGAGCGGCAGGCGAGAACCCGATAGCATCATTTTTGTGCAGTTATAGGCGTGTACCAAGGTGCTAATCTGCTGGCTCCCATTTATACTTGTCTTTTGGGTGAAGGGTGCTAGCATGTCTAACAGGGTGCGGTTAAAGTGTTCTGGTTGTGGGTCCCCTGCGGGTGATAAGGGGTGGTTCTTAACTGGCACCCCATGAGAGAGCATTTCTTTGATTAGTGACTCTCAAAGTCTCTACCTTGATCAGAATGAATTCGCTGGGGCTCCGTGAGTGGCGAAGAAATTTTCCACTAGCACCTTGGCCACAGTGGATGCTTTTTAATCTTTGGTGGGAAAGCGCTTGTGCATACCGTGTGAAATGATCCGTAACCACTAACACATTACCAATGTTTCACTGGTCAGGTTCAAACTCAAAAAGTCTATGCAGACTAGTTCCATTGGGTGCTGGTAGTAATGTTGACAGGGGGCAGCCCTCTGAGGCAGGGCCTTTCTCTGCAAGCAGCGACTGCAAGTCCTTACATGGTGCTCAACATTGGCCCCATCTTGGGCCAGTAAAATCGAGATTGTACTAGACCAAGGGTTCGGTCAATTCCGAGGTTGCCCATAAGATTGTAGAAGGACCTCAGCACCAAATCTCTGAAGGCTGTGGGAAGAACCAATTGTTGCTTGTCTACTTGGCCACCCCAAGCTACTGTCTCTCTATACAACAACTAATTAATCAGCTTCAACCTGGGGCCTTCTTTAAACAATAAAGCCGTTCATAAGTCAGAGGAGCATAACTTGGACCATCTTTCCTGTACAGAGGGTATCAAGGGCTGGATGAATCATAGGATCCTGGGATTAAGCCACTGAATGCTGTCATTGTCAAATTGAGGTGGTGCACTAATATCTAGAGCACAGAAGTGACAGTACGCAGTTGGTATGCATGTATCAGAATGGCCCAAGCAATCTACTAAACAGTCCACTGTGTCCGTAGACATCTGTTCATCTTTATCAAACTTTTGGCACAAAGCTCGAATGTCAGGTTCAGACCGCTGACCCAGTCAGTCTTGGGAGTGGGCCTTGGATAGGGTAGCAGCATCGATGTGATTCAGGCCTGACCTGTATTCAACAGCATAATCATAGGTAGACAATGCAGAAAGCCACTGATGCCCTGTGGCGTCTAACTAAGCTGAAGTCTGCACAGGTCAACGGGTTATTGTCAGTCTTCACCAGTATCTTTGCCCATATAGGCATTCATGGAACTGGTCAACGATGGCCACTTTAATGCCAGGAATTCCAACTTATGCACGGAGTAGTTTCGGCCGGATGGGGTCAGACTCTACCAGCGAAGGCCACTGGTCCCAAACCATCCTCATGGTCTTGATACAGCACAGCTCCCAAACCTTGTAGACTAGCCTCAGTATGCAGCACATAGGGTTTGGTAGGATCAGCATAGGCGAGGATGGGGGCATGGGTGAGCTGGTATATGATTTAGTGGAAAGCTGCTTCACAGTCAGGTGTCCAGCGAGGCCTGAAAAGTTCACCTGGGCGGAAGTATACTCTTTCTGTTCCTGGGTGGCCCCTTTCTTGTATTTATGATCAGTGGAGGGTAACCCTGGGTACGATTCAGAGTGGATGAATCACCTTGGAATAGTCCTTTATGAACCTGCGGTAGTAGCCACAGAGCCCAGGAAGCATTGTAATTCTTTCAGATTGTGGGGCTGGGGCCAGGTGGTGGAGCCTCAACTTTACTGGGATCAGTCTATATCCCTCTGTGGATACTATGTGCCCCATACTTCACGAAGGTCTGGAAAAGCTGGCACTTGTCGATGGACAGCTTGAGGCCGAAATCCTCCAGTCAGTCTAGTACTTTGAATAATCAACTCTCATGCTCCTCCAATGAACTTCCGAACACAATGACATCGTCCAAGTACACTAGGCATTCCAACAAATTCATATCTCCCATCACACGTTCCATCAATCACTGAAAGGTGGTCAGGGCACCGATATCCCCTTGGCATCCTCAGAAACTCATAAAGCCCCAATGGACAGATGAAGGCTGCTTTCTCATGTTCTTCCAGGGCCATGGGAATCTGGTAGTACCACACGAAGATCAACACCAAAATCATTTGCTCCCATTCAAACAGTCCAGAACATCTTGTATATGGGGTATGGTGTATTAATCAGGGATAGTTCGCTGGTTCAGGGTTGATAATCTCGCACATTCTCACTGACCCATTCTTCTTCGCACACAATGGGCGAAGCACTGGGGCTCCTGGATTCTTATCACACACCAGCCGCAAGCATTTCCTGAAGGTGTCTTCTTACATCATCTATGTCTGCTGGAGCTAGCGCGAGACCTCTCATGAAATGGCTGTTCATCGTGCAGGGATGTGATGCTCCGCACCCTGGACACATCCCGTCCCATTCCTTCAATGAAAACTCTTGGTCTCTGGGCAAGTTTCTTGTTGATTCTAGTCTTCCATTCAGCGGGCAACAGGGAGTCACCAAAGTCAAACAAGTCGGAGTCACTCTATCAGTCTCACCAGGGTGCTTGTTGCTGGGTAACACTACAGTGTCTGCGAGTGTACCATAGCTAGGGTGCAGTCTCTGTTCACCCGAATCTCCCGATCTGACACACTGTGAATCTGGACCATCACCTGTCGTGCATAGGCATGAGCATGTGCGGCAAGATGCTAGGCTTGACCAATAATCCTTCTGGCAATTTCTCGCCTGCGCATTCAGCATTAGGATTCTATTCTTGACATCTTTCCATAGGAGGACCTCCTTGTAGGGCACACTAGGCATTAGGGGCCAGCACCATCTACTCAGGTTCCTTCTTCCATACAACCCCGACCAGTTCATCCTGGTTTACTTCTGTGGAGTTCTGCTGCAACTCATAGGCCCCCTGATCAGAGCTGGAATTCTCTGAGCCCTCCAGTCCGGTGCCCCTGTTTCTAGTAACAGAGTTGTGCCAGTCTCCCAAACATATGAGCGTTGGTCCCAAGTAGCAGGGAACCCCATCATACAGTCCAGTAGGGGACACACTAAGGCTAGTGTCTCGACCTGTTCATCCCCAGTCACTGATGTAAGGAGGGACAGCCAGATCTGAATATACCAGATGCGGATAAGACTTCTCACTCCAGCCCCACATGCAAGCCTTCCAAGGGTTGTAGGGGCATATCGAGCAGGTGCATTCGATACTAATCTTGAAACACTATAGTCACCTGGGACCCACTGTCAAGCACGGCTCGGGTGGATACACCATTCACTTTTACTGTAGTTTCCATTGAAGGGCCCACCACCTCGGACCATTCAGGAGGGCCAGCAGCAGAAGCCTGGACAGATAATTTAGCCACAAAGAAATTGATTTATTTATTTCAGTCTAGGATTACAACAACACCTTTGAGCGAGGCTCTTTTACAAAGGTTCCACGTCAGTGAGTACAGCATACAGTATGTGTAACAGTAAGCGATCATTAACATTTGACTAACAAGACAACCAATTTCAAGGAATACAGGAGGCACTAAGGAGAGGAAATAAGGACAGAGGTAGGTCTGGAGGTTGGGTGAGGGAGAGAAGATTGCAGGGTGTAAGACAGTAGGGGAGGAAAGGGGAGGAGCTGGAAGAGAGGGGAGTAAGAGGGGCGGTGGGGAAGGAGGGGCAAAAAGGGGTGAAACAGGGGCAGAGGGTAGGGCAGCCGGAGGCCTTGTCATGGACAGACAGGTGTAAGTGCCAACATAGGGGCAGTGTTGGTCAGAAGTGCTTGATGAGGAGGCATGGGCAGCAATATGTGAGTACTACTTGGATGAGCAGTCACAGGAGCTGGAGGCAAGCAGGGCGAGGTGAAGCCTAGTCTTGAAGATACCAGCTGGGTGCAGCAGAGATGTTGCTACAGAGACAATTTAGCCAGCTGGGTGCCCTATAGGCAAATGATCTTTGTCCTTGGTTTGTGCGACACTGGGGATTTGCACAGAGTGAGGTTTAGACCTCCTTGTATTGAAGTTGCTGTAGCTGGGTGTAAGGAGAGCACAGACTCCGGGAGGAGCAAGTCCCATCATTATTTTCTTAGCTGTGATGCAAGTTTGGCATTTTATTCGACTGTTGAGTTGCTGCCACCCAGTTTGAGAGTAGAGGTCACATGTGTTAGTGAGACGGTGGGATCCAGTGATGAGTCAACAGGCCTTATTTAGGGAGATTGTAACACGTTTGAGAGAGGTGGCGGTGACAGAGCCGTAAATGAGAACTCTGTAATCAGTAATGCCAACAATAGAGCTATGGACGGCGACTGACAACGCTTCAGAGGTTAGGTGTGTCTGTGCCGGAACAGTAGGCCCAGCTGGTATTAGCAGCCTTCGTAACATTATTGATGTGGGCAGAATAGGAGAGATGGAGTCAAGGGTGATGCCAAGGTACTTGAAGGATTGTGTTTGTTCAAGAGTGACTCCTTGCTTGGTTATAATGGAGAGGTAGTACTGCTTGTTTTGTTGTGAGAGTTACTGAAAATCATGGACTTCGCTTTTTCTGATTGAGGATCAGTTTTTGAATTAGGAACCAGGTTTCGACTGATGAGAAACCCTGCTGGAGTTTTTCTTGCAGTAGTTTAGGGTCATGGTATGAGGCTAGGATTACTGCATCATCTGTGAGAGTATGACTTGTTCAGGGCAGGAATCTGGTAGTGAGTTTAGGAACAGGCTAAAGAGGAGGGGTCCCAGGATGGAATGCTGGGGACACCCGAGCAGACAGGTCTGGCATCAGAGACAGTGTCAGCAATTCTTACTCTTTGGGTCCGATTGTCTAGGTAGCTTTTGAACCAGCTAATGGAGTCAAGTGAGAGCCCAGCATTTTGGAGCTGGACCAGCAAGAGGCAATGGTTAACGGTGCCAAAGGCTTTGTTAAATTGATGAAAATGGAGCCAGTTTGCTGACCATTGTCAGTGAGATATGGATGTTGCGGTGAATTCAAGTAGTGCCGAGGAGATGCTGTGTCCTTTTCTGAACCCATGTTGTTGCCTGCACAGGATGTTGTGTTTATCCAGAAAGTCTATAAGCTGGTCAGAGACAATACATTCCAGTGCCTTGGAGAGGGTAGGTAGTATGGAGATTGGTCTGAAATTCTCATGGGCAGCTTTGTCACCACTTTTGTGGATAGGGGTAACAGTGGCAGATTTCCACTTGTCAGGGAACTGGCTAAGGCTGTGAGAGAGGTTAAAATCCTGGTCAAAGGCCCAAGTACCTCATCTAGGGTGAGGGACAGGAGTTTGAGTCGAAGGAGTCATTGCTGGATCTGGATTTGCTAATGGCTTTGATAAGATATTTGCAAACCTGGTATGTCTTGACCACTTTAAAGTAGAAACTCGGTTGATTATTTGAGGCAGTGGTCGTTGGGACATAGGAACATCATCTTCATTAAAGAAATCAGGGGTAGAACTGTGCTGAGGTCGGTGAAAGCAGTATTGAAAATGTCCGCAATGATTTTAGGGTCATGTAGTAACTCCATTTATGTTGAGCACGGATGGGGGATTTGGACTGTTTCCCAGTGACTCCTTTATGTTTTTCCAGAAGTCTCTTCCATTACCCCAGGAGTTATGAGGGCATTCTTAAAATAGGCTGATTTATTTTGCCAGATAGATTTGATGCAGTCATTCTCGCACATTTGTAATTTAAGATGTCAACTTGCCTACCAGAGTTTCTGGCCAGCTCCCAGAAGTGGTCCCTTGTTTTAGTAGCTTAAGGAGGTCTCCTGTGAGTCAACGGTTACAGAGTGCTTTAACTTTTCACTTTTTACAGGGGTGTATTTGTTACAGGCCCTGCTGAAGATTTTTATGAAGTGGTCCAGTGCAGTGTTCACATTAGTCATTTTGAAAATTGGTGTCCAGTCTTGAAGAAAGAGGTGGGATTTGAGATGAATTAGCTGACCATGAGATAGAACTCTGCTGGTGATGGTTTTAGGGGTGGTTTAGTGAATTTATTTGACCAAGTGCAGCTGACAGGGGAGTGGTCGCTGGAGTGGGTCAGGAAGGCCAGAGGTGTTTGTGACCCGTGAGGGGTGACTAGTAAGGATCCAGTCCTTGAAGGTGCTTTGCTGGTTTTGTAATTTTTCTGGTTGGTGAGTCGACCATCTGGGTGAGGTTGGCCACAGCAATGGAGTCCCTATGTGCCCCTGTTTCTGCAGCAGGTCAGTTTACATTGAAGTCCCTAGGAGGATAGATTCAGTGTCCAGTGGAAGTGACCTGACAAAGTCCAATACTGCAGTTAGCCCACTTCCTTGTTATTTGGGAGGAATGTAAATAGTGACGACTGTGAGGGCTTTGTTTTGGGCACTTCTCTTTTATTTGGTATACTTTTCTCCCTGACATCTGACTGGCCTACCATCAGTCCTGCCACCTTGCCCAGCCCAGTCACCTGTCTTCTCCAGGACTTACCTCATCACCATGTTCCTCCCTGGCTTACCCCCCAGGCGGGGCTGCCAGGGGCAGACACCAAACCCCATGTGGAGTTGGAGCTCAGTGTTTCCCAGAAAGCCACTGTTAGCAATGCAGGGCCTGCGGCAAGGGCAGATGGCATCCATGCTGCAGTCGAGGCTTTTCTCCGTTTTCTCCCAGTCCCATGGATTTTGCATAATGCCTGCTAATGCACACTGCACACATGCAAGGTGTAAAACATGCATCAGAGTTTGTCAACATCTCCCACCCATGATTGCCAGCTTCTACCTACACCACCACCTACGGTCACCCAGTTGGCTGTACTACAGCAGCGTCTGACAGCCAGTCCTCCCGAGGAGACAAGTACCTGATGGAATCCTCTACCATCCTTTGAGCCAGCCTACCCGTGATCCAGGCTCATTTCTGAACTTGGATCACTGGCATCACTAATGGTAATGCAGCAACCTCACATGGAAGTCAATCTCCCCATTCTGGCAAAATTATAGGCAACATTTCGCTACCCTAACTGGATGGAAAATTCTGTTCCCACACAAAAGATTAATAAACAAATTAACCAGCCTGGGTGTGGGTCCCAGGGTGGTAGCCTGGGTAAAACATTGGCTGGACAACAAGACACAGAAGGTAATAGTAAATGGAGCCCTCTGAAGAAAGAGGGTTACTAGTGGAGTACCACAGGGTTCAGTACTGGGTCCAGTCCTTTTTAATGTCTTTATAAGTGACATTGCAGAGGGACTAGAAGGAAAAGTATGCCTCTTTGCAGATGACACAAAGATCTGCAACAGGGTTGATACACAAGGGGTATGGAAAGGATGAGAAGGGACTTGGCAAAGTTGGAGGAATGGTCAGAAGAATGGCAGCTTGGATTCAATGCAAAGAAGTGCAAAATAATGCACCTGGGAAACAAAAACCCTGGTGAAGAGTACACAATGGGAGAGGTAGTAACAACAACAAAATGGAAAGGGACCTGGGGTATTCATATCAGATGACCTTAAGGTTGGCCAGCAATGTGAGAAGGCAGTAGGCAGGACTGGGGATACTGGGATGTACAGGGAGAGGTGTCACCAGCAGAAAACAGAAGTTGTTATCCCTCTGTACAGACAGTTGGTGAGACCCCACCTAGAGTACTGTGTACAGTTCTGGAGACCCTATCTCCGCAAGGACATAGACAGGATAGAGGCAGTCCAGAGGAGGGCAACTAAAATGGTGCAGGGTCTGCAAGAGAAGCCATACGAGGAGAGGCTAAAGGAGCTTAATATGTATACCCTTGAGGAAAGGAAGGCGAGGGGGACATGATAGAAACTTTAAGTACCTCAGTGGAATCAACAAAGTCCAAGAGGGTAGCATCTTTCAGAAAAGAGATGTGCAAGAACAAGGGACACAATTTGAAGATAGAGGGGCGGCCTAGAGGCAACATGAGGAAATATTTTTCACAGAGAGGGTGGTGGACGCTGGGAACCACCTCCTGAGGAGGTCGTGGGGTCTAAAACTGTAGGGAGAATTCAAGAATGCATGGGACAGACATTAGGCAATTATTGCTAGGGTTAGGAAGAAATAGGTTGTTGGTTAACTAGGATATTGCAGTTACGTAAGAACTTACCGTAACAGTGAAATCTTGAGAGAGGTTCCTGTAGTAGTTCTTACATAGGACTGTGTCCCTGGCATCAGGTCTGAGCAGCAAACTGTAGATAGCAATCTCAGCAGGGACCACCCCGGCGTCAGGAGTCATGGCGTCAACCCGGCTATAAAAAGAGGCGGTCCCACGCCCGCTCTCCAGTTCTTTTCCACCGAGACCTAAAGAAATGTAAACAATATCTAGGAGTAGAGAAAACTCCTAGGGCCCTTCCTCTCTAGACCCAAGGACTAGGTAGGATGGAAAATAAAAATAACATCCAGGAACTGGGGAAGGTGGGTGGAAACTAGACCTACTGCAGGAACCTCTCTTGAAGATCTACTGTTATGGTAAGTTCTTACGTAACTGCAATATCTTACTTGAGAGGGTTCCTGCAGTACTTCACTATAGGACTGAATACCAAGCAGTCCCCAAAATAATTATGTAGAGGTGCATCTGGAAGGAGGAGAAGTCACCATAGGGAATCATGACAGGAGGCCTTGCAGAACTGCGAGACCAAAACCTGTTCTGCTCCTGGAGGCAATATCCAGACTGTAATGCTTGGTGAAAGTGAACAGATGACCAAGTGGCGCTGCACAATCTCTGCAGTGGACACATTCCTAAAGGCAGTGAGTAGCCACGCTACGGGTGGAGTGACGCTGACTGCCCTGGAAAGGGACTTCCCATATATTTAATGTAAGAAAAATGGATGCATTTGGCTAACCATCTAGAGATGGTTTGTTTGGAGATAACCTTGCCTGGCACTGGGGAGCAAAGGCTACAAACAGTTTTCGATTTATGAACCTCTTTAGTCCGGTTCATGTAGTACTCAAAATGCGGTGCACATCTAGTGTGTGCAGAAGGTATTCTCCCCAACCCCGTTGGAATGCTGGGGATAGTATACTGGTAATTCCACGCTCTGATTCAGAGTGGTTTCTGAAACCACTTTGGGGAGAAAGGAAGGGTTAGTCAAGGACTACTCTGTCTCTCTGAAAAATTAAATAAGGTTCTTTACAGACGAAAGCCTGAGCTCAAAGACCCTTCTGGCGGAAGTTACTATGACTGAAATAAAAGTCTTCCAGGAAAGGAAGTGAAGTCTGAAGTAGAAGCTGGTTCAAATTAGGGTAAAGTCAGCTTCTTGAGCATGAAATTCAGGTCCCAGGGGACAGGGATTCCAGATAGGAGGTTTCAATTGAAGGATGCCTTTCAAAGGTTTTGGCAACCTCCAACTGAGCCAGGGTTTTGCCCTCCACCAGGAGGTGGTAGGCTGACACCGTGAAAGATGGACCTTAATGGAGGAGTAGCTAAGGCCTGTCTCAGATAAATGTGTGAGGTACTCTAACACCTGGGCCGCCGAGCACGAAAAGGATCAAGCTCCTTGCAAGGCCCAGATCAAAATATTTTCCACTTCATGGCGCAAGTGGATCTAGTAGAGGGTTTTCTGGCTTCTACTAAGATGTGTGCAACCTGAGAGGACACCATAGCATGACACTGCTATGTCCACAGGTGCCACGCATGAAGGTGGAGAGACTGAAGGCCCAGGTGCACGAGGTGCCCGCTCCTGTGTCAGAAGGTCGTGGGAAAATGGCAGAGGGACCAGAGGTTCCAGTGCCAGTTGCTGCAAAAGGAGGAAACCAAATCTGGCATGGTCAGAGAGGAGCAATAAGAATCATATGAGCTCCCTCCTGCTGAAGTTTCACCAGAACTTTCTGAATGAGAGGAAAGGAAATGCATAAAGAAACCTCCCTGTCCAAGAGACAGACAGTCGTCTCGCCAAAAGCACCACGCCGGAGCGAGCAAGCAAAAGTTGGGTAATTTTCGTTAAATGGGAAGGCTAACAGATCTAGGTCTGAACAACCCCATCGATGAAATAAATCTTGACCACCTCTGACTTTGGCCCGATTAGTGAGCCCTGGCAACTGATCGACTGAGACTGTCCGCCAGGATGTTGCTTTCTCCTGGTATGTGGACTGCTGTCAAGTAAAGGCTGTGCTGGATCGCCCAGTACCAAACCCTTATCATTTCCCTGCAGAGAGGTACGACTGGGTTCCTCCTGTTTGATGTACCAGACTGTGGATATATTGTCCATCTGGATGAGAAGAGATCCTGGTACCAGAAGGGACTGAAACGCCTAGAGGGCGTAAAGAACCGCCTGGTCTCCGGAACATTGATGTGGAGCATGCACTCCTGATCAAACCAAGACCCCTATCTTGTGAACCCCCAGATGGGCTCCCCAGCCCAAGTCTGAGGCATCTGTGGTGAGGATTTGGGTAGGAACAGAGAATGGAAAGGGTTCCCTCAATAGATTGGAGAGATCCTGCCACCAGTGAAGATCTCTCTGAAGGTTACAGAACATAGAAACATAGAATTTGACGGCAGATATGACCGCTTTGGTCAACGCAGTCTGCCCATTTCTACCTGATGGATAAGCTGCAGATCCTAGTTAACCAGCAGCCTACTTCTTCCTACCCCCCACCCCTAAATTTCCTTATGACTGTCCCATGCATGCTTGAATTCCACCACTGTTTTGACTCCACAACCTCCTCTGGAAGGCCGTTCCATACATCCACAACCCTCTGTGAAAAAATACTTCCTTAAATTACCTCTGGGCAGCCCCCTTCTATCTTCAAATTGTGCCCCTTGTTCTTGCACCTCTTTTTTGAAAGATGCTACCCTCTTGGACTTTGTTGATTCCCTTGAGGTACTTGAAAGTTTCTATCATGTCCCCCTCTCCTCCTTTCCTCGAGGCTATACATATTAAGCTCCTGGTGGAGATCATGACTTTTGGTTCATGTCGTCCGTCTTCTGATTCCATTGGACTTAGAGACCAGTGGGTGACCCTCATGTGAAGTCTGGCCAGGGAACTGTGGAAATGGCAGCTGCCATCAGTCCCAAAAGACAGAGCACAGCATGTGCTGGGATCCATCGAACCTGGGCCACAAGAGAGGCCTGAGCCACCAGAGTCATGGCTCGATCTGATGGGCAGAAAAGCCTTGCTCTGAACTGTATTCAGTACAGCTCCAATGAATTGGAGCCATTGAGATGGTACTAGCTGAGACTTGAGGAAGTTGACCATGATCCCCAAAAAGAGAACAAGTTTAGCGTGAAGAGAGAGACTCTTTCAGGCTGGTAGGAGAGGTTGCTGCGAGGAGCCAGTCGTCTAGGTACTGGAAGACATAAATGCCTTGGTGGCATAAGAAAGTGGCCACCACCGCTAGACACCTATGAAACCTGGGGCCGAGGAAAGGCCAAAAGGAGTGCCTGAAACTGGAAGTGATCCTCCATGAAAGTAAAATGGAGGAAATGGCAGTGGGCCAGGAGGACAGGGATGTGCAGGTAGGCATCCTGCATAGAAACTTAAGTACCTCAGGAGATCAACAAAGTCCAGGAGGTAGCATCTTTCAGAAAAAGAGATGTATGTAGAACAAGGGCACAATTTAAAGTTAGAGAGGCGGCTCGGGGTAAATGTGAGAAATTCTTTTCACTGAGAAGTGGTGGGCGCATGGAACCGCCTTCCTGGAGAGGTTGTGGGGTCTGAAACAGTGGAGAATTCAAACATGCATGGGACAGACATAAGGCAATTATAGTGGGGGTTGCAGGAAATAGGCTGTTGGTTAACTAGGATCTGCAGCTTATCCAGTAGGTGAGAAGCGGGCAGACTGGGTGGGCCAAGTGGTCCTTATCTGCTGTCAAAGTCTATGTTTCTATATCCAGGAGAACAGCCAAGAGTTGGGATGGAGCAGGGAGGAGCCCTGAAGGGTCAACATACGAAACTTCTTTGTACTTGACGAAGATGTTTAGTGTGCTGAGGTCCAGGATTAGTCTCAGGTCACCCATTTTCTTTGGGACTAGGAAGAAGTGGGAGTAAAATCCTCCCTGTCTGGTTTTGAGGGACAGGTTCATGGCCTCCTTTAGAAGAAGAGCCTGAATCTCTAGCGAAACGAAGGGATCTGAACCGACCAGTTCCTCCTGAAGTAAGGGAGGGAGCAAAGGAGGGAAAGGAGTCAGGACGCTGAGGGAGGAAGCTTTGGTCCCCAAGGCTGGTTTGGAGAATTTAACCTGTGGGGTTTGGGCTCCTGAGCCAGGGGCACATCTTTTATCCTGACATTTAGCCTGGTTCTTGTTCCACCTTCTTTTGGTGGTGAAAGGGCTGTTTTTCTGGTCTGTCATCTACACAGAATGTATGTCTCTTAAGGAGCATCCACTGTCTTGCAGTCCTGTAATGATATCTTATGCGCTGCCAGAGAGGACAGAACCTCTAAAAGGGCATCCAAGAGAGAATCTGTACATCCTGTGCCAAACTGGCTCTTGAAGCCAGAAGAGCCGGTGGAGACAGATACAGTGGCTGCCGCCTGAGCCTGAACTCCACCGAGTAGTGACATCGCTCGGAGCTGCGTGTTACGAGGACTTCCATCCTAACCTTGTCCACAAGCTTCTTCCTAAGGTTTTCATCCTGAACCTCAAGTAGATCCTTTCCAGCTCTGGAAGAGTAGTTTTTGGAAAGCAACCTATGCGAGACATAGTTGAGAGATTTAATGCCACAGAGGAAGAAGAATAGATTTTTCACCTGAACTGATCTAACTGATGAGAGTCCTTATCTGATGGTGGGAATTCAGGTGTTTTGGTTGAGCTGACCAGTCATGGGCAGAAGTAATGTCATGGAGTCAGCCTTAGGATGGGAGTTAAGGTGTTGAATCCCTTCTGGGGATAATAGGTCCGGTCTGTCTTCCTGGAGACTGCTGGAATGGAGGAGGGCTGTTGCCATATGTGGTGACCAAGTCCTCATGGGGTCCCATCCATGGGGGTATGGGGATGGGATCCGATGTAGTAAGGTCCAGGTGCTCTGCTAGCCTTTTGCATTATGGATTAAGCTCTTTGTGGGCAGCCTCAGCTGCCTGTATGGATCTCAAAAGGTCTCAAAGATGGGTCCTCCGGAGGAGTCTTAGGAGACTCCTTTGGGAACCTCAAACAGAGATCTGGGATCTGAGGGATCGGTGTCAGACTCCATGTCAGAGGTTCAGAGCCGCTCGGAATGGAAGGTTACATATCCGGGCACCCACACAAGAGAACCGAGGTTCTGCCGCGGGAGGCGGTGAAGGTGGGCCCCTAGGCTGGGAGGTTCCGCTACCGACTGCCTGAGCTCCAACAGTAACTGGGTTCTGGGCCTCCTGTCACCAGTGGGGTGCTTTTTCCGGCACCGTGGTGGCAGAGGAGGAGGAGGCTGGTAGGATGGATAACCTGGGTACTAAGGCCAAGAAGGGTAATGATAACCCATTTAAGGATAGTAAGAATACCCAGGGAATCCCAGTGTCGGGCATCAGCGTTGGGTATCCTCGTCGGAGGCACATAGCCCGGCGTGTTCGAGGTGGTCGGCGACAAGCCGCTTGGAGGTGGGACAATGGGTTCTGAGCCTGAAAACCCACCCGAGGATCTGGTTCTGCCGGGGCAGTGCCATGGTACTTCGGGAGGCGCTGGATCTGGGAGGGCCCCCGAAGGTCCCAATGGAGGAGGTTTATGAAGAGACCCCAGCCATGCACACTGAAGTCCGGGACAGCAGAAGGCCTGGGTAAGGGGGGGTCTGGAAGGAGCCCAACGCCAGTCCAAATGTGATTTTGCTGGAAGAAAGATCAGCGGATCAGGTGGCGAGTCCCTGAGATGTAACACCCTAGATGACGAAGGGTCACTCTGCCCTCACTCTGTCCGATATCAGGGCCAAACCAGGCGGGCGATGGAGGAGCCATCATCCGACTGATCAGACGGGCTGGGCTAGTGGAAGTCCGGAGACCACCGCTAGTCTTATCGGCAGGAGCGCGGCGCCCTTCGACGGGTCGAGGGAAGTCTTATCGGCAGGGCAGGTAGACTTTACAGAAACCTCTAAAGAGGTGACCCCAGCTGCCCGTTCACCTCGGCAGGAGAGGAGAAGGTGCCTGGCCTAAAGAAGTATCTGAGGGCACCGTGAGAGTACTCAGTTGGGAGGGGCCTCCCGGCGTGGCGTGACTATCCGTTCCTGGTGCTTCTCTTTGCTTATTTTCTTTTCGAGCCTGGCAATGACGACCTATCCCACAGTTCCTGGAGCTCCTTTTCCAACGACGCCGACAGCAGGTCAGGAGATGAGCCTTGAGGTCTGCTTAAACTGGTTTGGGTTGCCTGGTTGAAGGCCGCAGATGGAGCACTCTAGGAGTTGTGCCTAGAACCAAAGCAGAGGAGGCCTTGAGATGAGTAGGTCCTATGGGGTTGGGCACACGCACTTGAGCACTTCTTTGTCGAAAACATCAAATAGGTGAAACAATTTGGTTGAAAACTAGTTATGAGGTGAAGAAAACTTGACAAAATGGTGGACATCTGATCGCTGTTCTATCGCATGCCGAGACGTTACTGATGCGATGGTGGGAAAGAACTGGAGAGCGGGCATGGGACTGCCTCTTTATAGCGGCTGATGATTGCTATCTACAAGTTTGCCGTTTGACCTGGCAGGCGAGTCCTGTATGTGAAGACCTACTGCAGGAACCCTCTCAAGTAAAATGCAGCTTATCCAGCAGTAGGAAATGGGCAAACTAGATGGGCCAAGCGGTCCTTATCTGCCATCAAAGTCTATGTTTCTATGCTTCTGTTTTGTTATCAATATCACACACAGAATCTGTCTTAGTATCCAGAACTAGACACAAAATCGGGTTTCACAGCTGAAACACAGAAACATAGAAGTTGACAGCAGAAGGAAACCGTAGGTCCATCCTAGTCTGCCCACTTGTTTTAGACCTATTTTGACACTGTAGTTGCCCTTTGTAGTCAGGGCTCCCTTGCGTGTATCCCATGCATTCTTGAACCCCCAGTGTTAACCCCTACAACCTCTTGGGGCAGGCTGTTCCAAGCGTCCACCACTCTTTCTGTGAAGAAAAAATCCTGTTGTTGGTAGAGAACCTTCCTCCTTGCAGCCTGTGGTCATGTCCCTGGTCCTGAAGCCCTTCTTGAAGTGAAAAGTTCTTGTGCCTGTACCTTGTTAATGCCTTTCATGTACTTGAATGTTTCAGTCATGTCCCCAACTCTCTTTTCTCTGCTCCGGGGACTACATATTCAGTTCCCCAAGTCTCTCCTCATAGGACATGTACTGCAGACCCTGAATCATTTTTCGCTTTTCTCTGTACTGTTTCCACCCAGCCAATGTCCTTCCTGAGGTGAGGCCTGCAGAACTGGACTCCAGATTCCAGGTGAGGCCTGACCAGCAATCTATACTGTGGTAGTATCACCTCCCTCCTCGTGCTCGTGATTCCTCTCCAAATGCAGCCCAGCATTCTGTTGGTTTTCAATGTTGTCTTCTCACACTGCTTACTAACCTACATCATCTGAGATTACGATTCCCAGATCTCATTCGTGGTTGGAGGCTGCTAGCCTTTCGCCTCCTAGGTAATACTCCTTTCTTGGATTTTTCTTTCCTATGTGCATGATCTTGCACTTTTGTGTTAAATTTCAGCTGCCACACTCAGACCATTCTTCTAGTTTCTTGAGGTCAGCTTCCATTTTGCTCACTCCTTCTGAGGTGTCCACCCTGTTACATATCTTGGTGTCATCTGCAAACAGACACACCTTCCATCCCAGTCTGTTAGCGATGTCTGCTATAAAACACTGAAAAGCAGAGGCCACAGTACTGAGGCCTACTGGACCCCTGCCTTCTGTTGACTGCATTCTTTGTACCCTCTAGGTTCTGCCTTGCAACCAGTTTTGTACTCATTGGACTACTTCCGGACCCATGGGACTACTTCTGGGCCAACCCCTGTGTAGTCAAGCTTCTTTACCAGCCTTCTGTGTGGAACGAGTCGAGCTTACTAAAATCTAGGTAGACCATAGCTACTGCCCCACCGCCGTCCACTATTTTTGTAGCGTAGTAAAAAACTCAAGCAGATTTGTCTGACATGACCTACCTGCTGTGAAACCGTGCTGTTTAGGGTCTTGTTGGCCACTAGTTTTAAGGAATGCTGTGATCCTTTGTTTGAGCAGTGTTTCCATTAGTTTCCCTACTATAGACATGAGGCTCACCAGTCTATAATTACTAGCTCTTTACCTTTGTCTGATTAATGAGAGTGGAACCACTATCGCCTATTTCCAGTCTTTGGATACCACTCCACTCTTCAAGGATTTCATGAATAGAAGTGCCAGAGGGGTGCTAATTCTGCCCCAGTTCCTTAAGGATTCTGAGGCGCATCTCGTCTGGTCCCATGGCTTTGCCTGCTTTTAGTTTATTTAGCACCTCATTACTTCAGCTTCTGTAAGGGACTAATGTCTACCCCTGGTCCTGGGGTATTGTGTTTTCAGAGACTGGGCCATCTCCTGAGTTATCTTTGGTAAACACCGAGCAGAAGCATTTGTTGAGGCTTTCGGCTTTCTCTGGGTCATGTTTGGTGCATTTCTCTTCTTCAGTAGCAATCTTACCATCCCTCCTTTTGCCTTACTACTTTCCTAATGTATCTAAAAATGATTTGTCTCCTCTCTTTTGCTCCTTCTGCTATCTTTTTCTGAAAAATGGTTTGCCATTGTAAATCACGCAGACAGGCTGGGAGTCACCCTTTTTGAGAGCTTATGTTTAGCATTAAAAGTAGACATGGGTATATATAGTATTTAGGCACCTTTTTCCCATAAGGGGGATTAAAACTGTATTTGCTATTTTTAAACATCACTAGAATCAATTTTCCATATATCAACTGTCTGCACTACATTCAAAACACACCGCCCCGATCCCACCACCTCCCATACTGACTACATTTTATACAAAACATGGCAGATTTGCACTCAGTTTACGGTAAACAGATTTTAAGGATTCTATAAAATGGAACTGCTTATTTTTCAAAGGTGGAAAATTTGTGTCCCTACATATTTGAAATCCAGAATATTTAAAAAGTGCAACAAACTGAGCTGGATCAGGACCTACTCACTAGATTGGGTTGGGGCCTCTTTCAGTGTCATTTGATGGACTGTGTCTTTTAAACATTTTTTCTATTCTGTTTATCCACCTGTTCCAAGGAGCCTCCTTCTTGCCAGCTGCACCAGCCCTGTCCTCCCCTCGACTTCTCCCAGGACTTACCTGCCACTTGTTCCCCAGGGCCTGCCCCCCACCCATGTCATCAGAGGTTCTTCAACACTTGCCATTTATATGGAGCCAGTTGGTTACTGGGCTTGGGCCATCAGGTGCATGACTGCGGGCAGCCAGAGACATCCTGCCGGTCTGCATTCTTTCTCCTGTTCTGTTCTCAAAGAAGGAGTGGCATGCAATGCAGTCATGATGCGCAGTGAATGCTTTACATGCCGTGCATCAGCGGCTGTCACTTCACCACCGTAACCTGCAGTCCTTGCTGCCTGCCTCCCACCCCTCCCCGAGGGCAGCAGTACTGTGGATGCTAGTCTTCCTACTCTCAGACGCATCCTCCAACATCCCGAGCTTGTTCTTGAACTTGGGTTGCCAGAGCCACAACATTTTAACATATTTTGAAAACTTAAACCATTTTATTTAGATTTTCATTACATTCTTGCATGCTTGGTAAAGATGGAGCTGCCTCTTGATCCCAATATATCCAGACCCCTCATGCACACTCCTAATAGATTTCTATGAGCATGGGTCAACCTGAGAATTAATCCACACCTGGGTGGTTGGAGCAATCTCTCTATTTAAGTGGATTAATTCTTAAGAAGACCCACACACACCCATGGGTTAATGCTTACAATAATGACTGTGTTGCTCTACAACCCACCACAAGGAACCTTGTGCCGCTTTTAACCCTGACCCTCTTTTCTAAGGTGGACTGTGGTGAAAATGGTATAAACAGCGGAAACCTGACACTGCAATTTATTCTGCACGCTTATGTCCAGATGCAACTGAAGGAATAGAGTTACAACGGAAAACCAACAGTAAACGTACAGAATTAAAAGTAGCACAAATTACATCAAAGCAACGAAAATGACTGCAACAAATCAGATTGAACATGGTGCAAAAGTTACTTGGTACAAATAAAATAAATACAGTGGAAAAGAAAATATATACAAAACAAGAAGTAAATATAATGCACTACTCAAGTTAACTAGAGTAAAGGGCTAGAGAGGCACATAATGCAGAAGCAGGGTTGGTAATTAAGCAACAAGGCATGACAGAGTGCATGTTATTGTGGGACATCGGTATGCCTTATGGAAGTGAGGCACGAGGTGAAGCTGAGTGCCTTACAAATTGAGAAGTGCTGTTATCACACATTACGAAATAGGTAATGAAATCCTAGTGATATGACTGGCTACGAGCATCACCTCACTGTCCGGTTACCAGAGCACATCCAAAGACTCCAGAACTAAATGACTGTTTATACTTCAAAAATCAATTTAGGACCTATTTTATAAGAGGAATAACACACTTTGGGGTGTCGGTGTGCTGATATGAGACTTCTCTAGTGGTTGAAGGCGCTGGCATATACCTAAGTATCTCAATGCCCAAGGCATCCATATATCAGAGCAAGCATGGACACCTCGGTGAAGATTATTCTTACATAATCACACCCATAGAGTGCCTAATTGTGATTTTAAAATAGGCTTTACTGCTTGTTTGTTTTAAATTTTAAACCGTGCAATGAGGTTCAGAAAGTTAAGTATTTCTGACCTGTGTTGTTGTGCTGTAATGACACGGTGAGGTGATCAGATTCCACTAATCAACAGGATTTCCCAACACATTTTATAATGGCAGTTACAGTATGGCTCTGGATAGGGAGGAGAAGAGCAGCAGGACAGGTGGAAGGAGAAGAAAGTGGAAAGGTAGGAACAAAATACATAGTTAAAGGAGGGTCAAATGATTTCAGAGGAGGGCTGTGGGAGGTGAGAGAGAGAGTGGGTTGGGGGTTGGAGAAGGTGCACAGGTGAAGGCTGTTCCAGTTGCAGGGAAGTGAGAGAGAAGGCAGATTACCTAGAAGAAGTTTTGCAGCAGGAGTTAAGAGAAAGACTGGGCACTGGACAAACACAAGGAGTGTAAAGGACGGAGGGGATGCCAGACTGCAGGAAGGACAGCAAACCAGTATTTAGCAAGAAATGTGGAACAGTGAGACAGAGAGACATGGATTCTTAAGGGAGAGGAGGGAAGGGAGGGAAAGGTTCTTATAAAGGAACAGTGGAGGTTGTGAAGAAGGCAGTTATGAGCAAAACAACAGAAGTGGAAGTGGGGGTCCAGCCTCACAAGGGTAGATTAGGGGCAGCACTGTAGATCACATCTGCATGAGTCATACGCCAGACAGATCTTCCTGAGGATAACCTCATGATGGTCAGGAGTGGAACTTGGAAGTCAGGACATGCTGCGGTACAGTGCACCAAGCTCGGGGTGGAACACTCTGTGCATGGCACTGGCGTTGGAGGAGAAATCAAGACGCTGCTCCAGTCTCAGACACTGAGGTATCTGAAGTGTGGGACTTCTAAAGAGCAACTCTCTATTATAATAAAAGCTTAAAAACACTAGATTTACAAAAATTATGTTTTAACTTTATTGTTTTCTAGTTTTTTCCTTTGCTGTAGGTCTACTAAATATTGTAGGTAATGCAGCAGTTATTTC
The DNA here is from genome assembly GCA_016271365.2 of Neoceratodus forsteri. Lineage (NCBI taxonomy): Eukaryota > Metazoa > Chordata > Ceratodontiformes > Ceratodontidae > Neoceratodus > Neoceratodus forsteri. The sequence continues at coordinate 1,084,991,295 of CM057454.1, read as the reverse complement.
ACTCAGTCTTTCAAAATGTATCTGACTCTCCCTTGCTAATCACACAATGCTATTTGTGACATCACAGTCTGTTGTCATGGTGAGTGCAATGTCACAAACAAAGGCACTACTGAGGTTAACAGGAGAGGCAAATGTTTTCTATACAGGCTTGTTAGATGGCTAAGATGTGCTGTAAATCTTGGAAAGGAACACTGTAAATGGAAAAAATGTATTCAGTGGTAAATTATAACAGCTGAAACCTCTTCTTTATGAACGTACGTGTTGAAGTGCAGAGTTGCTCTTAATGTTGGCACCATCGAGAAGACTGGATAGCAGGAAACCTAGTGATTCTGTCTTTTGGCATTAAGAGAAAGCTCTTTTGAGAGGAGCCAGCATTGGACACAGTCAAACTCCTACGAGAGACAACTCCAGCTCAGAGGCTGAGGCCCTGGAGCAAAAAGTACTGTGTCATCTGCATACATATAAATGTGTGAGGAGACACAGACCTTGGGAGATCACTTGGAAGGCCCTCACCACAACAACAACGAGCCCAGATTAGGGAGCAAGCCTGGGATGTCAGGGGCTGGCTGTGGACAGGATAGTGTCCCACAGGATGTTCCCTCCTCCAGGGAGGTGGGGAGGAAGGAAGCCAGCATCTGTTGCTGCCCTGACACCTGGGTGACTACAGGTGGTTGTACAGCTGGAGCAAAGCTGGGGAGACATCGACGCTCTGGCACACACAGCATGCTTTCCATGTGCATGTGTATCACTGAGCCAGACACTTTGGCATCTCGTTTGCAGTGACACAAATGGTAAATTCTGTAGTGACACAACACGATGCCAGATGCCCACTTCCCTGAACTTGGCTGTCCTTTGTGGGGAGGTAAGCCACAGCCACTAAAGTCCCCATTATGGTGGGGTAAGTCTATAGTAGAGGCAGGCGGGGTAAGCAACAGAGAAGGCAGGATGGAGCTGAGTGTTGCTACACCGAGTTGGCCGCTCTGGAGAAAGGAGCAAAATAAAAGAGGAAAGGATTGGACCTACAATACTGCCAGAGTAGATGGGGTGTCCCGGCCTGACCCGACTGGTGACAATCAGAAGAAGCAGAACTGGAGCCAGCTAACTGTGAGGTCAGGAAGTCCAGCCCCAATAATTTTTCTGGGCAGATGGGGTGGGCCAGTGTCAAAAACCTTGGCAAGGTCAACAAAGATGGCTGCAGTAATCAGGTCTGGTCCATCCCCTTAGGGATGAAGTTGGTGACCCTACAGTATGCAAGGATCAGTGGACTAGGATTTGCGAAAGCCAGACTAGAAGGTGGAGGAAAGAGAAAGAGTCAAAGAAGGACATGTGTTGAAAATAATTTTTGTTCTTGCTCTTTACTCAGTGAAGGGAGAATGGGAGGGATAATTATTTCCTGCATCAGAGCAGTCGCTCACATTGAGAAGGTGGAGGACTCTGGATTCATCCAAACCTGAGGAACCATTACAATTCAGAGGAAAGGTTAAGCAGGGTACAATATGGACAGGGATTCAGCCCATCTGGGCTGTTGCCCTTTGGAAGCATTTAGAGTGCAATGCTGGTACAGCAGTGGTAGGAGAGATGGAGGAGAATAAGAAAGGAGTTAGGGAGGGATATGATGGAAAGGAAGAGAGTGGATGGAGGCAGCAAGAGGAGGTGAGGAGGGAGGGAGTGCAGGAGGATTGGAGATGATGTAGAAAGAAACAGGAGGGCACAGAAGGTGGAAAATGTATTGAAAGTTACGGTGACCTCCGCTGGATCAGGGAGAACACCAGTCTGAGAACGGAATGTTTGACTCAGTTGGGGCGGTGGTGAAGATGGGAGTGAGCCACCTTCCACAACTTAGTTGAAAGTTGTTGAAGAAATCTGCTTTAGCTTCTTTGTTAGCCTGGTGTTGGCATTCAGGAGTGATTTGTACCTCAATAAATGCTCTGTGAGCCAGACACCTTATGTTGGTATCATGCAGTATAACTGACTTTAAAATGAGCAATGGAGGGGTGGCCAGCAGCCGATAGAAGCAAGGTCCTTCTGAGAGGAGCTCCGCTACAGCTATCAAATTAACAAACAAAATCTATTAAAACTTACTTGAACCTCAGATTTAAATACAGCACTGGATAGAAAACACCAACAGCTACCCGACAATACATTTTTTGATTGAAACTGTATAGCATGAACCTGCTTGGACAAAATACCACTCCCATATTAGAGGCAGTGGTGCTGGCCAAGTACTCTGTGATACACAGCCCGAGGTGGATTGCAGGGGTTGGGGGCTATTTGTTTTAAGTCTGACTTGAAACTCATGGTACTCCTGTTGATCAAAACAGGATCTTTGAGTGTGTGGCTGCCTGCCAGGGGTGGGGTTGCGGGCTTTGGGGTACTGTGATTTGTCGACCACCTGGTTTAGCGAAGGAATTTATGCAGGTGATCGAGGGGCTGGTCACCAGCCTGGTGATGGAGTCCCCAGGTGGTAGATCCTGAGGACTTCAATGCCTGGGTGCGGTGGTGGGCTACAGGGTTGAGCCACAATCTCCTGTAGAAACATGGGGCCCTGGGTCTGGCGCAAAATGTGTCATCTCCCACTCACTCGGGTGGCCACACACTAGGATAACATAGCATTTGATGGCAGATAAAGACCACTTGGCCCACCTAGTCTGCCCATTTCCTACCTAATGGATAAGCTGCAGATCCTAGTTAACCAACAGCCTACTTCCTCCTACCCCCACTAGAATTGCCTTATGTCTGTCCCATGCATTCTTGAATTCCCACACTATTTTTGACTCCATGACCTCCTCAGGAAGGCTGTTCCATGCATCCACAGCCCTCTCCTTGAAAAATACTTTCTCACATTACCTCTGAGCCGTCCCCCTCTATCTTCAAAATGTGCCCCTTGTTCTTGCACATCTCTTTTTCTGAAAGATGCTACCCTCTTGGACTTTGTTGATTCCCTTGAGGTACTTGAAAGTTTCTATCATGTCCCCCCTCTCCCTCCTTTCCTCGGGGTATACATATTAAGCTCCTTTAGTCTCTCTTCATTATGTCTTCTGGTGCAGACCCTGCACCATTTAGATTCCCTCCTCTGGACCGCCTCCATCCTGTCTGTCTTTGTGGACATGGGGTCTCCAGAACTGCAAGCAGTACTCCAGATGGGGTCTCACCAACTGTCTGTACAGAGAGATAACAACTTCCTGTTTTGCTGGTGATGCCTCTCCCTATGCATCCCAGTATCCTCCCAGCCCTCCCTTACTGCCTTCTCACATTACTTGCCACCTTTAGGTCATCTGATATATAACAATGCCCAGGTCCCTTTCCATTTCTGTTGTTGTCAGTATCTCACTCCCCATTGTGTACTCTTCCCTGGGTTTTGTTTCCCAGGTGCATTACTTTGCACTTATTGTGTTGCATCTAAGCTGCCTTACATTTGACCATTCCTCCAACCTTGCCAAGTCCCTTCTCATCCTTTCCACCCTCCTTGTGTATAAACCTGTTGCAGATCATTGTCATCTGCAAAGAGACATACTTTTCCTTCCAGTCCATCTGCAATGTCACTTATAAAGACATTAAAAGGACCAGACCCAATAATGAACCCTCGTGTACCACTAGTAACCTCCCTTTCTTCACTGTGGACTCCATTTACTATTACCCTCTGTGTCCTGTTGTCCAGCCAATGTTTTACAGGCTGCCACCCTGGGACCCACTCCCAGGCTGGATAATTAGTTTATTAATCTTTTGTGTAGGGCTGTGTGGACTGCATTTGTTTTTTCTTTGGATTTTGAAATAAGTCATCTCACTGTTGATCTGGTAAGTTGGTGGGACCATGGTGCTGTGGGTTTCAACGCGTGCCCCCAGAAGGTCCTGTCCTGTGGAATGATCTGGTACCACCCTTTGAGAGGTGTTTCCTCTACAGGACTGGTGGCGGTGCTGCACCTATCGGGTGTGAGAGGGCTTGTGCGGTGGGGACGGAGGAGGTGGTGACGGCCTATAATAGGGCCATCTCTACTGCTTTCAACTCCATCACACCCATTCATCTCCACCCTTTGTCTACACGCTGCAGACCACTGTGGTTTGATAAAGATCTGCGTGGATTAAAGACAAAGGCAGAGGTTAGAGAGGCGCTGGAGGAGCTGGCTGGAGGGGGACAGATTGGCCTGAAGTCACATTATGTTGACTATCAGGGGCAATCTCGGAAGAAGGTGGAATGTTTGTCAAGAGAGATTGCTGCGGTGAGAAAGACCAGCTCCGCTCCTCCACCGGTGGACAGATTGTTACACCCTGACTGTGTGCGTGTGGGGGGAGGCGGGTCAGTTGCTAGGTGTGAGGAGATGGTTCTGTTCTTAGCCACAAGGTGTCCTCCGTCAGGGCTGAGGTCTCCTTGAGGTCTCTCGAAGCAGCGTTGGTGGTCTATCTGAGAGGTGTACAGACACTTCTCTTGTATGGGAGGAGTTTGAGCTAGTTGGGGTGGAGGAGGTGGTGGGGATACTCTCTAAGCTCGACCTACCCAATGTGATCTCAACAGGAACAACCCAGCTTTTGGCTGGATGTTTGGACCTATTGCGACCTGTGGTTGCTGAGATTATCTGTAGTTCCTTGAGGAGTGGGTCTTTCTATAGGCTTTGAAAGAGGCCTTGGTTAGACCCCTTCTGAAAAAGCCTTTCTGGACTGACTGTCTCAGCAACTACAAGTCGGTGTCGAACCTCCCATTTTAGGGAAGGTTATTGAAAAGTGGTGGCGTTCAACGGGAGACACCTCACCTCTTCCTATGAGCCATTCCGATCTGGTTTCCGGGTGAGGCATAGCATGAAGACCACCCTGGTAAGAGTGTTGAATGACCTCCTGATGGTGAGGGATAGAGAGATCATACCATCTTAGTCTTCCTATACCTCTCCGTGGCATTTGATACCGTGGATCACGAGGTGCTGCTTGACCACTTGTGGTTCTGGTGTGGCCTGTCTGGCAAGGCCATCTGCTGGTTCAGGTCATACCTAACAGGCAGAGTGCAAAGACTAATGATGGGGCTTGCTCATCTGCCCTGAAGCCTCTGTGCTGTGGAGTTCTGCAAGTTCGGTCTTGTCGCCCTTGTTGTTCAAGGCGTACATGCTGCCACTGGGGACATCATCAGGCAATACAGAGTGGGTTTTCACTGTTATAGCAGACGGTACCCAGTTGTATCTGTCCTGTGCACCTGAGAACCAGGTTCTGGTTGCTGTGTTTAATAACTGCCTCAAGGAGATCCAGCCGTGGATGGCTCAAAACTGGCTCAGACTAAATCCAGACAAGACTGAGGTGCTGGTGGTGGATCTGGGTCATCGGGGAGGAGGGGTGCGGGGATACTCCCTGATCTAATGTTAGAGGGTGTTCCTCTTGTCCCCTCCAGACAAGTGAGGGATTTGGGTGTGATCCTGGATGACGGTCTGACTGGAGGCCCAGGTGTCGGCCGTCATCAGGAGTGTTTTTATCATCTCACGAATATCGCCGAATCCGATCCCCTGATTCCCCTGATGACCTGCCCTCACTAGTATTACGCCTTTGTCAACCCAGATTGGACTACTGTGATGCCCTGCACCTAGGGTAATCTGGAGGCAACCTCTGCAGACTGCAGCTGGTGCAGAATGCAGCGGCAAGATTATTGATGGGAGCAAGAAGATCTGAGCATATTACTCCTATCCTCCATGAACTGCACTGGCTGCCGGTCAGGTGTAGGACTGTCTTTAAGGTAGGGCTCCAGACCTACAAACCCTACACAGGGGAGCCTGTCTATCTGCAAGATCACCCTGTCCCTGCTGCCCCGGCACTTCATTCTGTCAGGGAGCCCTCCTGAGGTTCCCAGGGTGAGGCTGTGGCATTCGGAGATAGGGAGTTTTCTGTTGCCGTACCCACCCTGTGGAACTCTTTGCCTGAAAATTTGAGGAGGGCTCCTCGGTAGAAGCCTTTAAGAAGGGCCTCAGAACATACTTATTCTGGCTGACCTTTTATGACTAACTAGTAAACGGAACTGTTTGGATCTGCTATAATTGAATTTTGGTTGGTTTTATTATTTGTTTATTTTATTGTTGTTGTTTGTACAGTGCCCAGAGTCTGTACAAATGAGCGCTTAATAAATGATTTATCTCTCTATCTATCTACATGGGAAGTCATACCAAGTCGCAGTCGCTGAAAGCGGAAGAATAAGAGAGAGAAGCAGGTGATGGCAGCCAGAGCCACGAGGCCCACGGAAGACACAGAACCATCCAATACAGCACTTTGCAAGCTATCAGAGACATAGACAAAAATGGATTCCCTAAATGCAAAATTCACCTTAATGGATAGTAAGCTTGCTCTTATCTCCAATGAAGGTACAACTGCCACGGAATGAGCATAAAAATTGGTGATGGCAACTCGTGACTCTAGCCAATAACAAACTGATGAGGATCCGACTGGAACACCTGGAACGTTGCCAGAATGGGAAATGTGAGACTCCTGTGGTACCGAGGAAGTTGAAGGACAAGACCTGCTACGTTTTGTCAAATCCTTGGCTGATTCCAACTTGGGTCTAACCACTGGTCAACATTTGCTAAGTGCACATAGAAGTACCCGAGAGAATCGTCCAACATGGTGCAAAGTAGATCAGTTCTCATCATCACATCAGGCCCATTACATTAGGTATATCATTTTACAAGCTGCCAAACAGAGAGGCCAAATACAGCTACAGGACAACTCTCAAATCTTCTACTTCCCAGATTTGACCTATGTGATGAGGCTAAGAAGGAAAGGGTTTAATGAGGTCAGGTCTGGTCTCTGTACTTTGGGCATCTCACATGCACTGCAATTCCCAGCCCACCTACAAATGTCTTATGCTGGAAAACATACTTTTACACAGACCCAGCAGAGGCTGGTAATAGACTTGATTTAATTAAGCAAGATTTTACCTGAAGAGAAAAGGAGAACTACTCTGACAGGGAGAACTGAGCTGCTTTGGGACTTTCTCCATTTACTTGATGTGCATCAGTTCCTTAGCAGGGTGCTTGCAAATGTCTGAATATGTTAAGTGAAGTGCTTCACAACAGCGTAAGGAGAGGCGGGCACTAAAATGAGATGTATAGTTAACACAGTTGTAACCCCCCTACACAAAGGGGTTCCTATAAATGTCTTCCTGGGCTGCCTAATGCCCACTGTCAGGATGGTGTCCTGTGTCTGCAGTAACTTTATTTGTCTGCATCGTGTGCTCCTGTAAACCTCTGTGCCTGTCTCTTTAAGAGAGCGATAATGCTGTGTGAGAAAATTAGTCTGGGCTGGGTCCGAGTGATTTAAGGCTCATGACTAGCCAGACAGTCCCTATTTCTGCTCCATTCTACAGTCACTACTTGCACAGAGGAGCTCTGTTAGGAATTGTGATTATTTACTGTTTATCTGCTGTAATGATAATATTTTTTTTAGTCTTTGGTAACCAGGTAAGGCCCACTAGGCACAAGTACCTGTTTTCAGGGCTGGGAGCACTAGGCGGTTAAGTGACTTGCTCAGAGTCACACAGTATGCAAGTGGAGGTTGTGAGAATCAAACCCTGGTCTGGTCTGCAGGATGTAGCAAGCTTGTTCACAGCTCATTACTCTAACCTCTAGGCTATACTGCCAGCCCCATAATATGGGAGTTTGGCTAACCTGCTTTCCATTGCAGCTTGAACTTTTGCATAAGAACAACCATCTTGGTTCTGGACTGCCAGTGTTGGACCAATCGAACCTCAGGGACCTAAAATGGGGACTGTCCCAGAGGTCTTGTGGGATTAATTTCTGTAGGAATTGTAGTTTTAAATGTCTGGCACCTAAATGGATATGGAGGAGCCCTTTCTGTGATAAGCAGTTCCCTCAGCCAGCCAAACCTTTTGGATTACTGGGAAAGCCCAGAACTGCCTGCAGCAGTGAGTCAGTCAAAAGCTGGAGTTTGGAGAGTGAACAGCTCGAGCCATCGAGCAGCTGCTCCTGCTTGGAGCCCAAGGAGAATCGCCGGAAGGCTCTGATGGCCTGCCTGTCACATCTTCCAGTGTGAAGTATTGCCTTGCAGTAAAATTCGGATTTATCCGATTATTTGGATTGAGACCTGAACCTAAAGAGAAAAGTGTGTTATTGCTGCCTGCAAGTGAACTGAAGACTTGCTCAGAAGCGATCAGCCCACCAGGTACCAAAGTGAGCCTTAGATCGAAAGGTTTGCACAGAGAACCTGCAATTTGCAGACTTTATCGAACTGTGGCAAAATATTCTAATTGCTTATAAGAGTGCTAAATGTGTATCGTGGGTGGCGATTTGGTTCCCCACAGCAAGTTCTATTACGCTAGCTGGAGGCTGTTCCAGCACTTCATCACAGACTTCATCCGAACTGCCTGCTCTGCCTGGGCCCTGCCATCTCGACTAGGCTTCTGCTCCCAACTCAGAGACATTTTCTGTGAAAGACCCGCCGGATTCGCCCCTGCTCAACACCATCGAACAGGTAGCGACCACCATGGTGAGTCGTAGTAGGCCCTGCTTCCCCTGGCAATCCAGTACAACATCCTGAGGTCTTCACTTCATCTGTCCTGTATCCTGGTCTGGGTAGCATGAGTACAAACAGGGTAGCTCCTGCAACATAAGCTACAATCATTGTGTGTCATCTAATTTGCTTGTTTTGGGTTTATTGCAATGGACTGAGTCATCCGCCCAGATTACAAATAGTGGGTTGAGTGCATACTAATTATTTTCCTTCCTGAGGCCTATCAACAGTTGGAATGCCGCATTACCCTAAGCAACACTTCAGGCTAGTCTGTTTCCATACTGGGTACCCAGAGTTGTGAGGACTGTGTTAAAGGGACTCACTGTGCATGCTTATTCAGCCTGAATTTAATCAGATCTGCCAATCAGCTGTTAGATTCACGCCCCACCCTTGTTCACATCCCCTGAATAAATCAGATTGTGGTTGTTCACATACAACCTGGCTAGTGTGTACCTTCTTAGTGGGGATATTGTACTGCCATTGTATTGTTGCATCACTGGTCTTATTTTCCAGTGGGTCTCCAGGGCAATCTGAGAAGATCCAGCCCTGGTGGTAAGTGCAAGGAGTGTGAGCACATCAGTACTGTCATATAGCAATTGTGAATGTCCTGTTGCTGAACTGTTTAGGCCACTAGAAGGGTTGGTAGGTGGTAATAGCATCCCGAGGGCTATACCAACAGCAGCTATGCTACCTCAAAACCATTCCTCCAGGTGGAGGCACCCGCTCACCAAGCTCAGGCCCCTCAACCTGTGCATAGTCACACAGGTAGGGTAGTAGTCCATAGGATAGCACCACCTAGGGGTTACACGGTAGGCAGACATGCACCTCACCTGCCACACATAAGTTTTAATAAAATATGATTTTGGCATTTGTCACAAGGGTTCTACTGAGCAGTGAGGGGTAGCCGAGCTCTCAAGATGGCCCCCACCTCATGGTGACTTTACCGTGCTAAATGTGTGGGGTGGCAGGTCAAGGCACATAGCTCCCATAGCTAGATCCCGATTCAAGTAAGCAACTGCTCAGTCTCCCAAAAATAGTATTTCCTCATGAGTCAATGAAGCTTTACAGTGTGCTACAGGAATTTTAAAGGAAGCGGCTTAGTTCTGCATTTTATAGTAGTTTTGTTACAAGGGAATACAAAGTGTCAGTAAGGTTAGTAATCTAGTTGAACTTTTCATGGTTGTACGTGTTTTTGTCTGTTAACGTTACAGCAAATAGTTTTATCATCTTTGATTGCTAATTTGAGTAATATGGCTGACAACAGTGCATACTTCACAGAAGGGTAATATACTCTCAGACTCACTTACTATTGTTTTTTCACGGACTTTACCACCATAATAGATTGTGTACTATAGGGGCACTGGTGGTACCTTGTTAACTTAACAGTTTACTAAATGTTAAATTAGTCCGTGGCCACTGCTGCATGGGTCAATTTCTGGGACTTTTAGGATCCACGTATGAATGGACTTATTATCCACTTAACTGTATGACCCCAGTACTGGTAGCATTGGATGAAGTGTGACCTTCAGTGCTATGTATGACATGTGGTATCATATGGATTTATATACCTAGAACCAAGAATTAACTGGGAACGCTGGATGAAGTGTGACCTTCAATGCTATGTATGGTATGTGGTATCATATGGATTTATATACCTAGAACCAAGAATTAACTGGAACACTGGATGAAGTGTGACCTTCAATGTTATGTAGGAATGTGACAGGGAGAATAAGACCCTGTCCCAGTTGTTATGGAAAGAGTTTGAATGCAGGGATATGTTTTATTGTCCCCTTTCCTGTCTCCTGTCCGTCCTAGTTGTGCAACCACATTATCTTGTGAGACCTAGGATTTGATCACCCCGAAAGGCTCCCAGCCTTCCCTTGCTGTTTGTTTTTTTCTCCCTTGCATATCTGCTGATATAAAATATATGCAAATCACTGTATGGAAATGTAACTGATATTGGGATCCCTTTTGTTTAGAAATTTTATGGTGTTACTGTTGAAATGTATATATTTATAATTTGAGATGATTGCAAAGCTATTTGGAACTCATGAGGTTACCTGAGTGCAAGTTTTAAGCCTTCTAAAAGAGCTGTGAAAAGGGCCTCAGCTCAGAGACACTGTGTTTCTGCCAGCACCTGTCTGAAACATACAAGAACACTTTGGAAGAAACAGGATGCTTGTTAAGAATAGGGGTTGAAGGACTTATAAGAAAGCTGAGCTGCACTTGCATGTAAGATGGACACAGAGATTGAAGAAAACTCAGATGGAATTTTTCTGTTTATTTGGCCTTTGTAAATAGTTATACTGAACAATATTATTTTTTATGTAACTGCTAATACAAAAAAACTCTTGTTGCAAATTTTATAACTGCTCCTGTTTTTCCTATGCTTCCTGACCTGTGCATTGCGACAATGACATGTGGTATCATATGGATTTCTATACTTGGAACCAAGAATTAATTAATCTGTACTGTTGCATATATGAAAAGTAATAACAATAAAATTAAGAAAGGGTGAAGGAGCCAGTGAAGAAATAAAAACTGAGTAACTAGCTCTGTAGAGATGGGGAAGGTGAGACTGATGGACAAGGGACCTCCTGAGAGGGACGTGTTTATCCCAAGTCAATATGAATTTGGACTAGAAGTCAAAAAGGCTTTGTCAGGCCGGCCCAGTGGTGCCGAGGGCTGAGGCGCTGGACACCTTACCTTGCGTTATGCTGATGACCGGGTTGGGGAACAGCCTCGGGTCGTGCAGGGAGCTGGCCCAGGTGGGGGATGGAGTAGGATCAAGCAGCCGCCAGCCCGCCCCCTCGGGGTGGTTTCCCGCACCCCATGGTTCCCCCTCCACTGGGTGGAGGCCCAGTGGGAAGCATAGGGCGGGTGGGGTGGCAGCGACAGCAAGGGTGGGGCAGAGGGGCTGTGCCAGTGCCCGCGTGTGCCTCCACGCATGCGTATGTACGTGTCTGCCAATCCAGGAGAAAAATGGGGAAAACCTAAAATATATATAGAAAAGAAAAGGCTTTGTCAATGTTGTGGTTCACAAAAGAGAGAAAGAGGAGAGAGAGGTCAGTGAGGCCAAGCAGGGCGGTCCAGGATAAGTAACCTTAACAACCTACACCTTATGTACTTCTGGGCAAAGTAGGCTTTAGGTCAGCAGATCTAATGTGTACGTGATGGTTACCAACAACTGCATGAGAAAGTGAGGTGGGTGGTTATGTAATGTATAGCAGTTGCATTAAAATGATATGAAAATGTGGCCAAGAGCCACAGCAGCAGCCCATCACACTGCTATCTTGGGGACTGCAATGGGGTGCAGGCTCTTGAATCCTACACTGGGGCCAACTGGGGTGAGCAGGTAGCAGATATGAAACGCTCAGCTCTCGGGTGGGAGGGCACAGGCTACCCAGTGTTTACCGCACTTCCGGATTAAACTGGGTAGGAACCCACAGGAACTGTTTCAAAGTTGTTTACAGGTTCATAAGGCCAAGGCCCATAACGAACCCACCACCACAGATCAGTGGTGGTAGTTGTACTTTTGTTTTTCCATATAGTGGTCCAAGTTTTTTAAACTGTTCCACTGTTTCTCATCACCACCTGTTTTGGTAATATATTCCATATAGCTAGGAGCTCTTTGTGTGAAAAGTTTTTCCTTCTAGTACTTTTACTCACTGTAGTTTTTAACTGATAACTATGAGACCTAGTATTGATTTGTGTTAATTGCTTCTTGAGACAAATGGTATTGCGCAATGAAGTATTTAAAATGCTTTAAACAGATATATGAGGTTCCTCTAATGATCTATATTCCAAAGAATACAGATTCAGGGTTCTTAATCTACTGCTGTAATCCATATTTTTACACAGTCTATTTTTTTCATAACCCTCCTCTGGACTCTCTCATATACTTTTTGTTTCCCACAGTTGTGGGGAAACAAAAAGGCAAATACTCAGGTGAGGAACTGAATAAGGCTGTGTATAATGGTAGTATGACTTCTGCTGATCTACTCTTTATATGCCTCATAATACACCCTAGGATACTGTAAAATTTTTTAGTTGTTGCCTTTATATGTGTGTCAAATTTAAGGTCATCTGAAATTATGACACCTAAATCCTTTTCTTTAATCGTACTTTGATAATTGGATATCATTAATTGTATAGTGTGCTTTAACATTATTTTTCCTATATGCATTACTTTACACTTCTGCTCATTAAAACTCATTTTGTTATGTTTTGTCCATTTACATAACTCATTTAAAGTGTTTTGTAGGTTGTTAATAGAGTCATTATTGTTTACAATGCATCCAATTTTGAAGCCATCTGCATATTTGCTTATCCAAACACCACTATTTGTCTGCATGCTTGACATGAGAATGTTGAACAATAATGGGCCCAGGACCGAGCCCTGAGGCACCCCACTGGTAACCGATGTCCACTCAGATTTATGCCTCTAATAACTACTCTCTTAAAAACTGTATGACAGTTCCATCACCTCTGTCATCTTCCTTCACTGACTACTACAGCAGAGTTCCACCACCTAGAAGACAAAATTACTTACCATAGTAATATTGTTTCTTCCATGGGATCCCTCAGTATGCTTGACTAATGCAGTGATGACAGCTGGGTTCAGCAGCCCCGGAGGTGGAGTTTATGATAATGATGCCCAGAATTAGTCAATCAGTCCCCAGAAAGAGAGTGCTGTCTGCAGATGCTGCTGAAAGCTAGTCAGATTCATTTCAAGCTAAAGGGACAAAAGGCCCCAAATTCCAAACTAAAATAAAGAAAAATAAGAAAAAAAAAAGAACAAGAAAAGAACTTGCCAACAGGCGTAACTATGTACAACATGGTAAAAAGTGCATCATTCCACAAGATAAATCCTAACAGTAAGACATTTGGCCCAAGGCATGGACTGCAAACTAATCTCAGTCAGGTTATGTGAGGAGGCTAGGTGGGAGGTCAAGCATACTAAGGGATCACCTTGAAGAAACAATATTACTGTGGTATTTTTTCTTCTTGCCTCAAGAACCCCTCAGTAAGCTTGACTAATGCAGATTACAAAGCAGTGCAGTTGAAGGGGGAACAGAACCTACTTTCAAACAGGTTCTGCAGGAGTAGTGCTTTGTGAATGTGTGTACAGTCTTCCAGGTAGCTGCTTTGGCAGATATTGAGCAAAGAAATGTCCCTTACGGCTGCCACTGAGGCTGCATTGCCCCTAGTGGAGTGTGACCCGAGGCCTTGAGGTGACTGTTTGCCAGTCTTACTGTAACAGAACTGGATGCAAGAGACTGTCCATTGAGAAATGGTTCTCTTGGAGGCTGGCCTTCCCTTGCCTACTCTCCATAGGTAAGGAAAAGCAGAGTATGAGAGGCCCTGAACTGCTTAGTATGCTCCAGGTAGTATGTCAGTGCCCTTTGACATCCAGACTGTGCAGCTTGCGCTCACCAGGAGTGCTGTGAAAAGACAAAGAATGTTATGGATTGATTCAGGTGAAATTCAGACACTACCTTGGGAATGAACTTCCTATTTGTCCTAAGGACTACTTTACCTCTGTGGGAGATAATGTAGTTTGGCTCAGTGCAAAGAGCTTGCAGCTCTGAAATCCTTCTGGTGAAGAGATGGCCACTAGGAAAACAGTTTTCCAGGTGACATATTTTAAACCTGCAGTAGCCATAGGCTCGAATGGAGGCTCCATGAGTTTGGCTATGCACAGGTTCAAGCCCCAAGGAGGGACTGGTTCCCTAAGTGGGGTTGGAGGTACAGCAGGCCTTTAAAGAACTCTTGAAAATGGAGTGAGAAATTATGGATTTCTCCTACCCACAGAAATGCAGGCTAAACAGCTGCTAGGTTAACCTTCAGAGATGAGGCTCTAAGGCCTGATGCTTGCAAATGCATCAAATAACCCAGCAAGAGGACAGGCTGGCTTGCAGTGGGTCAGTTTGCCTCTGTCTGCACCAGAAGGAAACTCTCTTCCACTTGGAAGTATAAGTCTTTCAGTGCTTGGCTTCTTGGCCAGCCAAAGGATTCTTAGGCTCTGTTCTAAATACTGAGAGTCTGGGAACTCTAGCTCAAGTACCAAGCTTTGAGGTGAAGAGACTCTATGCTGGGATATGCTATCCCTGTCTGAGGCAGGGTCAGGAGACTGTGGGTCGAGGCAGATGAATGGGCCATTTGGTTGACAGTGCAAGTAGCAGAGAGCACCAGGGCTGTCTTGCCCAGTCGGGAGCCACCAGAATCATGGTGGACTCCTGAGTTTTAGCAGGACTCTGAGGATTAATGGGAATGGAGGCAAGGCATACAGGAGCCTTCCTGTCCAATCTAGAGCCAAGGCATCCACTGGCACTGTGCCTACTGCCGGAGGCCTCAACAGTAGAGTGGAACTGAGTGACTAATGTTGGAGGTGAAGAGATCTATCTCTGGGGTGCCCCACCTCCTGAAGACTGTGGCCAGCACTTGTTTGTTTATGGTCCACCCATGGTGGCCCTGACTGATGCGGTTCAGGGCTTCTGCCAGCACATTGTCCTTGCCAGGTAGATGAGTGGCAGAGAGCTGCATTTCCAAGGAGTAAGCCAGACACCAAATCTTCATGGCCTCTGTGCAGAGCTTTGTGGATCTCGTGCCTCCTGCTTGTTGATGCAGAACACAGCAATGGTGTTGTCTATCCTGAGTTGGACAGACTTGCCCTTTAGCTGGGGGGCAAAGGCTTTGTTAGCCAGTTACACAGCTCTGAGTTTGAGGAGATTTATGTGGCACCTGGACTCCTGGGGACCATACTCCGTTTATGAACTGGTCTGCCAGGTGTGCACCCCATCCTAAAAGGGAAGTGCCCATAGCGAGCACTCTGGAGGGCTCGCTTGCTGGAAGGGAATCCTTCCCAAGATTCTCCTTGTTCTTCCACCAGTCCAGGGCTTGCAGAAGGGTCCTTGTGACTGGAATGAGTTTTGACAGAGAATCTTTTCTGGGACCAGCGAGCCCTCAGGTGGTACTAAATGTCTCTTATCTGAAACCTGGTGCCTGGAACCACGGCTGTAGTGGAGGCCATATGGTCTAGTAGCATGAGGAAGTGTCTGGCTGGTTTTGGCTAGCCCAGGACAAAGGAGTTTGCCTGGTTTTGAAGATTGGGCACCCTGTCCAATATGAGCAGGGCCTTTCCCTGCTGGGTGTCCAGCTCTGCTCCACTGAACTCCAGTAGCTGAACTGGCACAAAATGGAACTTTTCAGTGTTGATCAGAAAGCCCAAGGACTCCAGGGTGTGCTGTGTAACGCTGACGGAGTCTCTGACCTTTATGGAGACTTGTTCACTATCAGCCAGTCATCCAGGTAAGGAAAGACAGGCACCTTGTGTCTTCTGAGATGGGCAGCTGCACCACTGCCAGGCACTTTGTGAAACTCTGAGAGTGGAGGAAAGGCTCAATGGCAGAACTGCGAACTGGTAATGGCCAGAGGGCAGTCTGAATCTGACATATTTTTGTGAGAGGGCCTGATTGGAATATGGAGGAAGGCATCTTTGAGATTTAGGAAGGCTAGCCAGTCTCCCTGTTGCAAGGAGGGAATCGCTATTGACAGGGTGACCATCTTGAATTTTGGGTTGAACAGGTGTTTGTTCAGATACCCGAGATCTAAAATGGGTCACCAGTCCCCAGTTTTCTTCTGGGCAGAAAGTACCTGCAATAGAGGCATTTTCCCTCTGTGGAAAGGAGAGTCCTTCCACTGCATTTGCAGACCAAGAGACTTTGCCTCTAACTCCAGCAGAAATCCTTCTGTGGGGGTTAGGAGTTTTAAGGTCTTGTGACCCTGCTGAGAGGGAAATGTTTTGAACTGCAGGGCGAAGTCTGACCCACCACCTCCAGCACCCACTTGTCTGTGATGATGAGGTGCCATTGGTGGTGGCAATGGGTCAGCCTTCCTCCTACTGAGAGGGAGAGGCAACCTGGGCCTTCCAGTCAGGATTTTGTTTTATCTGAGTTTTTGCAGAAGGGTAGGATCAGCACGCCTTTGAGCCCTTCTACCTCTTCCCTTAAAGAAACCTCTCATCTGAGAGTAGTCCAAGGGCATGGGCACTGACATAGGGTAGAAGGCCCTGAATAGCAACCTCTACCTCCACCTCCGCTGCTTTGGGGCCTGTATGAGGTAGAGGGTTTTCTCTTAGCTGCACTGCTCTGATAGGTGGATTTGTACTCCTCCACCTTTTTCATATATGCCTCTGTTTTATCCCCAAACAGAGAATTACTGTCACAGGGAAATCCATAGCTTTAGTTTACGTGTCCTGGGAGAGACTGGTAGTCTGTCAGCCAGGCAGACTGCCTGAGGGTGATGGCCTGAGCCACGGCTCTAGATGCCATGTCACTGGTATCCACAACCATATGGAACTGATACTTTGTGGCTTCCTGGGCTGTTTTAACAGTTTCTGACAAGTTCTAAGCCACTTTTGGGGGCATGCTGGCAGATTGCCAGATAGCAGTCCAAAGAGCCTTTAGTACTGAGCTGCGTACACCATGTAAGTACAGAGACGGTTAGAAGGAGGCTGTGGTGTAAGATTTTACCCACAGTGTCCAGTTTTTGGAATCTTTTCTGAAGGTTGGAAGACAGAGCCACCTTTGCTTTATCACAAGCTGCAGCTTGCACTATTCCTTCATGGCCTGGATGCATGTAAAGGTACTCAGCACTGAATTTATCTAGCTGGTATTTTTCTCTATCTTTTATCAACCCTGGGGACAGAGGTAGGATTCTGGAGCACTTTAGAAGTAGCCTTGCAAAGAGACTTGCATATTGGAAAGAGTACCTTCTTACAAGGAGGAGACCCATCATATCCGAAAAGTCTGGCTCCGCTTCCTCCTCGGTGGACTCTGAATAGAAAGGCCAAGGGTGTCCACTATATGTTGTACAGAGGTAAACGGGAGGAAAAGTCCTGCTGGCCATCAGAGAAAGAGAGAGAAAGACAGATTCTTGGTCAAGAGTTTCATCGGCTCTAATTCACCTTCTTGTTCATCATTACCTCCCTCACAGAAAATTCCCTGGCCAAAACCAGGGTCAGAGGAATACGATTAAAGGGATCTGCTGGGGCCCCAAAGAGAGCCCACAGCCTGAGAAGTTTGATACAGATGCCAACCTTTGCCATTTCCTCCATGGAGGTATATTTTAGTGCGACACTGGTGTCTCCTTTGTTTTTCAGCGGGAGGGGAGGGATATGTTTTTCTTTTGTTTCTTTCTAACAGGCACTGAATCAGAAAACTGCCAAGAATGTCTTTTTGTTTGACTTGGTCATTATTTTTATCAGACTTATTGTCAATGGGGTCCTTGCAGGACCTATCTTTATTCTTATAATGAGAGATGGACCCCTCTTCTGTATTTTTTATGGAAGGAGCAGACCAAGAAGATATCAATTGAAGCCAAAAGGCAAATTACTTAATGTTGGAAGCAAAGTGAAAGTAAACTCCTGACAGAAAAACAGTGACTGGCCCAAGTGTAAACAAGGAGTTGTGACAGTCTGCCAAGTCCACAACCTAAAAGCTTTTGAGTAATCTAAAATAAAGAAGGACCAGTCTGTATGTAACTTGGGTTTCCTGATCTGCCAATTTGTCAGGGTCCCAGAAGGTTGATCCCCAAAAGGAAAAACAAAAGGGTTCCCAGAGCTGTGAAGTCACTAAAACTCACAGAATCATAGAAACTGTCGGCAGAAAAGGACCCCACGGCCCATCCTGTATGCCCATAACCATCCCTCCACAGGAACCCCCCTTACTAGCCTGCCCCTGCCTGTTAGGCCCATGTATTTATCCCAGGCTCTTTTGAAGCTGCCCATCATCTCCAACCCCCACCCATTCCGCAGACTGTTCCATGGCCTTACCACCTCTCGGTAAAGAACCTCCCCGATGTCCCTCTGAATCTTCCCTCCAGTCTGTAGGCATGCCCTCTAGTGGAATTGTTCTTACTCATTCTGAAGATGCTGTCGACCCTCACCTTGTTCATGCCCTTCAAATACTTGAATGCCTTCACCATATCCCTCCTCTCCTCCTCGCCTCCAATGTGTACAGGCCCAGCTCGTCCAGCCTCTCCTCATAAGACTGTCCCTGAAGCCCCTCACCATCTTGGTTGCTCTTCTCTGGACCCTTTCAGCCTGTCTTTGTCCCTTGTAGGTATGGTCTCCAAACTGGAACCCATATTCCACGTGTGGTCTGACCATGATTTTGTAAAGTGGCAGGATCACCTCCCTCCTCCTGCTTGTGAATCCCTCCCTATGCATGCCAGCATTCTGAGTGCCTTTCCTGCTGCTCTGTCACACTGATTCCAGACTTTCAGGTTGTCTGAAATAGTGATCCCTAGGTCTCTTTCCTGTTTTGTTACCTGCAACTCCTCCTCCCCCACCCCATGCTGGTACTTCACCTTTGGGTTGTTTCACCCTATGTGCATAATTTTACACGACTGATATTGAACTGTAGCTGCCACTTCTGACCACTCTTCCAGCCTAACCAAGTCCTTCCTCATATCTTCCACCCCCTTCCTCCGTATCAACCCTACTGTTGCATATCTTCATGTCGTCAGCAAAGAGGTCACTTTCCCCAAGACCCTCTGTGATGTCCCGATGTATATATTGAAAACTATGGGTCCCAACACAGACCCCTGGGGAACCTCACTGCCACCTTCTCTTCCTTAGAGTGCACCTCATTCACCTCAACCTTCTGAGTCCTCCTCCAGCCAGTGTTCTAACCAGCTTGTGAGCATGCTCCCCACTCCTAAGCTATCTACCTTCCCTATCAGCCTCCTGTGGGGACAGTGTCAATGCCTTCCTGAAGTCCAGAGAGCCACGCCCACCCCCCCACCCTCAGTCCCATATCTCTGTCATTCTGTCAAAAGAATCCAATCAGGTTGGTCTGGCATGACCTACCCCTGTGAATCCCTGTTGACTGTCATTTAGGAGGCCCTCCCCTCTAGATATTTTATCAGCCTTTCTTAATAAAGCGCCTCCATTAGTTTAGCAACCACTGAGGCTAGCCTAACCGAGCTGTGTTTCTGGCTCCTCCTTTCTCCCCTTATGCATGGGTACTACTGCCCTCTTCCAGTCCCCAGGACCCTTCCCTTGTGCAGTGACAGGTTAAATAGCCTCGTGAGTGGTGCTGCCTATTCCTGTCTTAATTCTTTGAGTACCCTCAGGTGAATCCGTCTGGGCCCATCGCCTTATCCGTCCGCAGCTTTCCTAATTCTTCCATTACCATAGCCTCTGTGAAGGGACTTGAGTCCATCTCACCATCCATTCTCCCCTGCTTTCTAACTCTGTCCCTTCCTCCTCCTCCACCGTGAAGACCGATGCAAAGTATTTATTCAGGACCTTGGCTTTCTATATCTCCTTCCACCATTGCCCTCCCTTCAGCTTTAATCCCGCACTTCCTTCCTCTGTCACCACGTATCTGTAAAACCTCATCTTCCTTTTGCCTCCCTTGCTACATGCTCTTCTGTTTCAGTCTGTGCCTGTCTGATCACCTTCTTTGCTTCCCATAGTTTTTCCTTATATACCTCCTGTCAGCCGCCTCCCTCTGGCGATGCTTTTATATACCTTGAACGCCTCCTTTCTCCCTAACTGCACCCTCACTTCAGTTACAAACCAAAGTGGTCCCCCTCCTTTTCTTGCTAGCCATCCTAATGCACAGTTCTGTCACCTTCAATATTCCTCTTATTTCCTCAGAGTCCTCTATGTCTTCCAAGTCTTCCTTCACCTCTAGTTCCTACAGAACCATTGCCCTCATCCTCCTAAAATCTGCCTTTCTAAAGTCTAATACTCTAGTGTTGGAACTGCTCTTATCCTGACATTCTTATTCTAAAGTTTACTGTCCTATGGTCACTGTCGCCTAAATTTTCCCAACCTCCACCCCTCAAATGACTCTCCTGTTGAGGAAAAGTGAAGAAAAGTGGTAAAATCGGTGGAGCCACTTTAAAAATAGGTATCCGTGGAAAAATAAGTTTAAAATATAAAATCGCAGAATACTTCAGGCGCAATACTGTTTTAGTCAGAAAAGTGCGGAGAGTGAAAAAAAAAGTGGTGGTTTTTCTGTGGATTCTGGGAACAGAAAATGTACAAAAAGCACTAAAAACTAATAAAAAACATTCTAAATGCAGCACAAATAAAATAAATGACAAAACTATAAAAATAAAATACTTCAATCGAAGGTTTGAAGGAGAGCTCCAGGGCAACTTGTCCAGTCAGCGGGAAATGAAACTGACTAGCTCTCAGCAGCATCTGCAGGCAGCTCCTTCTTTCTGTAATCCAGTTAGCTAATTCTTGGCATCATTAGCATAAACTCCACCTCCAGGCAGCTGAATCCAGCTGACATCACTGCATTAGTCAAGCATACTGAGAGATTCCTGGGGTGAGAAAAGACAGTTCCACCACCTAGAAATCTAGATGTGACAGCTTACCAATGAGTAGCACTGGCACCAGCTATGAAGACAGCCACTTTTCCACCCTTCAGGACAGATAATAGGGTGCAGCCATGCTAACTCTCGTTATTACTTTTTTAAACAATTTACTTGTCTAGGATAGTCCAGCTGAGACAACACCATCTCATTTTCAGTGGTTAATGCAGGGTGGAATGAAGCACTGAAACATAGAAACATAACATAGAATGTGTCAGCAGAAAGGACCTGCCAGGCCCTCCAGTCTGCCCTAGCATGCCGCTAGGACTTTGTTATTGCCGTCTCGCCTGCTCCTCTTCCCGTGTCTAACAGCCCCTGTGTCTATCCCATGCTCTCTTAAATCTCCCACAGTACTTGCCTGCACCACCTCTTCTGGGAGTCTGTTCCAGTTTTCCACCACCCTCTCCATGAAGTAGAATTTTCTGATGTTTCCTGAAGCTCCATCCACCTCACTATCTGCAAACCATGCCCCTTGTTTTCAATTGCTCCTTTATCTTGAAGATGTCTCCTACTGGCACCCTGTTAATTCCCCTGATATATCTGAAGGTCTCAACCATGTCCCCACTTTCCTTTCTTTGCTCAAGAGAATACATGCTGTGGTCCTTCAGCCTTTCCTTGTAAGACGGATGACTAAGGCCCTTTACCATTTTGTCACCCGCCTCTGGACGCACTCCACCATATCCACATCCTTCCTGAGGTATGGCCTCCAGAACTGGACCCCATACTCCAGGTGAGGCCTGACAAGCTGTCTGTATAAGCATATACCGTCACCGCAGTGGCTCCCCGATGGCAAAAGCAGCACAGCGCCATGAATCAAGCAAAACCGCTTGTCACTGTGCTGGTCTTTGCAGCGATCAGGACCAATCGCTGGGGATTGCCCCTCCCCCGTCCAACCTAGAGTTAGAATCCTAGAGATCAGTGGGTGGGGGCAGAGCCTCTGGAAAAGAGGGGGGTTCGGGTCGAGCCCCGATTGTGTGCACCGACATCCCTGTGGTTACAATGCCAACAGTCGGTATTGTAGTTGTCACAGGGGATGTCGGTGCTAGTGCTGTCGAAACGCTTGTGGTAAACCCTGTATAAGGGTATTATGACCTCCTCTTCTTGCCAGTTAGTCCCCACCGATACATCCCAGCATCCTACTGGCCCTAGCCACCACTCTCACGTTGCTTTGCCACCTTCAGGTCCCATGAAATGGATATGCCAAGGTCCCTTTCCAGTTCGGTAACCTCTAGGGCCTGCCCCCAAACCGGTATTCTGTGCCTTTGTTCTTCTTGTCTAAGTGAATTATCTTGCACTTTGTGTTGAAGGACAATTGCCATTCCCTGCACCATTCCTCCAGTTTCTCCAGATCCCTGCACATGCTCTCAACCCCTCGGGCATGTCCACTCTGATTGTAGACCTTCGTGTCATCTGTAGACAGACACACCTCCACCCTACAGCCCCTCCACTATGACCCCTATAAATATACTGAAAAGGAGTGGTCCCAACACCCACCCCTGAGGCACTTCACTGGTGACATTACCCCCAGATGGTACCCCACTAACAAATGCCCTCTGTCTCCTGCCTCCAGCCAGTTTTGCACCCACCCTAACCACGAGCGGCCCCAGCCCAAGCATCTCATTCTGTGCAGCAGTCCCCTGTGTGGCACATAATTGAACCCTTTTAAAATCTACTGTAAATATGCAACGTCTACCAACCCACCCTAATCCAGTACCTCTGCTGAACCAGTCAAGAACTCTATCAAGTTCATTTAAACGATCTTCCTCAGTGAACCTGTGCTGCCACTGGTCCTGCAGGCTACTGGCTTCTAGGTAACTAGTGATCCTCTTCTTTAGCAACTTCTCAATGAGCTTGCCCACCACTGATGTTAAGCTCACTGGCCTATAGTTGCCTGCTTCCTCCTTGTCTCTGCCCTTTTCCAGTCATCTGGGATCTCCCCTGATTCCAATGATCTGTTGAAGAGGCTGGTCAAAGTTCTGCTAGCACCTTACTAAGCTCCCTCAGGACCCTGGGGTGCAATCCATCCAGCCCCATCGCCTTATCCACCTTCAAAACCTCTAGCTCCCTCAGGACCTCCTCCACCTGGAATGGACTGGTTCCCTGATTTTTGGAACTCCCTTCCTCCTCTACCATGAAAACAGAGCAGAAGTAGCTGTTGAGTATTTCTGCCTTCCTCTGTCATCTTCCACCAACTCCCTTCTTCATTATTCAGTCTGACTATCCACTCCTTGACCTCCTCTCACTCATATACTGGGAGAAGGTTTTATCTCCCTCCTTGACTGTGTTTTTGGCAATTCTTCTTCCGTTCTTGCCTTCACTCTCCTGACCTCCCTACCTCCTTCCTTCTGTTTCTCTTAGTACATGACCCTATCCTCCTCCCTCTTTGACCTCTTATACCTCCTAAACACCCTTCTCTTTGCTCCTGAGCATCTCTGCCACATAGCTATTAAACCAGAGTGGCTTCTCTTCTTCCTATTTTTGTTTACCCTCCTGACACAATGGCTAGTGGCTTCCACTGTTGCTCCTTTTATATGACACCATATTTCTTCCATCCCCGATTAGTTCCCCACCCTTGCTAATGTTTGTTGTACCCTCTCCCCATTTTCTGAAAGTTTGCATGCCTAAAATCCAGAACCTTCTCTCTGGGTCGATGGACTTCAGCGGTCATTTTTACCAGAACCAGACAGTGCTGTGGCCACTCATGCCAGATTCTCTCCACAGGCGTCTCAGCCACTCTATCCTCATCCGGTAAGAATCAAATCTAGGATCGCCCCTCCTTGGTCAGTTCACTAACTAGCTGCTTCATGAGTTCACTCTGAAGGGAGTCCACGATTTCCTGTTACGGACATCAGGGATGGTATAGGGTGTGAAATGAGTCTCTTCATGATGACTCCAAGATGGGAGCAGTAGTTGAGGGAGAAGTAGTTGAGGGAGAAGAGGGAGGTTGGCCCTGCAAGGGGACCTGGACACTGGAAAGCTGGGCTCACACATGGAAATTAAATTTCAATATCGCCAAGTGCAAGGTGTTGCATCTTGGTCAGGGAAACCTAAACACAGGTACACCCTGGGAGGGGAGGTGCTGGAAGCCTCAACAGGGGAAAAGACCTAGGGTCATGGTGGATACATGTATGAATAACTCTGAGCAGTGCAGGAGAGCAGCTAGCAAGGCAAACAGGATGTTGGGATGCATCGCAGGGGATCACTTCTAGGAGCAAGGAAGTGATTCTGCGCTGTACAATGGACTGGTTAGACCACACCTTGAGTACTGTGTACAGTACTGGAGACCACACTTGAAGAGGGATACAGCTCCTGGAGAGGGTACAGAGGAGGGCAACAAAGATGACACGAGGGCTAGGGGATTTGACTCTACGAGGACAGACTTGAGGAGCTCTGCCTGTTTTCATTGGAGGAGAGGAGAGATGGGGGGACATGATTGAGGTCTTCAAGTACCTCAGGGAATACATAGGGTAAACATGGATGGGATCTTTAGACTAAAGCAGGAGGTATCACCAGAGGACATGGTTTGAAGTTGGAAGGTGGAAGGTGAGGGGAAAGAGGAGGAGGTTTTCACTGAGAGGGTGGTGGACCCTTGGAATGCACTGCCTGGTGAGCTGGTTCAGAGATCCACAGTGGAGGCTTCAAGAGAGGTGGGACAGACACAGAAAGTGGATGTATCAGATGATGGCCTGTCCCAGGGGTGGGGATGGATGATGGGGTTTCTGGAGCACAAGGGATGGGAGGTCTCGCACCCAACTAAGGATCTAGGTTCGAGCAGACTGAGAGACCATAAGGCCTAATCTGCTGGCAAATAGTATGTTAGTATGTTAGTGGATGCTGCTGATGGAGTGTCCCAATACACGCTAAAGTGTTAAAGTCCCCATCAGCAGCACCTCCCTTCTGTGTGCCATCCTCTGGATTTCCTCCATCATTGTCCTATCCACTGTATCCTGTTGCACTGGAGGCCCATTATCACCCCAGTGCATATGACTCTCCTTCTCTGTGTCCAATGATACCCATAGAGCCTCCGCCTCTTACCCTGCAATTACGTAGTCTTCATGTTTTCCTTCACATATAGTGCAACCCCACCCCTACACACTCTGTCTTTCCTAAATAATAAATACCCTACTATTGCCATGTCCCACCCTGGCCCTCATGTCCCCATCGCCCGTGATTCCTACAAAGTCCAGATCTGCCTCAGCCATGACCGCTGCCAAATCTGGGATCTTATTGCCCAGGCTTCTAGTGTTGTGCACATGACTCTCCACTTGCTAGGTCCATTCTGTTGTCCCCGGCACATGTTACCTTCCCAACTCCTCTAGCCTGTTTTTTTTCCATCCAGGGGCTGGTAGCCCCTATTGCTCCTGTTTCATGGCATGGGTTTGTTCCTCACCCCCCCAATTTAGTTTAAATTATAGTTTTGTTGAAAGAAATCCCCTAATTTGCTCTTTTAGCACTGTTACTCCTTCCCTGTTCAGTGTAGTCTATCTGGGGCAAATAGACTCTCATCCATATGTTGATCTCCAGTCCCCTACTAATCCAGTACCCCATCTGTTCGCCCAGTCCCACCAGCCACTTATTAAATTCCTCAATCCTCAGTCTCCTGCCTGTGCTAGCCCTGAGTACTGGTAGGACCTCTGAAAAGGCAATGGATCTGAATCCCAGGCTGCTGTAGTATCTAGCAAGTGCCCTAAATTTTGCCTTGTGCCTCCAAAAAGCTATGCCCCGCTAAGTCATTTGTTCCAAGGTAGAAAACCAGATGTGTTTTCCCATCCTGCTGTCTCCCCAGAGGATATAGTGTATGACCTCTACGCTGTCATATCTGGTAGGCACTCTAGCCATATTGTACTGTTTCTGTCCCTCTGCCCCCCAATGAATTCCTTTTGTTACTGAGTCCCCAACAAGCAAGACCTTTCTCCATCATCTTTTGCTTGTATTTCTCTTCTGCCGTGTACCCAGTCCCATGGATTTACTTAATTTCACTATTCCCACTTCCCCTTGCCCTTGTATCCCTGAGTACTTAAGTTTCCTTCTCACCTCGGTTCCAGCCTCCTGCAGTTATTCCCTTTAAAATCACCTTCCCCTACTCCTCCATCTCCCAGTTCCATCTCCCTCCTTTGCCTGCTCTTTTCCTTGCCCTGAATGAAGTAGCCTGTGCCTGGTCACTTCCCCATTTCCATCCTGTTTGGTTCCCTAAGCCTCCTTTTCTTGTCCTCTCACTCCTGAGGTTTGCCCTTTTAGGTGAATCGCCTCCGTGCCTTGTCCTTTCTTTTGTCCATCTCCTGGTTTTTTTGCAACACGCGACCCTACTCATCATGTCTACCACCTCCATTGTGTCAGCCTCCCGTTACCCCAGTCTGCCTCTGCTCCAATTTATTTATTCTCATCCCCTTTAAGTGATACAAGTGGTGACAAATCTGTTCTTGTGCTCCTGCCTTTTTCCTGCTTGTGCTCCTTCCCATCACTCCTCTTTCTTGTTGGCTTTGGATGTTTGTACCTGACGTCCTGCTAGTGCCCATGGTCCCTATCTTGTCCTGTACTGCCTCCACCCGAGCCCCCAGGAGCCCCTCTCATGCCCACCCTGTAACTCCTTCCCTACTTGCGTATTCCTTTGTGTTCTTTCAATTTGCCTCCTGACCACTCATGCCTCTTTCAGCTTTGCCACTAGACCCCATACACTGAGAGGTGCAGTCGCTGCCTAAGACTGCAGAGTATTTAGCTCTAGCCACGGTTTGAACCTTGGCTGTCCCCAAGCATTTCTCTTTCTCAAATGCAACCTAATGGCAACACAAATATTTACTTGTAATCACACTCAGCTGGGACTTGAACCCAGGCCACCGAATACCGCTCTGATTAAGGCTAACCAGCTGCGCCACTAAGACAACTGGAACCTGGGCTGTCCCAGAGCACATTACTTGTTCTCAAATGCACAACCCAATGTCTCAGTAGTGCAGCTGGTTAGCATAATCAGAACAGTATTCTGGTGGCCTGGTTCAGGTCTCAGCTGAGGCACTTACTACTTTCTCACCTGTGTTTGTATGTGTTCCATAAATATGTACACCGCACTCCTGTGTGATTGCTACAAGTAAATATTTGTGTTACCACTGGGTTGTGCATTTGAGAAAGGAGTGATGTGCTCGGAACAGCCCAGGTTCCAGTTGTCTCAGTGGAGCAGCTGGTTAGCGCAATCAGAACGCGGTATTCCGGCGGCCTGGGTTCAAAGTCCCAGCTGAGGCACTTACTTCTTTCTCACCTCTATTTGTATGTGTTCTATAGATATGCATACCACACTCCCATGTGAATGCTGCACAGTTTGAACCAGTGATCTTCTTGCTGCCAAACATGCTTCTTACCACTAGGCCGCTGTGCTCTAACTGTTGTGATAGGGGACAGAGAACGGGGAGGGGCGAGGTAAACTATTTTTAAAATGATATGAAACAGTGAAATTACCATATGCATTTAAATGTCAGTCAACAAATCTTACTAGCACATAATATTCTTCAAATTGCTTTAGTATGACAATAATAATTTCATATCTTCCACATTTTGTCCTGCCTAGGCCTCGATTTTGCCATGAAAACAGCATTTGTTTTGCAGTTAGAAAACAATGATTTGATCTGTGCCCCAGACCTTCCTCCTCTGCATGGGGTAGTGTGCTACTAGAAGGTACTTTGAACCTTCTTTAGTTTACTTGCGGTAAACTGCTTTGTCCATGCGATATTATTGCCGCTTGTCAAACGTAAAACAAACAGAGCCGTCTGGAGCTAATTTAAGTGCTTACCATATCAGGATACAGCTGGGAAAGATTTTAAGGCAAGGTTCAATGTGAATAATAGTGCTGAAGTTAAACAGCAGAGAGCACAGGAAGGTTGCACAGACAGCCTGGCAGGCAGCTGTCAGCTCTCCAATAACAATACATACCACCAATGAAAAACAGCCGGCACCTAACTCTCGAGCTAGTCCAGGAACACCAACAATAAAACAATGGATAGAAAGTTCAGAGCTAATGACAGAAGTGTCATGGCCATGACTCTAGGGGATATTTCTGCCTTTCTTACACTGATGGCAGAGACGCTCAACACAGAAAGTTACTGTAGTCTCAGTTTGAACCTTTTTTTTGCACAGGATGGCCCAGAAACCTCAGAATGATCAAATAATTCTCCCCTCCCTTTGACAAGTCAAGCACTTTAAATTCTCTAATACTTCTGTTTCTTCTGTTTTTTTATTTTTTATTTTAAATGTTATGCCCTAGCCAGCACTGCTCCACTATTGACCGGATGACCTCCAGCCCCATCCCTCACATACGGTACCTTCACTCTGTACCAAGGAAATCTGGTGAGCGCTGTGGGCCTGAAATACCTAGGCTGGAATCCTGGTCACTGCATACTTTTCGTCCCATTTTTTTTTTTTTTATCAGTTGCCCTGTGCTCTCCTTTCACACGTGGTGGCATGCATAGCCCAATACTGGAGTCTTTGCATGAATAGGGTGTCTGATTCACCTGCATGTCTAACCATTCAACTCACTCACTACAGTACAACTGTATTTTTGTGTGTACATGGTTTTATTTTGCATTTTGCTCTGCATGCAGCATACCCCTGAGTGGGTGAACAAGCTCCCCAGACCACCACTAGGGGTCATTGTAACATCAGAATGCACTGCCAAACCTCCCCACAGTGAGGCACACTGCCTGAGCTGCCTGTCAGTCATTGGCTCTGCTCCCAAACCGGGTCATCAGCACAGGGACATCTCACGACCAATCTTCTTTTGTTGTGCAACCCACTTTAAGTCGGGATGCCACCTAGCCGCCCAGTGGTGCTGAGGGCTGAGGCACTGGATGCCTTACCTTGTGTCACGCCAGGACTTTGGGTCGTCGGACAGCTGGCACGGGGAGGCAGGACTGAGCAGCCAAGGGAGCTCCTCTCCCAGGGAGGTTGTCTCCCCCCATAGTTCCACTCCCATCGGGTGGAGGTCTGATGGGTAGTGTAGGCAGGAGGGGTGGCAAAGTAGCAGGAGGGTGCTTTTGAGGTGCAGCGTGTGTGCTTCCACACGCGCACGCCCGCCGGGGTATGGGGACAGAGCAAAAACTGAGGTAAAAATCGGATACAAATCTATGCAGTAACCCACTGAAAATGAGATGGTGCTGTGTCTCAGCTGGACTATGCTAGACAAGTAAATTGTTTAAAAAATAATAATTGAAGTTAGCATGGCTGCATCCTATTCTCTGGCCTGAAGGGTGGGCAAGTGGCTGTCTTCATAGCTGGTGCCAGTGCTACTCATTAGTAAGCTCTCACATCTAGATTTCTAGGTCAACTGGCCATGATTTGTCAAGATCTGCCCTGACCATGAAAGAATGCTTTCCATTTCAGATTAGGCAGCCACCTGTTGAGTACTGAAACTACACCTAGCCCATGAGTGTGGAGGGTATCTTACCTACTGATCTCGATGCCAAGATTGTGGTTGAGGTACAATATGACTAATGCTAAACCGACTGTGCTTACTGGATTTTAATTTTTCTTGAAATATTTGTTGATTTATTTTTGTACAATACTGATAGGGTGAGCTAACCGTAAAGAATCTCTTTTATAGTAACAACGCGGAGATGAGGTAACAACATTAAAGAACACAGGATAAAAACAGGGCAGACGAGGTATAGAGATATCAGAGACAGTTACAGTTAGTGTTCACAGATAAATGTTACTTAATCCTTGCTTTGAACATAACACGGTTTTATATAGTTTGAAATCACAGAGGTAAAGAGTTCCACATTTTGAGGCCCTAAAACCAAAGGCTTTTGCTCCCGACTGTCTTAATTTGTGGAACATGATGCAGATTAGTATCTGTGAAACAACAGAATCTGATTTTAGTGTGTGTGTGTGGGGGTGTTAACTGGGAAGCTATGAGGTCCAGGTGCATATATGACATTGCCTTTGTGAGCAAGACAGCAGACCTTGAGAATGTCTTTATTGTCCAGTGAAAGCCAGCTGAGTCTGACTACAGGGAGGCAATGGTGTGTTCTCAAGTCTGTCATTAGAACAAACCAAACAGCACGGGCTGTGGATCATTGCCTTCCTGTGGAGTTCAGAGAATGGGTCCAAATCGCAGACTAGGGACCCAAGTTCAGTTAGAGAAGGCTAAAGAGTATTTATGGGAACAGCTGGTCACTGGAAACACCTCCCCTGACGAAGAGGGGTTGGCAACGCCTTTGAAGCACTGGGGCTACAGTCTCAATTTGCATACCTTCTGCAATAAACTGAAACAAGTTGTTCAAATAAATGAACTAACAGCAGCTTTGGTCCAAGAGGGCTTCTTCCTTTTGTGGAGTTGCCTGTGGCTATTATTTTGAAAGCACCAAGGTTTACTGAGAGCGCTACACCATTTGTTTTTCCTTGATAAGGCATACCAAGTTTCTGTGGACCGCTGATTGTAATAATATTAAAGAGTTGTCAACCTGTCAGTGCATCAAGTAGCATTACAACCTGTGACGCCAAGTTCCTGGGATCAGAAGCAAACTCAGGGTGTTGGAGGGTCAGCCTGGGAGGGAGGATCGGCGCCTGTGGGACAGCTCTTCTCATCCAGAGGTGGGGAGATGAGGAACCCGGCATATGCAGGACCTCTAGCAGAGGTCAGGTGCCAGAAGTGCAGGGAGATGTGGCAGCCGCCAATGCTCATCACAGGGAGCAGGTGACATGCATCATGATGGCACTGCATGTTTGCAACTCCTCAGGGAGAACTAGGAATCTCGTGGCTGTTAGGATGATACTGGTCATCCACAGGCCCTGCACCTGGCTATCCAGCCCTTCCCAGTAAAACTGGATCCAATTCGATGGCGGGGTTTGGGAACCCCACTGACCCCTGCTGCAGGGGCGGTGGTAAGAAATGGGGAAGACACGGGCAGGAGAGCCAGAGAGGATGTTGGGTAGTCAAGGCTGGGTGACTGGGGAAGGGGGCCGGTTGGACTAGAAGAGAAAGAGATTAAGAAGAAAAAAATATGTATGTACACACACACACACACACACACACACACACACACACACATATAAGAGTTCAGCATAGGGGAGGGAGGAGTCGAGCTGTATTCTCAGATATTTAAAGCTATCCCAACATCCTACTGGGGTGCTGTCAGAGGTAACCAGGCAAAGATCACCCTTGTGTTTAAGGACTTAGTTTTGCTTGTATTAGGCAAGAGCCTACTGGCTTGAAACCTGGTCTGGAGGAGAGTCAGAACATAATTCTGAATTTTTTCATTAACACTAGTAGAGTACAAGTACTGTACAGTACCACATCATTGGATACAAAAGGACCCTTAAGTTCTTACGTATTGCAGGTATTGTTCATTTATTTTATTTTTGTTGACTGGGAAAGGAGGACTAGACAGGTCTGCCTATTTTCAGCCTTGTCCCAGAGGAGGGGTATACAGATGGATGCCAGCTGACATTGAACCAGATTAAGCTGTTAGTGGTATTTTAGAGAATGGGGAAATTTGGCCAGGACACTGGGGAAATTCTACTCATCAGTAAGGGAGCTGCAAACATCCTGTCCCTGTGAGTTGGTGTGGCAATGGCATCCCAGGTGGAGGAGCTTGCTTCCTCCCACCCGCTTGTCGAGGAAGCCCAATTGAAAAATGTAGACCCTGCTATGGAAAGTATCAAAATTGTTACCATCTAACGATCAGCCTTAAGTACCGTGGATCTACCAGAACCAAAATGAGCAATACAGCTGACACATACAGCGAGCGGAGGGCCTACATGTTAGCACTTCTCGAGGCAGAGGAATGCAGATTTCGAGAGACTGAGGCGGCTGGCAACAGACGAGCATCCTGAGAAAGCATTGGAGATATGTGTGGAGGAAGGTAATTCAACATTTTCAACAACGGAATGTAAGACTGTACAAATAAATACCTTGGAGGTCGAACAAATGGTTATAGAAATGGCAGGGGAAATGAAGGTTGCAGGGGTGATGTTTCAGGAAACGCCTGAACGGGCGCACAGTGAATCAGGAAGTCAAAACTTCAGTAGGCTCCTATTCATGCACAAATTCCCCAGTAACAAATGAAAGAACAACAAATCTGCCTCAGCACCCACAGATTCTGAAACTATCTGACTATGAGGAGAATGTCTCCATAAATGGGCTTTCGGTGGGAGAAATGCTTAGACAAGCAGGATGGGTTAGAAATTCCAAGGACCAACCATGGGTCTCCCAGGAAGACAGGAAACTGTATAAGATTATTTATTTAAAATTTTGGTAATCAGGAAAGGCACACTGAGCCGAGGCTCATTTCCAGGTGCACCGTAGTAGGGGTAGATTGACAAATTCAAAGTCATTAATCCCACTTGCCAGTAACCCTGACAGAGACATAAATCTTCACTGCAGCCACAGGCAGAACATATGAGGAGGGCCCAGTCAGGTGGGATGTTGGATTACATTTTTCAACAAGACCTGCAGTGTCTTTTCTTCCTCTCTCCTCCCCATCAGAAACCCTGAATCATACTGAACAAAAAGCAAGGGATACACAGACTGGTGCAAGAGACTAGAGGGCCCAATACAAAGACTTTTGCCGGGCTCTTTCATACACCACCAGAGCCAGCAAAAAAAGGAATGCTGTCAGAATAAAGTATAGAGTGGGCCTGGACACATATCCTGATACAATTTATGGGTAGAACGTTGTTGAAGGACAGTATGGGCTTTTCGGCACATGAAATATATGTCCCAATTCATACTTCTGGGGACCCAAACTTTGACACAAGCTTCAAGACAGCAACGGGATTAGAATTGTTTTGGCAGAGGTACCAAGGGTCAAGCAAACACCGGAATGGGCTCCTTTACAGTAATTCCATTGCCAAACCTGCATATCGCACTATAACAGTGCTTTTTAAGAATGAGGGTGCGGCTATTACAGACATCTTATATTGGTTAAAAGCAAAATGCACCATCCTGGGGCTACCAATCCAATCATAGACTCGAGGACATTTGGACCGGAGGGTGGCGATCAGTGTCAGTTTACCCCAATCAAATGGCACCATCCAGCATCTCCCGCTTGTTTTTACCTCAGCAGAGACCAAGGGTTTATTTTCTATGCCAGACAGCCTAAGTCATGCTTTCGGGTGTAGGCATACACCACCTTAGTAATGCCTGTGCTCAACTTAAATGTTCCCTTTGCAGTGGCATTGGCCATTCCAAGAATAAATTGCCCAACACCTGTCTGTTGTAACTTGTGCAAAGACATGACACATCCATTTAAAAAATGTCCTTGGACCTCGCACAATAACCCTGCAAACAACGAGGAAGAGCAAGGAACTAACCAGGCTGAAAATGGACAATCCCAGGACATTCACAGGCCCCAGTTGGAAAAATCTTCCATTCAGTCCTCTAACCAACCACAAGGTGTTGGCAATCTGTCAGAAGGAGACACTTGATAGAAAGGGATGACAACCACACTGGTACAGTCATACAGCAGGAGAACAATAGTACAAAACTGAACTCTGTTTCAACCCTAGTATTACCCTCAACTTCTACGGAAACATTAAATATGCCACCTGCTTACAAAAAAGTGGGTGCATCAAAAATCCCAGAGAGTGACACATAGCCACGCTCCAGAGGGAAGGAGCTGATACCTAAACCACCAAGGGAGTTTACAGTTCAGACTAGGAACAGATTTTCCTCCTGACAAAATGGAAACAATGGACAGAAGACAACGATTGTTCAGATACATCATCAGTTGCTTCCACACAGCCAGACACTACCACTGATATTGAGATAACATCAGAGGACTCTAGAGTATCAAAATGAAAGAAAATACAAAAAAATCTAACTACAAGTCACCTATGGAGGAAGACATGGAAGAGCCGGAACAAATATTACTTAATAGCAAATGGACTGGGAACTTGTCTTTGGGTCACTAAATGTTAACAGCATTATGAACCCTAAAAGAAGACACTACATTTTCCATCCTAAGGGAACAACTAGGGCTCCAGATAAGTTGTGTACCGATCTATTTTATTCACCTAATTTTGGGAAATACTCTTAGAAAATTTTTTAATAAGTACCAATACTCACCCAATATTTGTAAATGCTCCACACTCCATAGAATAGTGATTCATAACAGAACTGGTGATTCAAAAGGAGCATTTTTTCCAGATTTACAGCACTTATACGCATCCCAATTTTGTTTTACTCACTGTATTTTAAAACTAGTGAGTGATCTATTCCTACCTGCCAACATTACCTGGAGCACTGTTGGCACCTGACAAATTTTACACAGAAAAAACTACATTGTTTTTAAAATGTACTCCTCACTCCATTCCATCCAGACATTTGTACGCATCTGAATTTCGTTTTACTCACCTCACTTTCAAAATGAGTACAGTACGATCTGAAAAGATCTTATCTGGAGCCCTGGGAACAACGGCTGGAAGTATGTTTCTGCAGGACACAAGATTGCATACTATAAGAGAACAACACATCGCAGCCAAGAAATGGTTTAGTGGCTCATCTTTTGGGCCCTGGGCAAGATACCTGCACAGGACTTGGCATTTTGCTTAATAATACTAGTTTCTCTGTATCATGGTTAATAGATTTAATTCATGACCAAGTTCTCATATTAGACGTTAGATTTAAATCACAAGACTTCAGGTTCATAAACATCTATATAACCTTCAAACGAAATATCAGAGAATAGATATTTCAAAATGTATACAGCCATATCTATACACAACAAAGTCTGTAGTGCTAGGGGTGATTTTAGTTGCATATTGTCACTAGCAGATAAAGCTGGCTATACACAGAAATTATATAGGTAGGTAGGTCGCACCCAAAATAGGCACTTGATTGTCTAGCGTGTTACCTGGTAAACTAAAAGCTAAATAAAATAAAAGTTTATTTTTATACAGGTGATACATGTCATTTGGACTGGACTGCTATCCAGTTTACAAGACAGACCTGTGTAAATCCTTATCTAATGTTGCAGACAAATACAAAACATGCATCACATACAAGATCCAATAAGAACAAACAACCAACTCTTAGAAACATAGCAACATAGACTCTGATGGCAGAAAAGGACTGCTTGGCACACTTAGTCTGCCCATTTCCCTACCTGACTGATAAGCTGCAGATCCTAGTTAACCAACAGTCTACTTCCTCCTACCCCCACCAGAATTGCCTTATTTCTGTCCCATGCATTCTTGAATTCCCCACTGTTTTTGACTTCTACACTCCTCAGGAAGGCTGTTCCATGCATCTACAACCCTCTCTGTGAAGAAATACTTCCTACATTACCTCTGAGCGCCCCCTCGATCTTCAAACTGTGCCCCTTGTTCTTGCACATCTCTTTCTGAAAGATGCTACCTTCTTGGACTTTGTTGATTCCCTTGAGGTATTTGAAAGTTTCTATCATGTCCCCCTCCTCCTTTCCTCGAGGCTATACATCTTAAGCTCCTTTAGCCTTTCTTCATATGTCCTCTGGTGCAGACCCTGCACCATTTTGGTTGCCCTCTCTGGACAGCCTCCATCCTGTCTATGTCTTTGTGGAGATGGGGTTTCTAGAACTGCACACAGTACTCAGATGTGGTCATACCAACTGTCTGCAGAAGGCCAACAACTTCCTGTTTTCTACTGGTGATGCCTCCCTATGCATCCCAGTATCCACCCAGCCCTCCTTACTGCCTTCTCACATTGCTGACTCACCTTTAGGTCATCTGATACAACTACCCCAGGTCCCTTTCCATTTTTGCTGTTGTCATTATCTCACCCCCATTGTGTACTCTTCCCATGGGTTTTGTTTTCCAGGTGCATTACTTTGCACTTCTTTGCGTTGAATCTAAGCTGCCATACATTTGACCATTCCTCCAACCTTGCCAATTCCCTTTTCATCCTTTCCACCCCACCTTGCGATCAACCTTGTTGTGGATTTTTGTGTCATCTGCAAAGAGACATACTTTTCCTTCCAGTCCTCTGCAATGTTCCCATGACTCACTCACACAGTGAGCTGTACACTCTGGCTACCTACTCAACCTGGAAGAGCGACTCATGTATCAGACATGCCAGCTCACCTTTAAAGCCCTGGTAGCCTATCCCCAATAGGCCTATCCAACTCCATTAGCCGTACTGCACCGACCCTGATCACGCGTGGCGTCGCTCAGACTACCTTAGTTATTCCGAGAGTCAGGACCTCTCAAGGTCAGAGGGCATTCTCACCGTGGCGCCCCACTGGTATAACTCCTCCTGCCAGTGTCTCAAACTCGCTAACCTTAGCTTGCTTTAAGCCCAGGCTCAGAAACTTCCTGCTTAGCTCTCGAAATGCAACTGCCGCTAGCCTAGTGTAAAAAAAATATATACTCTGTTTGACAATGCTCACTGGAGCTCCCCCACCTTCCTTTCCCTACTAATTCCTCCCTATCTCCTCCCTTCTACTATCAGCTCTCCCGACCATAAGTTTTGCACCTGTTATCTTTTGCTCGTTGGAGATTGTATTCTATTGTAACAAAATTGTAATTGAACTGTAACTTTTTGTTTGTAAGTGCTGTGTCCCTTGTACTACTGTTCTGATGTCCTCTTTGTGACGAGGTACTTTTGTAAATGAGCCTCTGGCTCAAAGGTTTCTAAACTGATGTTTAACTAAATAAATAAATAAAAATGTCACCTATAAAGACATTAAAAGGACCGGCCCCAGTACTGAACCCTGCAGTACCCCACTAGTAACTCCCTTTCTTCACTGTGGACTCCATTTACTATTACCTCTGTGTTCGGTTGTCCAGCCAGTGTTTTTGCAGGCTACCACCCCGGGACCCACTCCAGGCTGGCTAATTTGTTTATTAATCTTTTGTGTGGGACTGTGTCAAATGCCTTGCTAAAAGTCTAGGTAGGTCATGTCCACAGCCCCTCCCTGGTTACTGCTGGTCACCCAGTCAAAGAAATCAATTAGATTTGTCTGACATGACCTTCCTACTGTGAATCCATGCTGCCTTGGGTCCCAGCCCCACTGGCCTCTAGGTACTCAACAATTATTCCTTCAGAAGTGATTCCATCATTTTCCTACCACTGAGGTCAAACTGATAGGTCTGTAGTTTTCTGCCTCTGTCTTGCTCCCACTTTGTGAAGGGGAATCACATCGCCTCCTCCAGTCCTCAAGTACAATGCCACCCTCCCATGATTTACTAAAAGGGTAGTCAGTGGTGTTACTAGTTCTTCCCTTATGAAGTACATGCACAAAACACTTCGAATAAAATCATAAAATGTAACATTGTTACTAATATAGTAACATATAAATAGTAGCAACTCTTATATGACAAATTTTGATTAAAAGAAATCCTTTCATATATATACAAAGTGCAAGACAAATTAGGAAACTTGTAAACTAAATAGGTCTTATAAGCCCAGGCAAATGTTAACAACTGCAAGTATGAACCATCAATTATTTTATAGCCCGAACAAACGTAGAGTGATTTAAGATATCCCTAGTGTCTGAGGGAGAGAATTCCAAATAATGGCAGCCTTTTGGACTAAGGTCCTGTCCCGTATTTATTGGATACATTTCCCATGGTAATTTTATTCAAGTGTACAGATCTAGTTAATGCCCTTTTCAAGTTCGGACTGCTGGAAATAATAATTTCAAGATAGAGTGATTTAGACATACATTTTTCATCTTATGAATTAAAGTCAGCCAGTGACAAGTATAATTAACCTTTAAAGGCAAACCAATTTAGTCTACTAAGTAACAAACAATGATGGGTACTATAGTTCCTTTAATACAAATCTAGCCAATCGAAACAGGTTTTATCCAATTTATCCAAAAGTGTTTTCTTAGTTGTTTTATAAGTCGGCTCAACCATATCTCAAGACTGGGATGATCAGCTGTTCAACTAACTTCTTCCTATCATTTAACATCAGGCATTTGGTTGTTCTTCTAAAGCCCCCACCCTTTGTTCACTTTTTTTACTAAGGCTAAAATGCATTGAGTGAAGGACATATGCCGATCAATAACTATCCCTGGTAATTACAGTCCTCTACCTGTTCAAGTTTAGTTAAAATATTTGTATAAATTTGAATCTGAGATGGAATGTCATTTTTTTTAGTGGAAACTTCATGCATTTCGTTTTTAGTGTTCATAATCAACCTTGACCTGATGAACCACCCCTCAATCTATAGAAAATCAGACTGTAGCTTTGATTG
This sequence comes from Neoceratodus forsteri, assembly GCA_016271365.2. Lineage (NCBI taxonomy): Eukaryota > Metazoa > Chordata > Ceratodontiformes > Ceratodontidae > Neoceratodus > Neoceratodus forsteri. Next base: position 1,084,953,245 of record CM057454.1, on the reverse strand, counting down.
CAGCTCAGAGTCGAGAGGCCTGAGGCAACAATTACCGTGTCATCGGCATATAATTTAATTGCTGTATGCTCTGCCACCAGGGTAGGTCATTTATAAAAATAACAAAACAAAATGGGTCCTAAAATTGCCCCTGAGGGACACGCCTGGTGACTTCTCTATTCTTAGATAAGCAACCCTGTATTTCTACCTGCTGGAAGCGTTCTCTCAAGTAAGATTTCAGCCATTTTATGGTGCCATCCTCAATACCGATTCCCTGCAGTCTCTTATCAACAGGGGTGGTCCACCAGGTCAAAGGCCTTCAAAAAGTCCACAAAACCACTGCTGTTTCCATACCTTTGCCCAGTGACCTATTTATTAGGTCACTGAACTCTAGCAGAGCTATTGAGGTTAAGTAGCCCTTCTAAAGCCTGATTGATTTGGGGTTAAAGACTATGGCCCAGATATTCAAACTGCGCCCGGCTGTGGTGCAAGCTTGGGCTAGCTCAACAGCTGCGCGGGGTGTGGACTGCGATATTCAAAGGAGCTGTGCCAAGGCTCAGCAGCTTTGAACATCGCACCTGGCCACCCCAAAGTGCATGGCGAGTGGCACTGCACCAGCGCAAGTGGCCAGAGTGGAGTATGGAGATGCGCTAGCGCCAAGTTCCAGTGTGCCATGCACAGCAACGCGATATTCAAAGTTGACATGCAAATGGGGCCATAATTTATGCAAGGCACACATGGGGCCATTTGCATGTCATTATCTTGTTGCATGCAGGTGTGCGATCCCGGCGACTTGCGCCTGGCGCCTACCAGGCAGCAGCTGTCGTGGACCGATGCCCCCTGCAGCCCGATCACGGGCATTTGTTTAAAGAAGATCCGTCCAATATCCCTGGTGGTCCAGTGGGCCTCTATCTGCCCGATTGTGAGCATTTGTTTAAAGAAAGATCTCCGTCCAATATCCCTGGTGGTCCAGTGGACCGCCTCTCTGCCTGATTACAGGCAACTGTAAAAGTTCTATATCCCTGGTGGTTCAGGGTACCTCCCTTCACTGAGCCCCACTGCCCCGCTCGCCGGCAGTACATTGCGCTGCCCGCCGCCGACGATTGCCGGGCTGCACGCCGCCTGATTACAGCGTGAGCCATCGGGCGCAGAGCCCCACCGCATCACACATTCCAGATTTGTGTAGGATGATGACAGCGCCATTGGCTCACGCCAGAAACTAATGGGCGCAGCCCCACCGAGGTGTCAGTCGCGGCGGCAGGCAGGTGGTGTTACGACCGCCAGCTGACCGAGGGGGAAGGGCGTGGGGCCCAGTAGGTGGGGTGGGGGGGCACCTTATATACCACCAGGATATAGGACTTTTATTTTTACAGATGCCCGCATCGGCAGAGAGCGGTCCACTGGACCACCAGGGATATTGGACAGGATCTTTCTTTAAACAAATGCCCGCGATCGGCAGATAGAGGTCCACTGACCACCAGGGATATTGGAAGTCTTTCGTTTACAGATGCCCGTGATCGGCATTGGGGTGCTGCTAGGTGCAGCCGAACTGAAGCAATTATTGCGTGGCAGCTGTCAGTAATGCGCAGCTCACCTGTGGGTGGCCATCAGTTGTCTTTTTTTTGGTTTAACTTAGGTTGGCGCAGGTAGGGGTTATGATGCATGGCTCTGCACATCCCGGCTGAATATCGGACTGTGCAGGTTATACATGGCACGCCCACCTGTACCTGCATATATTACTGATGTGTTCGCCGCCGGATTGTGCCACGACTTTCCCTTTTGAATATCGCTACGGCACAACCTTTGAATATATGGGCCTATTTGTTTAAATAATCCATAGTCTGAAGGGAAATGAGTTTCTCAGACATTTCGAAAGAAGGGGTAACAAAGATATTGGCCAGTAGTTGTTAACATCTACCATACTTCCTCCTTTATGAATGGGTTTTACCCGCTCTCTTTCTAAGATGAAGGAAAGTGTCCAATTTGCAAGGTCCAATTAAATAAATAGGTGATTATTGGTGCTATGTAAGAAACTGCTAACTTCAAAATCTACCTTCTATTTTATCACTATCAGGAGCCTTATGAGTACTTATTTTTGTAACACTTTATACACACTAGTTATTGTAAGAATTTTAAATCTAAAGGGGACAAACTTTGTCATGAGGAAGTAATTTTGGATCTTCCATATCTTGCTTGAAAGAAGTCTTAACAATTTGAAAGATCTATAAAGAACTCATAAACATGTTAGAGATTTCTCAGGATTTTCTATATGATTTTCCCTTCCTTTAGCCTTGTATTTGGCTCATGAGATTTTCCACCTGGTTTGGTTAATTGTTTAACTGTGTTCCAAAAGTGTCTTGGATCAGTACCAGAATTGATCTTGTTTCTATAAGAAGAAATTTTAGATATTTTTATTAACTTTTGGCACTTGTTGTGAGCTGCCTTAAAGAATGCCCAGTCCATTTCAGATTTTGTTTTTAGAGTTTTTTCAAATTCTATTTTGATACTTATTTGCTTTAAAAGTCTTTCATTTACCAGGGTAATTTGGAGTTTTTTTTTTAGATTTAACTTTGATGTGTCAAATCACAAATTTCTCCAAAAGTCTGGCTAAAATAATCAATTGCTAAATCAATATCAGGGATTAGCCTGCAACCGTCCCTGCTCTCCATTTTAAGCTCTCCAAAAATCGAGTCTCTGAGAACTTTCTATAGTCTCTGATCCAGTTCTGACCAAGATGAATGGGATTTAGTAGAAACTGGGTCCGAGGAAGGGTAATCCAAACTGGATTGTGATCACCAAGGTGGGGGGTAGAGTACCTGAGGATTCAATCTCAATTTGGGTGGATACTAGGATCAAGTCCAAAGTTGACCCACAGGATACCGTGGATGTAAATCGAGTGGAGCTTTTATAAGTTGTTTAAGCCCTAATGGAGTAATTATTTCCTTTAAAAGTCTTCCCCATGGGTTTTCCAGACACACTTTAAATCTCCCATCAAAAATATAGTGATACAAATTTTTTAAACACCATGTATAAAATGCAAAACTGAAAGATTGTGCTGCAGAAATGAGCCATATTCCAGAACATACTTTTTTAAGGAAGGTTGTCCACTCGGATAGACTTTTCTTTACATCCCAGTGGATGCCAATTAAGTGTTACAGTGTGGTCCCTGTGGAAACATCGGACCATAAAATGTTTTAGTAGGATTTGGTGACCCATCAAATAAACCCCAACCAATACGGTCTGGACATTAAATGTATCTTTTAAGGAGGAACCAGACTTTTGGAAGGGACTGCAGGAGGAATTAAATGCCCAATTTCTGTATTTGACTTATATGACAACCCACTATTTTGGTGGCAAGACACGAAAAATGATGTATGGTCTTGCTGTAGCAAATGGCTAAACAAGCTTCCACCACAAAATATTTGAATTACCTTAAACTCAGGAAGCAGTTACAAATATTATTGTTCCAAGCCACAGAGCCAGGGGTAGATCTTTCTGCCCAAATACAGTTAGTTAAGACAGAAATGCGTAAATACCAGTACAATAGAGCCCAGACTTTGTTCTTGGAACAAAAATTTGGATCCCAGGTAAAGCACAACATGTGAACCCTTATGACAGTTGCAGTCAGAGGGTGAACACCAGATATATGGCTGAACTTAAAATGGTCTCTGGGGTAATTCTGAATAAAGGGCATGAGATTGCACAGGTAGTTGATAGCCATGTCCAAGAACTATTTGGGCAACCTGTACCTAAGACAGATTCTTTAGAGGCCTTTTGAAAGACCTACAAATCCCGGAAACCAAAGGGAGGAAAAATCTTAGTAACACCTATTACTAAAGCAGAATTACAATCTGTTATTCCAGCAGTGAAAACAGGAGTATCCCCAGGCCCAGATGGGTTACTTGGGGAGTTTCATAAGAAATCAATGGATATTGTAGTGACCATTTGTTGATGGTATTTAATGTTATTTTAGCAGGAGAGGTTCCTTTTCCAGCCCCATTAGCAGACAGCCTCCTAATTTTTTAAACATAAAAAGGGACAGGTCCACGCTTAAATATTTGGAGGCCTATAAGCCTCACGAATGTGGACTGGAAGTTGCTGTGCAAAATTTATGTGCCAGACTGACTAAAGTAGCACAATATATTATTTCACCAGCCCAGGCATGTTGTGCCATCCCACAGCATACTATGATGGATAACCTGAAAGTAATCTGAGAGGTTTTGACCAGCAGGGTACTACAGGTACCCTATTTACGACTGATCACTCTAAAGTTTCTGATGTTGTACCCCATGAATATCTCTTTGCCGCACTAAAACATTATGGAATTCCAGAAATCTTTCTAAATTGGGTTCACAATTTATATAAATATACCTCCACAAACCCGTGGTAAGCGGCAGGGTGGTAGACACATCAGAATCTTGAGAGGCATAAGGCAGGGGTGCCCTTGAGTCCCCTGTTTTATGTCTTTGCTATTGATCCCCTACTTAGGAAACTGGATATGAAGGGTGGGATTCAACATATCACATGCTTAGGTCAGCAGGATTCCCCAGTAGCTGTAGCTTAGCGAGACAATGTTACCATTATGATGGCTAATAAAGAGTCTGAAGAAAGGGTATTAGGTGGTCTCTGGGTTTTCTGAACTTTCAGTGTCAAAATAAATAAACAAAAAGTAGAGGCATAATAATATATGGGAGAGAGAAAACCTGACAGAACCTGACAGGTGGTCTGTGGGAGCTCTCAGAACCCTACAGAGGTTGGTAGTGGGGTACCACAGGGCTCGGTCCTGGGTCCAATCCTGTTTAATGCATACATATCGGACATCAGGGATGGTATAGGGTGTGAAATGAGTCTCTTCGCTGGATGACTCCAAGATGGGAGCAGTAGTTGAGGAGAAAGAGGGGAGGTTGGCCCTGCAAGAGGACCTGGACACCCTGGAAAGCTGGGCTCACACATGGAAATTAAATTTCCAATATCGCCAAGTGCAAGGTGTTGCATCTTGGTCGGGGAAACCCTAAACACAGGTATACCCTGGGAGGGAGGTGCTGGAAGCCTCAACAGGGAAAAAGACCTAGGGGTCATGGTGGATACATGTATGAATAACTCTGAGCAGTGCAGGAGAGCAGCTAGCAAGGCAAACAGGATGTTGGGATGCATCGTAGGGGATCACTTCTAGGAGCAAGGAAGTGATTCTGCCGCTGTACAATGGACTGGTTAGACCACACCTGAGTACTGTGTACAGTACTGGAGACCACACTTGAAGAGGGACATACAGCTCCTGGAGAGGTACAGAGGAGGGCAACAAAGATGATACGAGGGCTAGGGATTTGACTTACGAGGACAGACTTGAGGAGCTCTGCCTGTTTTCATTGAGGAGAGGAGAGATGGGGACATGATTGAGGTCTTCAAGTACCTCAAGGGAATACATAGGGTAAACATGGATGGGATCTTTAGACTAAAGCAGGAGGTATCACCAGAGGACATGGTTTGAAGTTGGAAGGTGGAAGGGTGAGGGGAAAGAGGAGGGGTTTTCACTGAGAGGGTGGTGGACCCTTGGAATGCACTGCCTGGTGAGCTGGTTCAGAGATCCACAAGGAGGGCTTCAAGAGAGGGTGGGACAGACACAGAAAGTGGATGTATCAGATGATGGCCTGTCCCAGGGGGTGGGGATGGATGATAGGGGTTTCTGGAGCACAAGGGATGGGAGGGTCTCGGCACCCAACTAAGGATCTAGGTTCGAGCAGACTCGATAGACCATAAGGCCTAATCTGCTGGCAAATAGTATGTTAGTATGTAACCCTTTTCAGGCATACAAATATCTTCCTCACCTATTAAGATTTTGAGTATCACTTTGGGACATCAGACCCTGCAATTACAAATTGGGAAGAGTGCATAAGTAAAGCAGAAGAAAAAATAAACAGATGGAGATCCTTCCTATGATTAAGAAAAACAAATTTATATGCTTAAATCTTTATCATCTCCTTGTTCTTATTAGTAAGTAACATATTTCTGCTACCTGTCAAACTTGAAACAAAAGTATATAACAGCACATTTAGACTACTATGGGTAGTAGATTAAACCATGTGAAATGATTAATTATGTATAGGCCAATTAAAGAGGGAGGGTTAGACATGTTTCACCCTGTAGTCTTCTTTTTTCCATTTTATATATTCTAATCTATTACCAGTAATTTTGGGTAAACAGCTGTTTGTCAACTTTCTTCAGGGCAAGAAGCGCTCCACTCTGGTATAAATGGGAGACACAAATTGGGTCTTTTAGGGCATTAGCCTCTGGGGCAACCCCACATTTAGTAGAGACATTCAAAAATTGAAACTTTGGAAGGTTTCCCTACAAAACATGAGGTATGAAAGGAAACTTATAAGAAAATCCTTTCGAAGAAGTATCACATACCCCATGCTTCACACTTCCAAATAACATTAGAACCAGTGATATCATGGCCCAGTTAGTTGAACTCTGAGTCCCACTAAAGGTATGGGACACTTTGTGGTTGTGTTGCCACGATCAGTTGAGCGTGAGGGTAACCACCAACATAAGGTGATAACAGAAATAATGTGTTTAAGGAAGAATGTTTAGATGAAAGTGAGACAATGGCCCATCTTTATTTTGAATGTTCCTGGAGAATTTTTGGGACTTGCTAGCTGTAGAGTGGGAAACAGCACAGTTCAAGAAAATGACATCTGATGTGTTAGTGTATGGTCAATTTGGGAAAGAATGGAACAGATTTAATAAGGGGACACTTAGGGTGGTGATGTCTGTAATTAAGTGGGTCATCTGGCAAGTAAGTTTGTCTTGCAGCAGAAAAATACCAGTCTAAAGGGTCTCACTGGAAGAATCACCACAGAAGTACAGGGTATATTTAAAAAAAGTAAAAGCTTCTCTCCGTAACAGATAATGGCAAGCTGGTGGAAATACTGGACTAAGGCTATAACAGGTTAAAACTTCACATGTTACTGGGTGGGTTAAGTATAATAATAGTGTGATCAGAGTGGTCAAGAATGTGTTTATTATAGGTAACTGTGTAGAAAACTGTTTGAGATATTTATTGTATTAATATTTTAGGAATCTTTTTCATTTTTTTCATTTGTTCTTTGGTAACGGGTAAAGGCACTAGACCAAAGGTCCTTTTCAGGCCTGACCGGACAAAAAACATACAAGAAAGCAGATTTATCTAATAAATAACTTTTTAACCTTTGTTTAAAAGTTAAAACAGAGGAGCAATCCTAACATCAAGTGGAAGTGAATTCCAGTACAAGGGTGCTGCTATTGAAAAGCTCTAGAACTTATTCTAAGCGAGACCTGGGGACAAAATATAGAGGGCCGTCAACCGATCTTAATATGGCTCTAAATTTTGGTTTGTAATATGAAATTTGTGTACGTATTTCACTAAGACTTGTGCAATAAGGAAGTGTTGAGTATCTTTTGGAGTGGTTTTATCATGTCCATTATGATTTCTTATATACAAAGATGAGATAATGATTGCGAATAAGTGGAATGTTGTATTTATGGATATTTATAATATCTGAAAATAAAAATTTCCCTACTCTTTTCAAGAAGTGCCATGGGATCTTTAATGTCCACCTGAACAACCACCAGAACAGGCAGATGGGACCTCGGTTTAAAGTCTCATCCAAAACACAGCACCTCAGGATTGCAGCACCCCCTCATGCTGCACTACAGTGTCAGTACTGGGATTTACAAACATACGAACATACAAATTTGCAGCAGATAAAGGCCTTACGGTCTATCAAGTCTGTTAGAATGTGCAGCTAGCAACCCTTATACTGCAGCTGCCCTCCCTCCCTCCCCTGACCCTCTCCCTCTTACCCTATCCCATCCCCTTTGAAGCAGTCCACTGTTCTACAGGGTACCACTTCCGCAGGAACGATTCCACCCAGACACCACTCTCTGTAAAAAGTGTCTTCTCATTTCCTTCCTGAACCTTCCCTCCAATCTGAGATCGTGACCTCAAGTGTCCCTACCCCTTAACTTGAATAGTCCCTCTGTGCCTGTCTTGTTTACTCCCTTCATGTACTTGAAGGTTTCAATCAGTACTACCCGTCTCTCTCTCCACCAGTGAGTACATGTTCAACTCCTCAGCCTGCTCACGTGGGTATGTCCCTAGTCCCTGCATCATCTTTGTTGCCCTGCGCTGCACCCCTCCAGTAACTTAATGTCCCTCTTCCAGGTATTGTTGCCAGTACTACATGCAGTACTCAGGTGTGGCCTAACCAGTGACCTATACAACGGCAGGATCACCTTCCTCTCCTTGAAGATATACCCTTGGCAATACAACCCAGCATTTTGTTGGCCTTTGCAGTGGCCTTCCTGCATTGTGCTGAGTTGTTCATTGAGCTTGTTATAATCACCCTCAGATCCTTCTCCTCCTCTGTCACGGCTAGCTGCCCCCAAGCTGGTAGCTCGCTTTTGGTTTATTGTCCAAATGCAGCCCTTGTTTTTGGCATTGAACCCCAACTGCCAGGTGTCTGACCAGGTCTCCCATTTTGACAGATCATCCTGCAACCCATGCCACCCTCCTAGGTCATCCACTACTGCTCCAACCTTGGTGTCATTTCCAAACAAACTGAACTTGCTCTTGATGCCCAATGAGATGTCTGATATGGACAACCCAAACAACATCGGTCCCAGCACTGAGCCTTGTGGCACTCCGCTTGTCACTGTCCTCAGAGATGAGAGCTCCCTCCCACCACCACCCTCTGCTGCCTTCCCTGTAACCAGTTTGCCCCTGCACCTGTTCCTGCCAGCTTACTATCCAGTCTCCACGTGGCACTAAGTCGAATGCCTTACTGAAGTCAAGAAACAGGACATCCACTGCATGGCCTTGTCCAACTGTCTAGTTACCCAGTCACAGTAATCCACCAAGTTGATCTGACAGGATCTGCCCATGACAAAAATATGCTGCCTAACGTCCTGCAGCCCATTGGTCTCCGGAAGAGACACCAGTCTCTCCTTCAGGATTGTCTCCATCAGTTTTCCCATGATGGATGTGAGGCTTACCGGCCTGTAGTTTCCCGTTTGTCTTTGGGACTGCTCTTATGGAGGGGTACCACATGAGCCATCCTTCAGTCCTGAGGTGCACTTCCTGAGACCAGAGAGGCACTGAACAGATCTGCCAAGTGTCCCACCACGATTTCTGCCAGTTCTCTCAGTACCCTAAGGTGAATGCCATCTGGCCCTGGCACCTTGTCCACCCTCAGTGCCCTCAGGCCCTCCAGTACCCTGCCCTCTGTGATTCCCCATCTGTCACCTCCTCCCCCTGAGCTTGACCTCCCACCCCCTTGGTAGTGCCCCTCCTTTCTCCTTAGTAAACACCAAACAGAAGTATTCATTAAGCGCTTCTGCCTGCTCTGCCCTGTTTCCACCCCATCCCTCTTAATCCTTACTATTTTGCCCTATAACTCCTTTTCTCCTTGACGTACCTTGGAATAATTTCTTTTCCTCTTCTTGATGCCTTGGCGCCAGCCTGAACTCCTTAGAGGCCTTGGCTGCCCTTACTGCCTTTGTCACCTCCTTTGATTCCTTCAGATAATCCTCTCTGTCCTCCCCTCCCTGTTTTTCTGAACCGCCTAAAGGCAGCTCTTTATTTCTTACTTCTCCATGACCCTTGCTCAACCAGCTAGGTTCCTTGGTCCTAGCTCTTTACTCTGGACCCTGATGCAGGTTTTGGTTGCCTCCTCAATCCCCAGTTTTATGACCTCCCACCTCTGGTTAGTGTCCATATGAGTTTGGATTCTGGTTAAATACCCTTTAACTACCTTCCCTATCCTCCCGAAGTTGGCCATCCTGAAATCCAACACTCTTGTACCTGTTTCTACTCCCTCCTTACCCATTTTCAATGTGAACCACACTGAGTGGTGGTCACTCCCTGCCAGTGGTTCTTCAATCCCAGCCCCCATAAACTCCTCATTTGCCAGTACGAGTTCTAGGGTGTTCCTAACCTGGTTGGCTCGCTGACCATATGCATTAGGAAGCTATCCTGGAATGTGTCCAGAAGTATCTGCTCCTTCTTATTCATGGTGGCTGAGGTACTCCAATCCACTCCAGTCAAGTTGCAGTCCCCACAATCACCGTATACCCTTTCCGCAGGCCCTTCTGATCTGTCCTGCTAGTTCCTTGTCTAACTCCTCTGTCCGAGATGATGGTCTGTACACTACTCCCATCCTGAGAGTCCTATGTTTGGAATCCTGGATTTGCATCCATAACGACTCTGTACTACCCTCCTCATGAACACACTTCCCAAGTTAACCCAAGTGCCTGGTGTGGGATAGAACCCACAGCGTTCTGATCTCCGCCTCAGAAGCGACTGTGCAATCTCCTGACCCACTGACATATAAGGCATTAATAAACCAGGAAAAGACTATTGGGCCTACTATTGACCCTTGTGGAACACCGATTACACAGGAAGTGAGGAAGATAGGGTACCTTGGAATTTGACAACCTGGGTGCAATTGATTTGGTAGCCACAGAAAGAGCTAACTGTTTGAGTGATCAAAACACATGGCTTCAGGTTTAAGGAGGAGCAGTTGATGACTGGTGAGATCAAAAGCTTTAGACATGTCTAAAAACATCGCATCTGTCAGCAGACCTTTGTCCATGGCCTGGTAAAGATAATCAGTAAGTGTAACCTAGGCAGCAAATGTCCCGAGGTGTTTTCTGAACTTGTGCTGACTAGTGGATAGAAGATTATGGAATTGTGTAATGAATGGTTTGTTGGTATACAGTAGCCACCACTTACAGCAGGCAGTCGGATACTGGGGACACTCACTTTCTCTGATTTTCGGTTATACTTTTCAATGTAAAATGTGTCCATATAGCAGATGTGCAAGCAGCCTTTAGCGTGTAGAGCACTGAAGTGTGCAAAACAGGAGCACATGCTGCCAACCGAAATTTAAAGAGGTGGGCCACTTTCAATTTCATCACAGCTGATTGCGGAGATTGTTAATTCGTGAGCAGCTGTCTTCTCAGATGTCAGTGCTTACTTACTGTATAAAAGGTATTCTTACCAGTTCTGTACTGCACGCCTCCTAGACGCTTAGATCTGATTCTAGCTAGAAAAGTTGAAATCATCAATGAGGTTCAGTCGCTCCCAAACTTAACACACACAATTTGACTGCTCATTTCAGGCTACCAAAGTCAACCATCTCAGACATTTTAAAGGCGAACAAAGAATACTTTCACAATGGCACCTGAACCAAAATCCTGACTGCAAGAGGGAGCGAAAAGGAAAAGGTGGTGACATTGGGGAGGCTCTTCTAAGTCGTTTATTAATGTAAGTGACTGCAAGGCTATGATAAGTGTCCCTTTGCTGCAACACAAAGTCAAGTAGCTTGCTTAAGCCACAGGCCATAATTTTACACATACAGATGGCTGGCTTCAGCACTAGAGGACCCAAAACAGCACTGGTTTTCCACAAGGCCCATGGGGGAAAGCTGAATGCTGTTACAGCAGCTGACTGGTGACTAACAGTGCTGTACAGAAACAATAAGACAGCAAGGATGATAAGCGAGATTTTTATATAACCACATATTTCAAAAGAGGGATTAAATAGCTGATTTTAATACACTACTATGTACAGTACACTGGTTTGGGATGCTTGTAATTTGACTGTGAGGCACTGTGTGGCACTAAAGCATTAAAACAGTGCATGAGCTTACTGTAAACACATGTACTTGGGTCATTTCATATAAAAAACAAACAAACAAACGAATGAATACCAAGCGGCTTTTGGTAGGACATTGGCTATACTGAACAAACTGGCAATTTTCAAAAGCGGACGCTATAACTGGCTGTTTTGCAAGCATTAGGAGACAAGATATAGGTATGTAATTACCAATATATGGGTTAGGGGTCCTTTGTAGATTGGGACTACAGTGACTTTTTATTGTTTAATTACAGATATCAGGCAACTGGCTAGAGGTAAGCAAAAGGATAAAAGAGAAGCAATTCTTTTGGATATCTCTGGCACAGTAGCTTTAAGAAAACTAGGTAGAACCACCCCTCAACACCTTTTTCATCTATTTTAGATAACAGTTGAAGCACCTCATTAACAGTGACCACTCTTAGGTGGAGGGTACTTTACTGACACGACTCCAAGGGACTGCAAGGAGGGTGTGGGAAGCTATAAAGGTAGGGCTTGAGATTGCAAAGGCCTTCCTTAAATGAGCTGGTAGGGAGCCGAGGATCAGAATGGGAGTCCACTAAAAGCAAAAGATATCATACTCAGCAAGGCTAAATAAGAGACTGAATGGTAAAAGTGTACAAAACACACTTTTTTGTTCCAAGCAAAATAATGTGGCATTAGAAGGAACAGGGTAAGGCATGTCATTAATGCTAAAGAGAGGCTGTTAACCTTTGGGGAAATCTCTTATTAGTTCTCAGACATTGTCATTGTGAGCCTACCCCAAGAGGTGGAAAAAATCTTAGGCCTCCCTAATCTTTTGAAAACATCAGACCTCCCATAGAAACAAAACCATGTAACACTCTACCCTGTGTACTAGAAAGAATGTAAAATGACATTGAATAAATGAGGGGTTTATTCACCTGGGACTAGATCAGGTAGATCACTATTGTTACTTGGGAATTGTTTTTGATGCTCAAATGTCTTTCCATGTCCATGTGAATACATTAGTAGATAGGGTGAATAGAAGAATAGGAGCCTTATTAGGACAACAAAATGTTTGGGAAAGGATGCTCGAAAAATTGTGGCAGAGCAATTAATCATGCCTATGTTAACTTATGGTGATCTTGTATATCCTACAGTAAATACACAATTAATTAAAAATTAGGGTACAGTATAAATAGGCTAAATATGTATTACAGAGTAATTTTAGAACCTATCACTGTGTATTACTGTCCCAACTGCAATAGCAGTCTTTAGATATTAATTGTATTAGGTCATGGCAAAATTAATATACAAATATCATGTATTTTTCCAAGCCATTATATAAATACAACATTATTCGTAAACAGAGGAAGACTGATAGGTTCATAAGGACAGTCCATGTAGAAAAAATTGATATTCTTAAAATTCAGAACAGACACAGGAGCGAACTTTGAATTATCAAGGCGACAAAATATTGGAATAATTTGCCATATATAGTTCAGACCTCACCTTCATTAGGACTATTCATTCAGAGGATAAATTAAATAAATCAGTTTAGGTGTATATGTAGATAGCTGGTAGCACTTTAGTACCTGCATGTAAAATAACATATCATGGAATGATTTAATAATGTATGTTGTTAGTTTTGGGGTTGTATGGTTGTTTTGTTGTTTCAATGGCTTGTAAATGTGTTATGTGTATGTGATTTTTTTCTCTGTTAACAATAGGACTGTCTTGTAAACTGGATTTTGACCTAAATGACACTACCCTGTATAAAACAAAAGTTTTACTACTACATTTACATTCAGTTTTTCAGTCTCTTCATATCAAATATCAACTACTCAAAATGTAAGGCAGCAGTGCAGTTACTGTAAAAATATTGAACCTATTCAGATTATTCTCAGACATTCTGAACACATTTAACATCATTTTCTTGTGGTAAGCAGCTACAGATTCTGTACCTCCTCTTGACAAAGCTCAAACGAGCAAAGCGCCGTGGCTGCTGGGTAACGTTAACCTGGCATGTGGATGGATATATCACTGTCTCTGTTGTCCCCCTCTAACCATTTACCCACACAGCAGTATAGCGCGGTGGTTTAAGGCTCTGAGCTGCAAACCTGTAGACCTGGGTTTGAATCCCACAGTCCCCACTTGCACACTGTGCGACCCTGAGCAAGTCACTTAACTTCCTTGTGCTCCCAGGTCACACCTGTAAACAAGCTTTCAGCTTAGTGTGTCTCTCCTAGTAAAAAAAAAAAAATGTGGCAAGGTAGCTGTGAATTTATGATACCTTTTGAATAAACCCTCTGACATTACATGGACTTATGAGTTGGTTCTTACTTAAATGCCATGTTGCCTCTGGAGTGCAGCAAGTTTTGGATGGTTTGTCAGAGATTTGGGCTAACCAAGCCTCAGTGTGCACCCACCTGCACCCGTGAGCGCTGTCGTTGCTTTGTTCTTCAAGTCTTGTCAGACCAACCTGACAGTATTCTTTGACTGGGTAACTAAGGAGTAGATATGATACAAACAGTGTATTCATTCAGCTCAGAATTCAGCTCGATGCCACACAGATGGTTGCTGAAGACACTAGAGGATCTAGGTGCAGTAAAGGGAATAGTTAGCCTGGGTGGGTAAATGGTTAGAGGGAGACAGCAGACACAGTGATAATCAGTCAAACTCAGGGAGAGAGGTTACTAGTGGGGTGCCACAGGGTTCAGTTCTGGGACCAGTCCTTTTAATATGTTCAACAACAATGCAAGAGAAGGAATTCAAGGTAAGATGTGTCTCCTTGAAGATGACACTTAGCTCTATGGTAGGGTAGACAGTGAGGAGGGGAAAGGAGTTGCAGAGAGAGCTGAAAAGGTGTGAGAGGTGGTCCAAGGTTTGGCACTTGAAATTCAATGCTAAGAAGCACAAGGTGATGCATATAGGAACAGGTACCATAGAACGGAATACTGGATGGGAGGGGTTAAGATGAGCACTACTACTGAGGAAAGGGACCTGGGAGTCACTAGTGACTCCCATAAACAATGTAGCCAGGCCTACAGCAAGACAAACAGGATGTTGGGGTGTACTGGGAGGGATTTAGACAGCAGCAAAGGGCTATTACTACCTGTCTATACATTACTGGTGAGGCTACACTTGGGAGTACTACGGCCAGTGCTGGAGTCCCCATCTAAGGAAAAGACAAGGACAGGCAGGAAATGGTGCAGCATAGAGTAACCAAAATGATTTGTGGCCTGCAGGAAAGATCCTAAGAGGTTCGGGCTTAGGGCACTGAAACACATACTGATGGAGGCCAGAAGGGAGGGGCAAATGATAGAAACCTTCAAGTTCCTGACAGGAATGAAGAAGGTAAACTGCAAGGAACTATTCAACAGGAGTAGTGGATCTAAAACACGGGACATGAATGAAAGCTGGCATGAGGGAGAGTCAGGATGGGCGTGATGAAGTACCATTTTAAAGACAGAGTGCCAGCTGAGGCATGAAACAGCCTGCTGGCTGAGGTGGTGGAAGCCAAGACCATCACCCGGCTTCATACATGGTTTGGACAGAGTTAAGGACTCAGTTGTGACTGAGGGAGTAGCAGTAAGGCTGAAAACATGGGAGAAGGGTAGCAGAACCCCCCACTCAGATACTCTGTCTCAGGGTAGCTTAAGGTTTATGGGCAGACTAGATGGGCCAAGGATATTTTTCTGTCATTTAATGTATTTCTGCATAGCTGTGTAATTATTTTGTATTTCTGTATTTAAACCCTATGTTCCTTTTCCCAGGCCACACCAGGATATAAGCTCTGCCTCAGTGTGCTTTCCTGGCCGAAATGTCTGAATAAATTCTACATTATAACAAGTATACTTCTCATTTCTCTTTTAAGCTTTTATCCACCCTTACCAATAAATGCAGGCCTTTGGACGTCCCTCCCCAACAGCTTTCCAGCCCTGACACCACTTGATGATTCAGCGGTGCGGGGCAAGTAGGCCAAACGGGTGTCAATGTGTCACCGATAGGGATTATGTCCCAGGTTTTCCTCCTACTCTCAGACATCATTCTGCAGCCTCACACAACATGCTGAAGGTCCACAACATCTCTGTGGAGGAGACCACACCATGGCCAACAACAGGGGTCACTTTGAGGGCTGAACAAAGCACCTCCCCAGATCAAGACTATTGTTGTTGGCAGGACACCAACTCAGGGTTACCTGATGAGGGAGCTCGTTCTCAATTCAGGGTCCCCTGCATGAATGGAAGGGGAACTTGTTTAACCAGGAGAGGCACACTAAGCTGGAACTTGTTTCCAGGTGTGGCCTGGGTGCACAAGAAAGTTAAGTGACTTGCTCAGGGTCACAGAATATGAAAGTGGGGGCTGTGAGGTTCAAAGCCAGGTCCCCAGGTTTGCAGCTCAGAGCCCTAAACCACAGCACTATACTGCCTCCACATGATATGATGCCTCCTCCTGAACGATAGCATGACATGCTACTGCTGGGTTGGTCCCAAACTCCTCATTTCTGTAGTTAATATGTTTATTGATTTTCAGACATTTAAGACAGGCAAAGAAGTGTCAGTGACTGGGTACATATGCAACAGGATAATTCAATACAAGAGTACCACTGGCATGTGATTTACAACAGTGTATTATTTGGGCGAGTGCTAGCCAATGCTAGTTCCAGTGAAACCTGGTATAAGATGCAATACCCTATGTGTAAGGGTAACATATCTGAAACATAAATCATTTAGTTGTGGTTGTAGTACCCAGCTGGAGAGGGTCTTGCCCCTCCCAGGCCGGTGAAAACTGTGGGCAACCAGTCTTGTGGGAATTTCTGTTTCTGTGGCAGTTTGTAAGTGAGAATCTTATGCCATTCATAAAAGTTTTGCTGGGAGTGTGGAAGATTATTAGATCTGGTGTGGAGCAGGGTTCTGGTAACATTCACAGTCTATGTGCAAGAGAGAAACAAAGACTACCTCTGTGTGGCGTGGGGTCGATTCAGTGGGCTAAGTGGTTTGAGTCCACGACTCTCAGAGATCTCCCTTTCCCCACACATTCTGCAGCAGCGAAGAAACAGTCTGCAGAGTTGTTTGGGTCATGGTGGTGGAGCTGATCAGGGCTCGAGTCCTGGGTGTTGGGAAGTGATATCAGATGTGCAGCAGATCTATCTTCAGGGCCAGAGGTTCCTGAGGTAGGGAGTGGGATCTGTGTTGCAACAACTGCAGTCCAAGAAACCATGACAGTTACAGTCTTTTGCATTTGTTGGTGGATGGGCAGATTGGATGATCCCTGGCTGTCTCCTGCTGGTGTTGCCATTCTTGGTGCTTGTTCCTCTGCCGGGTCAGTGGGTTGGTGGTCTCTCAGAGAAGTGGAACAAATCTGTTCCTGCCAGGATGTCAGAACGGTATTCTTCTGTATCCGCTGAGTCATCGCTATGACTGTCACTACAAGATCTGACTGGTGGTGTGGGGGAGGCTGGATCCTTTTTGACTTGGTTCTGTTTCAGTTCTTTCACGTAACCTTGGGTGGAGCCAGTGATTGTCCTCAAGTGGTTGCCATGGGGGTGAGCTTTGGGTCTGTTGAAGTTTTAAGGGTGTGGTGTCCATCAATTGAGCCTTGGAGGAGGAGAATGGAATGGCTATGGGGTCTGCTACAAGAGTACCATGGGCTCAGAGGACCAGAGCTGGCTGATATAGGCCTGAGCTGCCTCTGTGGTACTCAATGTAAGAGGTACTCCATTGTAGGTAAAGTGAAGTTGAGCCGGTACGGAGGTGGAAGAGGATCCCCAGCCAATGTAGAGTTTGTCTTACCTCTGTGTAGGCCCTGTGTTTAGCTGTAAAATTCCTTTGAAAACTCCTGAAATATCATTATTTAATGCTCCTGCCATTCAAGTGAGCCCAGTTCTCTAACCCTCCTTATAATACCCTTTTGCCTGAAAGCAGAATCATTTTGTTAAGATAGGTCAGGGGCTGATCTCTTTTAAGTGGTGGAGCCAGCAACCGATAGGCTGTACGCCGAACCGAGATTTCTCAGTAGTTTTAGTAAGGTTGGGAGAATGCGCACAGAAAACCTACTGTGTCCTCATTTCTACTTTCTCTGCAAACCCCACTAGCGTAGGTTGTTCTCATGCCCACAGTTTTCAGAATTGCCAATTTTGTCCTATAGCAGGTATATGAGTTTGACCTGATCCTCAGGTGAGCCCAAAAGAATGACAGAATTGTTTACTTTAAGGCTCTGTTTATCTGCAGCATTACCCTATGTTGCCAGCTTGGTGACAGCCTGGGTACTGGTCCTGACTGCTTACTGAATCTTCTATTTTATTTAACAGCTGCACGAACATCTGTTCCATGTGCTCGAGTGAGGGAGTCGCCATCTCAGTTGCCGCACTGCACTGGTAGGCTACACTGAGAGGAACTGCCATCGCCGCTGCAACGGATCCGTAAGTACTTTCTTAAAAGTGCAAACACCGCTCAATGTGTCTGAGTTTCTGCTACTCAGTGATGTTGGTGTGTTCAGGGTTTTAACGATGGATGCTATTAGATTAGGGCTGGGGAAAAAGGAATCAAGTGGCCATGTTGTCCATGGTTAGACCACTCCCTTCTGTACTTCTTGTTTCTAAGGTCCCCAAAAGAACTGCTAAAAACAAACAAACTCATAAACTTGACATTATCCATTCAGATTCAGACATCATGCTTTCATGTCTAGGTCTGCTTGTCTCTACTAGGCTTAAGTCTTCTGTTAGAGGCACCTTGATTAACCACATATCCCTCAAGCAAGATTTTTATAATTCTGCAGCACACGAAAGAACAAAGAATACCAGTTATGCTAAAGAAAATGCTGTATATTGAAAGGTCTGCAGCACTTTCCTTTATGATGTCAGTGACAGATTACAGCCACTCAGTAAATTTCTGACACCCAAAGTTTTTATAGACTAACCCCCAGTCAGATGCACAGCACACACACACACACACACACATATATTATATATATATATATATATATATATATATATATATATATACATACACAGGTTATTCACCTGTAACAGGAGTTCTAGGAATGGTATATGTTGTTCATCCACACTTACTGGCAGGTTCCTTGCCGCTTTAAATCTTGCGGAAGGTCTTCAAGCTGGCTCCTCACACCTACCCGTGGTAAAACTCTCGCTCTGCCCCATGACGCCAGATCTTCCTTACCGCTTGGAAGCTCAGGTTCCTCCTTTGCACTCTGCATTTTAGGCCTGGATCCAAACTCTTCAGTTTACCCGAACTAATCTTAAAATTTACAAGACTTTGGTCTTTATCTTCCTCGCGGCTGCAATGGACAAATCGACTCCCGGACTTTGTCGGTGCCCCGTGGGCAGAAGATGTCCTGACTGATCCGCACTCCACGTATGTGTACTGCCTATTTGAGCACACTGCA
The DNA here is from genome assembly GCA_016271365.2 of Neoceratodus forsteri. Classification (NCBI taxonomy): domain Eukaryota; kingdom Metazoa; phylum Chordata; order Ceratodontiformes; family Ceratodontidae; genus Neoceratodus; species Neoceratodus forsteri. The sequence continues at coordinate 1,084,934,224 of CM057454.1, read as the reverse complement.
GGACTTATACTTCAGCAAGTCCTCGGCCAGTCTTAGAGGATCGCGCTGCCAGATTGCAACTTGGGTGCCCTGAGAAACGTTATCCTCCGGTCAGGTCGAATTGAACAACATATCCATGTCCCTAGAAAAATATATATATGTATCTTTTTGGGGGATGGGGATATTTGGTAGAAAGGATCAAACTGGACTTCATTTACAAAAGCTAATGAAGTTCTGTTTCTCTTAATGAGACAGTCATCTGCCCAGATAGGGTAGTTTCCTATCTTTGCATTTCTCAGTCCAGTTGTTCTCATCATCAGAAGCAAAAATAGACAAAACTAGCCATAATGCCACTGGTTTCATTAAAAGCTGAAGGATCATGATGGTGTCTGTCAGTTTTGAGTTTAAAAGGGTATTGGGGCCTACTATGGGTCAGGAGGGTTACACTGCCTGTCCAAGCTAGCTAGGTAATATACTGCTGAGAAATATGTATTCCTTCAGGAGCACAACCATTTCATATAAACGGTCCTGTCATTTCTGCTGTCACAGCACTACCTTCATCAGTGAATTGGGATACTTTGCCTTCAAGATGTGAACAACAGTTTCACTTCTCAATAAACCTTGCCACATTACGTCTGAAGTGACAGCGGAAAACAATGACATCAAACACAGTGGAATCCTTCAAATCAGCTTGACTTGACAGTATTGAGCAATGTGGCTGACAGATGGCAGACAAGTAATTTCTGCACCTAGTTTCACTAAGACAAGTCAGTTTACTGAATCATACCTACAATATTCTTTATAAAATGGGTTTACGTAAAAGGTGAAAAAAAACTCCAAACCTTATGCACATAGGATGTAAGAACACCAGGGCAGAGTACAGACTTGGGAGAGGGAGGTCACAGTCTCAGAGGAAGACAAAGACTTGGAGATACCAATTACAAGTGCCCTAAAACCTTCAACACACTGTGAAAAGGCAGTGGGGAAGGCAAACAAGATGCTGAGCTGCATATCAAGGGGTTCTTCAGCAGGAAGAAAGAGGTCATTCTGCCCCAGTACAGATGGTACGGTCTGCATCTGGATACTGTGCAGTACTGGAGCCCTACCTATCATAAGAATAACATAAACCAGATGGAGGCAGCACAGAGGAGGGCTACAAAGCTGGTTCAGGGCAGCATGATATCCGATATGAACAGGGGCTGGGGAACCTGAACATGTGCTCACTGGAGGACAGAAGAGAGAGAAAGGAGACATGACCAAGACATTTAGATAATTTAAAGGCATTAGCAAGGTCGACACAGGGGATCGATAGTGAGAACAGAAAAAACAGAGGCACAACTACAAATAGGGAACTTAAGCATAGATGGGATTAATTATTTATTAGATGTAAAATGTTAGTGATGTTTAGATGTATTTTTGATGTTTCTGATTTTCATGATGTTTTTCTGCTGTATGGTGCCCTGAGCCTTCGGAGAAGAGCACCTTAAACAAATTCAATCTATTACTACTACTACCACCGCTGGGGCAGGAAGGAGGCTAGAAGGCACTTCTTCACTGAAAGGGTGGTGGCAGGATGGAAGTCACTGCCAGACAGGGTAGTAAATCACAGTACAGCTGGGGTGTTTAAAGAGGTGAGATAGATTCAAGTGGAATGTTAGGGTGTGAGGGAAGAAGCGGTGGGAGCAACATGTGGCATCGCCAGGGGTTCGCACTAAGCAAACTCGAAAGACCTTCGGTGCTTCTTCACTTAGCCTTTCATATGCCTGTGAGGCTCATCAGATTGTTCTATAACTAAATGTGTTTGAGAGGGGTGTGGCGCGCTGTACCCCACCCCACCCCGGCAGGTCTTCAGCCTGACAGTCCAGAACACTGCTGCCCGTCTCTTCAAACACTTAGAAGTGTGATTGCATCAGTCCTGTTCTTTGCTACCACCACTTACTCTCCATGTTTTAAGATCCAATTCAGAACTGCACTAATAGTATTTTAAATCCTTCATGTGTCTGACTTTGGCTCCTGCTGTTCTACCACTACTCCCACTTTTGCACCTCCTCTGCAACTCTACTCCCTGTTCCTTCCCATGACCTACCCACCTTTGGTGACAGTCTTTTCACTGCAGCCCATCCATCTGGAACAGCAGTTCACGCTCTTCTTCCTCACTGACTCATCCCTTTGAAACCTAGGTCTCAAAACTCATCTCTTCTTCCTTGCTTTCAACTCTTTTCATAACCACACTGCTAGGATGGCTCCTGGTTATAAAAGAAGTTTACCATTAAAAGGGAGTACAGTTTGTAGGGCAGGCATTCCAGAGCAAGCAGCAGAGCCCAGACTATTAATCAGCCTGGCAGTTATAGTTCTACTTGGTTCTTCAAAAGAAATCCTACTTTTATCTGGTACTACTGCAAACCACTGAGCTGCTAGCTTGGTAGGAACTGTCACTCCTTTCCGTAACCCCCCACACACACACACACACACGCTGATATCACCAGTGAAATTAGCCAGCAGGGTGTTTCAATACCTGGTGACAGCTGAACTGGTCATGAGACCTATACACAGCCTCAGAATTACCACAGGACCACATAGACTAGTAAATCAGAGCAATTGTGATTTTATAGGAAGAAGCCTGTAATTTGATGCAATTGCACTTTATGACATACGTCTCTCCTGTGAACAACTGTTGCATTCTCTGTTTTAAAATTGTAATGACTGTTTTAAACTGTCAATCAATAAATCTTCTACTACTATATTGGAGCATTAAAAGCTCATATTAGCACTTGCCGAACTGAATCTCTAGTAGTTGTTCTGTGTTCATGATGTCAGTTGCGGGGATTCTGGGATGCTGCTTGAATGACTACTATCATAAAATTCCAGGGTAAGAAGTCAGCAGACTCAACCAGGTAAAGTTGAATAAACAACAAGAAAGTAATAAAAATATTTTTCTGTACTAAAAATGCAAATCAGGACACTGGTGTGAGGCTCAGACATGAACATTCCCTTTAAAGAAAACCAGATTGAAGCAATATTTGACAGTGGAGATCTGGTCATGCAGGTGCATGCATGTGTGACTTTGTGGTTGGACAACTGTAATGCTCTATGCCTGGGCTTGCCTGGAATATTAGGTAAGCGCCCACAGTTGAAGCAGGACGCATCAGTCAGGCTAATAAAATCTACCAATGTTTAAGAACATACTGTATCACAACCTGCTGCCTAATCAGCACTGGCTACTCGATTACGTGGGGAGTCACTTTCAAGGTCTTGGGTTTGACCTTTGAATCCCTGAATGGATTGGGCTGCCACCATCTCCACAGCCTCCTTGTTCTGTATGCCCCAAGCCACCACCTGTGTTTCAGTGTCCGACAACTTGTCTGTCTCCAGAACTCATTTAAAATCCGCCCCCCAACCACAGCAGAACTCTTTCCTGCCATCTCCTCTATCAGCAGTATCACTGGAACATTTTAGGTCAGATTTACAGCCCACCTTTTAGCCTGGCCTTCACAAAATGTGTTGTTTTAATTTGACTGTTTTCTTCTTTTGTATCTTCTTTTTATTAAAGAAATTAAACAGCCACAACATACAGCATCCTTGTTTTCTAGCATTAAACAGTCAATGACATCTTATACATTAGAAAAACTTGCTAAGATTCAGCTGTCTACAAAACATACAGTAGATTTTAACAATTAAGAATGAAAACAAACATATCAGATATGCATTATTTCATTCAAGCATCAACAACTCAATAACATATTCTTCTCTTTTCCATGCCAGGGTGCATTCCCTCCTATAGGTGGTGCAATATCCTCTTTAGACTTCTGTGTTGCAAGCTACTGTGCCTGTAAGGTTCTCTTTCTCTTCTCATATCCTATCAGGCTCCTCCTTCCCTCAACAGCTGCGCTTCCACACAGGCAGGGCATCCAAAAATGTTCCCCATTCCAACATGACTTTTCAGTTTTTCTTTTTAATATATGTTAGCCTATCCACTGTCAACATTTGAATCACAATGTTTCTCCACTGATCTAGAGTAGGTGTATTACATGATACCCATGTATTTTGAATGCCCTGCCCTAGCCATCCCCAACAGGACTCTAACCCAGTACGGTACAGGGTCCATTCACCCTCGTTCCTATCTTCCACCCCAAAATGTAGTGACAATGGGGAGAATGTTATATGGCCCCAAATGTGAGATATCACCTGTGCAATACTCTTCCAATAGCTTTGCAAAATATGACATTCCCAAAATAATGAAAATAGGCCCCTTTCTCTGTGGCATCTTCCACACATAGGGATGAAATTTATGAACGACACTAGGTGGACAGTATACTCTATGTAGGAACTCATATCGAGCCTCTTTAAATTTATTGCAAATTAGTAACCCCATGTAAGAGTCCAATATAAGTTGCCGTTTCCTCCATCTCTCTCCCAGGTGAGTTTCCACTGTTGTTTTACTCTTCCTGTTTGGTCTGGGAAGAATGACCTATCCGATTTAGCCATCCGGCCAATCAAGCCCTTGGCAGTCTTCCTAGCCTATACATCTCCGATTCCACCTCTGCCAATTTAGAAGTAGCTGGCATTTCCTCTGGAGTGTTCTAACAAAGGCTCTCACCAGCAAGAACCTAAAAAGTGATCTCTTGGGACCTGGAGAGTTGGTTGTACATCATCAAAGGATGCCAAGCTCTCCCTTCCATATAAATCTCCACACATCATTTCCTTTTCTCTTGCCAGATCTTAAACCCAGGATCTTCCAGGCCTGGTAAAAACCAGGTTCTGTGCTCTGGGGACTAAAAGAGTCTGCTTGGTGAGTGCCCTCTTTGTGCTTAATCTTTTCCCACCCTCCAGTACCCAAATTGCCAAGGGACTAGGCACCAAGGTTTGTTTATAAGCCCTCCTCCCACCATTTGCCAGGTAAGCCAAAGTTGTCCTGGGCACCCTAGCCTTCTGGTGCAAGCCTAGCTAGCCGCTTGTCCTGTATTCACCCAGTCTTGAAGGTATTTCACCGAGTGGCCAGACAGTAGCCCTGTATGTCCAGGAAACCAAGCCACCCTCTCTTTGTCATATTTCAGCCTTGCTAGGTTCATTCAGGGTCATTTCCTTCCAGATGAATTCAGTGAAGCCTTTTTTCCAGCTTTTTAAGATCTGTCCTTGTTGGGCCCATAGGAAGCATTTGCATTACATATGTAATTGGGGTAGAATATTCATTTTATTAAATTTATGCGTCCCAACCATGAGATAGGTAGAGCTCTCCACCTCTGCAGGTCCCTCAGAATAATCTGAAAGTGGCGTGTCACTGTTTTCTGAGCACTCCAGGTCCTGTGGATGGGGTGCCATACTAAAACAAAAATGGATCTGCCCTAAATATTTCTGATATGTTACACTCTGATTCTAATAATGCCTGTGTCTATTATGTTCCCTATGAAAAAAAGCATTTCACTGTTTAACTGAAACAACACAATGTAAAATAAACTTATCTGCCTTAATATCAAGAAAATAATTTTATTTATTTAGTTTTTACTGACCACGTAAGCACACTAGAAAATTACAATTTCTACTTTCAAGTACAACACCGGAGAGTTACAGAGTAAAGCAATGAGACAATCATATCACAGAAACGAAACACTGAAGAGTGCAAGGTTAAAGGAAGGCCAGGTGGCACACATTATACAAAAATAGAACAACAAATGCAGGGTCCATTAATTGTGCAAGAGGTGGTTTAGTGTCAGGAAACACAATGCCTATACTAAACAGCATGATAAGATCACATGGAGTGCCATTTGCTGTTTGAAAGCTTGCAGAAAATATTCCACCGCTGAAGTGTCTCACTACAGTTAAAAGCATCAGCTGATATTCTGTTTGCTAAACTATGTAAAACTAATATTTATAAAACTTTTTAAACAAACGCATTTATAGGGCTCCCATTTTGTAACAACACTGTTCAAGTTTACATGGGAAATTGTGTGTTTAAACTTGCACTCTGTGATATGAAGTGGATCAATTAAATCACAGCATACCAATAACCCTTCTTTTTTCTCCACAAATTATTAAAGATGATACTTTGCCCTCCCCAGGGCTCAGTGGCAGTGCATTAGTGAGCCACGTCAGGGAGGCTGTGGAGTGGAAGCAGCTGCTGTCCAGCAGTGTAGCGCTTGGAAGGGTTGGCAGCAGGTTCTGCACTGCAGGGACATCTGCAGGAGGGTCAGAGCTTATCTCCCTGTAGTGCACCATGAACGACAGTGTAGAAATGGCTCTCACTCATGATACAGGGCGGAAGGAGGGACGTGGCACAGTATGTCCCAAATCTGGGGTATATCCTCGCAAGAGGGGTCAGGACCCTCATGCTGATAGAGGAGGACTAGTCCTGACCTGAACAAACACAACACTGGAGCAACAGAGAAACAACGGGTGCACAGGAACAGTCAGAGGGACAGCTTGAATTCAGCCCCCCAAATGAAGAGCTAAACAGAGGCTTGAAATGCTGGGGTATTTTGCTGTAGTCTTGTTCAAATAAATGTGTTTTGGGTAGAAGCCTTCCTCTGACTGTTCTGTGCACCCATTGTTTCTCTGTTATACCTGCAAGGGAGGTAGTTGGCTGGGGTACAAAAATCTATATGGAGAACAAAAGATGTGACTCTGCCCTTCTGTTTTATACAGGCGACCCTACCTGTGGAGAAGATGAGAACTGTGTTGTCCCAGAGTCCGTGTTCCTTCAGAGCCTCAGTCACATTGCCCTACAACCGTCCATCACGGCTACCATCCCTGCAAAGTGCCGTCTGTTCTTATCTTGAATAAAACTATACGGTTCCAGGTATTTCTCAGGGACTTGCAGGGGTGCATGCACAGACTGGAAGGCCAGGTAAAGAAAGAAAGGCTGGAGGAAAAAAAGCACAGATCTCCTGAAATGTACATCTGAGTAACACGTAGGTACAACAAGACTTTAACAGGAAACCAAGGTGTGTTGAATCTATGAACAAAATACAGCTCCACCTCGGCTGATACCAGCATTCAACAGCCAACCAGGGGTTCTTTGAAGACCAAGACCTCAGAGTCCCCTCTATTGATACTGGTGAAATTCAGATACCAGCCGGGGGGATACTGAATCCAGTCTCAGCACATGGAAGGCTCAAAGATTGAGGATCACAGTGGCCACAGGTGGATCATACTGTTAGTTATAGCTTTAAAGGTGGATACAAGAGTACAAGAACTGAGTGGGCAGATTGGTAATTGTGATGATAAAGCACTAGCAGGGGACTGGATCCAGGGATTATATTTGCAAATTGGAGATCGGGTGGGGGAGCATGTGATTTGTAGAGGTATTGTACAACTGGGAACTTGGGTTATTTTTACAAGCGTGAGTTATATTTTTCTAAACAATTTGACAATATTTTCAATCTTTGTATGCGGTTCATCCCCACACTCTCCATTCTCATTACCGACAACTGAAACTTTAACCAGCTCAGGTTAGCAACAGCTAACTGGTGTCTATAGATATTGGCTACAATGTGAAACAAAGTATAAAATACCATGTTTTGTTACATTATTACCTATTAAACACAGTAACAGCAGATCTGAAGTTAATGCAAACGTGACCTTAAGCAGTTGCCACTGAAACAGTCTGCTGAACCTGATGTGCTCCCACTGTAGGAACACAAAGTTCCACTAGATGGCACCAATGTGTTTTTTTGTTTTGTTTCGTTTTTCTCCTGTTTCCTGTATGACACTAATATTTTTTCTAGTCTTATTTTTAGAATTTGTGTACATGAAAGGCACACTGAGCTGAAGCTCATTTCCAGGTGCCTCCCAGGAGCACAGGGAGGTCTAGTCCAATGCAACTGCCTCAAAGGATGCCGAACAGGAGCACTTGGATGACAGTGGGCTCAGGAAGGGTTAGAGCGGTCAGGCAGAGGCACATGCCAGATCCTATTCCACTCAAGAACTCATATGCCACACTGGCAAGCGAGGACAACAAATAGAGGTACCCAGAGAAGTGGAAGGAAAGGATGTGGAGATTAGCCAGGAGGTGACCTCAGCGGGAAAGCAGTGGACCCCAGAGGAGGAGGAAGCGAATCCTGGTGGGGACTCCATCATAAGAGGATCCAGCTAGGAACACAGGAGGGGGAGGACAGGGAGGAGGTGCCTACCAGGTGCCAGGCATGGAGGGATGGGAAGGAAGATCCTGGGGATCACTGGGAAGGCAAGACAGGAGGGTGAGCTGGATGTCATTATCCACCTAGGTACTAATGACCTGGCAAATGGGAGCCAAAGGAAGTTCAGGAAGAGTTTAGGAAATTGGGAGGGTCTCAAGCAAGTAGCTACTTCTGTCACTTTCTCAAGTACTACCTCACGAGAGAGCAAGGAAACATAAGTGCATGCACCAGGAACTTTAACTCATGGTTGAAGAACTGGTGCTGTAGAAGGGTTGGATTCATTGGTGACTGGGGACCCACCTGGAGGATGGAGGTTTGTTCAAGTCTGATTGCCTGCATCCATCCTGGAGGGAATCCAAGCACTCAATGATAAGTTTAAATGCTACACTGACAAGCATTTAAACTAGCAAAGGGGTGGCAGGCCAGCAAGGAGGGTACCTACTTGCTCATCCCCCACAGCTAGCAGTGGAACCAGTGAACCAGAGGAGTGGCTATCTCTGTAAAGCAGTGTGCAAAGATGGAGATTAGTGCCCAAGAGGTGGATAGAGCAGAAAAGGGCAAAATTCAGCAGAAGGGCAGACAGCAAGGAGAACCAGGTATAAAGGACAACCAAGGAAGGGCTGGAGTAGAACAGTGAAACAGTCTAGGGAGGTCAAATCATGGAAAGCCATGTGTGCAAATGCCAGGAGCCTTAGCAACAAGATGGAAGATCTGGAGGCTGTCATGGTGCAGACAGACCTGGACATTGTGGCCATCACTGAAACCTGGTGTAATGATAACCACGACTGGGAGATGGCCATACCTGGCTACAACATATTCAGAAGAGACAGAGCAGGCAGGAAGGAGGAAGAGGAGTGGCACTGTATGTGAAAAATGACATAAGGGCCACAGAGATCCAGGAGGAACAAAATGGGGAGAGATACTGTGGGTTAAGCTGGAAAGGAAAATGGGAACAGCCATCCGCACAGGTGTGATCTATAGACCAGCAGCCCAGGAGGAAGAAACAGATAGAGCTGATGCCAGCCATCCAAAGGATGGCAGACAAGGGTGAGGTAGTACTGGTTGGAGACTTCAATATTCCAGGCGTGGACTGGAGCATCCCAGCAGCAGCATCAACTAGGAGCAGATTTATCCTGGACTCCTTCAGGGTGCCTTCCTCAAGCAACTGGTCATGGAACCAACTCGGCAGAAGGCAATACTGGACCTTGTGCTCACAAACAGGGACAGTGTGATGGGGTAACAGTGGGGAGCTACGGGAACAGTGACCACCAGTCATTGTGGTTTGAAATCACAGAAAGAGCAGAACCAAACCACACAAAAACACGTATCCTGGATTTTAGGGGCAGACTTTGGGAAAATGGGAGATACTTGAAAGAGGCATTAAGGGAATGGGACAGGAATCAGGGGTTGAGGAACAGTGGGCAGTATTTAAAATGGGATTACAAGAACAACAGAATTATGCATTAAGCAGGTTAGCAAAAGGAAAAGGAAGAGAGAACATTATGGTTTTCCAAAGGTAGCAAAGAAAGTGAAAGCCAAAAGAAGCAGGCAGAAAGAGTGCGGCAAAGCCGCAAAACAATCGGAAAGCGACCGCAGTCTGTGCCTTTGCCGATTGGTGCGCCTTCCCATAGACTTAAACTGGGGTTTGCTGCACTATTCTGGCGGGATTTCTGCTTTTCTTTAAATTATTTTGAATTCCTCATAAAAGTGCTGTTTCTCTTACTTTGTGCCTGATTTATGGGCTGTTTTTCTGTAATTTAAAATAAGTGTTACAGTCTTTTGAAATGTTGTGGCTGGCGCTAGGCGCCTAACCCCCCATACCCTCCCAGTCTATTGTTGTGCAAATCTTAAGTTTTAGCACCTTATTGCAGATTACTGCAATAAAGGTACCTTGCTGACTGCCTTCTCCTCTGTCCCCCACCTTGTAGAAGGCGCAGCCCTCGAGGTCCAGGGAGCGGAGGGCTCCGAGCCACCAGCTGGTCGGCGGCGCCTGTGCAGGCGACCAAGGGTTCCAGGAGGCCGGAGAAGCAGGCAGAAAGGTACGGGCAAAGCCGCAAAATTTTGCCCCCCTTGGTTGATTCCTTTTATACACTTTATCCCGCCATTTCTTAATCACGCCCACATCCCTTTCCCTTCCTCCATTAACCCATACCTAACCTCCACAATGCTACTCTGCTTCCTTTTGCTCCTGAGCCTCGCATCTGACCCAATCCTTTATGATATTAATGTTATGCCCAGTGTCAAGATAAATAACTCAGTTAATAAGACCTGCCCACTTCTGCCATACACAATGGCCAACCACGATTCCTTATTCACCTCAACCATCGCTATAATGCAACCTCTGGGATATCCCACATAAGGCCACCCTAACAATTCAGCACAGCCCTGGCACCTTACTTGTATCATGGCTTTTATTAACCCACTATGCCTGTCCATTAAATTATTATGCTATGATAAAATTCGCACCTATATACCAGGACCACCACTCATCTCACAGCAGCACCCAGGATTAGGAGGAAACGCTCTGACCACTCACTATCCCTGTCCCTTGGTGCCCTCCTCAAATTAATCTTCTACCTTCTGATCTGTTTTGGTACCATTGAAATAAATCCTGGCCCCAATGAAAGTTTATTTTCCCTGCTGATCTATCCTCTATAAATGGCCTAAGCTTCCTACACTTCAATGCCTGCAGCCTCTTAAAAATTCTCCGTAATACAGGCCTGGTGGCACATACCCTGCCTGACTTTCTAGTCATCTCTGAATCTTGGCTCAGACCTTCGACCAAAGACAGTGTTGTAAACCTCACCAACTATCAGCTCTTCAGAGCAGATCGCCTTCCAGGGGTGGTGGGGTGGCCATATACATTAAGGACACCATCTCTGCTACCTGCCTCATCAACACATCGAACCAAAGGAATTGAATGTTTGTCAATCAAAATATCCTTCCTAACTTGTCTTCATTTAAATTGATTGGCTGCTATAGGCCCCCTCAGCAGGCCTCAAATTACTATCTCACCTGGGGTCAATAAACAATCTAGGGCCCTGAAGATACCATCATCCTTGGTGATTTGAATTTAAACTGGCTATCTAATGCATCTGCTCCATTGGTAACCTTTGTGACCATTTATGGCTTTACACAGCTAATTAAAGACCCAACCAGGGTTAACTCTAAAAATTTTAGCAACAGCTCACTCCTGGATATTATGTTGGTAAACAAGCCTCATTTATATACGCATGCAGGAGTACTACCGAATGATGTAAGTGACCATTGTTCCATAGCTGGCATAAGATCTTCCTCAAACCACCCAACCCTGCTGAATTTGTCCTCAAAAGGTCAAAAAGAAGTTCAACATACCAGGATACCTCCATGACCTGAGTAACACAATATATTGGCAAGATTTCTACCTTACAACCTCAGTGGAAACAGCTCTCCAGATCCTAAAGGACATTATCACTAATGCTCTCAATATTCATGCACCATTCACCAATATCAGAACTAAAGCAAGGTCCTGCCCTGGTTCACCACTGATCTTAAAACAGCCTTGCTAGCCAGAGATAAACTGTGGAAAAGGCAAGAAAAACTAAGGATTCCAGAGACTGGCTAAATTTCAGAAAAGCAAGAAACTCATGTACAACACAAATAAGATCTGCCAAAGCTGCCTATTATAGAGCTGAATTGGATGCCTCCTATAATAACCCAACCAGGCTCTGGGAACTATAAAAGGTATCTTGGGCCAAAACTCTACTCCTGCCTTAACCTGCAAACTGCTACTAAATAACACAGAAATTACGGACCAACAAGAAATCCTAAATACCTTCAATGACCACTTCACCACAGCTGGACTAGCATTTGACTCTTCACCTGCAAATCTCCTGAGATCTTCCTTGAACCTTCAATCCACCGTGGGTCAAAAGGCTACATCAACCTTCTCCTTCAACCCAATATCCTTGAAAGAAGTGGAAGATCTCCCTCCAATTTAGATACTTCAAAAGTGCAGGTACAGACTCCCTGGACCCCTACTTCCTCAAGATTGCATCTCAAGTCTTATCTGCCCCCTCACTCATCTCTTCAATCTTTTCTCACCACTGGATCCATTCCCTCCACTTGGAAAACAGCTCAAGTAGTTCCTTTACTCAAATCTGGTGATCCTATGGACCTCAATAATTACAGGCCCATTTCCATCCTATCAGTTCTATCCAAGATGCTCAAAGTTAGTAAACTTACAATTAAGGGACTACCTGGATAACAATAACCTCCTAAATACAGCACAATCAGGATTTAGATCAAGGCATAGCACCATTTCGGCCTAGCCAAAGTAACCAACGACTGGCAGATTGCTATGGATAAGAAGAACAGTACCTGTGCTGTGTTCCTGGATGAGCAAAGCATTTGACACAGTGGATCATGAATCATTAATCACCTCCCTTGGCTCACTAGGGTTGGATTCCCCTTCACTCAATTGGTTCAAGTGCTATCTATCAGATAGATCACAACTGTAAAAAATGGAATCTACCTATCCACCTTAAACCACTGTTAAGAGGTGTACCAGCAAGGCTCTATTCTTGGCCCCATCCTCTTGCCATCTATATTAATAATATTGATGCTAACCTCACTCAATCCAACATCCATCTGTTTGCTGATGATACTGTATTATATGTTACAATCCTTCATTATCTAAAGCCTGTGAACTGCTACAATCTGAATTTTCCATCCTACAACACAACCTACTGGATAAAACTACTTCTAAATGCCAAAAAACAAAAGCTATGTTCTTTACCTCAAAGAGTTGCTCTGCCACTACCCCACCATCCACCACCCTACAACTAACCACCTTACTTGGAGAGAAGCTGGAATTGCTAGATAACTTCAAATACCTTGAGTCTGGATTGATAACAGGCTTGACTATTCTGTCCATATTGAGGAGCTACTAAAGAAACTGAGACAATGGCTTGGTTTATTTTTAGAAAGCACTACCTCAACAGAGACTCCAAAAAGATTAATCCAGGCTTCATTCCTATCCCTCATTGACTATGCTGACTTTCTGTACGGACATTGTTCCTCCCACTCTTAAATAAACTGGACACCCTATACCACAGGTCCATCAGATTCATTACTGACCTTCCCTTCAGCACCCATCATTGCTCCCTTTATAAGGCAGTTAACTGGACATCATTACAACACAGAAGAAATAGGAATGCTGCAATTTGGATATTCAAAGCTTTATCAGGCAAGCTACCTACCTATATCTCAGACTGTTTTACTCAAATTACTTCTAGCCATACAACCTAAGGATCAGCAAAATTATCATTCTTAAGGTCCCCAATGTCTGCACCCAGTTTGGGAGGGCTGCTATCAGCTACTCACTAGCAATTGTTTGGAATTCACTCCTCCAAAAAACCATGAAGCTAAATAACCTCCTACCCTTAATATCCTTCAAAGATTATTCACCAACCTATTCCCAGAACTCTGCCACTGCTTCCACAAGGCCTAAACCCTGGCCCTACCTACCCCCGTGTTCCTATATGCTGATATAACTCCGTTTCCAGTCCCAAGATTCACCCTCAAAATGCCTGCTAGGTCCATAATCTACATATTACTCCTGATGTGCCATTACCTTCTGTCTCACAGATTAAAAGTTTTAATGTGCCTTGTACATATGTATATTGTTATATATTAGCACTTATGTCATTGTATTACTGTTTATGTTACCCCTGTCATTGTATTACTGTTTATGCTACCCTTGTCAATGTAATAACACTTGCACTTCTTGACCACTCAGGTCCATCTTGTAAATGAGCTATGCTCAATGATGTTCACCTGATTAAATAAAGATTTTGATTGATTGATAAAAAGATTGCATTCAGGCAATACAAAAGACAACAGGCAGAAGGAGGAGAAGTACCAGGAGAAGCAAAGGAGGCAGGAGGTCAGTAAGGGAAGCCAAAGCTCAGACAGAAGAACACATTGCAAAATCAGTGGGTAGAAGGGACAAACCTTTTACAGGTACATAAGGAAAAAAGAAAGACAAAGGGAGGGATAGTGAGACTGAAGGGGAGGATGGGGCCGCTGGAGGATGACAACAGTAAAGCTGACATATTGAACAGGTATTTCTGCTCAGTCTTTACTGAGGAAGAGGAGGGTAATGGGTCTGAAGGAAGTACAAGGGTGAGAATGGTGCAGAAATGGACACAGTCCCTTTACACAGAAAGGGTCCTGAAGGAACTGGAAGTAATAAGAGTTGATAAAGCAATGAGGCCAGATGGGGTGCACCCAGGGTCCTTAAAGAACTAAGGAGGTGGTGGCTGAACCTCTGGCTATCCTGTTTAGCCGATCACTGGAAACAGGGAGGTACCCAAAGACTGGAGGACAGCAGGCGTAGTCCCCTTATACAAAGCGGGAACAAAGAGGAAGCAGGGAACTACAGACCAGTCAACCTCACCTCGGTAGTGGGGAAGATCATGGAAGCACTACTGAAGGAGAGATTGGTGGAACATCTGGTTGTCAGTGGACTACAGGACCCAAGGCAGCATGGTTTCACCAGGGAGGTCATGTCAGACCAAACCTCGTTGAATTTTTTGACTGGGTGACTAGGGAGGTGGATCAGGGGAGGGCAGTGGACACGGGCTATCTGGACTTCAGCAAGGCCTTTGACACTGTGCACATAGAAGACTATTACACAAACTGGGGAATATGGATGTGGGCAGGACAGTAGTGTGGTGGGTAGGTAACTGGCTGGGTGGCAGGACACAGAGGGTGGTGGTAAATGGCTGTCACTCCACAGAGGAAGAGTGACCAGTGGGGACCACAGGGATCAGTGCTGGGACCGGTCCTATTCAACATCTTCATCAGTGACATTGCACAGGACCTAGAAGGCAGAATTTCACTGTTCGTTGATGACACAAAGCTCTGTAACAGAGATAGACACACCAGAGGGTGTAGACAGAATGAGAAGCGACCTGCAGAAACTTGAAGAATGGTCAGGGTTTGGCAGTTGAAATTCAATGCAAAGAAGTGCAAGATAATGCATATAGAGCACAAAACCCTGGCACAATATATCAGTTGGGGGGTGAGGATATAGCATGCACCAAGCAGGAAAGGGATCTTGGGGTTATCATCTCTGATGACCTCAAGGTAGGGAAACAGTGTGACAAGGCAGCAGGTAAAGCAAACAGGATGCTGGGATGTATAGGCAGGGGCATCACCAGCAGGAAAAGTGAGGTCATAATTCCGCTATACAAGACACTAGTGAGGCCCCACCTGGGTACAGTGTACAGTTCTGGAGACCATACCTACGTAAGGACATAGACAGGGTAGAGAAGGTTCAGAGGAGGGCAACAAAGATGGTGCATGGATTGCATCACAAGTCCTATGAAGACAGGTTGAAGGAACTGAACATGTATTCCTGGAGGAGAGGAGGAGAGAGGGATATGATGGAGACATACAAGTATCTCACAGGAGGAACAGGGTGCAGGAAAACACTATTTTTAAGCGAAAAAGATGTTCCAGGACTAGAGGGCATGGGATGAAGTTGGAGGGAGGATGATTCAGGGAACATGAGGAAGAATTTCTTCACAGAGCGGGTGGTGGACAAGTGGAACACCCTGCCAGAGGAAGTGGTGGGGCTGAAACAATCACGGATTTAGAATGCATGGGATAGACATAAAGGAATTCTGGAGGTCAGGGTAAGGGCAACAGACTTCTAGGAAAACATAAACTGAACTTACAAGCTCAAATGGGCAGACTGGGTGGGCCATAGGGCTTCATCTGCCGACACTGTCTATGTATCTATGTAAGTGATTTTCTCAGTGTCTCAATATTCAGATGGCACTTGTGGGTCTCAAACTCAGTCCATAAGAGTCTCCACATTCATCATCATCATCATCACCATCATCACTGATGTACTTTTTCACCCAGGTACATCAGGATATGAAAATTCTATTTACAGTGGTAGACCTGAATTGAGTTACATAAAATAGTTGAAGGAACAAATGTCACACAGTAACATAAACAAGAAACAAGGACTGATACTCAGTATAGTACACTACAATAAGTCTCATTCTTTGCAGTTACAAGTATGGATTAATAACGTACAAGTGCTGTTTGAAATTAGTGAATTAAATATTTTGCTCAGATCTTTGTTGAAATGAGATTCCAGGTTTCTGCAGCAAAACCTGTAGGATTATGTCTGCAAATCTGGGCTTGGTGCATGGATTGGCTAGACCTTTGTTAGCTGTGCGTTAGTGGGTGCGGATAGTTTTCACAGTTCACAGCTAGGTGCTTTAACAACCTCAAGGCTGTACTGCCTTCCAGTTGGCCTCAGCCGACTCAGTCTCCTAACATTCGAAATGGAGGATAATGGATGGTGAACAGTTAGCAACAGCTGTGTTTGCTTCGAGAGTTTGCTGTGACAATTAGATACTCGAGAGTCTGTGGTTGTCATGACAACCTCAAGATGTAAACTCTGCACTGTTGTTAAATGTTGACCAACCATTGTCTTTATGGTGGATGGGCAGCTCTGTGCAGCAACAGAGTTTTGAAAACTCAGGGAAAGTCATCCCTGATCGCTTGTTTTCTGTCAGAAGTCGATATGAAACTGAACAAAAAAAAAATGAGCGATCAGCACGGTTGACAGGGACAGTTGAGACGCGAGGGCATTCTAAGTTGCTGTACCATCGTAGTGACATACTCAAGATGGTACAACAGCAGTTTGATGTCACTACAATAGTACAACAAGGCTAGGAATTCATTTAATTCCATTAGTAATCGTGCCCTCCCATACCTATAAACTGAATTTAAAGCATTACTAATGAAAATTGCATGAAAACACAATCTTACATAGAAACATAGAAGGTGATGGCAGAAAAAGAACAATGGTCCATCCAGTCCGCCCATGGGTCTCTATATAACCTTGTGACCTGGCATGAATCAGGGTCTTACCTCTCCCAACAGTTATCCTATTCCTTCCCAATCCTTGTCCCTATCACTGATGACCATCCCCTTCATTCTATCCCAAGCACATCTGAAACCACAGACAGTTTCAGCTGCCACTGCCACGGCCAGCAGGAGGCACATCAGGAGCGTCACTGCATGTCCTATCCTTCAGGGAAAACTACAAAGCTTGAAATGTGACATCCTGTGTGTGCCCCTTGAAGACACATACAGGATGGCTAATATGTGGCGCATAGCCTCTCCAGTGAGGCTATGGAAGCGGGCACTGGTCAGGTCTTCCAAGTAAGACAAGACCAATGTCTGAGGGAGAATGGTGGCACTGAGGTTGCAGCATATGGGTGGCACTCCATTTGATAAGCTTGGACAAGGTGTCAGAATTCAAACTGGTAAAGTCAATGAGGTGTGGAAAGAGGGCTGAAATTATGGACCCCAAATCCTTCTGCCTTCACAGCAGTACATTGTTACTACATAGACTTCACCTGCTCCTGTTGTTTCTAGCTTCCCTAAAGTCATAATCCCTGCTTGTGACATGAGATTAATTTCACAGCAACAGGTTATGATGTTATACACGTAGGAAGGACTATGACTTCAGGGTAGGTACAAAGTTCAGCAACAGTTCAAGCCCAAGAGAAAAAAAAAATCTTGTTTGAATGAAATGTCATCAGTAGTAATATACATGGAATGTCCTGAAATTAACATTTTTGAGGCATGTTGTGCAACTTAGTTCTGCTGATGCCATACGTAAGTTTTCTGCCGCAAAGCAGAAAACCGCTCCCAACTAAAGAGGGGCAGACATTCAAAACACTGGCACAGGCAATGAGGTTTCTCATACAAACTGTACAACACCTTTTTGTCAGTCTACCCAAAATTTCTAGGATGTCCCCAAAATTTATTTCACAGTTTATTTTCAACGATATCCCAGCTGAGATACTGCTGCTGCTTCAGTGGGATCCTGCTTCTACCAGTTAAACAGCTGGGTGGACTGTGGCACTGAGAGGTTAAGGGACTTGTCCCAAGATGATACAGACTCTAGCAGGGTGTGAACCTGTTATTTCACGGTTCCAGAACTGGTGCTCTAACCACTAACTAGACTATACTGACTACTTTTTTTTTTAACTTTCTTACCACATATTTGTCCAGTGAGGCCTTTTCCCCACTCACTTTCCACCACTGTCCCCCACTGCAGTAAGGAGTAGAGACTGGTATAACCAGGTTTCCTGGCCCATTGTTCCCAAGTTCAGGCTGACAGAGAAGTGGACGTGGGCCCCAGTGTCATAGAGCACAGCCAGAAGGGTTTTCAATTTTTGTAGTTTCCCCTGAAGGATAGGATATGCAATGATGTCCTGATGTACACATATAAATAGACAGTGTTGGCAGATAAGGGCCTATGGTCCACCAGTCTGCCATTTGAACTTGTAAGTTCACTTGTTTTCCTGGAAGTCTGCTGCCCCTTACCCTGATCTCTGCAATTCCCATATGTCTATTCCATGCATTCTTAAATACCATGATTGTTTCAGCCCCCACCACTTCCTCTGGCAGGGGTGTTCCACTTATCCACCACCCGATGTGCTGCACATGCTCCAGTGCGTGATGCACCAGTATCTAACGCATCCTTCAATTCCTTGTGACTGCAAGGTCCCTGACTCACCTCACCCTAGCCATTACCAGAAGTCAGCCTCTAGCCAGGCACCTTCTCCTCCCCATCCCAGAGGAGGCAAGTTGTCCCCCTTCCCTATCCGGCCCTCCGGCACTCCAGGCTCATTTATGAACCTGGGTGGGTGCCATCACAAGCAGTAATGCTACCGTTGTGCCAGTGGGCTGACTATACTGATGTCTTCGTTTAAAACTGTTATACATGTTTATATGTATGGTTACTATGTCTTTTGTGGTTATAAGAGTATCCAGAATGTTTAGAAATAAACAATCCAGAATGACTACAACTCCATGCCACGGATTATGTCATGATCCATAATATCAGATATATAGTGTTTTATAATGCACTTTGAGCCTGTTTTTCTGGTGTTTTCAAAATCTTGTTGTTCATGTTTCATAATGTAGAACCTGCTGTTCTTAACATTTCATAATGCGACGAGACAAGGCTGCTCCCTATACCAGTTACAGTAGCAATCACCAGTAGTGCTGTGGAAGCACGAGATGAGCAGCCATGGCAGCAGACAGCATCATGCCCCATTTCAAAACTGGTTTGAACCTAATGCATTCCCCGTCACAACCTACCATCCATGTGTTATACATGTGGGATTGCAGTACAGCCTAGAGGTTAGCGTAAGGAGCTGTGAATGAGCTTGATACAGCCAGCAGACCTGGGTTTGATTCCCACAACCTCCACTTGCATACAGTATAACTCTGAGAAAGTTACTTAACCTCCCAGTGCTCCTGGGTTTCCCTGAGAACAAGCACTTGTGCCTAGTGGGTCTTACCTGGTTGACAAAGAATAAAATTTTAACACTCAAGTTTAATTTTCTGAAAAACTGTACCAATGTTGAAAAACAGTCTCAAACTGTATCACAAAAAATAACATATCCTCCCTCATTGAGAACTGCCCATTCTCACTGCCTCGTTAGTTCTATGACATTAGGAAGGGACTCGAGCTTGGTCGGTGCCCTGATTTCACCAAACTAACTTTCGGCGTGGAGAATCTACTCATTATCAACAAAGGGGCTGATATTATATATAGAGCCAGAACCTTTTGGAATGCAGCAGTTGCAAAATCAGAGTCCCAGCAGGTCAGGCGCTGATCATACCTTTTGGATATAGTACCACTTGTTACTAGTGTGGGAATACAGTGTCAGTCACATGCTGTACTTGACTATATTTCTTAATAACAATTTAATTGCAGAATTGCTTCAGCATCAGATGAGCTATAATAGCAAAAGACCTCCCCTAATCCAGCTGTTTGTCAGTATTTAAAAACATGTCAACCCTTCGGGGCCAATGTTTAACTTTTAAACTAAAGCATATTTTATGTTTAAGACCTGTTTGTTGTCTATCTTTAAAAAAATTGTCATGATAGTACAATAGGCATAGTTTTAATGCCAAAGGTATGATCGTCACAACTAAATAGGGTGCCTGTGTTTTGGTGTTATCACCACATAGGGTCTGCTGTATTACAGTAGGTAGAGAAACAGGCAAACTGGGTGGCCAAGTGGTCCTTATCTGCTGTCAGTTTCTAAGTTTCTCTGACATCTGAGTGTTATTTATTTATTTATTTATTATTTACTTGATGTTGTTGTGTGGTTATAAACACTAAATTAAATTCTGTATTTAAAACTTAATCAGTCCCTACATTAGCTTGAAAGGGCCAAAACGGGATTTGAAAGGGCAGATTTGAATTGAAAGGCCAAAACTGGCCTGTGGAGGTTGACAAGAAGAGAGATGAGAGAGAGTCTCGACTGAGATTTTCAAGTATTTGAAAGACAGAAATATGGTGGACTGGAGGCCTCTTCAAGCTTAGTGATAACCGAAATATGAGGGGACACAGTCTCAGGTTTGGGGGTTGAGAGGTTAGAATGCACTTCTTCATGGAGAGGATGGTGGCGGGGTTGGAATGCACTTTCAGGAGAGGTGGTTTAGTTGAAGACAGTGGACAGCTTCAAGAGAGAGGCTGGGACAGAGTTAAGGGGAAAATAAGGGCCAAGGAGGTGCAGAGCGAAGGGAAGGGGCAAACTGGGTATGGAAAGCAAGGCCAGTAGTTTAAGCTGAAGACCCTGCAATACAAGCTAATTAGATAGTCCAAATGACCTTCTTCTGCTTGTTTCTTCATATGTTCTTCAGAACTATCTAGATCCACGTTGGTGATTTTACCTCATCCTATTTTTTTTTATTTACTATTAATCCCATTCACTACCTGAATCCTTCTGCTCCTCTCGGTCAGTCACGCTGCAACATCCCGCCTGATGACCTCATGGGCCAGACTACTGGCTCTCACACACAAAACCAGCATAAGAGGAACCCACAAGGAATGCTCAGCCGCCTCTGACAGAGCTTGAGGCTCATCAGGGAAAAACCCACACTTCATCCCATTTGTTCCAGGGCAGGTGGTGTGGGGATTTCTGTCCGTTATTATGCCTACAGTGGTGGACCATTTCCTTCCCTTATTGTGATCCCACACACCACTCTGTATGTCAGCTATGGATTCTTTGTTTGGGACTAGTCTGGGTGGGATCGGGGGTTGCTTGGCCATCCGCGACATCCAATGCTACCCTGAATTAACCCACTGGAAGCTGCAGCAAGGAATCCCCACACACCCCACACCGAACTTGAGGAAACTGAAGAAGCTCCTCTGGGTCACCCTTATGAAAGCTAATGTGAGTAAACCAGCACTGCTGGGCCAGGTAACCAGTTCTTAATCGCCTGATATTTTACAGTTGGTCCTTACAGCTTAAACAAGAAAAAGGACATATACATTCTTGTGAGATACTGCCAGTCTCTGTCATTTACTAACACACAAACTCTTTCACCTGATTGTTTTAGGCTGTATACAGTACCTGACCTTTAAGGTTGCTGCCCATATTATTAAATCTTTGTCTATGTTTAACATACTTTTAGATGTATTATTTGTATAGATTTTGTACTGTGATGTTACTATTACACTGTTTGCTTGTTCATAATTTGTGAGTCTTTCCTCCCGAGTCACTCTTGAAAATGGGTGTAAAGAAGATGCCAAACACAAATGTAGCGTCCTTCAAGGGACCATTGTGCATGAAATGTGGAATGCTCAAGAACTGCCAAATGCTGGCAGAGTATAAAGATAACTTGGACTCACTCTGCCTCCTTAGCCATGAGCATTCATGATTCAGATTGTAGATGAACGCTTTTCAACATCAGGTTATGGCTAGAAAAACGCATATTGCGGGATGGTGGTAGGTGGTCAGAGGAAATGGGCAAGGCAAGCTGGAGGTTTTTTGCAATGCACTTGGCAGAGTTGTTTTGTTAGTTAGTTAGTTAGTTAGTTAAAACGTTATTGTTTGACAGGATATAAACTTTAGGCCAAGTGGACCTATTCACTAAGTTGCCCGTACAAACACAAAAGCATACAATTACAAAAGATTCCAACCAAACATTCTTATTTACAAATAAATTTACTGAATCACACAGCAACCCGTTAATAAATTACAAAAGTAAATTTGTGAAAAAAAACAACAGTGTTGTCTCCTTACCAGATTACCATAATAACGAAAATACTTTGCAAATATTGACAAATATTGATAATTTGCAAGTGCAGACTTCTGTATGTGCCACACTAACTGTTGTAACAAGAGAGCTTAACTTAGGCAGGTTTCTTATTGATGGAGTAATTTAGCTCCATAGCCTTGCAGTATTAAACTAGAAAGTCATTTCACCATATCTATTTCAATTTTTGGAATTTTTAGACCTGTGTGTACAGTATCCCTAAGATGGTATCTTTGGTTGTCCTTCTCATGCATAAAGGATAAATTTCCTTAATTAACCCATTTTCACTTATACCAGATATACTGTACCCACTCTTTTTTAGTCGTAATGCCAAACTATCCTGGTGTCCAGACTGGTTTTGAAAAGACCACTCAACTGTCTCCTCCTCCTCAGGGTCATTGGTGCCATTCTCACAGGCATGGATGAAGGCCATCTCACAGCTGCCATATTTACAAACCTAGCCAAGACCTTAGATCCTATCTCCCACTCACTTCTTCTCACTAAACTTGAACTTGCAGGTCTCTCCTCTCTATCTGTCAAATGGTTCACCTCTTACCTTACTGGTCGCCTCCAATCCACACAAGCTGGTGACATTACTTCCATCTTAGCTGACAAGGCTCCATTCTTGGTCCTGTTTTATTCTCCATTTTTTCCTAAACAATTTTTTCTACCATATGCTCCTCTTCCCTAATCCACCTTTATCCTTCCGGAGGAGGTTGTGGAGTCAAGAACAGTGGTTGAATTCAAGCATGCATGGGACAGTCATAAGGCAATTCTATGGGGTGAGGGTAGAAAGAAGTAGGCTGCTGGTTAATTAGGATCTGCAGCTTATCTATTACGTAGGGAAATGGGCAGACTGGGTGGGCCATGGTCCTATCTGTCAGTCAAATTCTATGTTTTTATGACACTATCCTCTTTACATCTGGTCCCTCTACTCCTATGATGACCAATCAGCTGCAATCAGACTTCACGCATGTCCTAAACTGGTTCTATTCCTGAAGGCACTGATCATCGAGCAGACTCGATAGATCATAGGGCCTAATCTGCTGACTTCTTAGTATGTTAGTATGTTATTCCAGTTAGCTTAAAGTGAACACTACCAAAACTGTCTCTATGATTTTCGCACCCATCAAAAACTAGCCAAGCTCGCCACTCACCCTTCTTTTCCTATCCCTTGATGGCACCCCATTGATATTGTTCCATCTTACAAGTATTTAGGAGTCTGGCTCGACAGGCACCTTGAGTTCTCAACTCATGTCAATTATATGCATTCAAAGCTGTGCCCCAAACATGGTGCCCTGTATAAAAACAAAGAAGCCCATCTCTCTCTGTTCATTGGACACTACTTACAAAAACTATCCTACCTCTATTCGACTATGCAGATGTCATTTATGGTCTGCTCCTGCATCCGCCTCTTCGAGACTGGATGTACTCTTCAATGCATTCTGTCATTTCACCTTGAATGTTCCTTTAGGACTTACCATTGTTCCCTCTACTCCTCTTTATCTCTCCTTCCTTGTCCTCTCGTCAAAACCATTACATCGCCATCATCTCTGCCAAATTTTGATTTGCTTGCTTCCCTCCTACCTCACCTCCCTCTTATCCCCCTCCCCCACAGCCTCTCCTCTGCTCACATGATCCTCACTCTTTCGCCCTTCCGCCCCATTCAACTCTGGTATGGCTGCTTTCTTTTTTCTTCCCACATTTATGAACTTCTTCCCACCTCTATCTTTTTATTTATGACTTTGATAACCGGGTGAGTACACTGATCCTAGGGACCATTTTCAGGCACAACCGGCCATAACACATGGCGAGGGTGGCAGTGAGTACAAGGTAACAGTAATACACATGAAACAGATTTGATACAAGCAACAATAGTAGACACAATATACAGGTTTGATGCATAGGTCCATTTGAGTCCATTTGCTTTCCTCGCTAAACCTCATTAAACGCCTATGGCACTCCCAACCCCCGCAGCTTGCCAGTCTTCTGACTAACCTCCTTTGTCCAAGATAGTTACAGCCACTTCAAGGTTCACTTGTTAGGTCCTTAAACACCCAAAGTTTGCCTTATGCTCACAGTTTGTCTTATGCTTTTGCCTCACCTCTTGTTCCCTTGTCCACACCTTGTAGTTTTGACTGTTTTTTTCAAATCACGTTACTTTAATTATGTTATTTCTCAAGTTTTTTTCACCATTACCTAGCTTGAGCTATGTATTTTAGTAGTCCTGACTGTATTTCTTGCCATACATTGTTAGTATAGACTTACACTCCCACAGGCATATATGTAACCTGCCTGCCTCATTGTAATAGCTATTATATTATACCTGTCTTTTACCTATGTTTTTGTAACCTGTCTGTATCACACTGTTTTCTGCCTGCTTCTCATGAATGTATGTACTGTTCTCCTCTTCCCTTCCCCTGGTCAAACTCTGGAATCGAGCCTTGGCTCAGTGTGCTTCTCCCAGTTATCAACTTAATAAATAAATAAATATCCCACTTTAACTGTTGATACAACAGATTGTGAGTTGTAACAGAGCAGTTCAGAACAAATCTTGCCAATCAATTATATGTTAAACTAAGTTTACCCAATAGTTTCTGGTTGACAAACCCATATACTAAATTTCCATACTCCAAAACTGGTAGCATTAACTGTGTGGCTATCATATTATGCATCTTCATCATCATCATTTTTATTTTAAAAGTGTCCTTTCGGAGCTCAGGGTGCCCTTCCAATCATTAAAACACATAAATACACAAATTATATAAAATCCACATCATTATACAAATTAAAAATATACATAAGAATTCAGATGCATAAACTATATTCCTTATATCAACAGCAGACTAATGTAGGCCCTCAGGAACCAGAAAAGGCCTGATTAAATAAATACGTTTTAAGGGTTGTTTAAAAACCCTCCACAGTTAGGCTATCTAAGTATCCGACGAGGTAGAAAATTCCACAGGGTCCGAGCCATAAAGGTGAATGTTCTTCCCCAGATGTTTTTAGAGGGACCCTGGGAATCTCTAGCAGTCCTTCCTCAGAGGATCGGAGTGGGAGGAGGCAGTAAGGGAACGGAAGGTCTTGCAGGTACTGCGGTCCCTAGTTGTGCAGGACTTTATAGGTCAGCAATGTGACCTTGAAGATTATTTGCCACTGTACTGGCAGCCAGTGCAGTTCACGTAGCATTGTGTTATATGCCTGGATCTAGGGCTCCAGTCAACAACCTGATCATTGTGTTCTGCACCAGCTGCAGTCGGCAGATATCAACCCCGGTAGCCCTATGCAGAGGGCGTTTCAGTAATTAAGGCGGGTGGTAACAAAGGCGTGGACCAGAGTGGGAAGATCTTCAGTCGAACCAGGTGTTTCACCCTAGCTCAGTTCCTAAGATGGTAAAAGGAAGATTTGACTACGGCTGACACTTTAGCCTTTAAGGTCAGGCTCTCATCAAAATCATGCTAAGGTTACACACCTGGTCTGAGACAGTTAGTGGAGTTCCTCCCAGCTCTAATCCAGAGGGCTGTCCACCAACGTCCCAGCCGACCTATGAGCTGGGTCCACGATCAGTACCTCTGTTTTTCCCGGTTTAGCCTCAGTCAGCTGGCATTCATCCACTCCTGAATCTCAGTCAGATAGCTGTTAAACACTGAGACAGTATCTTTCTCCGGCAGGCACAAAAGACATGTATAGTTGAGAGTCATCTGCATAGCAGTGAAAACTTAGACTATACCATCTTATAATGTCTCCTAATGGCAGCATATATTTATTTATTTAAAATTGGTGACTGGAAAGGCATGCTGAGCCGAGGCTCGTTTCCAGGTGTGACTCGGTAAGTAGTACAAAGTGGAGACAGAGATATAGAAATACAGCAAATACTAAGTATCAGACTAAATAATACAGTATAGAACATTACATGGAGTTTGGTGGTGAGGTTACACTTTTGTATGAGCAGCAGAGTGGAAAAAAAACAAATTTGTTCATTTCATTTCTAGACCATTAATTTCTTTAAAATTTCAGGCGCTTGTATTTACATCATTTACAGTAGGCGACTTATCGAAATATTTGAGTTTACAGGAGAGGGTGCTGATGGGGGAGGTGATTTAGCAGTAATAGCTGGCATGAGGAGATTATTTTACCTGGCAAGGCTGTTGAGGGTTACACTAGGTCCAGGTAGGGGAGGGATAGGGTGCACAGCTGCGGCAGGGAGTGAGGGAGGAGCCTGAGAAGCTGTTTGAAGACTGATAGGGAGGGGCCAGGTGAAGGTTGGGAGGAGGTTGTTCCATAGGAGTGGGAGCCGTAGGAAAGGCAGCTTGCCCAGAGGCTGAGAGGGACGTGAGAGGTGGAAGGTACATGCATGTCTGTGGTAAAGTGAGTAGCCAGAGGAGTTGGCTTGAGAGAGGTGGGAGAAGAGGTAGAGGGAAATTTCGCTATGAATGAGGCGCTGTGGGTGGTCCGCCTATGTGAGAGTGGCATCAGAGATAGAGTTGAGAGTAGTTGTCAGTGATGAGTGAGTGGGGGAGGCAGGCGGGTTTATTAAAGGAGTTTAGTAGGACATCGAGTTTTGCAAGGGAGGAAGAAGGGCTGTGCCATAAATGACGCCTGCGTAGTCCAGCACCGTAGGATGGTTTTCAGATGAGTTCACTCCTAGTAGGGAGGGGAAAGCAGTCTTTGTGGCAGTAGAGGATGGCAAGTTTGGGCCGAAGTTTGGTGCAGGTCGCCAACGGAGGAGAAATTGAGGTTTGTGTCCAGTCAGACTCCCAGGTACTTAAAAGTGGGTACAGACTCAAGAGGTATTTCTTCCAGGGTGTAGATCTGAGGGGGCAGGCAGGAGGCATTTTTTGTCTTGTGTCGAATACCATGGAGACAGTTTTTTTGCATTTAGTTTTAACTGATTTTTCCGGAGCCAGGCTTGTACTTGGTTGAAATCGCTTTGGAGGTTTGGGTGAACACTGACATGGAGGGGCCTGAGGCGAGATAAAGGTATCATCAGCTGTGATAGGTGCACGCTATGTGAGACAGGCTGAGGGGAGGCTCTTATAAAAGGAGAAAAGGATAGGGCCAAGGATGGAGCTTTGGGAAACGCCCATGAGGATGGGTCGAGGGTTAGAGAGGGTGTCCCAATTTGTACTTGTTGCATCCTGTTTTGGAGGTAGGAATGGAACCAGTTTATGGCCTGATTGGCGGGCCGAAGGAGCACAATATATACTGCAAACAACTTGGGTACAGCACCGAGCCCTGCAGCACCCCACAGGGCATCCTCATGGGGGCCGAGGAATAAATCCCCAGCACCACCCTTTGAGTTGTGCTCTCGAGGAACGATCGAAACCAACTGAGGACTACCCCCCAGTCCACAGAAGAACCGAGGTGCTCGAAAGCAACATCCCATGATCCACAGTATCAAAGCTGCCGAGATCAGGGAGAACCAAGATGGTACTGGCTCTCTGATCTCTGGCCATCAGAAGATCATTTAGCACCCAACCAGAGCTGTCTCAGTGCTATGTCTTTTCCTGAAACCTGACTGAGAGGGTCATAGATACTGTGGCTGATCAAATGACCCTTCAGCTGCAGAGCGACAACCTTCTCAATAACTTTGCCCGTGAAAGGCAAGTTACAGACTGGTCTGTGGTTAGCCAGGCAGTCAGGGTCTAAGAAGGGTTTTTCAGGAGTGGCCAAACCACCACCTCCTTTAAGGAATCTGGAAAGATCCTCTCTCCAGAAAACTCCTCACTATCCTGGCCAGAACCAGGCAGATGATCTCAACACACCCTACAAGAAGGTGAGTTGAGCCACGCATCCAAACTATAGCAGGTGGGCCGCAGAGTCTGGATGATCCTCACAATATCAGTAACTACTGGCAGGCTGAAGATAGAACAGGTCACCTGGGTAATTGTACGACTCGGTTGATCAATGCAAGAACCAATGGGAGGCACACTGGATGATCTCTTTCCTGATGGAGGCAACCTTATCAGCAAATAATTGTGAAAATTCATCACACTTTCCTTGTGACAGTGCTTGACCAGAATGCAGACAGACTGGACTGCACAGTCTGTGCACAGTACAGAAGAGCTGAGCTGGCCTGTTTTTAGCTGCAGCAATCTCCTTGGACAGGAACTCTGCTCTTCTTGGAAATTGCTGATTGGTAGACTTTACAATGGTCTAGCAATCTAAGCCTGTCCTCCTCTTAGTGAGTTTTCCACCAGTGTCTCTGCAACCTTGCCCTGCCTCTTCAGCTCCCTCAGGAACCCATCATACCATGGTGCCCCGGTAGAAGGGTCAGAGGACAAACACGAATCAGAGCAATAATATGCAGGGGCCCTTTCTACCACCCTACTATAGGTGAGAACAAGGGAGCCTGCATCACCACTATCAATCAGAATTTCCAAAGGTCCAGTACTGCCATTAGGCCTCTGAGGCAACTCCTCTTAAGGGACGGTACTGCACCATTTCCTTGGGGCAGGCCTACTAAGGAGTCGCAAAACTTGAAACTCAGGGCACAATGGTCAGACCATCTGACAGGATCCACCACAATGTCGGTGATCTCAGGCCCCAGAGAAACACCAAGTCCAACGAGTGTCCCCTATATGGTGGCGGAAATAACTACCCGTGTCAGGCCATTGATTCCATCAACTGGAGGAGGTTTTGTCCAAATGATGAGAGCTCATCGTCAACTCAGGTATTGAATTCCCCAGAATTAACCATCTGGGGAACTCAAACAGCAACAAGGCGACAAACTCTGCTACCTCCTGCAGGAAAGCCCTCCCATCACCTGGTGGATGGTAAATAACAAGGATCCTGCAGCCTGCACCGCCCCATAATACACTTGAAGGAGTTGACAGATCCCACTGGGACATCCCTGAAATCCAGTTCTGATCTAAAACAGATTGCAACTCCCCACCCCTCACTCCACTATCGGACGGTGTAAACACCAAGAACCCGACCGGGATAGCGGATGCCAAATGGGCCCCGTGATTCATCCAGCCAGGTCTCGTGATGCAAGCTAGGTCTGCAAAGGCTACCATATTGGCCACCAATACAGTCTTATTCTTAATTGACCCGACATTGCATAACACCGCCTCTAGAGGGACCAGAACCTGAGGATGATCGTATTCACCTGCTCAGAATAATCAGAGCTCCCAGTATGGGCACAAGACAGGGAGGACCCTGTCCTGTACCAACTTCACCCCAGGGCACCTTCTGGCCCTCACTGTCTCTATCCGTCAACCCCTTTCCCATCCCCTCAGACCCGGGACCTCTCCCTCCTCTCATACCCAAAGCAATCTTCTATATACCTCTGGAGAAAGTGGAGGGTCTCAAATGGGTGAAGGTCCCCAGTCTGGAGGTGAAGTACTGCATGACCATGTCTATTTTCCCCAACACATACTAAGCACACACACCCTACACAATTACTCACTAAACCCCACAATCTAACTCAAATTCGCACTCCACCTTACACCTCTACTACTTAATACTAATTCTGCTCCAAACACACACACAACTCACACACATATAATCAGGCCCAACTAACAATAATCATCCCACACAGCCTGAGCAGCAGCAGCAAAATATAAAGTGAAGTATAAACAGTCTCTAAAAAGTCACTTCAATATGGACTTGATTGCAGAGCTCCCACCTCTGGACTTTCAAATTCCAAGCAAAGAGCAGACCTCTCGCCTGCCTGCTCTGTTTTCACCGCTCAAATTATCTGAACCAGTTAGTCATCCACTTCCCAGTCTCCAATCTCCCATAAAGCTTCTTTTCCATCAAGGATCAAAATATTTAAAACTTTACAATACCTTCAAGTGGCCCAAAGTTCAAAGATGGCAAACTTTCTTTCTTTGTTACTCAGTCCTCGAGTTACCAGCCAGGGACCAACCTATTCACCAGCTCACACCCGGTGCATACCCCTGAACCTTCCTCTCAGAGGAACCAGACAGCCTGTCTGATCATAGGAGACTCCATGATTCGGGAGTTTACGTAGCTCCAGCCAGGTGTAATGGTCAGATGTCTCCCAGGTACATCAGCGTGGAGATACATAGATACATAGATACATAGACAGTGTCGGCAGATAAGGGCCTATGGCCCACCTAGTCTGCCCATTTGAGCTTGTAAGTTCAGTTTGTTTTCCAGAAGTCTATTTGCCTTACCCCTGACCTCTAGAATTCCTTTATGTCTATCCCATGCATTCTTAAATCCTGATTGTTTCAGCCCCCACCACTTCCTCTGGCAGGGTGTTCCACTTGTCCACCACCCGCTCTGTGAAGAAATTCTTTCTCATGTTTCCTCTGAATCGCCCTCCCTCCAACTTCATCCCATGCCCTCTAGTCCTGAAACATCTTTCGCTCTAAAATAGTGTTTTCCTGCACCCTGTTCCTCCCTAAGATACTTGTATGTCTCTATCATATCCCTCTCTCCTCCTCTCCTCCAGGAGTACATGTTCAGTTCCTTCAACCTGTCTTCATAGGACTTGTGATGCAACCCATGCACCATCTTTGTTGCCCTCCTCTGATCCTTCTCTACCCTGTCTATGTCCTACGTAGGTATGGTCTCCAGAACTGTACACTGTACACTAGGTGGGGCCTCACTAGTGTCTGGTATAGCGGAATTATGACCTCCCTTTCCTGCTGGTGATGCCCCTGCCTATACATCCCAGCATCCTATTGACACTAGAGACACTGACCGCATTGCTAAAATTGTTCAGGACGAGGAGAAAACATTGATGTCCTGGTACACATACGGACTATCGATCTCGCCAGCTGGTCAGTTGTGGAACCAAGGAACACCTGACCAGGCTGGGTGGCAAACTATTATCTATTTTGTCTGGCATCTTCTTCTCGAGATCCTGCCAGTCTGGGAGAGGGGGACAGATGTAGTTAGTAGTAGTAGTAGTAGTAAATCATTTTTATTCACAATGAATAAAAGGATACATTCAATTGAGCAGAGCTCATTTTCAATGAAGTTCCATGTCACAAATAAATTAAAATAAGGTTCCACATCAAAAGGACATAACATCAAATCACTAAAACCACATAGAATTAACAACAATCACAATACACCAATAAATAAAATTAATGTAAAAGACAATCACATTGCACACTAACATACATAAAACATTAACAATTAATGCACCTAGTATTATTATGTATACAGTAATACACCAATTCCTCAGTTCACTTTTATTATATCTAGTTCTATTTTTTCTGGATTCTGGGGAGAATTATTCCATAGTCTTATTCCTCTAGCAGGTACAGAAGATCTTCCAATACTCAAGTTATATTTAGTTGAAACAAACTGAATTCCATTAGAGGGTCTCAGACATTCCTTTGTTTTCCTAACTTCAAAGAGGTCAATTACATATTTAGATACTTCCCATACCAAACCTTAATCATGAATTGTAACAAGTGTAAGTCTCTTCTCACAGCAGGTTTATGCCAATTTAATTCCTTAAAAGTGTGCACCTATGGGTTCTATAAGGGGCATCCAGTATAAATCGAGCCAGCCTACAAAGACTAAATCCACTTTATCTGTATACTTTCCAATAGCCCTCCATAGAGCAGATCGCCATAATCAATCACCGGGAGTAAAGAGAATTTACCACATTCAGACGGATCTCTCTAGTCATAAACTTTTATACTTATAAAGGGAACCCAATCTCCTATTTATGTTTTTATAAGGAGTTAATATAAACATCCCAACTCAAACATGGATCTAACCAAACTCCCAAGTACTTATATGAGTCCACCTGCTTAATAGCTATACCTTCCTTGGTATTAATTTCTAAATATAGATTTTGTTTTTATTATTATTTTTAAACAAGAGTGACTGTGTTTTATTAGCATTTAGGATAAGATGGTTCAACTTTAAGAATTCCTGTACTTCATCAAAAGCCAGTTGTAGCCTCATATTAATCAATTCTAAAGTATCTCCTCTACATATAATATGGTGTCATCTGCGTACATATGGCACCGGACGATCAAGTGATGTAATTTTAAGTTAATTCATATAAATGTTAAATAACAGAGGCCCCAGTATCGAACCCTGTGGTACACATTCTTCACCTCTAATACCTAGATTTATAAAGACCCACTTCTACAAATTGGCTATGGCCCGTCAAGTAGGAAAGAGAACCACTTTACAGTTTGAGGGATAAGTCAATCCCGCTGAGTCTGGACAGGAGGACCCGATGGTTAAGGGTATCAAATGCCTTTGAAAGATCTATAAATAGGGCTCCAATCATTAACCTCCTGTCCAGACTCAGCTGGATATCACTACAACCCTCGTCAAAGCTGTTTGTGTACTATGGCAAGTCCTAAACCTGATTGAAAAATGTCAATTTATTATTATCTTCAAGAAAGCTTCTCAATTGGCTAGACACTATCTTCTCGAATATTTTAGAAATTTGGGACAAGAGCGATATAGGCGGTAATTGCCTAACTCGCTTATTTTACCAGATTTAAATATAGGTCTAACTGCTGCAATCTTCCATCCATCAGGAAATTCCTCACTTTGAATAGATAGATTAAAAATATAAGCTAAGGGATATGCCACACAAGCAGCTGCATATTTCAACAGTCTTGGTGGAATTTCATCTGATCCTTTGTTTTACATATATCTAACTTCGAAGTTCAGAACACACCTCTTCCGGAGAAATATGGAAAAATCAAAGCCACCTATATCTCTATCTTCTATATTAATATCTGTAGGATTAAGCTTCAAAGTCTCATTTTGTTCCAATAAGTCCCATCTAAGGGACTTAGTAAGCACTCTTGAGAAAAAATCATTAAAAGCGCCAACCATTCCTTTTCCGGTGGTAACACAATATCATCCTTTTCTATTTTATTTATACAAATTTGTTTATTTTTCCCATTAAATTTGAGATAATTCCCAGAATCTCCTTGAATCTTTTATGGTTGGCCTCCAATTTAGAACGGACAAACTGTTGTTTTGATACCTAATTTTAGTAGTGTATAAATTTCGAGCCTGCCTATAGGAAACCCAATCTTGATTTAACATTGTCTTTTGCTTTCTTCCATTTTTATTCCTGTCCTTTCTAATTTTATGTAGCTCAGGAGTAAACCAAGCACTTCCTTCCTTTTAACAATCTTGATTTCAAAGGTGCATGTTTATTACAGATGCACAAAAATTCACTTAAAAAGAATTCCTAAGCAACTGACGCTGTAGGGATCTAAATCTATTCAGTTAACATTTTCTACATCAATCATGAAATTAACATAGTCAAACCTCCTAAAACATCTCCAAAATATTCTGGACTCAGCAACAGGTTTGACCACGTATTTCTGATTGAGTAAATAACTTGATGGTCGGAAAAGATTCTGGAAGGACACCTGCTTTAGAGAACAAAAGAGGAGAATTTGTAAACATCATATCCAGAATTGTAGATCTCTTGGGGTCTCTATGATTAATTCTGGTTGGTTCCAGAATTAGTTAGGTCACTCCCAAGCCAGTCTGGAAATCAACCAATTCATGGACGGAAGGTCAGAGAAGGGAGACAGGGAGCTAAACATGTGGCTCAAGGGCTGGTGCCAGGAAAAGGACACAAATTTGTAGGGAACTGGTAACAGTTTTGAAGCGAAAGTTCTTTAAATCTGATGGACTGCATCTGACTAAGGCGGAATCAGTGCATTGGGGCAGAAGTTTGATGTCTTTGCAAAATATTTAAACTAGCAAATGGGGAGAGGGTGCAGCACCGAAACATCAAATGGGAAGAACACCTCCCCTCAGCTAGTGGTCAAACAGGAGATCAGCATGTCTGTAGTTCATTTGCATCTCCAGGTAAAGAAAAGGTCCAGCTCCCCATATGATGCACATGGAACGCCGACCTCGCCAACAACTAACACAATCAAATCTGGCCAATGGAAAATCATATGTACACAAATGCTCGTAGTCTGGGAAACAAGATCCAAGACCTGCAGGCAATAATGACAGAGGCTAAACTGGACACAGTAGCCATTAGCGAGACATGGTTTACCAGTAACCACACTTGGGAGGCGTCAGTACCTAGCGATGTACTGTTCAGAAGAGACCGAGGTGCAAAAGCAGGGTGGGTGGCCCTTTATGTCAATGAAACTATCAAATCTACGGAAATTCAGAATACACATAAGGAGCCAGAAGAACTGTGGGTCACCCTGAAACAGGAAATGGGACAGCTATACGAATTGGGGTTGTGTACAGGCCTCCAGATCGGGGAGGACATAGACACGCTACTGTTAGAAGATATACAAAACATGACAGCTAAAGGGAGGTTCTGATAATGGGAGACTTCAACATGCCAGATACAGATTGGTCAATACCAGCAGGGACATCTGCCAGAACTAGACACATGGTGGATTCCTGCAGGGGAGGGCCTCAAACAACTGGTACAACAACCCACTAGAGACAGGGCTATCCTAGATCTAGTACTGACTAACAGGGAAAGGATCACAGCTCTCAGGTAGACAGTCACTTGGGGGCCAGTGACCATCACATGGTATGGTTCAATTTGGCCACTAGAACAAAATCATCCCATTCCAAGGCAAACATATTGGACTTGAGAGGAGCTGACTTTGATAAGCTGGCCAAAGAGTTAAGCTAGCCCTGGCAAAAAGAAATACAGGTGAGGGGGTACAGGCAAAGTGGGCAAGCATTACAAATGCAATACTTGAAACAACATCCCATTGTGTTAGTGAGAAAGGAAGTGCAAAAGAAGAAGGAACCACTTTGGTTCTCAAACACAGTAGCAGAAAAGGTCAGAGCCAAAAGGCTGGCCTTCAGGAAATATAAGGAATGCAGCAGGATGAAGATAGGGAGGCATACCAAACTTCCCTAAGGGAAGCAGGGAAGGCAGTAAGGCAGGCAACAGCCCAAACTGAGGAAACACTAGTACGAACAGTAAAGAAGGCAACAAGACTTTCTATAGATACATTAGTGAAAGGAGAAAGTCCAGAGGTATTGCTAAGATCAAAGGGGATAAGGGGCGTGGGAGGAGGAGGACCATGTAAAGCATCTATCCTAAATAGATACTTCTGCTCAGTATTTACTGAAGAGAAGTTAGGCAGGGCCCACAGCTCTGCACCATGGACACAGGGGAGGGAGGTGTGCACTAGTCCCTTCACAAAAGAAAGGGTCCTACAAAGCTTGATAAGCCAGGGTGACAAGGCAATGGGACCTAATGGCATACATCCCAGGGTACTAAAGGAGCTAAGGGTGGAACTAGCAGAGCCATTATCGGAACTGTTTAGTGAGTCTCTGAGCACAGGAGAGGTCTCAGCAGACTGGAGAAGGGATCATGTGATCTCACTTCACAAGAATGGTAGCAGGGAGGAGGCAGGGAACTACAGACTAGTCAATCTTACCTCAGTAGTGGGCAAGATCAGTGGGTCAGAAAGAACTGGAAGGGGCAGGATCAGTTGTGTTCCAGGACAGTAGCTGCTGCTGTTTTCACAGGGTTCTTGTGGATATTACTTGGTAGGTTAGTTCTTTTCTTTCTTGCTTCTAAGGGGCTAGCAGGGTATTGTTCTGGGGGATCCTGGATGTTTGTAAACTGATTTAGTGGCTGTAAGTGGGCTGTTTTTGTGGATGTTTCACTTTGTAACAGGCTGCGCTGGTAGAGGCCTATTTCTTCTGATTTAAAACCTGTTTGGTGGGATTTGCTTGGAGATGGTTCTTTAGCTGCAGGGCTTGGGGAGACACAGGGCTGATACACTCTCTTGTCAGGTGTCTGCCCAAGACCATCCCTCCCCACCCTCCCTCCCCAGAAGTCTGCAAATTTATAGGGGAAGACCTGCCCTGCAATTGAGGAAAAGGCTGCTGGTGCAGCTCATGTAGTTCTAGCCACTGGGGTTGGATTTAAAGGCCGTAGAGAGGAGCTTAGGGAGTTGTTCATTTTCCTTACATGTTTAATGTGTTGTACTGCACCTAGTAACAGAGTTACTGGTGTACAGTGGGACTGTCTCTAGGATTAGTGGGTGACCTGATTAGGCAGTAGGGTATCTTGGAATAGGGGGAACCTGGTGGCTCACCCAAGGAAAACTATTTGAAAGGGGATGGAACCACACATCATTGGGCTGCATCTTTGGGAGGGTGGGGTGCACAGGGTGTGGAGCAGCCATGATACTGGACTGGGCTTGGAAGTTTGGTGGTTGCCCAGTGTGCTACCAGCTGGCACAGCTTAGGGAGGAGGTTGGGATGAGGAGAAAGCTGGGGAAGGGGGGTATGGTTGGGGAAGGGGCTGGAAATCTCCCACAGGGTTGCACCAAGCACTGGGGCAGGGGTATAGGGAAAGGAGTGCAGGAGAATACTCAGGGGTCACATAGGGACCCTGGCAGAGGGGCCCAAAGGACACTACCAAGGAAGCAGGCAGGTAACTGGGGACCCTCACAAAGGGGGACGGAGGGACAACATTCTCAGGGAAGTAGGCAGATAGCCAGTGCTGGACAGAAGGAAGCAAGGCAGGGAGTGGATCAGACCTTATACTTAGTAACCGCTTCATTCTTCTTCTGCTCAAGGATGGGGGGATGTAGCCACGACAGAGGTGGTTAGAGCGGAAAGGGTGTGGCAGTGTGGGGCAGGAGGCAGGGGCCAGATAGCAGGAAGAACAGGGGGACCTGGAATGCAGGAGAATGGGGGGAGTAGATCGGAGCAGGGGAAGAGAGAGGAAAGCGCAAGGAGAAGGACCAGTTGGAGGAAAGGTAAAGAAGGACCAGAAGTACAAGGATGATTCAGTAAAGAGAGTTGAGGGTTAGGCCAGGGGAGCATCGATGAGCAAGGAGGAACTAAATGGAGACAGGAAGGAAGGGAGGATGAGCCAGGCTAGTTTAGCAGATGGGGAGAAGGACCAGTTGGAGCAGTGAGGGGGAATTAACAAGGTACAGAAGGATACTCAGGAGGAGGAGAGTATAGGATTGGAGGGGAGGGAGGGCATGGTAAATAAGGAACGGTGGCATGTGGCACCCAGATAGGGGAGGAACAAGGAGCCAGCTGGGTGGGGGCGGTAGAAAGGATGAGGGACATGGAAGGGGAAATGGAGGAAAGGAGTGGTCAGAGGTGCTCCTGCTGGGGATCTATGATCAGGGGTATCGAATGGGATAGGGAGGAGAAGCCTGGCCAGTGAGAACAAGATGCTTCCCTGGACTAACGGTGCACAGGGCTAAGCACGAGGTATATCAGCTGGCAAAGGACTGTGGGGTTCCCAGACATACTGGTCCACCTGGGCACAAATGACATTGAGGGAAATAGCGAGCTAGAGATACAGGCAAGATTCAGGGAGCTCGCCAGGGTCTGTCATGACATAGGATGCACAGTTTCCTTCTCAGAAATCCTGCCAGTGCCAAGGGCTAGTGGGGAACACAAAGAAAAATTAGGAGATAAACCAGTGGCTCAGGGAGTGGTGTGATGCCAGAGGGTATGGGTTGATGGGGATTGGGGGAGACCTGGGAGGATAAGGAGCTGTATGCTGAGATAGACTACATCTCAATTTGAGGGGAGGGGAATCTTAGTTGAAAATGGAGGAGTTCATTGGTGAAAAGTGGGGTTTAAACTTGTGAAGGGGTGGGATAGGAGAAAAGGCAGTCAAGGGATGCCGATAAAGGAGGACTCTGTCTCCACCCCCTGGGGACCAGGAGGATTGCAGGAAAAGACCAACTGGCAAAGTGCAGACCAGGAGAAAACAGAATCTCAAGGAACACGAGCAGGGGAAATGAAACTATAGGGAAAGGTGGAAGGTAGTCCTGCTAAATGCCAGGAGCTTGGGCAATAAAATGCCTGAGCGCCAGGCGATGTTAACTGAGGGAGCAGTGGATGTGGCAGCAGTCACTGAGACTTGGGCCACTGCAAGACATGACTGGGACCTGAACCTGGAGGGTTACACTATGTTCAGGAAGGACAGGGGAGGGAAGGGAGGAGGGGTAGCAATGATAGTAAAAACTGCATTGGCATAGGGGAGTTGAGGAGGCGGAGGGAACCGTGGAGGCGATTTGGGTCAACTTGATAACAAGGGGGCAAGAGAGTAAAAATAGGAGTGGTGTATAGACCCCTGCCCTGGCGGAGGAGCTGGAGGACAGTCTGGTGGCAGATGTTAGGAGACACTGCAGACTGGGCAGAGGAAAGGTGGTGGTGTTAGGGGACTTGAACATGCCAGGAACAGACTGGGAGACTATGACATCCTCTGTGACCAGGGAACAGAGGTTGTTGGATGTCTTTCAAGGCGCATTCCTAACTCAGCAGGTGAGGGAACCGACCAGGAGGCACAGGTACTGGATGTGGTCCTTGCAGACAGTGACCAGATTGGGAGCCTGAGGTAAGGGACCCATTGGCGGGAGTGACCATGCCACGGTCTGGTTCTGCCTGGACCTAGGAGGGTAGAAGGCTGCACAAAGACGGAAGTAAACTGACTTCAGGGGGTGGATTTTAAGGAAATGGGAAGGATCCTAAGGGAGCATTTGGATGGGATTGGGTCAGACATGGACGCTGATAGTAGGTGGAAATCATCAGGAGAGGGGTGCAGGATGCTACCAGCACCTGTGCAAGAGTAAGACGAAAATGCGGTAGGGCCCAAAAACCCTGTTGGTGGACCAGGAGGTCCAGGAGGTGGTGAGGGAAAGAAAGCAGCCTATAAGAAATTCAAGTGTTCAAGGAGTGAAAGGGATCGAGGAGTATGAGCTGTTGGCTAGAAGGGCCACTAGAGTGGTGAGGGCGGCTAAGTCAAGGAAGGAGCAGAACCTGGCCAGGGAAGTAGGGAGAGGAAAAAAGGGTTCTTTAGATACATTGGGGAAGAAACTGAAGGGTGAAGGGCAGATTAGCAATTAAATCAGGGGAGATGGGCACAAGACCCAGAGGAGCAGGCTGAGGTACTAAATGAGTACTTCACCTCAGTTTTCACCAGGAAAATGGGGATGCTGCATCATACATGGAGAAGACAGAGATAATGAGGAGGGGGACCCTTACCAATCGGCAGGTCTGGGGGCATCACTGGCAGGTGGGGGAGGGCTAAGCAGGAGAAGAGGTACTGGAGTGGAAATCACAGCAGAGAGAGAGTGAGGAAGCCCTCAGCTCCCTTAAGACGGAGAAAGCACCGGGCCGGATAAATTACATCCCAGAGTGCTGAAGGAACTTGCAGATGTCCTGGCGAAACCCTGGCAGAGCTTTTCACCATCTCTGAGGACAGGTGGGTGCCCCAAGACTGGAAGGTGGCGCATGTAGTGCCCTATCCACAAGGGGGATCAAGGGAGGTGGCAGGGAACTACAGGCCTGTCAGCCTGACATCAGTGGTGGGGCAGTGATGGAGGGCATTGTCAAGGAGTGGCTGGGAGGCCCTGGATAGTCAGGGTGCCTGGATGATAGACAGCATGGATTCATCCCGGAAAATCGTGTCAGACAAACCTGGTGGAGTTCTATGACTGGGTGACAAGTGCCTTGGACCTGGGTAGACCAGTGGATGTCCTCTTTCTGGACTTCAGCAAGGCATTTGACTCTGTTCCTCACAGGGGCCTGTTGGATAAACTAGGAGAAATGGGGTGGGAACCAGATGATCCGATGGATAGGCAATTGGCTCCAGGACCGGACCCAGAGGGTCGAGTTGGTGGGATAATCTCTTCCCAAGGAGGGTCATTAGTGGGCTCCCACAGGATCAGTCCTGGGCCCCTTCTGTTCAACGCCCACGATCTGACATAAGGACAGGAATCAGGAGGAGATGAGTCTCTTTGCAGATGACTCGAAACTGGGGGCAGTGGTGGATGGGGAGGAGAAGGAGAGGGTGGCCCCACAGGGGACCTGGAGGCTCTGGAAAGATGGTCTAGAAAGTGGAAGCTGAGGTTTAATGCAGGGAAATGCAAGGTACTCCATCTGGGGCCAGAAACCCAGGCCAAGTGTACACCCTGGGGAATACTACAAGTCTCAATGGCTGAGAGGGACCTGGGGGTGGTGGTGGATGTCAAGATGAACAACTCTGAGACTTGTAGGAGGGCAGCAGCCAAGGCCAACAGGATGCTGGGATGCATCGCTGGGGATCACCTCCAGAAGGAGGAAGTGATACTCCCCTGTGTAACTGCTTGGTGAGGCCGCACCTGGAGTACTGCGTGCAGTTTTGGAGGCCTCACTTAAAGAGGGACATTAACCTCCTCGAGAGGGTCCAGAGGAGGGCAACCAAAATGATTTGGGGCTTGGGGACAGGACCTATGAGGAGAGGCTCAAGAGCTAAATATGTACACTTTGGAAGAGAGAAGGGACCGGGGACATGATAGAGGTCTTCAGGTATATGAAGAGGTAAACAGGGAGGAACAGTGAGGGTGCTTCAAGGAAGGAGGAAGGGCCATTAGAGGCACGGGTGGAAGCTGGAGGGGAAGATCTAGGAGAAAGGAGGAGGTGCTACTTCACTGAGAGTGTGGTAGAGCCATGGAATGCACTACCTAGGGGCTGGGTGGAGGCAGAGACAGTGGAGGGGTTCAAGAGGGGTGGGACAGGTACAGGAAGGGTTCAGGAAGCAAAATCCAATGCAGCAAGAATATCCGGAACTGGGAAGGGAGAAGCCAGAGAAGGCGTAGGGGACAGCAAGGTCAGCACCCAGGGTGGGGGCTGACCAAATGAGCAGACATGAAAGACCATTAGCCTATTCTGCTGGCATTTTAGTATGTTAGTAGATTATGGAGACACCTTAAGGAAAGGATAGTGCAACACCTGGAATCCATAGGAGCACAGGATCCAAGACAGCATGGGTTTACAAAAGAAAGGTCCTGTCAAACTAATCTCATAGATTTCTTTGAATGGGTAACCAAAGTGGTGGACCAATGGGGAGCAGTTGATGTTGCCTACCTTGACTTCAGCAAAGCTTCGATACTGTTCCACACAGAAGATTGATTAATAAGCTGGGTAGGCTCGGGTGGGTCAGGCGTTGGTCAACTGGGTGGGAAACTAGTTGACGAGCAGAAAACAGAGAGTGGTGGTAAATGG
The DNA here is from genome assembly GCA_016271365.2 of Neoceratodus forsteri. Classification (NCBI taxonomy): domain Eukaryota; kingdom Metazoa; phylum Chordata; order Ceratodontiformes; family Ceratodontidae; genus Neoceratodus; species Neoceratodus forsteri. Next base: position 1,084,893,035 of record CM057454.1, on the reverse strand, counting down.
TCTACAGTCAGAAGAGATGCAAGTCATAAGCAGGGTGCCCTCAGGGTTGTCCTGGGGCCAGTCCTCTTCAATATCTTCATCAGTGACATTGCAGATGGACTGGAGGGTAAGGTTTGTCTGTTTGCAGATGACACCAAGATCTGCAACAGAGTAGATGATCCAGATGGGGTGGGCAGAATGAGAAGAGATCTGGATAAACTAGCAAAATGGTCGGAAGAGTGGCAACTGGGGTTTAATGTAAAGAAGTGCAAGATCAAGCGCATAGGGAAGAGAAACCCTGAAGCTACCTATAGGCTGGGAGGAGTTGCTGGCAGTCTCAAGGGAAGAAAGAGACTTGGGCATCATCATCACTGATGACCTGAAATTATCCAAGCAGACCTCTAAACAGTAGGTAAGGCTAGAGGGATGTTGGGGAGTATTAGTAGGGGTATCATAAGTCGGAAGAGGAGGTAATAATCCCTCTTTACAAGACATTGGTTAGGTCTCATCTGGAGTACTGCATGCAGTACTGGAGGCCACATAATCACAAGGACATTAACCAAATTGAGGCAGTCCAGAGAAGGCAACTAAATTGGTGCAGGGATTGCATCAGAAAACATATGTGGACTGATTAACTCAACTCAGTATGTATACCCTAGAGCAAAGGAGGGAGAGAGGTGATATGATTGAAACATTCAATAACCTTAAGGGCATTAACAAGGTGAAAGAGTCTAACATGTTTCAATATAAGAAAATGGCAGGACAAGAGGACACAACATGAGATTAGAGGAAGGCCGATTAAGGGGTAATGTGAGAAGTACTTTTTCACAGAAAGGGTGGTGGATGCATGAAACGCGGCCTACCTCAGGAAGTGGTGGATATGAATACAGTGCAGGGCTTCAGACAGGCATGGGATAGGCATAAGGGAGCAATACAAATGAGTATGAATAGACAGGCCATTGACAGAGCAAAGGCCTATGGTACATTCATAAGGTAGAAAAGAAATGGGCAGACAATGGGCCTTGCTGTCCTATCTGCCATCAACTTCTATGTTTCTGTGTTTATGTTTGTCCTCCGACCTGCTCCCGGTTCCTCCTGAAGGCCAAGGGCAGAGAGCCCCCTTCAGGAACACCTGCCCCTGCCTCCCATCTGGCCCGAAGTTGAAATCCACCGACATCTCCCTTTAGGAGGCCCCTTGGCCTTAAGCAACTCAGTGCTCCCCATGCCTATCCTTATTTTGTAAATATCCTTTTGCAAATTTCTTGCCACACACAGTGGCTATGGTGTAGACCTCCAATGGGTACATGTTCCGACCGACCTTCACCTCAGTCAGAAACACCATTTGCAAGCAGCAACGTTCTCTCCTGTGCTGCAAGTCGACTGCTCTTCTCTGATGGAATAGGGCCTTGAATGTGACCATTGAGGCCAACCTTCTAGGACTCCTATTCTTGAGTTTACTTTTTATTATAGTATCAATGTGCTTCTAAACGACAAAGAGCTATCTAACATAACTCCTAAATACTTATACTGCTTAGTAACTGATAATTTTGGCCTTCCAGTGTAGTAATTTCAAAGTACTGCATACTGTACCTTGTAAGCCATTTTTAGTCTGTTTATTTTGAAAATTATAGCTTATGCTTTTCTAGAGCTAAGCACTAACTTAGATTCACAGAACCAGTTTTGGAGTATGTCTCAATCAGTTTGAAGTTTGTTTAACATCAGTTTTGAGGTTTTGCTGATGCTAGTATCACTGTGTCATTGGCATTTATCAAGAATAACAGTGGCCTCAGAAGTGAGCCCTGGGGAACATCTTTGACTAAGTATCCTATTTCCAGTAGTTGTACATCTATAGCCACCTGTTGTCTCCTTCAATTTAAATAGGATGCAAACCAGCCCATAGAGAGTGAGGCTAAGCTAATCTTTGTTAGTCTAGCAGTCAGAATTCCATGATCTACAAAATTAAGGGCTTTGGATAGGTCGACTCCCCGCATCCAGTGCATATGCCCTTATTAACAAAGTCTATGAGTGCGTGCCTGCCGAATATCCTGCCCTAAAGCCATGTTGAAACTGTGTCAGGTTTGAGTATTTCTAAATATTCATATAGTTGATTGTATACAATATGTTCTAATCATTTTGAGGAATGGATAACAATGCGATTGGTCTATCATTTGAAAATTCATTTGAATTTCCACCCTTACAAATTGGTGCAATTTTGCTTGTTTCAATTGTCGGGGAACCCCTTCCATCAAACTCTGATTGAATAATTTAGTTAATACCGTGACACTATGCTTATTGCATCCTTTAGTAACTTAATCTCAGTGTTGTCAGGGCCAGAGGATTTCTTAGCATTTAGTTTTCAATTTCTGAAACTACCTCTTTCACCTTTATTTTCCTTAGATAAAACAGTGGAGCTACATTCTCAAAAGTCTCACGCCCACAATTTTGTTATCTTTGTTAACAGTGTTGCTTGGTGTGACAATTTTGATAGTTAGAAAATAGTAATTCAGTGCAACAGCAGCTTTGTTTGGACCTACAGTGAAATAACACCATCTGTATCTGTTAGTTTGATACTGGAGCCTGCTTTACTGGACTTGTTTAAAACCAAAAACAAATGAAAATAACTGCTGCACAACAGACAATTATGGCTGCATGGAGTCCTTCATAGTCTTTCTGTAGTCAGATCACCTAGTCACTGGACTTGAATTTCCTGAAATCCCAACCTCCGTTTCAAGAATTTTGTCAAATTAAAGATCACAATCTCAATAGTAATTTTCAGGAGTCCACGTCTGCTGTAACAAGCAAGTAATGTGTTAGCTGTAGAAACTTGCATAATCTACCAGCTCAGTAGATGTAGATTTCCTAGAAATTTCTATTGAGATTTGGACTTTAATTTGAGAAATACCTTAAAACTGAGACAGAGTTCATATCAGAAGCAGATCATTTAGGTCCAGCCAGGAGCCGGTGAGAGGACGGTCCTCTAAGCTGAGAGAAGACTACTTAGTAAGTTGGCAATGTAAGTCAACTGAGAATGTGATAAACTTACATAGCCTACCAGATCAACAGACTAAGAATACAGAAATTCCTGTTGAGATTGGAACTTTAATCTGAAAATTTCTTAAAACTAACAAGTTATACCAAATTCAAATCCAATGAACATACCAGGATACATAATCTACAGGAGGGACAGGGAGGGTAAAAGAGGAGGAGGAGTGGCTCTTTATGTAAAGGAAGGGATCAAAGCAACAGAACTAAAGAGTAAACAGGGAGCAGATGAGGCACTCTGAGTCACCCTGGAGATAGGAAATGGCACCACAACCGCATGGGGGTTGTATAGACCCCATCTCAGGGGAGGAATGGACAAGGAAATTATAGAAGGCTTCTTAGAATGGCAGAAAAAGGGAGCTATTGTTGATGGGGGACCTGAATATGCCAGATGTTAAGTGGAGTACCTTGCTGCAAGCACATCCAAGAGCCGAGTCATTCTTGATGCCCTACAAGGGCATGCCTCAGACAGCTAATATTGGAACCCACTTGGGAGGGAGCAATCTTAGACCTGGTACTTCAAATGGGGACGGAGAAAGAATTTCAGATTTAGAAGTGGGTAGCTATCTGAGAACAAGCGACCACCAGTGTGGTTCACGATAAACACAGCCACACAATCAAGCCACACAAAAGCAAGAGTATTGGACTTTAGGAGGGCTGACTTTGGGGAAAATGAGAGTGCCTCAGAAAAGCACTAGCAAACAGGCAAGAAGGAGTGGTGGAGGAACAATGGGGAGCAATCAAAACAGCCATCACAGAGGCAACAAGCCTTTGTAAAGCAAATCAACAAACACAATGAAGGAAAAACCGCTATGGTTCTCAATGGAGGTCGAGGAAGGTTAAGGAGAAAAGGACAGCATTCAGAAAATATAAGAAAACACAGAAGAAGCAGGACAGATAACTTTATCAGTTAAAGCAGAAAGAGGATGGGAAGCCAGTCAGAATAGCAAAGGCCCAAACCGAGGAAAGGATAGCCAACTCTGTTAAGGAGGGGATAAGACCTTTCATAGGTACATTAGGAGCAAAGAAAGACCAAAGGAGGGATACTGAGGCTTAATAAAGTGGAGGGAATGTGGGTAGAGGGTGACAGTGAAAAGCAGGGATACTGAACGAATATTTCTGCTCAGTATTCACAAAGGAAGAGGAGGGAGGTACCTAAACCAAACAAGAGAGAAACTCTGAAGATGGGGTCAATACCAGTCCATTTACAGAAGAAAGGGTTCTGAAAGAACTAATAAAATTGAAGGTGGACAAAGCAATGGGGCCTGATGGGATTCACCCAAGAATTCTAAAAGAACTAAGGGTAGAACCAGTGACACCGCTGACTACTCTCTTTAACAAATCATGGGAGGATGGGGTGGTACCTGAGGACTGGAGGAGGCGGATGTGATTCCTCTTCACAAAAGTGGGGCAGGAAACTACAGACCAGTTAGTCTGACCTCAGTGGTAAGGAAAATGATGGAATCACTTGAAGGAAAGAATTGTTGAGTACCTAGAGGCCAGTGGGGCACAGGACCCAAGCAGCATGGATTCATGATGGAAAGATCATGTCAGATGAATCTAATAGATTTCTTTGACTGGGTGACCAAAGTAGTAGACCAGGAGGAGGCTGTGGACATGGCATACCTAGATTTTAGCAAGGCATCTGATACAGTCCCACACAAAAGATTAATACACAGTTAGCCAGCCTTGGAGTGGGTCCTACAGCTGTAGCCTGATAAAAATTGTCTCACACAACAGGATGCAAAGGGTAGCAGTAAATGGAGTCCACAATGAAGGAAAGAAGGTTACTAGCGGGTACTGCAGGGTTCAGTACTGGGACCAGTCCTTTTATTGTCTTTATAAGTGACACTGCAGAGGAACTGGAAGAAAAGTATGCCTCTTTGCAGACGACACAAAGATCTGCAACAGGGTTGATACACAAGATGGAGTGGAAAGGATGAGAAGGGACTTGGCAAGGTTGGAGGAATGGTCAGAAGTATGGCAGCTTGGATTCAATGCAAAGAAGTGCAAAGTAATGTACCTGGGAAACAAAAACCCAGGGAAGATTACACAATGGGGGAGGTAGTAACAACAACAAAATGGAAAGGGACCTGGGGTAATCATATCAGATGACCTTAAGGTTGGCAAGCAATGTGAAGGCGGTAGGAGGAGGCTGGAGGGATACTGGGATGTAGGAGAAGCATCACCAGCAGAAAACAGGAAGTTGTTATCCCTGTACAGACAGTTGGTGAGACCCCATCTGGAGTACTGCGTCCAGTTCTGGAGACCACATCTGCGCAAGAACATAGACAGGACAGAGGCAGTTCAGAGCAGGGCAACTAAAATGGTGCAGGGTCTGCAAGAGAAGCCAAACGAGGAGAGGCTAAAGGAGCTTAATATGTAAACCCTTGAGGAAAGGAGGGAGAGGGGGACATGATAGAAATGTTTAAGTACCTCAGTGGAATCAACAAGGACCAAGAGGGTAGCATCTTTCAGAAAAGAGATGTGCAAGAACAAGGGGACAATAATTTGAAGATAGAGGGGATCGCCTAGGGCAATGTGAAGAAGTATTTTTTCACAGAGAGGGTGGTGCACGGATGGAACAGCAATCCTGAAGAGGTTGTGGGGTCTAAAACTGTGGAGAATTCAAGAATGCATGGGACAGACATAAGACAATTTTTGTGAGGGGTAGGAAGAAATAGAAGTGTTGGTTAAATAGGATCTGCAGCTTATCCTCTAGGTAGGAAATGGGCAGACTAGGTGGGCCAAGTGGTCCTTATCTGCCGTCAAAGTCTATGTTTCTATGAGCTCGCCTTTACATCAGAGATAACATCAAGGCAACAGCAATTCAGAGCCCACAAGGGCAGACAGAAGTATCGGTTACCCTTGAGCCAGGCAATCGAACAGCTATTCACAGAGAGGTCTCTACAGACCCCTGCTCAGGGAGAAGAAATTGACAAGATAATGCTGGAGAACATACACAAGATGATGGCGAAGGGGAAGTCCTACTATTGGGGATTTTAACATGCCAGACATAGACTGGTCCATCTCAGAAGGGCTTCAGCTAGGGCAAGGGACTTCATGGACTCCATTCTAGGGGCAGGCCTCAGACAGCTGGTGCAAGAACCCACCAGAGACAGAGCAACCCTGGATCTGGTACTGACCAACGGGACCGTGTGCAGAACTCCAGGTGGAAGGTCAACTAGGGTCCAGAGACCACCATATGGTGTGGTTCAAACTGGACACAGGGACACAGTTAACTCAGACCAAAGCAAGGGTCTTAGACTTCAAAAGGGCTGACTTTACCAGGATGGGATTACAGGTTACGAAAACACTGCAAAAATGGAGATGGGGGTAAGGAGAAATAGGCACACATCAAGGAAGCCATATTGGAAGTTACAAACCAATGTGTAAGGATGGTAAGCAAGGTGAAGAGAAGAAGGAAACCACTTTGGTTCTCTGGGGCGGTGGCAGAGAAGGTGAGGGCCATGAAACTAGCCTTCAGAAAGTACAAGGAGTCACAAAGGTATGAGGACAGGGAAATGGCCAGAATTGTCTGAAGGAGGTAGGGAAGGCTGTAAGGAGCAGAAAAGCTCAAACGTAAGAGAATAGCTCAATCTGTTAAAAAAGGAGACAAGACATCTGATAGGTACATTAGTGAGAGAAGGAAGGCGGGGGCGAGATAGCGATAGGAGGAGGTAGAGGGAGACATGGAAAAGCAACCATCTCAAACAAATATTTCTGTTCAGTCTTCACTGTGGAAGGAAAGCGCGGGGTCCACAGCTAGACTTCAAAGGAAATGGGAAGAAGGTAGACACCAGCCCTTTCACACAGGAAAAGGTCCTGGAACAGCTTAAAAGCTAAGGGTGGACAAAGCCGAGGGTCCAGATGGCATACATCCAAGGATCCTGAGGGAACTGAGCATAGAGCTTGCAGCCCTCTAGCAGACCTGTTCAATGAGTCCCTGACACCGGAACGGTCCCACATGACTAGAGAAGGGCAATGTTGTCCCCTTCACAAGAGTTGAAGTAGGGAGGATGCAGGAAACTACAGGCCAGTTAGTCTAACATCTAATGTCGGAAAAATCATGGAGACACTCCTAAAGGAGCGAACAGTGGAGCACCTGGAAGCTATAGTGGCGATAGATCCCAGGCAACATGGTTTCACATCAGGAAGGTCCTGTCAAACAAATCTGACTGATTTCTTTGACTGGGTGACAAAAGCAGTGGACCAAGGGGAGGTGTAGATATCACCTCACGCTAATTTCAGCAAAGCCTTTATTACCGCTCCACATAGAAGACTGGTCAATAAACTCAGTAGTCTGGGGTGGGCCACAAGTTAGTTAACTGGTCTGCAAACTGGTGAGGGGTCAGGAAACAAAGGATGGTGGTAAATGGAACCCACTTAGATGAAATGGAGGTAACCAGCACAGTACTTCAAGGTTCGGTGCTTGGGCCAGCCTCTTCAATGTCTTCATTGGTGACACTGCAGATGGACTGGTGGAAGGATCTGCCTGTTTGCAGATGATACCAAGATCTGCAACAGGGTAGACACTCCAAAAGGAGTGGAAAGGTGAGAAGGGACCTGGAAAGTTGGAGAGATGGTCTGAAGTGTGGCAACTGAGGTTTAACACAAAGAAGTGCAAGGTCATGCACGGGCAGTAAAACACAGGCATAAGCTACAGGATGGGGAGTTGCTGACAGTTACATGGGAGGAAAGGGACTTGGGGTTATCATTACAGAAGACTTGAAAGCCACCAGGCAGGCAGCCAAGGCAGTAGGGAAGGCCAGTGGAATGTTAGGTTGTACTGGCAGAGGTATCATGAGCCGAAGAAGGAGGTAATAGTACCACGGTATAAAACCCTGGTGAGAACTCATCTGGAGTAGTGTTGCAGTTCTGGAAGCCACACCTTCGGAAAGACATCAACAAGATGGAGGCAGTGCAAAAGAGGGCAACAAAGATGGTCAGGGGTTATAGCAAAAGCCTTATGAGGAGAGAGTGAGGGACCTCCATATGTATACACTGGAGCAAAGGAGGGAGCGGGTGATATGATTGAAACGTTCAAGTACCTCAAGGCATAAATAAGGTTAAAGGAAAATATGTTCCAGTTCAAAAAGAATGCCAGGACCAGAGGACATGTGATTAGAGAAGGCTGCTAAGAGGAAATGTCAGGAAGTTCTTGTTCACTGAGAGGGTGGTGGATGATGGAATGCCCTGTCCCAGGAGGTGGTGGCAGCACATATGATGGCAGAATTTAAACATGCATGGGACAGGAACAAAGGACACTAGTGATGGTAAAGCAAAGCTAAAGCCAATGACCATGGGTCGCTTACAGACAATAAATGGGCAGACTAGATGGGCCTGGCGGTCCTTATCTCGCCAACAATTTCTATGTTTGTATGTTATGGGGGGAAGTTTGGTAGTATACCAACAGCAAACTGACAGGAAAAGATCCTTTAAACCAAGTAAACCTGTCTATCCTGATTTTTGGAATAAAATGCATTTCCCATTTCTTTACTCAAAATTTACATGATATTCTGTGCACTGGTTTCCTATCCGCAATAGGGGCTCATGCTATATCTTTGGTTATACAGTATAAGAGGGAGTATAGGGTCGAAACCAACTGAGGTCGGTGATAGACACATCAGGTTTGTATATCACTGGTCCTGCAGTATTATTAACTAACTGCAGAGGCAGGTGGTATGCGAGGTGCGGTTTGCAGTAGATGCACTAACTCTATCTAATATCCCGGGGACCCATAGTGGAAGCATTTTTTTTTTTTTTTTTTTACTTATACTTTTCCCCTGGGGCCACCAGTCTGCCTACCTCACACATCTGGCATCCTTCTCGGTCTCAGGCTACCATCTCCAGGGATTCTCCTCGGCTCCATGTTTGGGTCCCGCAGCTACCCCAGCAGCTTGCCCCACGGCGGGGTGGTGGGAAACTCCTAGTTAGGATCCAGTACTGCCACGTACCCTCAGCGGCCAAACAAGTCCTGCTTGGAGACGGTCATCATGCCACCACGACTGGTGCCCTATTTCCGCTTTTTCTCCCTTACGCCTGTGGTGTGAATGATGCCCATAGTCCCGAAGCGCACGCTGCCTGCATGTACCTGATCCACGCTGGCCTGCCCCAGTACATCCCTCCATGTCTGCCAGTGCTCTGTAGTCATCCCCAGCCACCGCAGGGGCCACCGGAGCACTGATGGCAGTCCTCCCCTCCCGGAGAGAAGGAGAGCAGTCCTACGAACGCCAATCCTTCTCCTCCCTGCCGACCCCGATGACCCAGGCTCATTCCTGAACCCAGGTTGCAGGCATAGTGCGAGGTGTGGCGTCCAGTGCCTCAACCTCAGCACCTCGGTCCGGCTGGAAGCAGATTTTAAACTATACAAGTCTTCTAACAACAAGAAGGGACTTCAGCTCTTCCTGTAGAAAGGACAGAGGGAGGCAAGGTTCAAATCTGTTATGGCCAGTAACTGCTATCTCGGAATAGTGGCAGGGATTTATTTAACTCTAAAAATTGATTAGCGTTTTGCTCATAAAAGTGCTACAACTTTGTGAAAATGCATAGCTTTTGCCTCACTGTGTTTAACAAACACAGCACTTCTAGAAAATCTATATAAATACTTTCTGTACAGTTAATATAGTCCGAAAAAAAAACTGCTAATCAATTATTTAAAACCCTGAGTGGGTCCCCACCTGGGCGATGTCTAAGAAGTAATGAAGCCAGGGATATGGTCTAAAATTACATATCCCTTGAATTGTTTCCTCAAACATCTTACAATATTCCTTATGGCCACAAGAGGGTAGCAAAGCCTCAAATATACCTGAACATGGCTCTACAGTGCGGATCCCTATTTCATCAAGGGCATATTACATGTTAAAAAAAAAAATAATAAACTTCAGGAAATCACCTTCTATCATGCAAATCCTCAGGCACTTCATGTGTATTCAGCATTGATACAGTGGTGATTACCATATAATCTCCATTTTATAAAGTTTATGAAAAAGAATTATACCATGGGTTCATCCGCTTCTCCTCAAGTCCATGTCCACCCTCCTTGAAAAGGTTATGTGTTGGCCGGCCTGGTGGCACTGAGGTTTGAGGCACTGGATGCCTTACTTCACGCCATGCTGGCAACCTAAGTTCGGGAGCGACCTTAGGTCATCGGGAGCCAGCATGGAAGGGAGCAGGATTGAGCTGTCTAACGACAGCTCTCCTCTCCACTCCTGGAGGTGGTCGCCCCTCCGTAGTTCTGCCATCACCAGGTGGAGTTCCAGTGACAGTGCAGCCGGGGAGCGACGCAGGGAGGGTATCTCGAGCACAACGTGCATGTGTCTCCAAGGGGATGGGAACAGCGAGAAAACTAGAAAACCCCTACAAACGATGTATGGGAAAAAAAGAAAAGGTCATGTGCTGTGCCCCAGTTCTCACACAGCCTTAGGTTGCATTTATTGCTTTCTAAGAGGCCCATGTTCTGTAATTATAAACAATATAGGACAGCTGATGACATGCATATTCTGGTACACCCTGAGAGTACTGTAATATGACTTGTATTCAGGGCTAGAAATAATTTTTGAGATGCCTGTCCGAGGGACAGGTGGAATGTAAATGTTGCCTGTCCGGACAAAGTTTTACCTGTCCACATTTTTGTGAGGTGAATTTTAAACTTAAAACATAAAATGGACTGTAAAGTGGAAATAGAGAAAACTGTTGATTTTTGGGGTTATTTTTCAAGGTAAAACACTGATTGAGGCTAGTCTATTTCTGAATCAGAACTTGAATCTAGTCTACAGCCATATGGTCTCACATGAGGTCTTCTTTTGTTTTCCAGATTTGAACCATAGTGTTATGGCATCCTGCAGGTCAAATGTAGCAACGCTAGCATCTGACAGCTTGACACGCATTAGTTCAGATGTAGTCATAGGAGACAGACAGGACCGCCAGTCAGACTTCACTTGCCCATCAAGCTGAATCCTCTCTCAACTACTGCAGTCTGAGTTGGGATCAGTAGAGCTATTGTGACTAAGACCAGAACATCAGGGAATCGCTGTTCATGTGCATCATTATGGAGAATTTTTGCCAGAAATCCAAATAGTGAAATTTTGGAGACAGCTCATTCAGTGATTTTTCATAAGTGGTTTAAGCTCTAACCATTGCGCTTCAATCAAGTTTACATTATGATTGTGTTTCTTCAGTAGGTCACTGTAGTGCTCTGTGAGGATTCTGACTTCCTCATTGCCATAAAGGGCTAGCTGGTGGCCACTATCTGGTAACTGTAATGGGTTAAATATACTGAATGACCGTAGGACTTTGTTTTAAAATTGGAAAATCGTGAGTTAATACTTTCAATTGTTGATGAAAGAAGGCTTGTAATGTCACGCTAACACTACCTGTTTGGTTCTATCTATAGAATATCCCTTTCTAAGTTAAGGAAGATATCAGATCCATGGTACTGAACCTGAGTAGTGGCTGAGCTTGTCAGTCGACTTGTGCTAGTATCACTGTCAGCTGTGTCAGAGTCAGGAGCAAGAGCAATTCCTTACAGACTTTGTCAAGTTTATCCTATGAGGGTAGTTCTCTAGCCAGAGCACAGTGCTTCAACCTTACTGACTATTGTTTCTACTGTTGAGCTGTCTCTCTGTAGAGTTAGACTGAAGGCCATCATGACAGAAAGGTATTCAGCAAGAAACTGAGAAAAGAGGACAAATCTCACAGTACTTATTGTTTTGAACAACCCACTGGCCTGATCTTTTGTTTGCCCTGGTGTGGAAGCAATGTGCTGTAAATGTACAACTAGGGCCTTGTAGTTGGACAGAATAACAGACAGAGCCCTTTCTCTGTGCGCAACCCACCGGTCCCTGACACGTTAACTGGTTTGTGAATGGTGTAGCTCATATTGCTGGCTAACTCTTTGAGACCGGCCCAGTTTTGGGAGACTTATGGTATATTTTATAGATACCCATTAAGACTTCATCTGTGGTTTTCATGTATGGAATAGATGCTGCTGATTGCTTTATAGCAAGCTCCAACTTTGGGCACTGCAACTGAATCCCTAACAAATGAGGCACGCCTTTCAAAATCCTGCCAAACACCCCAGTCACTTTACCCAACATGACAGGTGCCCCATCAGATCCAAAAGCAACAATTTTTTCTTTCCAGTTCTTTACAGTCCAAGGTGAATTCTAAGGCATCACCTATTGAGTTATAAATGCTTTCACCATTTGGAATAGAGACTGGCTGAAGGAAACAAATTTGTTAACTGAGACGGAAATTTTCCATTGTCCTAATATAGACTGCCTCCTCTTCTATTACTGAGGCATCAGTGCTCGAGTCACATAAGACAGAGATAAAAGTGTTACTATTAACCAGTTTTGCATCTTTTATCCTTATTGATTCTGAAATAAAATGGTGAACGTTGCTGCCTGTTTGTCACTTCTATAACTGACTCCGACATTTGTACCATTTACATGTTGTAATTCTAAGATGCCAGGGAAGTCTGTGAATGGGCGTTCTGAATTAATCAAATAAAGAGTTGTTCTAAACAAATGTTCTACTTGTGTTGCCTCATTTTTTCCATTTGTATTATTCCTCGCTCTATTGCTAAGTTGGAAGGTTCAGTGTTAGACACAATATTTTTTTCATTGGCTAATTTATGAGGTTTGGAGAGTTCATGAGCATGTACATTTTCAAGTCTCATGCTCTTACAGCTACTCATGAAAGTGTTTGTCTCCCTTAAGTATTTTTTGCAATATGAGTAGGTCATGCCTACATCAGGCTCGTATAGTAGCCACCTCTATTTTTCTTCCAGGTTTCCTGGAACCCCTTTTTCTTTTTGTCCCACTTTCAACAGTAGTCAGGGTTGCTGGCATATCAGCACTGGCAGTGGCACTGCGAGTTGTCACATCTGTGGCCACAATGGTGGGGTGAATAGTTGGTGCTACTGAGTCTATCAGTAATGGAGAAGCAGTAGTACACATAGAGGAACCAGAGCTTTCTCCTCCTCTTGGCTTGAAACTGAAGGCTTTCCTATTTTTAAAGCCAAACTTCAACAAAGACATTTTTCCCCTTGAATACTTAACTTAGTAGTACGAATTTAAAGTACAGTAAGTACCTTGGAAGACATGGACACTACAGCCTTCTCTCTCAAGTCAAGCACTGCAGGCACTCCTTTATACTTTTGATTTAGTATTTCTTTTATCCACAAAACAAAACCCCAGAAATCTGAAATGTGCGTCCCTGCCTAATCCCTTCTTATAGTTCTTTCTTTCTTTAATTTTATGTATCTCAATTCAATCCTCTCCCTCTTCACCAGAAAGCCTAGTACACACCAGCCCTCAAGGTATATAGTCCCTCTGATTTAGTGAGACTCAGGGCTCTTTCTTGGTGTTCCCTTAATTTTCCCCAAATTCAGACTTAGAATATTTTTCTTTATATGTTCCTCTGATTGAGAGATCGTCTTAATTCAGTCCCAGACAGGGCAGGGAACTTCCTCCTCAACCAGATGTGGAGAGAACAGCCTGCCTGCCTAATAAATCTCTGTGTTTTTTCATCAACACAACGTTATTTTTATTAACAGGCTAACAGCCCTGCTATTTGTAGGCTTTTCCCCTTTATAAGTGTAGAGGTACAGGTAGTAACTTGTAGTTCAAGCTCTCAGACTCAGACAGTGCTATTCTCCTTCGCCTCTGCTAGCCTGAGCCAATTCTTTTTGTTGTACAGTGAAGTGAAGTCGCTTGTGGACAGTATCTGTATCAGGCTTTTTTTTTTTGCCCAGTAGAATGGTAGTGAATTACAGCGCTGGCTGATCGTGGCTAAACACTCGCTCTGCTCTCCATCCGTCTCCTACAAGATCTGTGGTGAGAATGAGCAGAGCGAGTACTGAAATGTCAACCGCAATGTGCACAGTGATCTGCGCATGCATGAGAATGCCCATTGATGCATCAGCTCTTCCCCCCGACCACCAGAGCAGAATGACAGACGCCAGGTGACTAAGGCAATGGTAAGTCACCTGACATTGGCATTGATGGGCAGGGCGGGTGGTCGGTCACACTATGCACGCTGCTCCTCCACGATCTCCACTGGGTCCTAGTGCTCAGCACATCCCCTGCTGCAAAGACGGAGATTAGGATTCAGCACTAGTAAAGCTGCCATAGCGCCTGTCCCAGGGACAGGCATTAGATCAAAACCAGCTGTCCCAAGTGGAAACCGGCTGTCCCAGACAGGCGGACAGCTGGTTATTTTGAGCCCTGCTTGTATTTAATGAGGGACATCCCTAGGTGACCAAAAGAAAACATATTGCCTCCCGCGCATCACTCATAGAGCAGTGCGAGATTGTACTCTGAGGCATCTGATATAACTTACCCCTAGGAGACTATCCGAGAGACCACTGAGCAACAAAATTAGCTATTTACTGAAATACAGTCCAGTTTGTAAGGCATCTCTCTTCCTACTTCCTAATGGTGGTCGCAAGAGGAGGGGCTAACAACATGCATTTTCCTTCCAGCCCCCAACAGAAACTTAGACTGAGTGTTTGACTATGTATGTTTGAGTGTGAGAATATATGCAAGCAGCATATCGTCATATATAACTCAGTAGGACTCTACCTTGTTGCCTGTAGTGACAATTATAGGCTTCATCAAGGTAGACTAAACAGTGCATTAGTAATTAAACAAGCGGATGCTCTCCCACTTTATTTCTTGGTGAGACTCTGTACTTCTTCTGCAGGGGCTGAACAATTTAACCTCACATGTTATTTATGGTGACTGATGACCCATAGATCCCTGGCTAATCCCAGGAACCTTCTGACTGGGCCCGTGTGTTAAATGAGTAATTATCTCCAAATGTGAATAAACAGGCCGTGCTGACAGCACAGTGTTGCCTCTCCATCATCCAAGTTGACAGCAGATTCTGGGGATTACTACTGCTGCAGTCTGTCCTCATGGTCCCAAAGGGGGCCAAGAAGGTAGCCCAGCTCAGTTTGAACCCTGCTATAACGCATAACCAAAGAAGCACTCACTCAGTGATATTGGCAGACCTCTCCCACACAATTGGTAATTGCTGGCAGGTCACTGCCATACATCTGAGAGGTCAATAAAAACTAAACTTTGATGAGAAATGATCTCTGCCACCAGCTGTTACGCATTAGTTTCCCTGTCAGCATTATTGATGGCTGGCTGCATGTCAGCGTGGTGGCTCATGTTAAAGCGTAACTCAGATGAGCAGATTAGAAATTGCACAAATTGAAAACATTCCTTTGTCAGACATTAACAGTGGTGGCACCCCACATTCAGACTGGATAGTTAGTAGAGGTATAAATCTAGGTGACATCCTGCCACAGGGCCAGTTCTTGGGTTTCTGCTGCTGCAGTACATTTTCATGGACAGCGAGGGTCCAAGGAGGCAGTTCAGCGTGGCTCGAATCTGCCACAACATGTGACCAGAAGAGCAGTCACATTAAGGGAGAGAGTACCTCTCATTAAATCAGCATCTGTCAACTGAGATCTAGGGACATTTAAAGATCAGTACAAAGCTACTTGAGTTGAGCCAATTTCTTGACACTCATCGTGCTATATTAATGCCCTTATGGTGCCAGACTGCTGTTTGTCAGCATGTCGGTTTGTATGAAAGCAAGATGGTAAAAGCTGGCTAAGAATAACACTGACCTAGGACATACTCTTGTCTGTAAAGACCTTGAGGTCAGCCCAAACATCAAAATACAGGGTGGGTGGAAGCACCCCTGTCATCGAGGTATAGGTCAGGAAGCACAGAAAATCAGGAGCAGTGGTAAAATTTACTGGTAACCTTTTATCATCATCAATAACAGTAAAATAAAAAATAAAATTGTTCAGTATAACTATTTACAAAGGTGGAACAAACAGAGAAAACAAAATACTTAATCGGAGGGTTTCTTTTCAATTCCAAATCTGTCTCTGTCTCTGTCTCTCCCTCTAGCAAAAGCACTGCTGCTCTTTTTATAAGTCTTTGACTGGGAACTGGTTAAGAGACATCCTCATTTTCTCAAAATGTTCTTGTCAGTTTCCTTGATGGTGCAACAAATAGAACAGTGTCCCAAGCTGGCCCCTGCTGACAGCTCTGCAAAAGATTGTGCTGCATGGCAAGTTTAATCCCTGAGTTCCAAATAGCTTTTTGCAATCATTTCAACAATGTAACTATATACATTCTTAAACCAAGGGATCCCAGTATTACTTACAGTTTCACACAAAGATTCACATATATTTCATAACCAAGAGATATGCAATGCGGTAGAACAGACAGAGACAGCAAGTGAAGGTAGTGAAACAGCGAGAGGCAGAAAATTGTGAGACCGTCAGAGTGGTCAGTTCCTATGTCTCATGAGAACATTTGTTTGCACAACCAGACAGACAAGAGACAGAAAAGGAGAGGCTAGAAAAGATCATTGCATTTAACTCTCTGTGTAACAAATGGGACATGGCCTTATTAAACCCTGTCACAACCCCTCCCAACATGAACCTCAACTCATGATGGTAATCTTCCTATGTGGCATCACAGGATGCCTGGGCAGAGAAGTCTTTTGGCTGCTGGAAGGCCATAATGTTCCGGGAACTGCATCACAGGGGACATCAGTATCTAACTTCCACCCAGCCCAAGTGACACCATAGTATTGGAATTCCCACCCGAGCCCAGAAAGGGAGACTGGAATGAAAGGAAAACAGAGTTTCAATAAAGGTTTTCAGGAACAATCCATGTGTAAGCCAGTATATCCTACCATGGACATTGAGTTAAAGACCCCATTTAAGCAAACAGACTGAATATGCAGTAAATCCAAATCAGGAGGAGATGGCCTGCTGAAGGAATGCAGGAGCTGATGTATCTCGGCCATTGTGGCTAGGTCTTGTTGATGCTGCTCCAAAGTAGCTGCGACTCTGGACCAGGTGGATCTGCGAGGCGTGGTGGTGTCCTATAGTTCTTGTGCTTGTTGTGGAAGGATGCCTCTATTCCTGGCACAGACAGCTCCTTAGCTGCTTCCTCCAGTGCAGAAAATCCTTTGACCCCTCTGGGAACATGAAGATAAGACTAGCGGGTCAGGGATTTGGAACTTCATTTATTGTGGGCAGAGAGTCTTCAGGATGGGTGAGTATGCATTTCACTGCACTCAGCATGACCGGCTTAATAATCACTGTCAAAAAGTAAAGCCTGATACTGTTGTATTTGACTTACACATTCTCCAAGCCCTAAGCAAGACATCTTGTTTTGTGGAATAGCTAAGGAATTTTATTAAGCCTGATCGTGAGATATCAGTTGCGTTTTTGGCTTTGGCTGAAGGGCTCAATGGGTTATCTCTATGTATAGGGATACTTAGGATCTACCAGGAGGAGCTCACATGGAAGACTCTCAATAAGTGCCCCATGTTCTGGCTCTCTGTGTCCTCAGGCAGTCCGTAGATTCGAAGATTATTGTGATGAGACCTATTTTTAGGTCTCACATTTTCTTGCACTGCCTGGCACTCTTGAAATGTATGCACCACGATGCACTCTAAGCAGTTGGTGCAGATGTCCATGACTCCCACTTGAGTTTCTAGCTCCTGCACTTTTTTCTATTGTTACATGGTCCGCTTTTAGCTTTCCTTAATTGCTTGTATCTCGGAACAGAAACCTTTTAGCTCAGCGAGGATCGCCGCATTGGAGAGCTGTGGTATGGCCTGTTGGAGTTCGGATGCTATGCTTGTCACACTTGGAGCAGGAGGGTGGTAGATGCACTCCACAGGCAGCAGGTGCCACAGTCTCAACCACTGCTTTTTTCTTTCTGCCCATCTACTAAGGAAAGCTTCTTGCTGTCAATAAGAGGGTTTGACATGAAGCTGGCATTATTTAGAAGCTGCTGTTGGAGGTAGGGGTCTCAAGTTCAAAAACCATGTCACATCTCATCCACAATCAGAACCAGAAGTCCTGCTTTGGTCTTATTTTTGTACCATGCAATGCATGATGAACAAATCCAGTTAAACATTCTTTTTGGCTCCGTGGCACCAGGTGATGGGGAATCGCCTGGCACGCTGGCAACCAGGTTCGCGCCCAAGCCCGGGCGTCAGGAGCAGAGGCCAGCAGGAGGGCTCAAGAGCATCCCTTAATGCTTTCCTCTTGGGGTGGAGGGTCATAGAGACACTGCCCTTCAGCCGCTCCTCATGGTTGAATTCGCCTTGCGCTTTATGGCATGTGTGACCACACGCCGCATGCGCAAGAAACAAGGATGCTGCAGCATGCCTCCTAGTGGCAGGGGAAACAGAACAAGGAAATGGCCACATGTGCCAGCAGGATGAAGGTGGACTGCCTCCTGGCCGGGAAGTTCTCAAGTCAACCCATGCCGCCTGACCAAGATGCGAGGGGTGCAGAAGTACCTTGATCTCCTCCTGGATGCCATCCCATGGATGGGGGCCCAACCAATGAAGGAATACATTGGGACAGTCAGGCAGCAGGGCAGATGGGCGGCAGAGCGGGGCGGCGGAGGGTGCGGACTAGGCCTCAAAGGTGTGGGTGGTCTGGTTGGAAGGGACATTAAAACATGCAAAACCCCAAAACATTATTTTCAAAAGCACACCACACTCCATCTAAGTTCTCCACTGGGCCACACAATGGGCCAACAGCAATACAATGTGCTGCCATGCCTGTGATGCAGGTTTAGAAGCAAACCTGGGAGCTGGCGCTCAGGCAACTAAGCAGTGGCAAGAGCTGTTGGTGGAAGAATTCCTCCAGCGGGATGGTTGGTGCAGGTGGCCCGACACCACTGTGACTCCAGGTGGAGAGCAAGGGAGCTTTCTCCCTGCTGTGGGGAATACTGTGTTGGCTCAGTGCTGGAGGGTGGATCACAGAACAGAGAAGGAAATGGGGAAAACTCATAATGTCATCTATATGACAATCACAGGTGCTCTCTGGCGATGCTCCCATCTCGACCATCTGCCGAGGAGGATGGGGTGTAGCAGATGACTGAGGCTAGGAGTTGGGGAAGCACTGACACAAGGTCCAGGTGGGCAGGTACCAGAGAACAAAAATCTATAGGAAAAAAAAACTAAGTTTTCCAGTAAAGTTTACAAATCTGATAGAAAATTATCTTGTAATAAGATTCCAAACTGTTAGCCATGTGGCAAGGGCAACTCGAGATCACTACATCTGAGTGCCCCATGATCCATACTGGGATCTCAAATATTTAATTTGTTTATGAATGTCTTATTTCTGTTTTGCCAAAACATTGATGCAGACATCAGACATCTGCTTATATGTGAATGATACTATCATAAATGCTAAAACCAAGCCCATCTCAGACATTACTATATGCCTATTAGCATTTTTAGATCTGAAGAAGTGGCTGAACACTATCAAATTATTACTGAATAGCTCAAAAACAAAAAGTAATGATGTTTATAAACAGCTTGCATGCAGCGACACTCTCAAATTTTAACAAACATTGAAACACAGACGCATTAACAATGGCGGCAGAAAAGACAAAGGTCCATCCAGTCTGCCCAAGTTCCCTACTAGGCCCTGGGGCCTACTGTTCCTCCAGGGTCCTAGCTCACCCCTCCCATCACCTGCCCAATCTTACAAACAGAACAATACTTTAAACTATTCAATGCTTTTAAATACCTTGGCATTTGACTACACCCTAAGCTTTCACAGAATACACTGACAGGACTATCAGAAGAGCTCAACAAAAACTGGCTATATGTAACCAAAATTGCTTAGACGTAACCACAGAAAGCTCCTCCTTCTGTTTAAGCAGACTCTTTGACTTTAGCCAAATTATGTGAGAGGGGTCCATAGCTCATCCAACCCGCAACACTTCACTGGATAACAGATCAGATGGATAGGCAATTGGCTCCAGGACCGGACCCAGAGGGTCGAAGTTGGCGGATAGTCTCATCCCAAAGAGGGTCATTAGGGTCCCACAGGGATCAGTCTCTGGGCCCTCCTGTTCAACGCCTACGTCTCTGACATAAGGACAGGAATCAGGAGGAGATGAGTCTCTTTGTGGATGACTCAAAACTGGGCGGTGGTGGATGGGGAGGAGGGAGGGTGGCCCTACAGGGGACCTGGAGGCTCTGGAAAGATGGTCTAGAAAGTGGAAGCTGAGGTTCAATGTAGGAAATGCAAGGTACTCCACCTGGGGCCAGGAACCCGGCCAAGTGTACACCCTGGGGAATGCTACAAGTCTCGATGGCTGAGAGGGACCTGGGGTGGTGGTGGATGTCAAAATGAACAACTTGGAGACTTGTAGGAGGGCAGCAGCCAAGGCCAACAGGATGCTGGGATGCATCGCTAGGGGATCACCTCCAGAAGGAGGGAAGTGATGCTCTCTGTATAACTGCTTGGTGAGGCCACACCTTGAGTACTGTGCAGTTTGGAGCCACACTTAAAGAGGACATTAAACCCCTGGAGAGGTCCAGAGGAGGGCAACCAAATGATTTGGGGCTTGGGGACAGGACCTATGAGGAGAGGCTCGAAGAGCTAGTATGTACACATTGGAAGAGAAGGGACTGGGGGACATGATAGAGTCTTCAAGTACATGAAGAGGGTAAATAGGGAGGAACAGTGAGGGTGCTTCAAGGAAGGAGGAGGGGCCACTAGAGGCATGGGTGGAAGCTGGGGGAAGATTCAGGGAGAAAGGAGGAGGTGCTACTTCACTGAGAGGTGGTGGAGCCATGGAATGCACTGCCTAGGGGCTGGTGGAAGCAGAGACGTGGAGGGGTTCAAGAGGGCTGGGACAGGTACAGGGAAGGGTTCTGGAAGCAAAATCCAATGCAGCAAGAATATCCGGAACTGGGAAGGGAGAAGCCAGAGAAGCTGAGGGTAGCAAGGTCAGCACCCAGGGTGGGGCTGACCAATCGAGCAGACTCGAAGACCGTTAGGCCTATTCTGCTGGCATTTTAGTATGTTAGTATTTATTTCAGATTGGGATTAATACTTTTGAGTCAGAGGCTCATTTACAAAGGTTCTGGGTCAATTCAAGTACAAATGACAGACAGACAACACACAGTTACAAAGAGTTTCTCAGATTAATGGTGTTCTACATAGAAGTTTCCAATATGTCAACATTAGTACAAAATGTAGCAATGGTTAGTCAGGGATCCTGGGCATTCAGGACACAACATGATTTGAATAGAAATCAGTGCATTAGGGAGGTGTACCAAGAAATTCATGGAGAGTGCAATAAGCAATTCAGGGGATAGGAATGTATTACCATACCAGAGTAAGTGTAGAGTACTACGAGAGTAACAAGTAAAGGACTAGCTAAGCAGAGGAGCAGCCAGAGACAGACTTTGTCAGCTAAGGCGGAGAAATGGGCTATGGGGAGCTCAAGCAAGACCAGGGGAAGGAATGAGACATGGAAAATGGAGAACAGGTGGAGGGGGAAGGGGGATGAGCCGGGGAGAGAGGGAGGGTTACAACAGAAGTAGGAGGCTGTGGAAAGGAGTGGGAGGTAGTTAAGGAGGGAGCAGAGAAGACAGGTGAGGCAGAGTAGCAGGTAAAACTGATGGACTAATGGGGGGGTAGAAATAGAAACAGTGTTGAGGTATGTGCAGGAGAGAGTAATGGTTAGAGATGGCATTTACAGACATTCTCCTGGGCCAGATGTGCTCATAGGCCTGGTTTGAATTGGCTAATTTTACTACTTTCAAGCAGGTCCTTAGGGAGCTTGTTAAAGCACCTCGGGCCACAGAAGAGGATCTCTGGGCTTGGGATGTTCTCTTAAATAGCACCATTAGCCCACCTTTGTCAGCACTGCAGGTCCTTATGGAGGACTGTGCAGTTAAGAAAGGCTGGATGCTGATCTAGGATAAGCAATAACAGGGACTTCTTAGCAAGTACTAAGTCTGGTAGGCAATCCTGTTTTGTAAAAGGACCACCCTGTCTCTTGGTATAGGGCACATGTGTGTGTCCTGTGATTTGTCCCAGAACCAGGCAGCAGGCTTTATTAAGTAGTTTTTACCTTTTGAAGACAGTGTCGGTGCCGGTCCCATAGATAACAAGACCGTAGTCAATGGTGGAAAAGATTGAGCAAGCTTGACCAGTTTCAGTGCTTCAGAGGTCACAGAATGCAGGAGTCGATAGAGGACACCCAGTTTACTGTTAGCAGACTTAATGACATGGTCAACATGTGTACCAAATGACAGAGTGTTGTCAAGATAAACCCCTAATATTTAAAGGGCACACCAGCTCCAGTGTGTCTACTTGAAGGCTCTATACCTGCAGAGGCCTGATTTCTTAATAGAAACATATAATTTGACGGCAGATAAGGACCTTGGCCCACCCAGTCTGCCCATTTCCCTACCTAATGAATAAGCTGCAGATCCTAGTTAACCAGCAGCCTACTTCTTCCTACCCTCACCCCTAGATTTGCCTTATGACTGTCCCATGCATGCTTGAATTCCACCACTGTTTTGACTCCACAACCTCCTCAAGGCCGCTCCATGCATCCACAACCCTCTCTGTGAAAAAATACTTCTAAATTACCTCTGAGCTGCCCCCAATCTTCAAATTGTGCCCCACTGTTCTTGCACACCTCTTTTTGAAAGATGCTACCCTCTTGGACTTTGTTGATTCCTTGAGGTACTTGAAAGTTTCTATCATCTCCCCATCCCTCCTTTCCTCGAGGCTATACATATTAAGCTCCTTAAGTCTCTCTCTTCATATGTCTCTCGGGCAGACACTGCACCATTTTAGTTGCCCTCCTCTGGACAGCTTCCCATCCTGCCTAAGTGTCTCATGGAGATTGGGTCTCCAGAACTGCACGCAGTACTCCAGATGGGGTCTCACCAACTGTCTGTACAGAGGGATTTCTTCTTATCCTGTAGAACAGAGAAGTGCATGCTCTTAGTTTTTTGTAGTTGAGCAAAAGTTTGTTGTCAGTGAGCCATTTTTCTAGTCCGTGGAAATTGGTTTGTGGTTCAGTGGAGAAGGAGGCAAGGTTTTTCCAGTAACAGAAATTACTGCATCATCCGTATACAGTACTATTTTTCCCAGGCAAGCTGAACATAATGGGTTAATAAAGAGACTGAAAAGGAGTGGCCCTACTGTGGACCCTTGGGGATACCCAGGCTCATGTCCCTTGACTGTGAGAGAATACCATTTATTTTGAGACACTGAGTCATGTGTGAGAGGTAGTTGTTGAACCATGTCACCACATCATTAGACAGTCCTAAAGAGAGGAGGTTATGTAGCAGGAGTTGATAGTTGACAGTGCGAATGCCATCGTAGGGTCTATAAGATAGACTCCACAGCCAAGCTGCCCTCGAAGGCATTGTAGATATGGGAGGTGTAGTCAACCAATGCGGAGACAGTAGAGTGGTCATGCATGAACCCATGCTTCTGGAGATTGAGTAGGTTGTAATTGAATAGATATTCAGTGAGCTGGTCCGATACCACACGCTCAAACGCTTTCAACAGCAGGTGGATGATAGAAATCGGCCTGTAGTTAGATAGGTTGGTAGTATCCCCATTCTTGAGGACAGGGTTACCAGGGCCTCCTTCCACCTGTCTGGGAAAACTCCTGACCTTAGTGAGGCACTGAACACTTTATTTATTTTATTTTATTTATTTAGCTTTTTGTTGACGGGTAAGTGCACTAGACAAATCCTGCCTATTTTCAGGCCACGACCCAGGGAGGGGATACAGATGAATGCCAGCGACCTTGAACCAGATTAAGCTGTTGGTGGTATTTTTAGTGAACGAGGGAAATTTGGCCAGGACACCGGGAAATTCCTACTCTTTCGATAAGTGCCATGGGATCTTTAACATCCACCTGAACTACCACCAATCCAGGCAGATGGGACCTCGGTTTAACGTCTCATCGAAGAGGCACCTCAAGTGCAGCACCCTCTCATGCTGCACTACAGTGTCAGTACTGGGATATTAGCGCAAGTGCCAGATGTGGGAACTGAACCCACAGCCCTCTGGTCTCCGGCCTCAGGCGGTGTGCTACCTACTGAGCCACTGACACTGACTTCAGTAATAGGTTTAGCTACCTTGCTTAGCACAAGGGCTAACAGCTTCATATCAAGGAGATCACCACCCATCTGAGTCTTCCCAAGTGCCATTTAATATATCTTACGGTTTCATGCTTATGTAGCCATCTGAAGTAGAAGGGGAAATGCTAGTTGATGAAGTAGTTAGATGGTGTAAGAGGGTCGGGGTAGATAGTCCCTGGGTAGTACTGAATTGAGGTCAGTGAATGTCCTATTGAAAGCATTTGCAATGTCACTGGGTTCTTGCAGCGCCCCAGTTGGAGAAATGATTAAGTCTGGATGGGCTCTGGTTGCTTTTTCTGTAAAAGACTTTACTGAATCACAAAATTCTCTTCCACGGCCCAAGTTCTTCTTTAGGAGGTCATTATCAGAGACTCAGCTGGTAGCACACTGGCCTCTGAGGCTGGGAGATCAGTAGGCTGTGGGTTCTACCACACACCAGGCACTTGGGTTAATATTCCAATACTGACACTGTAGTGCAAACCTAAGGGGGATGCTGCCCTCCTGAGGTGCCGTCTTCGGATAAGAAGTTAAACCGATGTCCCATCTGCCCCTTCTGGTGGTAGTTCAGGTAGATGTTAAAGATCCCATGGCACTTCTCAAAAGAGCAGGGGAATTTCGCGGTGCCCTGGCCAAATTCCCCATTCATGAAAAATACCACCAACAGCTTAATCTGGTTCAAGGTCAGTTGGCATTCATCTGTATACCCCTCCCGGGTCATGCCTGAAAATAGGCAGGATTTGCCTAGTGCACTTACCCAGTCAACAAAACTAAATAAAATAAATAAATAAATAAATAATAGGATGCCTACTGCCGTAATAAGCTTAGTGCATTTGTTCCTAGCTGTTTTGTAGGCAATGATGTTGAGATGTTCACTAAAAATACCACCAACAGCTTAATCTGGTTCAAGGTCAGTTGGCATTCATCTGTATCCCTCCCGGGTCATGCCTGAAAATAGGCAGGATTTGTCTAGTGCACTTACCCGGTCAACAAAAGCTAAATAAAATAAATAAATAAATGTTTACCCATGGCCTTGGCCATATGCTATAAGTTGTCCCTAGGGCATGAGCTCTGTCAGAGGGCCAGAGAGCCAAGGGTTGCTGGCACCCTGATTTTTTGTTTTGTAAGGCAAATATATCACACGCTTTGTTAAACATTGTGATGAAGTAGTTAAGGGCATTATTGTCATCCTGCGCCTTGTCTAGTGGCGACCAGTACACCAGGTTAAGATACTACCTAAAGGTATTCAGTTGACCTGGTCTCAGTGATCTACTTCTTGTGACCTGGGGATCACTTTTAGAGAATTTATTCAACCAGGTGCACATAACTGGGAGTGGTTACTTAAGGTGTCTGGTAGGACTGAGACACCTGAGATGTGTTCCAGACAGGTGAGAAGCCAGTCTCTGCCGTAGTGTGAGTAATTAGCTGTGAAAGGTAGAGTCCTGTGAACTGATCCCGGATGGAGGATGTGTCATTGGCCTGCCAGCTGACACTGAAGTCACTAACAGTGATGTGTTCCCAATTTTGTTCATACCGCTCTAGGTTGGTGACTATTTGCTGGACACCTGTGGTCACGGGTGCTGGGTGGTATATTTACTTATTTTTTGTTTTGGTAACTGGGTAAGGCCACTGAGACCAGAGGTCCCTTTTTCAGGGACCCAGAATTAGTTACAGAGAAAGACACACAATAGCATTCTTTACAGAACAGGACACATTCTAGCATTCTTTATAGTAGTTACAATAATTACACAAAATGTACATTAGCAAAGGGCAACCCAGAATAATTACAGAGTAAGACGCATAATAGCATTCTTTACAGAAAAAGACACATACAAGCACTCTTTACAGTAGTTACAATAATTACACAAAATATACATTAGCATCCAGTTACAGGGTAGAAGGCTCTTTTAGCAGTGCATGATGTCACATTACACATCAGTTTAGTGGGAAATATGAGACAGTCACGGTAAACGTCATATTAGATACATCCAGGAGGAAAGAAGGGTTCAAGGCAGTGTGAGCGAAAGGAGAAATGGGCTAGGAGAGCTAACGGTTACTGCCACAAAGGCTGAGATTGAGGAGATATACTTTGAGTTTGGACGTGAATTGGCTAATGGTGGATGAGCCTGTCAAGCAAGCTGGTAAGGAGTTCCATAGGTGGGAGGCAGCAAACTTGAAGGAGCGTTTGCCTTGGTTGGAACGACACCGAGGATGTCAAGTAGATGATCTGCAGATGATCAAGGATTCGGCATTGTATTTTGGTGGAGAATAGTCCATTAAGATGGGGAGGGAGACCAAGGGTAGAGAACTTGAATGCAAGGCAGGCAACTGGGTAGGCTAGTTTGTGCCAAAGAGGGCCAGTTAAGTTCCTTAAGTGCCTCACAATGATGCCTCCTTGACAAGGAGTTTGTGGTAAACGAGCCACTCTGTTATAGAGGATGGTAAGTTTATTGAATTCCTCTCTCTGAGTGATTGCAGTAGAGGAGCCCCATAGAGAATGGAGGAGAAGATTGCAGCTGGCAATTGCTCGACGTGCAATGCAGGATAGTGAGTTCCCCAGACGACAGAGGAGGCCGAGCTTTTGGTGGATGGACCTGGTTATGGAGTCAGTATGGGGTCTGTAGGTCATCTCTTGGTCAAGATGGATCCCAAGGTATTTGAAACTACCTCAACTTTTTTCCCTTGGTTTGTGCTGATCTGGAGCAGCTGACTTCTGTCAGAGCCCAGCGCATGGAGCAAAACAGGATGGCTTGGTTTTTTCCTCGTTTAGCTTCAGGAGTTTGTGAGAACCAGGACTCAAGAGTTGAGAGACTGTCCTGCAGTTTTGTGGTGATGACACTAGGTTGAGGATCACTGTAGTATGACCTGCTGTCATCGCATACAGAATGAGGTTGCTGAGGGAATGGTTTCTCTCAATATTATTGAGGAAAAGTGAGAATAGTAGGGAGCCAGGATTGAGCCCTGGGGCACCCCAGCAGTAACGGGCCTGGGTCCAGACTGTGTGCCCTTCCAGCTGACTTTTGGAAACATTCGCTAAGATAGGTTTCAACCATGAGAGAGAGTGGTCATCTAGGCCTAGGAGCTGGAGTTTAGAGAGGAAGAGATTATGACTGACAAGGTCAAAGGGCCTGGATATAGACAGTGGATAATAGTAACACCTTATTCTGCTTTCCAATGGTAAGTTTAATGCTTAGGTTTGAGCCTCCTTGTTCTGGAGCCTTGGTAGTAATTGGATGTAGACTAAGCAGCCACCTCCACGCTTGATAGTCTGCCCTGATGGAACATTGTGTAACCATCAAGGTAGGGCAACATCACTCACTTTGGGGAGAGCCAGGTCTCCGTGGAGCAGTATGACATCTAGTTTAACCAGCTCAACCCATGCCTGAAATTGTGGCATTTTGGGTAGAAGGCTGAGTATGATGAGGAATACTGTTTTTCGCACACCGCTTTTAATGTGGACTTCATCTTGGAGGGTCCTAGATTGGGGTGTACATTGCCGGAGATCAACTGAAGCAGTAGTAGCAGCTTCCTCAGTATGCAGATCCAACTGTGCCATCCTTTAGCTGTACTTTTGACCTATGGTGTATATGGTCAGTTGTAGCAGCCACTAGGGTATTACACAGTAGTAGGGCAGCCACAGGGATCTTTGGTGTAGCAGGGGATACATATGTTTGTGGTTTTGGTTCACTGAGTAGAACCATTCTGGGATCTGTCTGTAGTCCCTATGGACAGTGTGTTAAGCTTTCCAGGTACTGTATGTGAGTGTGTCTTGAGTAGGGACTACAGTAATTCTTTTGACCTTCCTACAAGGCAGAGGGTACAGAGGATAATGTACCAGATCATCTTGAGTAGTTTGTCAAGGAGAGAGATGCAGTTTCACCTTGATGGCCAATGGTTGTAGGCAGCCAATAGGGATGATGTAGAAGGGTGTGCCTCAGTGGGACAGCATTTAATAGAGGTCGGGGCTGGGGATGGTGGGCGGGACAAGAGAGAGCTAGGCAGAGATTTAGATTAGTTAAAGGCACTCGCTCAAGAGTCCCAGAAATTCAAGGTTTTTAAATAGCAGCCAATTGCAGAGTGCGGTAGAGGAAACCACCAATGGGGTTTCTGAAAGTTTGTCACTGACCAATCAGTGACGCTGCCTGGTCCCTCAGCCAGGGACTGTACCTTAGCAGTGAAGTGCATGAGTTCCAGCTGAGACAGAAGAGCGGCGATCAGTAGATCCACACCGCAGCCGTCACAGCGTGAGCCGGTCAAAGGCAAACACCTCCTAAGGGGAAGAGGAACAGGATTAGCTCAAGATAAGGCTAGTGCCACAGGATGGCGCCTAAGGTTAATCAGTGGGAGAGCCACCAAACAACAGAGGAGCTTGTGGGGGGGTCTTTAGAGCAAAGTGGAGAGGAGATTAGGTTTCAGAGCAAGAGGGAGGGTGGGGTAGCTGGGCTTGTCAGACAGCCTAATGGCCAGCAAACAAGCGTTGAGGAGTTTAGCAAGAAAGAAGAGAAAAGAACATATAGAAACATAGAATTTGATGGCAGATAAGACCGCTGGCCCACCCAGTCTGCCCATTTCCTTATCTAGTGGATAAGCTGCAGATCCTAGTTAACCAGCATCACTTCTTCCTACCCCACCGCCTAGAATTGCTCTTATGACTGTCCCATGCATGCTTGAATTCCACCACTGTTTTTGACTCCACAACCTCCTCTGGAAGGCCATTCCATGCATCCACAAACCTCTGTGAAAAAATACTTCCTTAAATTACCTCTGAGCCACCCCCATCTTCAAATTGTGCCTCCTTGTTCTTGCACCCTCTTTTTGAAAGATGCTACCTCTTGGACTTTGTTGATTCCCTTGAGGTACTTGAAAGTTTCTATCATGTCCCCCTCCCTCCTTTCCTCGAGGCTATACATATTAAGCTCCTTAAGTCTCTCTTCATATGTCTTCCGGTGCAGACCCTGCACCATTTTAGTTAACCCTCCTCTGGACAGCTTCCGTCCTGTCTATGTCTTTCTTGAGACTGGGCCTCAGAACTGCAATGCAGTACTCCAGATGGGGTCTCACCAGTTGTCTGTACAGAGGATAATAACTTCCTGTTTTCTACTGCTAATGCCTCTCCTATGCATCCCAGTATCTCCCCAGCCCTCCTAGCTGCCTCTCATATTGCTTGCCCACCTTTAGGTCATCTGATATGACTACCCCAGGTCCCTTTCCATTTTGTTGTTAGTATCTCACCCCCATTGTGTACTCTTCTCCTGGGTTTTTGTTTCCCAGGTGCATTACCTTACACTTCTTAGCATTGAATCTAAGCTGCCAACATTTGACCATTCCTCTAACCTTGCCAAGTCCCTTCTCATCCTTTCCACCCCACCTTGTACATCAACTCTGTTGCAGATCTTTGTGTCATCTGCAAAGACATACTTTTTCTTCCAGTCCTCTGCAATGTCGCTTATAAAGACATTGAAGAGGACCGTCCTAATATTGAACCTCAGTGTACCCCACTAGTAACCCCCTTTCTTCAGAGTGGACTCCATTTACTATTACTCTCTGTCCTATTCTCCAGCCAATCTTTACCCAGGCTGTCATCTTGGGACCACTCCCAGGTTGGCTAACTTGTATTTTAATCTTTTATGTGTGACTGTGTCAAATGCCTTGCTACAGTCTAGGTAGGCCATGTCCACAGCCCCTCCCTGATCTACTACTTTGGTCACCCAGACAAAGAAATCTATCAGATTTGTCTGGCATGACCTTCCGCTCATGAATCCATGCTGCCTTGGATCCTGTGCCCCTCTGGCCTCTAGACACTCGACAATTCTTTCCTTCAGAAGTGATTTCATCATTTTCCTACCACTGAGGTTAAACTAACAGGTCTGTAGTTTCCTGCTTCTGCCTTGCTCCCACTTTTGTGAAGGGAATCACATCTGCCCTCCTCCAGTCCTCGGGTACCACCCCATCCTCCCATGATTTGTTAAAGAGGGTAGTCAGTGGTGTCACTAGTTCTACCCTTAGTTCTTTTAGAATTCTGGGATGAATCCCATCAGGCCTCATTGCTTTGTCCACCTTCAGCTTTAAGAGTTCTTTCAGAACCCTTTCTTCTGTAAATGGGCTGGTATCAACTTCTGTATCCAGAGTGTTTCTACTGTTTGCTTTAGGTACCCTCTTCCTTTGTAAATACTGAGCAAAATATTTGTTTAGTATCTCTGCCTTTTCACAGTCACCCTCTGACCACCCTCCTCCCTTTATTAAGCCTCACTATCCCTCCCTTGGTCTTCCCTTGGCTCCTGATGTACCTATAAAGGTTTTATCCCCTTCTTAACTGAGTTGGCTATCTTTTCCTCAGTTTGGGCCTTTGCTGTTCTGACTGCCCCAGCTTCCTTTTGCTTTAATTGATACAGTTCTCTGTCCTGCTCCTTCAGTGATTCCTTGTACTTCCTGAATGCTTTCTTTTCTCTTGAACCTTCACTTCCTTTGAGAACCATAGTGGTTTCTTACATCGTTTTGTTTTGTTTATTTGCTTCACACAAAGGCTTGTTACCTCTGTGATGTCAGTTTTATTATTCCCATTGTTCTTCCACCCTTCCTTCCTGCCCATTTGCTAGTGCATTCCTTAGGCACTCACCCATTTTGGCAAAGTCAGCCCTCCTAAAGTCCAGTACTTTTGCCTTGTGTAGCTTGACTCTATTGCTATGTTTACTGTGAACCATACTGTTCGATGGTCGCTAGTTCCCAGATGGCTACCCACTTCTACATCTGTGATCTCTCTTCATCTCCATGTGAGAGAACCAGGTTCTAAGATTGCTCCTCTCAAGTGGGCTCCAATACTAGTTGTCTAGGCACGCCCTGTAGGGCATCTAGAATAACCCTACTCTTCAAGTGACTGCTGCAACTGCACTCCAGTTAACATCTGGCATATTCAGATCACCCATCAGCAATATCTCCCTTTTTCTGCCATTCTAAGTATACTTTCTATCATTTCCTTGTCCATTTCCTCCCTCTGAGAGGGGGTCTGTATACAACCCCTGTGCGGATTGTGGTGCCATTGCGGTCTCCAAATTTACCCACAGTGCTTCTTCTCCTCCTTGTTTTCCCGTTTGTTCTGTTGCTTTGATTCCTTCCCTTATGTAAAGAGCTACCTCCCTCCTCCTCTTTACCCTCCCTGTCCCTCCTGTAGATTGTGTATCCTGGTATGTTTCGTCCCAGTCATGGTTTTGTGTGTACCATGTTTCTGTGACTGCCACGATATCCAGATGTTCCTCCTCATCAAGGCCACTAATTCAGGAAGCTTGTTACTCAGACTACGGGCATTGGTACTCATTGCTCTCCATTTTTTATGGCTTTACCTTCTTTTGCTGCATCCCCCACTGACATTTCTACCTCGGTCTTTTCTCATTTAGTACCCTGTTTTGTAGGGAGAGGCTGGGATTTTCCTGCAGCTTATCAGTGCCTCCCTTGACTAGTTTAAAAGCTTGCCAATGAAGAATTTAAACCAATTGCTCAAAAGACTTGTTCCCTCCTGGACAGATGCAGACCATCCTGCCAGTATAGGCTGGTATCCCTCCAGGTGGAACCCCAGTCCCCAATGAAGCCAAACCCCTGTGCTCCACACCATTTTTCAACCATTCATTAAACTGCATGGTGCAAAGTACCCTCACCTCACTCATGCCACTGACAGGCAGCACCTCAGAAAAGGATACTGTGTGTGCTACTTGTCTTAGGCCCCTCCCCATCCTACAAAGTCCTTATGCACTGCTCTGATCTCATGATAAGCCAAGTCATTTGTCCCTAGGTGGACAATGATGTCCAGCTCAGATGCCCCTGCAGCTGTTCTTGTGATCCTGAAAGCGCTTCCTGTCCCTCAAGCCATGCGCACCAGGCAGGCACCTTACCTCAGTTTTCCTGCTCCCCCAGTTCTATCCCCTAATAATTGAGCTGTAACTTGCCTGAGTAGACAGGCAATTCACAGCACTTTTACTGACAAAATGCGTCCCTAGGTCTAGCTAGCAATCACAGTTACTAGCTGCACTAGGTCCAAACTTCAAGCAGTACACAGTACCATTTTTAAATTTTAGGTTTAACAAAGATAGAACTAGAAGAGCTAGGCAGAGGTTTAGATTAGTTAAAGGTGCTTGAAAAGGTGCTTGCTCAAGAGTCCCAGAAATTCAAGGTTTTTAAATAGCAGCCAATCAAAGAGTGCGGTGGAGGAAGACTGCCAATGGGGTTTTCTTGCAAGTTTGGTGCTGACCAATCAGCGACACAGGCTGCTCGCCCAGCCAGGGACCGCACCTTAGCAGTGAAGTGCAGGAGTTCCAGTCAGGGCAGGAGAGCGGGCAGCTGGGGTAGATCCATGCCACAGTAGCGGTGAGCCTGGTCAAGGGTGAAGACTTTAGCAGTGAAGTGCAGGAGTCCCAGCTGGGACAGGACAGTGGGCTGATGGGGTAGAGCCATGCTGCAGCCACTCATCAGTGGTGAGCTTGGTCAAGGCGAAGACCTTAGCAGTGAAGCGCGGAGTTCCAGCCAGGACAGGAAAGCAGGTGGCGGGTAGATCCAACACAGCCGCTCATTGGAGGTAAGCCCGGTCAAGGGTGAAGACCTAAAATGTACATAAGCCAATCCAGTAGTATGGACGGCTAAGGCACTGAGCGCTCACCTCCTGCCATGCTGCTGACCCATATTCAGAACAAACACAGCTCGCCAGGGCTTGAACGGAGGGAGGAGCTGGGGAAAGGACTGAGCAGTCATCTGGCAGCTCTCCTCTCCTAGATCGGGGTGGTTGGCAATCTCAGCTCTTGGCTGCCACCAGGTAGAGGCCTGGTAGTAGCCCATGGAAGCTCAAGTAGCAGTCATGTGGTAGGGGAGGGAGTTGTGGTCCCAGGTCACATGTGCACCTCCATGCACACTGCGCTGCTGAGAATGCCATGACTGAGGAATGGGTCGGGAGGAAAAACAGGGAGGCACGGCAGGCATTCATGATGCCCACACACTAGCCATCCATGACCATATCACCAGGGTACCTGTTGGAAGAACTGGATTTAGCATCAGGGAGATCGGGGAGAAATATGTCTCTCTCCTGATATCACCATGGGGGAAATATGTGGGAGTACTGACCGTACAAGGTAAGCCTTACGTGATGACTGATAGTGGGGAGCAGTGGAGCAAAAGTTGAGGGGAGCCAAGCCTGCCATGGTCAGGAATATAAAACAGATTATAAAAAAAAACAGTAATGTGCATACTTGCACTAAAGAGCAATAGAAAGGTACACCACTGGCACATCTAAGAGCCTTGGTCTGCTCGCCCCACTGAAAAGGCGGGACCTTCAGGCTTCAAGGATTAACAAATGTGCTCCTAAACAGTCTTCTAATCTGAACCCCAACTGTATCACCTAAGTAACGAGAAAAGTACAGTTGCATAAGAACCTACTGTAACAATAGATCTTTGAGAGGAGCTCTTGCACCAGGTTACACCTCAAGGACTGAAACTCGTGAGGCACCAGGACCCCAGGGAAACTTCTAGCTAGCAGTCTACAGTGAGCAAACCACCCCTGATGCTGACCCACCTCTAAAGTCCCTTGTTGTATAAAGGAGTGATCTCCTAGTGCCACCTTAGTTCTCCTGCCAGAGACCATGGCATGCACAGAAAAATGGGGAACTGAGACATTCCTCTAAAACCAAGGAAAAGGTTGGAGAAGCAGTCACCAGGGGATGAAGGGAGGGAAGCATTACCTGCTGCAAGAGCTCCTCTCAAAGATCTACTGTTACAGTAAGTTCTTACGTAACTGTACTATCTCACTTGAGGGCTCTCAGCAGGTTACACCATAACGACAGAGTCCAAGCAGTGAAAGAACTGACCCCAGTCCGCTGGGAGGCGGTACAGGTCAGAATAAAGATCTTAAGAGAGCAGGCCCAGAAGGACAGCCAGTCCAAAACCTGCCTGTGCCTAGAAGCAATGTCCAGACTATAATATCGGATGAAGGTGTGGACAGAACTCCAAGTGGCCA
The DNA here is from genome assembly GCA_016271365.2 of Neoceratodus forsteri. NCBI lineage: Eukaryota > Metazoa > Chordata > Ceratodontiformes > Ceratodontidae > Neoceratodus > Neoceratodus forsteri. The sequence goes on along the minus strand of CM057454.1, from coordinate 1,084,859,044 downwards.
CTGTACAGATGCCAGCAATGAACACATTTCTGAAAGATGCAAATGAGGTAGCTACCCCTGGTAGAATTGCCTTTAACTGAGCCTGGTAAAGGCTTGTCATATATGCGTAGTAGTAAACAATGCAATTCCACCAACCATTTGGACAAACAAGGTTTAGAAACTGAAGCCCTTCTTTCTCAGGGCAAAAGCAACAAACAATTGATCAGTTTGTTTGATGGCGGTGTGGTCCAGATAATAACAAAGCACCGGTGAACATCCAGAGTATGTAGTAAGGCCTGTCCTGAGTTAGAATACTCTAGGTATACACAGGAAGATGGATGCCCTGACTCAGAGTAAACTCGGACACCACCTTAGGAAGGAACTTGGATTGGTTCTCAAGGACACCCTGTCCTTGTGAAAAACTAAATAAGGCTCTTCACGCATCAGAGCCTGGAGCTCGGAAATCCTTCAAGCAGAAGTAACAGCAACTAAAAATAAAACTTTCCACGACAGAAAGTGAAGCTGCACTTGCAGGCTCAAAGGAGGCATCGAAACACAGAGGCAGGGGGATCAGGGTTCCACTGCTAGCTCCTGTAGAAGTGAAAACCAAATCTGTAGTGGCCAGAAGGGTGCTATCAGAATCATCTCTGCCCTTCTGACTGCAATTTGAGCAGAACTTTCTGTAGCAATGGAAAGGGAGGAAGGCATACAGAAACCTCCCTGTCCAGGAGAGGACACCTCTCACCAGAAAACACCAAGCCCTGGATCTAGCAAGCAAAAATTTGGGTGTTTGTGTTCGGTGGGGACACAAATAGGTCCAGCTCTGGGCAGTCCCATCTGTCGAAGAGATCCTCTGCCACTGCTGGCAGAAGTCCCCATTCATGAACCTTGGACCAAGAATGGCTTAGACTGTTGGCTAAGGTGTTCTGAACGCCTGGAACATGTGTAGCCATCAGGATCAGGTGATGCTCTATGGCCCAATACCACATTCTCATGGCTTCTCTGCAGAGGGTACAAATGCATTCCCCTTGCTTGTTTATGTAAAAGACCACTGATATGATGTCTATCTGTGTTAATCTGCCAGTGGCCCCAGGGCCCAAGTCTATACAAGTTTGGTTTACATAAAATTAGTGATAACAACCTTTATAAAAGTTTGGTTTATGTTAAGTCGTGTGTAGTTGTTGGTCGGAGCAAGTAGGTTTTGAGAGGGAAAAGATATGACGCCATAGATTGCAATGTGTAAAAAGATTTGTAGTTTGCAGACAATGTGCCAAGGAACTGCTAGGTGAAAATGTAATGTGTTAACAGCTATGAATGGCTTTATCATACTTCTAGTTAAAACCAGCAACTTTTGCTAAAGAGAAGTAAAATGTTTGCCACAAATATTTCAAAATGGTGTGCCATAATTTGGCTATGTGCCAAATTGTGTAACCACTGTCTGTTAGATGCATCTTCACTTACAGATGGTATTTTGTGCTATATTTTCAAATAAGATCTTGTTTGGTTTCAAACAAACAGAAATAAGGAAGCTTCATGTGATAAAGGAGTTAGAAGGTGTTTGAAAATGTTATTTTAAAAGATTTGGCATGGAGATATGTATAAATTGGTTGGTTTAAAAAGTTGTAGTGTGTTACAAGACAGGCAGGAGGCAGCATATATCTAAAACACTTACAGTTTCTAATGAAACTATGGGCATTACCTCAGCAAATTGGTGTCAAATAATGCCAGTCTTATTTTGTGTTAAGTATTTCTTTTGTGTATGTGTATTGTGTGTGTGTACTGTCTTGGCCAGCAGTTTTATTTTGTGCTCTTTTGTTATTAAAATATACTTTAATATCAATAGCGCCCAAGAACACTACAAAAATAGTTGGTTTGAGTGACCTTGCATGCACACTGTATGACCTTTGCAGGATTATTTGACCTTCTTGTGTTTCAAAATTTTATGTTATTACCAGTTCACACTTGATGTGTGTTCCTAATTAAAGCACAACTTTTCACACAAAATGTATGTTTTCATGAAAGCACACCAAGGGTGAATCCTACAATTTATTTTTTTTGTAGTAATGGCATTCTGAGTAAAATGGGACAAACGTTTGTTTTTCTTTTTCTTCTGGGCTTGCAGCCAACACAGGCAATGCTCAAGGCCTTCCTCTATGAAGGTTTGGTTGTAAACACTACTCCTTTGTTCCTAAACAATATCACTTGATTCCCTACTAAGCAAGGTGTTGGGGGTTACTCAATACCCCTGGTTTTCTTTTTATATACAGTATACTGTTAAAAGAGATATTACAGCTGTTTTGAGAGAGTTTACCATCAACAGTTTAAAAACAAAAACTTTTGTTTTATGTGTGATCATTGTGTAATCATTTTTCCTTTTGAAAATGCATTCTAAGAGATATGTACATACAGTATTACCAACAATCCGGATCTTGTATAAACTCAGCTGATATTCTGTAATGCTCAGGATAAGGGAACCAGGGACGCTTGGCTTCTTTTATCTTACCAAAATAATCTTGTTTTATTTTTACTATGGCGTATGTTTGTCTGTTTCATTTTTTGGTTTCTTCTCTTTCTTCTAGAGAAAAGAAAGGTTCCATCTTCTAGTAATGTATGAAACTTACTAAACTAATGGCAATATTATTTTGTTATAATTTTTAAAGTATATTAGGTGGGGATTGCAATGGGTCACCCATTACCATCAATCCAGTGCACAACTTTTTAAGGTGCTGCATGACTGGATACTAATATTGCCACACCATTTCTGGTTTAATATGCATGTCACCATCCACAGCTAACCTTTTCATTTTACAGTATTTGAGTTGCCTCTTCCACCACAGTAGGCTCGGGGATACTACCTTATTTCCAGTGCAATACCCACAAGGGTTGTAAGGTACATCACTGTCTCCCCAATGGGGTAAATGAAAGAAAATGTGTATTTGCTAATAATTGTTTCTTATTTACAGGTCTTGAAAAGACCCAGTGTATTTAACAGTATAACCCAGCCTAAGTCCTTCTGCTTTTTCTAGTGCAAACAGTTAAACGTCACACCTATCATTGGTGCAAGGGCTTCTGCCTCAGCAAGTAATCAGTCAAGCTGAGGGGTTGTGTATGTATTTCCACATATTCATTCTTTTGATTGTCTTTTCCACTTTCTTATCCTGTCAAGACAAATACAAAACAACTTCTCATAGCCTTACAGCAATGGATGCAATCATCTACCTTCTATAAGTGCAAACAAATTTTTTTTTTATTTCAAAGTTATAAAGCATTGCACACCCTGAAAAGCCTTACAAGTAACCCAAAACAGAGTGGTGGATTGCTCAAATAATTCTCTCAACAAAAGCTAAGTAATTTTTACCAAGGACTGCAACTTATAAACTTGAATTGTACACACACCCTCTGCAACTTATTCCATGGTTATGTTCAACAAGTAAAGTCACAATGCTCTAAGATTCCTAGACTCTGAACTAAACTTGCAGTCTATATTTGTTGTTTAAAATGTATTTTATGCATTATGCTCAATACTGAAATTGTTCTATTGCAAAAATGCTTATGTTTTACGTTTATGTTATAATGTTTTAATATACATCTTGCTACTCTGTATCAGGTGTGTATTCAGAAAACTGCTCCACATTTATCAATGTTTTTAATGCTCATAACCAAAACCTAAATACATTGCTGACCCCCTTACAATATGTTCCAAGCAAAACCCCAGACAAATTAATGCTCTGTTTGTCTTATTACTCACCTTACCCCTGAAAAATAAGTACACTCTATGCAATTTTGTCATTTTAAATCTTAATTATAATATGCATAATTTAGATTGTGCTCCAAAAGCTATGCATCAAGCCCTACCTCACTCAGTACTTTGGAGTATTTCACTATACAGTGTGAAGACGATAGACCCTTTCACTTGTCACAGGTGCAATAGGGACTATTATTAGTTGCATAGCCCAACAAAATATATATTTGTCCCATTATTGCACAGAGTAACAGGCATATTGCCATAAACTATATGTTTAAAGTGTGTTATTGTAACATTACAAGATTTTATAACACAGGTCTCAGTTAGCCTGCCAGCAACAAACAGACAGGAAATCATGTTCATCACTGTCATAACCTCTTCTGCATTTGAAACTAGGGTGTAACCATAACATTGTCATGGATTCACAGATGGTCAAATGGTATTATTAGACCTCGGCCTGCACCCCCAGGTGTGGTTGACATCCCATTTTATTTTTCTCCTTCCACAATTGTCAGAATTTAGGCTCTGTCACACCACTCTTTACAAAACAAAAGGTTACTGATTTAGCAAACTGTTATGTATGTGTTCTTAACTCAGTTTCTAACACACTTTGTAAGTTTGCAGGTTTCCTGCGGTGTGGCCACATAAAATCTCCACATACAACTGCAGTAACACTTTCATCTAAGCTGCCAAGACCTTCATCTTCTTCCTAAAAGACAACAACTGCCACAGACTTCAATGTCATCACCATCTTTGTGCCCCACTGGTTCCATATAAGGACTATTGCATGAATCAAGTTATTATTACCTCCGCAAGTGTAATGTTTTCAGCAAATTACACCTATTTGTAGAACTTTAAATCAACTGAAAAGGTCCAGCTAATTCAGACTCTACAATCAAGCTTATTGGTTCTGATTACCATAAGGCTAAGTCTCGAGTAGGGCAATCATCTAACTTCAGCAAGAAGATTTTCTTCAATTGATCTTCAAGTGAAATCCATTTTGTCACTGCTGCTTGTTCCAAACATGGCTGGTACTTTATACAAACTTATTGCTCTATTATTTTATTATGAGCTGTTACTACTTTCTTTATGGACTGGTAATCTTTGTGCAATGGTGTGATCAACCTCCACAACACAAATGACATGCCAAAGTGTGTGTGCTACTCCATTAGTAGGACTTGATGTGTAATCTAATGCACCCTGGCAAGACCCTTTTCAAATTCAGTTATCCAGCAACCTGCAGCCTAAACATTGACTTTCTTACTATGATGGTATTTCATCTTTCAATTACATCTGCCTTGCCCCATGTGCCTTGTGGGGTTACCACCTTTCTGCAAATGACATTTCACCTGTACTGTAACTACATCAACTTGTGGTTACTTATATGGACTTTATGGACTGTTAATTTCATGGACGGTCACTTGTATAAACTTTTAAATGGGCCATATATGTTTTCTAATGACTTGTCTGATAAGAGACATTATCAACAGATTCTTCAATCAAGCTCCAAGGGTGTGCCACACTCAACACCAGGTAGCATCTACCTTATCCACTCTCAGGTGGATTCAATTACCTTTTTTTTGTTTAATACCAGCTATTGTTTTGTTTTGTTGTACATTCACTATTATGTGATATCAAATGTTCACTATCTTTCCACATATTTCAATTGTGGTGTTGACATCCCTGAGTTCTGCACTATGTTTTACAAACTCATCATTTGTGCTCCATCTGTAACCACCCCTGTACCAACTCCAGAATTGTATGCTGGCAACCAGTTTTAAAAAAGTTTTTCATGTAATCAATTATAACTGCTTTTCTAGCCTTAAAAATTGTAGCTTGCTATTATGATAGCTTAAAATTATGTAAGGTAAAGGTATTAGTATGCAATTAACAGATTAAGATAAAATGCTTAGATATACTAAACATATTAATCAAAGTATTATCTACGGGGTTCGGGACTCCCTTACCAATCTTCCTCACCCCATAATCAGAATTTTTATTTATTTATTTGTACATCAGTTTACAACCTTTGAACCAGAGGCTCATTTCTAAAGGTACCTCACACATAGAGGACAGACAGAACAACTTTAGGTTACAGCATATGATTTAGGTTACAGCATAAAGTCACATTCTTAGAGATGCACAGAGTGGTTTCATACATTTATACAATTTGTTGCAATTACACTGGTACAATTCAGTTGCAATTACATTGATACAGCGGAGTACATGCTGGTATTAACAAAGGCAACATGCAACGGGGAGAAGTTGAGGGGTGAGGTGGAGTGCCACCAGTGGGCATTGTCAAGTGGGAGACTACGACCATATTGAGACAGGAGCAGCTATGGGTGTTAAACAGTTGGCTCCAAAGGGTGGTTTTGAAGTTGGAGATTGTGGGGTATTGGAGATGGGACAGGAGAGAGTTAAACCAGGATGGAGCTCTGTAGTAGAAGGAGCTCTGACCATGGGTGGTCCTGTATCTAGGGAATCAGCAGAGTGGTCTTGTCAGAGGTTGGCAGGACGGTGGGTTGGGTGTGGCAGATGGAGGCTGTCACCCGGGGAGATAGTCCGGTAGGGTTTTTTGTGATGAGGCAGGTTTGATAGCGAGCTGTTCATCTAGGTTAAGCAGTTTTGCTTCGGCACAGAGTTGACAAGTGTGAGTGAGCCTGGGGCACCAGTAATCAGCCTGCAGGCCTTATTTAGGGTGAGCCTAATTTTGTTGAGGGCAGTAGTGTCAGTGGTACCATAGCACATATGGCAAGCCATAGTCAACTAGGGACAGTACTGAAGATGTAACTGTAAGTCGGAGAGCATCAGGGGGAGGCAGTTTTATAGCGGTAGAGGATGCCAAGCCTGTGTTGGTGGCGGATGCAAGGCATCAATGTGGTGTGGTAGGTGAGGGCATGAGTCGAAGAAACCCCAGGTATTTGTAGGAGCAGACTTGTTCAGGCGGTTGTTTGGTACTGGGAGGATATGGAGGGAAGTTGCAGGCTTTGTTTTGGGGTGGGCAAAAGCATTGTTTTGTTTTTTTGAGGTTAATGACAAGTCTGTGCTTTTAAACCAGGCTTTGCATCATTGTAGGATTGTTGTAGGGTGTCCTGAGGGAGGTGGGATTATGGTGGGTGGCAAAATGACAGCGTCATCTGCATACAAAAGAATTTGCCAGAGCATGCACTGGGCAGGATGTTTAGATAGAGTGAGAAGAGTAGGAGGCCCAGGATGGAGCCCTGGGCACCCCTGAGTGGATGGGATGAGTCGGGAGAGTGTCCCATTGATTTTTACACACAGAGTGAGCGGATAGAGATAGTGCTCCAGAGGCCTTGAGAGGTTAACGAACACTGCACCAGCTAGGAGCTGGATCCAGGGAGGAGTGTAGGAAATTGGAGAACTCAACTAGTGCAGTGCCGTATCAGACCAGCACAGAAGCCGTGTTGCACTGGGCATAGATGTTATGTTAGTCAGATATTCAGTGATTTGAATGGCAACCATTTTTCCAGGGCTTTGAGGGGGGATGAGATTGGTGGTAATTCTGCAGAAGACCTGTCGCCCCTTTATGAATGGGTGTGACTATGGCCATTTTCCATGCAGGGGAATTGCCTCATGGCAGAGGGATCGGTTGAGTAGGCTGGTGAGTGGGGCAAGGACTTCATCCAGCACCAGCCGGAGAATACAGGGGTCCAGTGAGTCGCTGCCGGATTATTGCTATTTAATGCTTTAATTAGGAGAGGTCTGGCTTCCTGGGCAGATACCCCATGTAGGTGGAAGTGGGATGTTGAGGACAGGGGAAGTAGGGTGGGGAGGGTCAACAAAATTACTGGGGAGGACAGAACTAAGGTCTGTAAAGGAGGTGTTAAGGTAGTTTGCTATGCAGGTAGGGTTGGTGGAGGTGGAGCCATCAATAGTGAGTTGGGATGGGGAGGGAGAGTGTGTTCCCATTTAGTTGTTTAACATTGTCCCAGTACATCCGGGCACACCCCAGGAGGAGATGAGGGTGGCCTGGTAATAGTCAGCCCTGGCTTTTAGGATGGCCCAAGTGCACCTGTTCCGTGCAGCATTGTAGGCCTGTCTATCAGCCATCCGCCCGATTCAGTGGCTAGGTGCCAGAGGTTATCCCTATTTCGAGCATTTGTAGTAGGGCGGTAACCCAGGGTGCATTACGCTCTTGGATCAATTCTTGTGAGGGGCAAAGAGGTCACAGGCCTTGTTAAAGGTTTTGAGAAAAAGGCGAGGGCAGTGTCTAGGTCGGGCGATGATGAATGGGGCACCAGTTAGTCTGGGCAAGAAACTGTTTGAATTTTATCAGCCCACCAGGTCGGAGGCGCCTGCAGTGTGTGGTCATGGCTGTGGGTTTGGAAGTGTGGGCCGCCCAAAGGAATAGGATAGGGAGTGGTCACTTAGTGAGTCTGGGAGACCTCAATGTTATGGATTTTTGGGAGTGGTTGGTGATTATTACATCCAGAAGGATACTGGTACCTCTCTTTGGGTTTACTCTAGTGGGCTGGGAAATGAGTTGTGTCAGGTCTAGGGCAGAGAAAGAATCTCAGAGTAGTGGAAGAGGAGGCTGAGCCAGTTCATGTTTAGGTCCCCACTAGAATTTGTTCCCATGTGGTGGAGGGTGGAAGATATTCTGTTAAAGATATCAGCTGGGTTTGGGTTCTTTGGGGGACGAGGCAGTGGTGAGATATAAAGAGGGCCCCTGGAGGTCAGAAGCAAGTTTGAGGGTAAGGGCCTGGGCCCATTTACAAGAGCAGGTGTGGGAGCACTTGTCCGATGATTCTGTTCCTGGTATAGATTGCACAGCCACCCCCGCTGCTTCACCGGCGTCCTCCCGTATAGGGTACAGCCTGGGAGGAAGACAAAGGAGTCAGGGTGGATTTGGACAGCCTGGTTTCACCAGGGCAATGATGTCTGGTTGATGTAGCATGGCCCAGCACTGGAGGGCATCACATTTTTCAGTAGGCTGCATATGTTCATGGAGGCTATCACGGAGACCAGTGGACCCAGCTGGTGGGCTGGAGGTGCAGGGCCTGGGTTTGGATGTATATTCCAACAGCAGTAGTAGGAGACCAAGGCTCTGACCGGGGGTGGTAATATGTAAGCTTCCGGGGTACACTGGGATGAGGAGGAGGCCATGGGGAACAAGGAATGGGCAGTGTTCGAGGGGTCGGGAGGGCGAGGACGAGAAAATCTATGAAGCCAGAGAAGTTGCAGGGGCAACCAGGGGTGGTGCCGGGCCAGGGTACATGGTCAGTGTAGGGTGGGATCGGATTAGGTCAGGAGAGGTATGGGTGCTGGTCAAGTGGGTCAGGGGAGATGTCTGGCTGATGGGATGCAGGTACTAGCATGTAAATGAGGAGGAGGCATTTGAGGAGGAGGTGTACAAACATAGTGCCTAAGGTAGCAGCAGGGCAGAAAGGTTCAAGTATCTTGGCTGCCCTTCGAAGCGTAGATACCACTTTGAGTAGTGGTAGTGTCACGGACTCTGGTGGACAGGGTACAAGGTTTGAGACCTGGTAGGGCAGTTCAGTGGGACCAGGGTGAGGCCGAGGATTCAGGTTCTATGGGGCTCAAAGCAGAGGCTGGGTTCGGGCCAAAATCAGGGTGCAAATAGCGACTCTAATGATCACTGGGGTTAATGGCAGGCTGGGTGTGGGTCCAGTGGAGGGCAGGGGTCAGGGCTGGCTAGGAGGCTGGGTGTGAGGGAGGTGTGGGTAGAGGCAGAGATGAGAGTAGGGAGAGAAGTAGCATAAGTAGGCAGAGGGTTCCAGGAAGTAGGAGGAGGGGAAATTCAGGTGGTGAGTCAAGGTGAAAAGTCAGGGGTCCCTCTGGTGGCTAGCAGGTATAACCTGCAAATGGAAAAGTGGGGACTTAGTAAAAGCGATGAGCGGGAAGTGATGTCACAGGACAGTGCCTATATAGGTAGTGCCGAGCCAGGGTCGACAGGCTAACCGCCCCTCACAAGGTGTTGCTTCTTGAGATAGTTTAATTACCTCTCAGCACCTGTGTAGGTCCTGCTCCAGGAGGGAGCTTTGTGGCTGGGCTGGGCTGCTTGTTTGTGTTTGTTAGTGTCCCCAGTTAACACCAGGCCCCTAGCAGATTAATCTGCCATCTCAACACCTAAAACCCTTATAAATAATGTACAATTTATGCATATATCTGTTGTCTTAAATATCTCCCATTGGAATATGGCTAAGTTTGGACATTGCACACACACACACACACACGCACACACTAATGTGTCCTTATGTTATGCCTCCCTGGTAACAGATATAATAGCAGCCCATCATCAGAGGTCACAAGACAGAATCGCAGGGCAAGAAATTCTAAGAACATTTAGTTAATAATCAGCATCTATATTGTTATGTTTAATTTTGTGAAGGTTCGGTCCCAGGGGCCCCATGCCTTCAAGGTGGGGACTGTTAATCTGCCCAGTGGCCCCAGGGCCCAAGTCAATACAAGTTTGGTTAACATAAAATTAGTGATAACAACCTTTATAAAAGTTTGGTTTACAGGCCCAGGTCTATACAAGTTTAGTTTATATGCAATTGTTAATAACAACCTTTGGCCATGGCAAGGTGTAATAGGCTTGCAAAGAATACAAATGGCCAATGGATGACTGAATGATGCCAACATGTAAATTGATATGTCTAGCTAGCCAAGGGCTGCAAGTGGCTAAGTAAATGAATGATACCACCATGTAAGTGATATGTATGTAGGTGCATGGGTTTAAAAGGTGGTAAAGCCCTGTAGATGGTACTTGTAGAACACAGGTGAGAGCATAAGCAGTGTTTAAAAACAAATGTTTTAAGCAAAATTAGTTTGCTCTGCTCAGCAGAAATTCTGTACAGAACATGTCTTTTTGTGAGTTAAAAAGGTCATGGTCATAAGATGCAGCTGCTTTAAAAAGAACAGCTGTCTAGCCTTGGCTAAGTGCAGTTCCTCATTTCATTATTTAAAATCTGTGTAACATACAGCTGATAAGAAATAATTATATTCTTGCTAAAAGAGTCATTTTGCAGTTCTAAGCAATTTACCTTAATAGAGTAAGAGACCCTTTTGCTGTTGTTCCTGTCTCCTAAGCCTGTTATTTTAATAACAAAATCCCCTAACCATTTGTTTTTCCATCTGAGAATGACCACATGTCTTGGCAAAGTGTCAAATGTATCTCATGACTGAGGTATCTCATGGCCACTATACTTTTAAACCCAAGTCTCATGATTTTACTAAATGATGTAGTGTCTAGGCTAAAATTATCTGTAACAGTTTGGAAATTTCCACTATGCATTTTGATGTAAACAGCTGAATATAAATATAGGATCTAGGTGTCCTGTCCAGTGTGTCCAAAAGGAGTAGCCAACATGGCTGCCATGGATACTTAGGTCACCTAGAGGAATGAGGAATGTTGCTTCATTCCTCTGAACACCTGTAGCCCTGGTGGTAATAAGCCATCAGCTGTTTAGAATTGTTCATGTTAGAGGTAAAATTATTGGGGCATATTTGGTATTAATAAATTGCAACTGATTTAAAACAACATCTGGTGTCAGTTGGCTTTATTGGATTACCAGGGACCACTAACCAAGAACCTTGTGCTTTTTCTACCTTACTGTCATCAGTATGGTATAGTTTTCTTTATTTACATCTGGATCAGGAGGTGCTTCAGGGCAGATGTGTCTGAAAAACTTTGAGTTCATACAGTATTGCTTGCATCTCCAAACATTGATATGGAGATGCTGCTCCAAAAGGAACTAGGGCCCCTGAGTCAGACGGTCTGCGGATGGGCACCCCAGCCCTGGCCTGATACATCTGAGATCAGAATTTGCTGAGGAGGCTCTGACTGGAAGGAACTTCCTTGGAAAGTTTAGAGGGTTCAGCCACCACTTCATGATCTGGCAGTCCAAGCTAGATCTGGATACTGGTAAGTCCAAGTCATCTGAACCTTGGTCCCATTGAACCTGGAGGTTCCACTGGGCCACTCTCATGTGCAGAGCAAGCCAAAGGTACTGTAGCAATGGCTGCTGTCATATGTCCCGGCAGTCTAAGAACAGTTCTTTATGGGAGCTGCCGAGATGACGGGACCAGCCGAGACCGAATCTGATGGTATTTTGCTCTGTCCGGTGGAAGAAAGGACGTTGCTTTGCTCGGTGTCCAGAATCGCCCCTATGTACTGGAGTCTCTGACTTGGCCAAGGGATGATTTTGGAAGACTGAGGGTTATCCCCAGGTCCCAAAACAGGAAAGGTGGCCTCCATGGTTCTGAGCAACTTCTCCTTGGTTAGAGCTGTCAGAAGCCAGGCGTCCAGGTGAGGGAAGGCGTAATGCCCTTCCCTCCTTAAGGGATACTGTCAACTCCCTTAGGCTTCATAGTGTCCTAGTATAAAAACACATTATATGACTGCCAACACTCTGTAAAGATTACTGATGTAGCTGGTCATTTGATTCTGATTCTTTTTTTTCTTTAAAAAGTGAAAAACTGACTGCCACATTACTAGTGTTACCACACAAAACAGATTTGTTTATATTCTTTGATCAGCTCCACTGCATCTTTCCTGGACTTGGGAATATCCCCAACATAATCTAGCCACTCATGATGCAGTGGGAGTTTAAAGGCTATAGCACCATGAGTGACTGCACTGTTTAGAGGTGTTTCTGATGTTCAGGAAGTATTCAATAGGAATAGTTACATGATTTCAAACTAAAACAAAGTTGTTTATAAATATACATTACCATGCATTTCAGCTCTACTAAACAAGCAGACAGACAAAACAAACAGCAACATCAATGAATTTTGGACAAGATAAGCAATCATAAAATGTGCTATTTTAACTAGAAGTAATATGATACAAAACAGTTTGACAGTGTCCCTTAAGGCTGCTACCACCACTGCTAGGAATTTTGTAAGGATTTGTAGGGCTGAGGACAGGCCGAATGGCAGGGTCCAGAACTAGTAATGGTTTCCTTGGAAGTAGAAGCACAGGAACCTCCTGTGGAGTGGAAATTCCAAAATGTAGAGGTAACATCATGCATAGCCAGGAGCAGAGCCAATCCTCTTGATGAAACATAGAAAGTGATGGCAGATGGGGACCAAAGATCCATCTAGTCTGCCCCAAGTGCTATCCCCTTAGAATTTCTTGAGGCAATCCTCTTATGCCTATCCCAAGCAGATTTAAATTGCTCTACTGTTTTGGAGTCAGTGACTTCTGCAGGTAGGCTATTCCATATAGCCACACCCTTTCCGTAAAGAAGAACAAACGATGTTACCCTGGAACCTGCCGCCTCTTAATTTCATTTCATGACCCCTTGTCCTTGTGGAGCTATTGATCAGAAAGAGTTCTTGGGTAGGGACTCTGTTTATGCCCTTCAGGAACTTGAATGTCTCTATCATGTCACCTCTATCTCTGCACTGCTCCAATAAGTACATGTTGATCTGCTGTAATCTGCTTTTGTATGGCAATTCATGTAGCCCTTGTACCATTTGTGTTGCCCTCCTCTGTATTGTCTCTAGTCTAGCCACATCCTTCCTGAGATAAAGCCTCCAGAACTGTGCACAGTACTCAAGGTGGGGCATTGTCGGGACTTGTATAATGGCATGATCACTTTCCTCTACTTGTGATGCCCTTCCTATGTATCCCAGCATTTTGCTGGCTTTTTGTGCAGCTTTTTCACTTTGTCTGCCCACTTCTAAGTCATCAGAGATGATGATCCCAAGATCCCGCTCCTGTTCGGTGGTTGTTAGCTGCTCCTCCCATATAGCAGACCATCCCTGGTTGCTACTGCCCAGATGTATCACTTTGCATTGTTTTGCATTAAATTTTAACTGCCACATGTTGGACCATTTTTCAGCTTGAGCAGGTCACTTTTCATTTGTTCCACTCCCTGAGTAGTGTCCACTCTGTTGCAGATTTTGTGTCATCTGCAAACAGACACCTTCCCCGCCCAGCCCTCAGTGATGTAACTTATAAAATATTGAAGAGTAAAGGACCCAGGATCGACACCTGTGGCACCCGCTGGTCACCCTACTATCCCTGATGCTGCCCTGTTGACCATCACTGACTGGTTCCTCTGACTAAACCAGCTCCTAACCCATGATACCACTTCCTGGCCACTCCTGTATGCTCGAGCTTATTTAGTAGCCTTCTGTGTGGGACCAAATCAGAGGCTTTCTAAAGTCAAAGTACATAACTTCCATGGCTCCCCGGTCCACTATCTTAGTAACCAAGTTGAAAACTTGATCAAATTAGTCTGGCAGGACCTTCCCGCCATGAAGCCTTGTTGCCTGCTGTCCAGCCGTCCAGTCTCTTCTAGGAAAGTTAACATTCTTTCTTTTAGCAGGGTTTCCATCATCTTGCCTACCACCAGCTGATGAGACTGAGAGGCGGCAGTTTACCGCCACCTCCTGCTCCCTCCTTTATGTATGGGAACTACTATTGCCCTTTTCAGTCTTCTGGAACAACTCCCTCTCGGGATCTGCTAGAAGTGCTGCCAATTCATCCCCAAGTTCTCTCAGTATGTGGGTGGATGCGCCTGCTCCATGGCTTTCTCTCTTAGTTTACTGAGTTCAGTCCATACACTCTCTACTGTGAAAGGGCTTGGGTCTACCCCTTGTGCAATTATTAACCCTTTAGTGGTGTGCCCATTTCCAGGTTCCTCCTTTGTAAAGACACAGCAAAGTACTCATTTAAGACCTCTGCCTTCTCTGTGTCTTCTTCTATCTTCTATCTTCTTCCCATCACTGCTTATTAGTCTAACAATACCACCACTCCCATTTTTCTTTTGTCACTTATGCACCCAAAGATAATGCCACCAGGGCAACTGTATTTATCTGTGTATTTTACCCTCCTCAGTCTGTCTGTGTACTTTACCCTCCTGTTTTTCTTTTGTCACTTATGTATCTGAAGATAGTGCCACCAGGGCAGCTATACCTATCTGTGTACTTTACCCTCCTCTAACTCTTAATCCTCCTTCTGGCCACCCCCGCCCTGCTCATTTTCCCAACTTTCCCACTACAATACAGATGAGACTAGTAGTGTCTCTGTGCAGGCAACACCACTACTATGCACCCTACTTTAGTGGATATTGGGAGATACTGAATTAAACCCTGGACCACCTACTCACCTCTCCTGCCCTGATGCATGTGGAAGGACACAAAGGGACTTCAATTGTTCATCTGGACATTAGAAGCCTCATCGAAAACCTAGCTGAACTTGAAGCATGGGTCATACTATATCACCCGGTTATCATTTGCCTGTCCAAGACTTGGCTTAAACCCTCTACCCCAGATTCTACCTGCTTGTTAGCAACTATAACCTCTTCAGCCGGGACAGGCCCACCTCCAAATGGGGTGGTGGTGTCACCATCTTATATAAATCCCACCTAAACCTCTCGAATACTGTCACACCTGTCCTCTCCTATTGTGAATCTAGCCATGCTACCCTCCAGCTTGACGTCAAAAACTCCATATAGTGTGTGCCTATAACCTCCTCTAGGTGGCACCACTGGCCTTGAGGAGCTCCTCTCACATGTAGACTCAGCTGTTGGATGTAATGAGGTCCTGATCCTAGGTGACATAAACTAAATTAGATTGGTGAAGCAAACAAATACCTCCACACCGTAGTACAAGGCCACAACCTACACCAGCTAATTGCTGATCCTATCAGGTCATGCCCCCACAGATCCAGTACTCTGAGTGGCTCAGACTAATCGCATTGGCTATCTCCTCTGGAACCCTCACTGATGCGATAAGCGATCACTCCCAATACACTGTATCTGGTGTTCTATCAGACAATCCTCCCCCAAACTCATCACCTTTCATAACCTAGCCAACCTTGATCAAGACCGGTTTCTGAGTGATATCTTTATGGTTGACTGAACCTGCATCTACTCTTCCACGATGCCCAGGTAACCCTAAACCATTTCTTAACCCTATTTGGATCTCTCCAAGACATCCATGCACCCGTATCACATGTCATGCACATAGAGCTCACACCAAGTGGCTCAATAAAGACCTACTTACTCAGCTCAAATCAGAGCCATGGACAAAAGCTGGTGGCACTTCAAGGTCTCCTGTTCTGTCTGACTATAATGATTACAGAGCATATGGAGAAACTCTTGAAAAAGGAACATTCATTTAGCAAAGGGCTTCTTTTGCAAAGGACTACTAATAAAAACTGCAGATGACTCCAGGAAATTCTGGTCCCACATCAAAACACTTCTCGAGCCAAACACACCAGAAACATGAACAATATGATACTAAATGGTATACATTGTACCAATCCGCCACCATCGTGAACTCCTTCAACCTAAATAGACACTTCTGCTCAGTATTTACTGAGGGAGAAGGTGGGGCAGGGTCCACAGCTCAGCACTATGGACACAGGGGGAAGGAGGTGCACTAGTCCTTCACAAAAGAAAGGGCCCTACAAGAGCTCACTAAGCTCAGGGGTGGACAAGGCAATGGGACCTGATGGCATACATCCCAAGGTACTAAAGGAGCTAAGGGTGGAACTAGAAGAGCCATTAGCAGAACTGTTTAGTAAGTCTCTGAGCACAGGAGAGGTCCCAGAAGACTGGAGAAGGGCTCATGTGATCCTGCTCCACAAGAGTGGTAGCAAAGAGGAGGCAGGGAACTACAGACTAGTCAGTCTTACCTCAGTAGTGGGCAAGATTGTGAGGCACTCCTTAAGGAAAGGATAGTGCAATACCTGGAATCCACAGGAGCACAGGATCCATGACAGCATGGGTTTACAACAGGGAGGCCTGTCAAACTAATCTCATAGATTTCTTTGAATGGGTAACAGAGTGGTGGACCAAGGTAGAGCAGTTGATGTTGCTTACCTTGACTTCAGCAAAGCATTCGATACTGTTCCACACAGAAGATTGATTAATAAGCTGGGTAGGCTCGGTGTGGGTCAGACGTTGGTCAACTGGGTGGCAAACTGGTTGGCGGGCAGAAACAGAGAGTGGTGGTAAACAGTATACAGTCAGAAGAGATGCAAGTCACAAGTAAGGTTCTTCAGGGATCAGTCCTGGGGCCAGTCCTCTTCAATATCTTCATCAGTGACATTATAGATGGACTGAGAGTAAGGTTTGTCTGTTTGCAGATGACACCAAGATCTGCAACAGAGCAGATGATCCAGATGGGGTGGGCAGAATGAGAAGAGATCTGGATAAACTGGTAAAATGGTAAGAAGAGTGGCAAATGGGGTTTAATGCAAAGAAGCAAGATCATGCACATAGGAAGAGAAACCTGAAGCCACCTATAGGTGGGAGGGAGTTGCTGAAATCACAAGGGAAGAAAGAGACTTGGGCATCATCATCACAGATAACCTGAAATCATCCAAGCAGACCACTAAAGCAGTAGGTAAGGCTACAGGGATGTTGGGGTGTATTAGTAGGGGTATCACAAGTCGTGAGAAGGAGGTAATAACCTCTTTACAAGACACTGGTTAGGCCCCATCTGGGGTACTGTTGCAGTACTGAGGCGCATCTGCAAAAGGACACTAACAAAATGGAGGCAGTCCAGAGAAGGGCAACCAAAATGGTGCAGGGACTACATCAGAAAACAGATTAACGGAGCTCAGTATGTATACCTAGAGCAAAGGGAGGGAGAGAGGGATATGATTGAAACATTCAAACATCTTAAGGCATTAACAAGGTGAAAGAGTCTAACATGTTTCAATATAAGAAAACTGGCAGGACAAGAGGGCACAGCATGAGATTAGAGGGAGGCCAATTAAGGGTAATGTGAGGAAGTTCTTTTCAAACAAAGAGGGTGGATGTATGGAACGGCCTACCTCAGGAAGTGGTGGATATGAATACAGTGCAAGGCTTCAAACAGGCATGGGATAGACATAAGGCAGCAATACAGAAGAGTATGAATTGATAGGCCACTGACAGAATACAGGCCTATGGCACATTCATAAGGCAGGGAAAAAGCGGGCAGACTGGATAGACCTTGCGGTCCTTATCTGCCGTCAACTTCTATGCTTCTATGTAATCTTCATTTCTCAGATTTATCCAAATACTTGTCTGTCTCCTCCCGGCAGCTAACCACTGCATAATTACACACCCTTCCATTTTTGAACCATTACCAGATGAGAAATCCTAAAGTTGCTAAAAGCTATCCCTGCTAGTACTGGTACTGGCTCAGATGGTCTTGAGCCCAGGCTCCTGAAGCTTGCTGCCCTCTTATTGCTTCATCCCTAGCTACAATCTTCAGTTTGCCACTATGCCACAGCTCAGTCCAGAGCATCTGGAAAATAGCTAAAGTCACTCCCATATTTAAAAGGAGATCCCTAAGATAGCGCAACTACCGCCTATAGCTATTCTCTCCATTCTTAGCAAAAACTAGTAGCCACATAAACCATCTCTTTTCTACAAGAACATAACCTCCTCTCTGTCTCCCAGCATGGCTTCCATAAAAGCCATAGCACTGCCACGGCCTTTCTAAATTCACAAATAATATCTATACTGCTATGGATAAAGGACTCCTAACTGGGCGGGGCGGTCTTCATTGACCTAACCAAGGCATTCAACCTTGTAAACCACTCCTTCTCCTCACAAAGCTCCTGTGCCCTTGGCTTCTCTTACACATGTCAGTGGCCTGGTTTAACAGCTATCTGTCAAACAGGAAGCAGGCCATAGATTACAACTCTGCCCTGTCTGATCTCCTCCACTATAAATACTACAATTGTTCGTGGGGATCAGTCCAGGGCCCCCTTTTTCCCCATCTTCTAATGATCTCTCCTCGCCTCTCTAGGCTGCTCATCTCTGCTATATGCAGACAACCTTGTTCCTTATTCCAGTGCCAGGAACACCTCGGTCATAAATCACTCTCTCTCTCTCCTCAGATTTCCTCCACATTCAGTCCTGGCTGACAGAAAACAACCTCATTCTTAACATGGGTAAAACTCACTCCATGCTTTCGCTCCCTGCTAGATTCAGAATTAACTCTTAACCCTCTCAATATCATAGGCACTGATGGCTCACCATTGGTCAATACCAGCTCTTTAGGAGACTTGGGCATCATGCTTGATGCATCTCTGGACTCTGACCAACACATTAGTGCTACCTGGAAGCCCGTAAATGGCAAGCTTGGGAGTACCTACCGGTTAGCTACGCCCTTACCCCATTGGCTAGGCTTGCTATTGCACAAAGCATTCTACTCCGCACTGGCCTATGGCTCGGTCACCTATTTAGGAGCATCAAAACTACTCTTCACAAGTGGGATACCACCTATAATACCATCTGTCGCTATGCCTCTGCAGTCCCCTCACATGCATCACTGTCAGCTTTATGCTGATGTAAAATGGCCCTCTCCTACAGCCTATCAGCTCCAGTCCCTTGGATCTCTCATTGACAGTATTGCCAGATCAGGTGTTCCCCAATCTCTTGCCTCCACGTTAGACACACAAACCATTCTCTAAGGGCCTAGATCCACTGACCAAGCGCCCTCCACATTCTTAGCTGCAAAACTGCAATGGGAGTGCAGGCTCTCTCATATACTGCACCCAAATATTAGAACTCCTTTCTCCAAACTATTTGTTTTGCTCCAACCACGCCTGCTTCAAAGGCTATACCGTACTCATCTACTCGTCTCTATCCCCACATGCTTTCACCCTTTGCAGACCCTCCATCCTTTACCTCTTGGTTGCCACGTCTCTACCCACTACTGCCCTCTCTCCCAAACTCTCCTCTCAACCTGACCTCCTTCCTTCATTCTTGCACATCTTGCCCTGCCCTTTTCCTAGGTATCACCCCTCACCTCCCTCCTCACTCTTTAGTTTTCACTTTTCCCCCTACCAATCCATACTTGGCCAACAGGTGCACATACACCCCATTCTCCATTGTGGATTCTCCCTTAACTGTCACTCATTTACTTCTTTGGAACTCCAGTCCTTTGTTTTGGTCACAACTCGATCTATTTGGGTTTCCCATTTTAACTGCACTTTTATTGTTATTTTGTAATGCTATCTCTCCTATTTTTTGTATCTCGAACATTGTTAACTTGCACTTGTTATTTTTCTTTTGATGCTGTCTCTACTGAAAAATTTAATTTTGGACCCGTACCCGTGTCTCACCTATTGCTGTATTGTTTTCAAACTGTTTGTTGTTATGTACTCACTTGTACCCTCCTGGGTCATGCCTGAAAATAGGCATTGCTATGCCTAGTGCACCTATCCAGTTACCAAAAGCTAAAAAAATAAAATAAAATCTATACTTGCCTGGGATCCAAAGCTCCTATCCCATTTTACTCCATCCTTCTGCCCAGATGCCCCCATGCCCTCCTGTCAGATGGGAAGGCACCTCATGGGTCCAAGATTATATGCCTTTTCTCCATACAAATGGCCACCATCTTGGTCTCCTACTTCACTTTACCACTATCTATCTCCCATCCCTGTCCAGTACCTATAACCTTTTCTCTCTCTGTTACTATTGGCAGGAAATGTTGAAAGCAACCTGGCCCCCAAATGCCACCATCAATCATTCTAATACTGCATGGAACACTGCCAGTGGACTTAAGACTGCCCATATCAACCTCTGTAGCCTCCCCTCAAAACTTACTGAACTTGAACCCTGGGTAGCCCTTTTATGCCACAATGTTTCAGACTCTGAAACTTGGCTGAAACCTCATCTCTCCACTGCTGCCTATCATCTACCAGGGTTCTCCCTACTGAGGCATGACAAGACTGGTAAAAAGGAGGGTAGCTCTCTATATCCATGAGATCTTCTCTGCAACCTCTGTCCTCTACTCCACCCCAGTTCCTCCAGTGAGTGGCTTTAGTAGAACTGTCCATCGGCTCCTCTAAGAAGATCTATGTTGGGTGCTGTTACAACCCACCCCCAGGTGACACTGCAGGCCTCACCTCCTTCCTTGATGGGTTGGGTGGTCTCTCCCAAACAGGGACACTATCCTTTTGGGACTTCAATCTAAACTGGCTTGGTGCTCGGGAACTGGACTATGCAAACCTGCTAAAATCTCACAATCTAATCCAAATTATCACTACCCCCACCAGACTCAACTTGCGCACCTGAAACCACACTCTGCTTGATTGGGTACTCACAAATTATGAGGATAAGGTGCTCCTATCTGGGAGCGACCAGGTGCCATTAGTGACCACTCCCACCTACTTGGTCTGGGCCACAGCGATAAAGTGCCTTCCCAAAATTACTTTCATTCTGAAATTTCAACCACCCACATATTCCCTCCCTCCTTAATGATGTTCAGGCGATAAATGGGTGACTCTGTATTCCTCTTTGATGTGTCTGTGGCAAAGAGTTTTCCTCTACTATACTCCGATGACTCCAAAACCATCATTCTCCCTAACCACACAGAGAGTCAGGGGAGGCTACACTCATTGGGTTACTAAAGATCTTTTGGCTAGCATGTGAGACAATGAAACTGTGGTCAGCCTACAATAAAGCCCCTCTTCTGCCTGGTGGAACAATACAGATCCTTATGGAACAGGTGCAAACAGACCACCCATACTCAAAAGCATGCTTTTTCAGAGCCATCAATGGATAGCCTCAGGGACCCACACCATTTTGGGGTGAAATTAGCTCCATGCTCAACCTTTGTACCCATAACTCTGCCATTCACCTCAACACTCTCGCTGGCTGGCTGACCCCACTGAGGTTGCCCAGGCCTTAAATGAAACATTCACGGACCTGTCTGCCCTCCTTAGCAATCTTCCACCCCTGGTCCCTCCTTGCTCCGGGCCGGATCCTGCTGGGCACCTCCTATTCCAACTCCAAGAAACCCACTTTCTCCTCCCTTTATCTCCGAGCCATTAATGCTAAGGAGACAGCCAACTCCCAAACAGCCTACCCAACTGAGGAAGTCAGGGAGGATGGTCTTTCTCTGCAATGCTCAAACTCATCTCCCGCCATACTGA
This sequence comes from Neoceratodus forsteri, assembly GCA_016271365.2. NCBI lineage: Eukaryota > Metazoa > Chordata > Ceratodontiformes > Ceratodontidae > Neoceratodus > Neoceratodus forsteri. The sequence continues at coordinate 1,084,837,433 of CM057454.1, read as the reverse complement.
AACCACTCATCATCCTCTTTAACTTGGCTCTGACACCACTTCAGTGCTCAGCACCTGGAAACATGCCAGGGTAATCCCAGTCTTTAAATCTGGCGACCCCTAAACAGTGACAACTATCAGCCCATATCCCTGCTTTCACACCTTAGTAAGCTCCTCCAAAGATCAAACATTGATAACTGTCCAACCACCTTGAAAAATCTAATCTTATGTCTAGCCAGCAACAAGGTTTCTGTGAAAACCACTCCACTTCATCTGCACTAGCCGTTTACAAACCACATCTACAGAAACATGGACCAAGGTAGAGTCACTAGTGCTATCTTTGGACCTGTCCAAAGCATTCAACCTGGTCAACCACCCAATGCTGTTCTCCACCCTAAGCAATCTTGGCTGCCTCCTGGGGCCACACTATGGTTCCATAACTACCTCTCCAATCGATCTCAGTCCATCTGCATTGATCTTGCCACCTCCTGCCCTCCTTGTCACCACTGGTGTTCCCCAGGCTCCATCTTTAGTCCATTATTATTCTCCTGTTTATAAACTCTCCCTCTGATTGTCTTACCTGTGATGTCCTACTGTATGCAGACAACCTAGTCCTTTTTTCAGTGATAAGACCCTTGAGAGGACAGCCCTAGTCCTAACCAGCAATTAGCTTTTGCACACTATTGGTTTCAATCACACTGCCTTCTAGTAAATGTAAAAAAAACAAAGCAATGCTTTTCAGCTCTAAACTTTTCCTGTCTAAGGTTGCCAAGGCGCGACACTCTCTTGATACTAAAACCCAATGACACTGTACTTGAAAACGTGCTCTTTTCAAATATCTAGGCGTAACCCTAGACCTCTCCTCTCCTACACAGACAATATCACCTCCATCATCTGTCGGTAAACCAGAAACCTCGAGGCAGCCTACTGTCTAAAGCCTGTTCTGATCAGTGAAGCCAGATTATCCATTGCCAAAGCAAACTTATTACCCGTCATCCACTACTGCTCCCCATTTACTCACACTTGTCTCGGCCCACGCTAATGCCTATGCTTGACATACAACATCTGTCGCTTTGCTCTCCTCACACCTTATTCCACCCACTACTGTCTCCTATACCAGTACCTCAGCTGGCTCCCACTTCCTCAAAGATTTGGCTATGCACAATGCTGTGTCTTAAAATGCTCTCAGATGTGGTGAAGCCTCCCGTATCGTCTCTCCTCAAGGCCAGAGCTCCTCGAGACATCTAACGTACACTCCATCCCTCCCTTGAAATCCCAATAATTTTCTCTACTATGGGAGGTAAAGCACTTTCTGTTGCCGCTCCCATTTTATGGAACAGCCTCCCGAGTCAATCCATTCCTTACATACTCACAACAAGTTCAAGGACACCTCAAATCCAGGGTGATTGCCGAGGCAAAGTGTAAATGCTCTCTTAGCTAGCCCCCGACTCCACTGACCTCTTATCCACCTTCCTTCCTAGGCCGATTGGCCTGCCCTTAGCACTTTCCACTCTCTCTGTGTCCTATCCAATTCACACTGAACTTAGGATCATGTGTGCTCCTTTTATACTTGTGTCTCTGTACTTTGTTTTGGTTATCTGTTAACACATTTGATTGTGTTATCTATATCCTGATGTATATAATGTACCATCAGTTACTCCTTCTATTGTACTACTGGTACCACTTGTTTAAATGTCATATAGCTATCTAAATATGTCTGCATCTCCTATATTTCATATTTACCACCTGGGATGTTCTCACGATATATTTGTTTACAACTTGTGTACAATGTGTATTAGTACATTACCTCACTCTGTTGTTGCTGCCTGTTATGCGTTGGTTGTGTCTGTAAATGGTGCCTGGATCAGTGCACTTACCCGTTACCAAAGACTTAAATAAATAAAACAATTAAAACGAATGTTTTTCATCTCCTTTTACCCCCTGTGCAATTTCCACCTCAGTTTATGCCTTTGCCACTCACTCTAGAAGCCTCCCTCAAGCTGCTTTTATAAGCATCCCTATCCTTGTTGCTATTTGTGCCCTTGTATTTTTTAAATACTAGCCTCTTTGCTTTACACAGCTGCCACCTCTCTTGTGAACCAGAGAGGATTTTTCTTGTCTTACTGACCAGTCTGAAAAATTTGTCAGTGACCTCTGCTATTGCCTCTCTTACGTTGGTCCAGCATACTTCCCCCTTTTTGGTTTACTCTTGAGGATATCTCTAAAGCACATTCTCATCTGATCAAAATCCATCCTTCTGAAGTCCAGGACCCAGTGTCTTAGAGTGATTTGTTTCCTCCTTAGTATTGACCTTGAACCAGACCAATCTGTGGTCACTTGTCCCCAGGTGGCACCCACCTCCACCTCCTTGTCCTTGCTACTGTTTGTGAGCACCATGTCTAGGACTGCATTTTCCCTAGTCTGGAAGTAAGGGGAGAAGGTCGGAAGAGTGACCATCCTGAACCTTTTGTACTCTATGAATTTGTTCAGATGGCTGAGGTCCAGAATGGGGTGCAGATCTCCTGTTTTCTTGGGCATCAGGAATAAATGAGGTAGAAAACCTTCCACTGCCAGCGGAGAATGGCTTTGATGGCCCATTTTGCAGAAGTGCCTGTATCTCATCTTGGGTCAAATCAAAATGGGCCTGGGGCAATGGGAGGGAGCTGGAGGATTGTTCGGAGGAATCTCCAATAGTTCTAGCGTATGTTTCTGTTCCACTAATTGAAAGACCCACTGCTCCTAGGTTATCTGCTCAACCTTCCTCTAAGAGCAAAGTGACCCTCTACTGCCTCCCTAGGGATTCTGCGGGGGGTCAGACAAGGAGTCAGGCAGAGGAGCAAGGGATGGCAGCACAGCTATGAGGTTCTGGGAGCTCTGGGCGGTAGAACTCCAGTGGCTTGGGAAGTAGCTTTTCTTAAAGGCACCTGGGCTGCTGACTCTAGATTGTTGCTTGGAGTTGCAATGAAAATGCTGCGCTGAGAGGAGTTAGGCTGAGACTAATATAGAATTAACTTATTGGCTAGCCATTCCCGACTCTTGGAGGTGAGTGATTTTATTCTGGGAATTCTCGCCAAATAAGACAGAGCCTCTGAAGGGGGTGTCCAGGATCTTAGACTGCATGTCTGTGGCAAACTCAGAGACCCTAAGCCACTAATGGCAGCATAGGCAGATTCCTGTAGCTAAAGCTCTTCCTGAGGAGTCTGCAGAATTGTAGGAGGCTTGGAGGACATATGTCCCCATGTAAGAGCCCAACTTAGCAACTGCAGTAGCTCAGCTTTCCTGGGGAGATCTAGCGGAGCTTGAGCCACCTCAAAGGCCTTCTCCCACAGGACATTCTGATACTGAACCATGTGGGCAAGAAAGTTTAGGGAATGGATAGCATAGGTGGTAGAAGAGCAGACCTTTTGCTGAAATAGTCTATCTGCTTAGAGTCCTTACCAGGAGGCTGAGTACTGAGGTGTTGGGGTCGTTTTGAACAATCATGGACCACACTGATAATGACTGAATCTGCCTCTAGGTGCTCCCCATAAAAGGGTTCATACTTTGGGGCATTATACAAGAAATCCACCTTTTGCATATCTCCGGGTAGAGGATGGGTGTTTCAAGCTGCCTTGTTGACTTCCTTGATGGAGTCTATTAGAGGGAAACCACTAGAGGCAAGGTTTCCTTCTTATGAAGGAAAGTGGCTAACCGATGTTGCTAGGGATCCACTTCTTCAGTGTTCCAGCACATGAGAGCCTCACATCCATGAAGGTTGGGTCATCTCGGGAGACCGTGGTATCCTTTGGTTCCTCCAGCACTGAAGGAATGTCCGAATCTCCAGAGTCATCCTAGAGGAGGAGGAAGAGTACTCCTCTGACTCACCCGAATCCAGTGAGGGATAGGGTGAGCGCTGAGGCTTACACTCATGAGGCCTAGAATGACCAGTATCCAGCTATGGCATAGGCTCCTAGTTGTCAAAGCTTTAGGATGGGCCTGAGGAGTTAAGGGATCCTTTGGGGCTTCCTTTGTCTTTAAATATGCCACCATGCCGCAAAACAGCACTGATCTCAGCGGGTGGGAAATGGGGTGAGGTTGGTGAAACTGGCATCAATGGGGCAGGCTTAGAACACCCCAGCACTGGTTCTTCCGGTTGCGGTAACCCTGGAGTTGGGTTAACCAGCGCCTGGTCCTGACGAAAGAACCCTCTGGCGTTGTTGCGACTGGGCCTCAAGAGTTGGGTGTCGGTCCAACTAGCGCCAGCTGGGAGAGGTCGGATGACGGTTGTGGCATTGCTGGAGTTGGGCCGTGAAGCCAGTGACAAAGGGACAGGCATTGGCTGATGCCAGTCTGGGGAGACAGCCAGCACAGGCCTGGAGGGAGAAAACTGAACAGGGAGCTGACCCTGAGCAAGGCAGTGGCATCACCCTCACAGGGGAGAAGACTGCATGCCCCAGGCCTCTGAAGGTGACGCCAGTCCCTGACATCAGAACCGACTTCTCAGATGCCTTGACCAGGAGGGTGACAGGCTAGGACCCGCCAACCAAGCAGAAGACCTGGTTGAGTCACCTGGCTGAGTACCAGTGTTCAAAATGGGCCTGAGCTTCAGGGGCTGAGAGACTGACATTGGGGACCCAAGTCCCAAGGACCCACCGGTCAGACAGAAACAGGAGCTGGTGGCTTGACCACTGGCAGCCCAGAGGGAGAGAGGGCTGATGGAGTGTAGGGGCCAACCTCTCGAGGGAGGAAGATCCATGGTCAGTGCCCAATTTGCACAGGGACCTGGAGCTGGAAGAAGACTGGGTTTCTCTCTGTATTTCTCCAGGTGTTTGAGCTTTCCTGAAGATTTCTTCAACTCCATCGCTTAAGAAGAGGAGGCCCTGGAGACCGGGAAGAGGAGGTACTCTGGTGAAGCTCCTTCTCCAGCGAAAGAAGTTACTGATGCAGCAGGAAGGATTCCAAGGGCTTTGGGTGGCGAACCCTGGTGCCTGATTGAAGACTTAGCAGTGCTGACAGGCCTCAACATTATGATTTTGGCCTAGGCAGAACAAGCAAGCTAAATGGCCATCCTTGTGGGGCAGCTGCTTGACAAAGTGTTTCGTTCACCACCATTTGACAGACAAAGAAGGAAAAGAAGACATGCACAAAAATACTGAAAATAATAAAAATAAAATAGTGCAAGCAACACAAGAAAATAGCGGTCGACTTGAGCAGAAGGGTCCGTGAAGGTCTGACTTGTAGCGGGCCGACAGTGGAAACAAACTGAGGTGGTGCTGGGGACACCCTTTAATACCACAAGGGATGTCGAGGGCGGGCTAACATCGGTGGGGAGTCCCCGCCATAGACTGCTAGCTAGAAGTTTTCCATCTGGTCCTGGTGCCTGCCGGCTTCAGTCCTTATGGTGTAACCTGCTGCAAGAGCCCTCAAGTGAGATGACCTGTTTCATGTCAAGGATGCAGAAATTTATTGGTGAGAAGGTTTTGCTTATGCTGCCTCCTCATGCAAGAACACTATACCAGACAGCATAAAGGACACTAGAAATACTGATCAGCAAACTTCAAGCAGGCCACATATAAATACCTTGCTAGCCTATGTATCTAACCCATAGCTAACCTCACTCAGCTCTCTCCCGCTGAGGCTTTCATCACTTACCAGTTCCCCTATTATTCTTATCTCGGTTTTATGTACAAAATACTTAATGTATGGATGTATAGGACTGTAGCTATTCTTATACCTTTTATCACCTCTGCTGCTGTTATTGTCCTGGGACTCAACCAGTTGTTTCACCTAAATGAGTTTACACTAGTGTGTATGAAATTAAAATGAATACATCCGGGATATGAACTTTTGAGAGGAGCAGGCAGTGGTACTCTGTAAGCACAGGATTAAAGGCATTTGAAAAGTTTAAGAAGAGTCTGGCTCACTGGGTAAAGAGGCCATAACTATGGTTACTGAACAATGTGTCAAACACACCAGGAAATCAAAAGAAGAAAAAACCCTGTCTGGTACACCAAAGACTTGGCAGCAAAAATAAGGGAGAAGAGGAGGGCCTTCAAGAAATACACACTTCACAGAACGAGGCTGACAAAGAAGATTACAAGAACAAACTTAGAGAAGCAGGAACGGCCATTTGAAAAGCCAAAGAAAAAGAGGAAAGAATACCACAAAGAGTAAAGCAGGGAGATAAAACCTTCTATAGGTACATGAGAGACAAGAGAAAGAGCAAAGGGGGAAATAATCAGACTAGTAGCATGGGACAGCCAGATAGTAGAAGAAGACAAAGACAAAGCAGAGGTATTGAACAAATTCTTCTGCTTGATTCAATAGAACATAGTAGAAAGTGTCCTCCACTAAAACAGACAAGACTCAATAGCAAGGAGACTGACACTAGCCCCACACAAGAAAAAGGGTCCTAGAAGAACTGAACAAGCTTAAAGTAGACAAAGCAATGGGGCCAGACGGTATCCACCCAAGAGTGTTGAAGGAGCTAAGAAAGGAAATTGCAGCACCACTGGCAGAGCTGTTCAGCAGATCACTAGAGAGCGCACGGTGCCTCAGGACTGGCAAGGGCAACAGTGGTTCCCTTGCACAAAGAAGGAACCAAGGAGGAGACTGGAAACTATCACCCAGTCAGCCTGACTCTACAGGGAAAAACTATGGAGACATTGCTCAAAGAGAGAATAATGGAATACCTGAAGGACAATGGAAAACTAGACCCCAAGCAGCACGGTTTCACAGCAGGACAATCATGTCAAATGAATATGACCTATTTCTTCAACTGGGTTACCAAAACAATAGACCAGGGGTGCGGGTGGATGTGGTGTACCTGGACTTCAGCAAGGCCATTCCACACAGGAGGCTGGAAAACAAACTAGGTACACAAGGGTAGGGAAAAGATAGTTAACTGGGTTAGGAATTGGTTACAGGGCAGAACACAGAGAGTACTGGTCAATGGGGCCCTATCAGAGGAGGGTGAAGTGACAAGCGGTGTAACACAGGGACTGGTACTTGGCCCAGTACTCTTCAATCTATTCATCAGTGACATCGCAGAAGAATTGAGGGGAGGGTATGCCTGTTCGCTAACGATACAAAGCTCTGCAACAGGGCAGATAAACATGAGGGGCCACTAGTATGGTAGCTGACATCCGGAAACTGGAGGAATGGTCAGACATTGGCAGTCAAAATTTAACGCCAAGAAATGTAAAGTCATACACCTGGGAAAGCGAAACCCAGGAATCAAGTACACACTGGAAGGACGCCAACTGGAGGAGACAAAATGGAAAAGGACTTGGTGTACTCATTACCAATGACTTAAAAGTCACAAAACAGTGTGAAAAGCAGCCCAAAGAGGAGTGGCATACTAGGGTGAATAGGTAAGGGCATTACAAGCAGAAAGCGGCAGTGATCATGCCACTGTACAGATCACTGGTTAGGTCACACCTGGACTACTGTGTCCAGTTTTGGAGGCCTCACCTGAAAAGGACATAGATAGATTAGAAACAGTACAGAGAAGGGCTACAAAATGGTGCAGGGGTACACCAAGAAGCATATGAAAATATGCTCAAAGAACTGAAGCTGTACTCACTGGAGCAGAGAAGAAATAGAGGAGACATGATACGAGACATTCAAATATGTCAAGGGAATAAACAAGACGGAGAAACTCTTCGAGGAAAATAAGGCAATGCAGACAACTTATGCCTGGTGGGAGGCAAGTCTCAGGAGCAACTCGAGAAAGTACTTCTTCATGGAGAGGGTAACAGACCCATGGAATAGCCTGCCACCACAGGTGGTTGCAGCTAAGACAGTGAGGGAATTCAAGATAGCATGGGACAGACAGTGTGGGCAGCTTGCCAGGAACACTTAAGGCAAGGGGTAACCACCTTGGCAGACTAGATGGATCAAATAGTCCCCATCTGCCGACACCATTCTTATGTGCTTATGGTTCACTGGGTAAAGAGGGAAAAGCTGAAAGTAACAAAACAATTCCTGTTCTTATTCAAACACCTGTAACATGTGTCCTTTGAAAATTAGTTTACCACGAGGGAGGATCAAGTGTCCCAGAGGATGCACTCCGGTTCCAGGGAGGCAGGGTCACTACCTATGCCACAATGCTGCCACCCTAGGAAACCACAGCTGGAAGTGCGGTGGAGGAAAATTAGGTGGTTGGACAGCAGTCGACTCGGACACTTCACCATCATGCACATGTTCCAGTAATCATGAACCTTTATATACCAATGTCCTAAGGGGTAGGTGTAACCAGAAAAAAACACCCCAACCATGCAGGATGAAGGGCAGCTCCTCTGCAGGCTCTGCACCACTGACTGTGGCATCCACCTCCAGAAGCTGACAGGTTGACTTGGGCCCTGGGGCTGACCCTGGTGACCAGAGCCCCATCTTGGTGGGTGGGAGGGGCACAGAGGCCAAAAGGGAAGGGTGAGTCCCAGAAAAGATGGGCGATAGGGTTGGGAAGGAGCCTCACAAAGTGGGCCGGTGGGAGTGGATAACCATCAAGAAAATTAGTTTGCCACACACAAATCTTGAAGGACAATAACAATGCTACCAATAAAATGCTAAGATTTTGGTAGTCCAGGCAATCTGTTGAATTTGTTTTATTTCTCCTCCACGAGTTAGTCTCCTCACCCCATTATGTTATTAACAAGTGCCTGTAAATGATTAACCATACATGACAGCAGAACAAAAGCAGGGTCCAAGTTGCTGTGACCTAGAAGTATTCAGCTGAATCAAAGCAAGCCTGCTTGGGGGCTAGGTGGAGCAGTAGATAATACACTAACCTTTCTCTGCTTGCAGACCTGCGTTTCAATGCTGCTTTAGGTTAAAGATTACTCTACATGCACTGGATGTTCTGAGTTCACTTTGTTGGGGATGAACGTCCGTACCATAAAATCATTTAGCAAAATTCATACCCTCTGCTAAAACAAGGCTCAGAATCACTGAGAAGAAACTAACTTTCCACCCACACACCCCACAGAAGACCTTCTCCAGCCTGTGCTACTGTAAAGCATGCTACAATGCTTGCCTGTACTGTATTGTGTGGGTTTTTCTGACTGTCTGTTTATGCCCCCTTCTCGCCACAGCCATGCCTATTCCCTCAGGGTCTTCCAAGCTGCCATAGCTAGGTCCAGCATCAGCCCCTATAGGTGCCCTGCCTCACAATGCCTCCAATTCAGTACCTCCTGGTTGAGAAAGGAGGAGAAGCCTACTCCTACCTGCACATTTCTTCGTCAAGCTGACTCCTGAGGGCTCCAGATTCAGTTCAATCGGGTTCACTGGAGATCCTCGCCAGGCTGGCTGCAGGGTCAGTTTTTCATTTTCTCCTCTCCCTGAGGACACAGGCACTCAGAGAGATCTAACAGGTGTATGTATGCCTAGGCATGCTGTTGCTCTGGATCTCAGCCTGCATCCTCCCTCCCACAGTGCCCCAACTGCACTTCCACCTGTGGTCACCCAGGTGGCAGTAAAGCAGCGGGACAGTGACCATCCTGCCCCAGAGAAGGAAAGTGTCCCCTTGGATGCTCAATCCTCCTCCCCCAGCTGGTTCTTCGAAGACCCAAGCTCGCTCCTCAACCTGGGTCACTGGTGTCATGACCAGTGGCACTACAGCTATGCCAACAGGCCAACAATATTTAAGGCCCCAATTTTCTGCAGCAGTTTGGATCTAGATTCTGCAGCAAGCCCCTGCTGCCACAGAACCTCTGCTGCATTAGTTTCTTATTTCTGCAGAAACTCTATGGCAGCAGTTGGGGGCTTCAGCAGTAGTAAGCAACACCCCCAGGTAGGGAAACATTTCAGTTTTGAGCTTGGACCTACAAACTAGAGAAGGTTGTCAATTAACTCCTGAGTTCTTAGTATTAGAAGGTAAACAATCCAGCCCATCCATCTCAGCCCTATCACACTCCCCACCCCAGCCTGAGAGTAACCAGGCCACCTCAGCCCGTCCATCTCAGCCCCACCATCCTCCCACCCCAGCCTGAGAGTAACCAGGGCCACCTCAGCCTGTCCATCTCAGCCCCACCATCCTCCCCACCCCAGCCTGAGAGTAACCAGGGCCACCTCAGCCCATCCATCTCAGCCCCACCATCCTCCCCACTCCAGCCTGAGAGTAATCAGGCCACCTCAGCCCATCCATCTCAGCCCCACCATCCTCCCTACCCCAGCCTGAGAGTAACCAGGCCACCTCAGCCCATCCATCTCAGCCCCACCATCCTCCCCACCCCAGCCTGAGAGTAACCAGGGCCACCTCAGCCCGTCCCATCTCAGCCCCACCATCCTCCCACCCCAGCCTGAGAGTAACCAGGGCCACCTCAGCCTGTCCATCTCAGCCCCACCATCCTCCCACCCCAGCCTGAGAGTAACCAGGGCCACCTCAGCCCCACCATCTCCCCCACCCCAGCCTGAGAGTAACCAAGGCCACCTCAGCCCATCCATTTCAGCCCCACCATCCTCCCCACCCCAGCCTTGAGTAACCAGGGCCACTCAGCCTGGCCCATCTCAGTCCCACCATCCTCCCCACCCCAGCTTGAGAGTAACCAGGGCCACCTCAGCCCATCCATCTCAGCCCCACCATCCTCCCCACTCCAGCCTGAGAGTAACCAGGGCCATCTCAGCCCCACCATCCTCCCCACCCCAGCCTGAGGAGTAACCAGGGTCACTCAGCCCATCCATCTCAGCCCCACCATCCTCCCCACCCCAGCCTGAGAGTAACCAGGTTACCTCAGCCCATCCATCTCAGCCTCACCATCCTCCCCACCCCAGCCTGAGAGTAACCAGGGCCACCTCAGCCCGTCCATCTCAGCCCCACCATCCTCCCCACCCCAACCTGACAGTAACCAGGGCCACCTCAGCCAGTCCATCCTCAGCCCCACCATCTCCCACCCCAGCCTGAGAGTAACCAGGGCCACCTCAGCCCGCCCATCTCAGCCCCACCACTCCCCATCCCAACCTGACAGTAACCAGGCCACCTCAGCCCGTCCATCTCAGCCCCACCATCCTCCCCACCCCAGCCTGAGAGTAACCAGGGCCACCTCAGCCCATCCATCTCAGTCCCACCATCCTCCCCACCCCAGCCTGAGAGTAACCAGGGCCACCTCAGCCCATCCATCTCAGCCCCACCATCCTCCCGCCCCAGCCTGAGAGTAACTAAGGCCACCTCAGCCCGTCCATCTCAGCCCCACCATCCTCCCACCCCAGCCTGAGAGTAACTAGGGCACCTTAGCCCATCCATCTCAGCCTCACCATCCTCCCACCCCACCCTGAGAGTAACCAGGGCCACCTCAGCCCATCATCCTCCCCACCCCAGCCTGAGAGTAACCAAGGCCACCTCAGCCCATCCATTTCAGCCCCACCATCCTCCCCACCCCAGCCTGAGAGTAACCAGGGCCACCTCAGCCGTCCCATCTCAGCCCCACCATCCTCCCACTCCAGCCTGAGAGTAACCAGGGCCACCTCAGCCCATCCATCTCAGCCCACCATCCTCCCACCCCAGCCTGAGAGTAACCAGGGTCACCTCAGCCCATCCATCTCAGCCCCACCATCCTCCCCACCCCAGCCTGAGAGTAACCAGGTTACCTCAGCCCATCCATCTCAGCCTCACCATCCTCCCCACCCCAGCCTGAGAGTAACCAGGGCCACCTCAGCCCGTCCATCTCAGCCCCACCATCCTCCCCACCCCAACCTGACAGTAACCAGGGCCACCTCAGCCAGTCCATCTCAGCCCCACCATCCTCCCCACTCCAGCCTGAGAGTAACCAGGGCCACCTCAGCCCATCCATCTCAGCCCCACCATCCTCCCCACCCCAGCCTGAGAGTAACCAGGGCCACTTCAGCCCGTCCATCTCAGCCCCACCATCCTCCCCACCCCAGCCTGAGAGTAACCAGGGCCACCTCAGCCCATCCATCTCAGCCCCACCATCCTCCCCACCCCCAGCCTGAGAGTAACCAGGGCCACCTCAGCCCATCCATCTCAGCCCCCACCATCCTCCCCACCCCAGCCTGAGAGTAACCAGGGCCACTTCAGCCCGTCCATCTCAGCCCCACCATCCTCCCCGCCCCAGCCTGAGAGTAACTAGGGGCACCTTAGCCCATCCATCTCAGCCTCACCATCCTCCCCACCCACCCTGAGAGTAACCAGGCCACCAAATTGAGTAAGTAATATTTTAGTGACTACCACACTGCACAGCCATCCTCATCCTTCTAGTTTTACTACCAAGCCAGAATGCCACCTTCTCATTCCAGTAGTGCTTTGTGCGGCTGTGCTCAAAGCACTCGGGACAAGAAACCAGAATCCAGGCCCTGCAGTGAAATTTAAAGGATGAGGATTGCTGCACAGTATGGGACCTGATAAAATATTTCTACTTCAAATAAAGAGACTAAGGAAGTTCTCAGGGGTGCTAGGAGGGTGGTGCGGTTGAGCTGGATGGGAGGAGGATCACCTGTTTTGATTTTTAAGGTAAAGCCTCACAGACAAACTAATGAGCAGGGGCTGTTCCAAAATGCTTTTCAGATTTTGTTTTTAAATTCCACAAAATTCTAAAAGCTTTCTGCAGAATTTAATATAAACCACAGAATAGTTTTCTGGTTTATATGATCCATGGAATAACCGAGTTTATATGATCCATGGATTAATTTTCTTGGCCAGAGTCAATGTAAACTGCAGATCTGTTTACTCTCAGTTTATACTGACTCTTCTTTTTATTTACTTACTATGCTTTTATCTTCTCTGCCACTGGCCCCCATCAGTCCAGTCTACACACATTCGGCCCGCCACACACCCCAGAACTTCCCCTACTCCCAAACACCACCGGATTATACCCCATTGGTGGGGCTGCCAGGGAGCCCTTCCCTTGACAGAGGCTGAATGGTAGAATGGGAGCAAGAGCTTGGTCGGTTGTGCAGAGTCTGCAACGTGAGGGGTAGATGTCATTGTGCGGTGGCAGAATCTCCATTTTCCCATTTTCTCCCCAGGAAGCATGTAGTGCAATGATGTTGGGGACACCAAACGCTTGACACACACCTGCCAAACATAGTCAGTCCTGGCTGTCGCATTCCCAGGCTACCATACAACGGTTAAATTAACACTGGCAACTCCTCTTCCCCCTTCCTGGAGGAAAGCAGTCCATAGGATGCTCAATTTCCTTTCCGCCAGCCCTCCAACTGTCCAGGCTCGTTCTTGAAATGAAAATTACGTACCTACCGTAATTCTTGATCTTCTCTTGTATCTTCACCATTCATTACTGATAGGGTTAGTGCGGAGAATGCGCACCCATCTGGGGAGTTTTTTTTTTTTTTGAGTGTCCCAGCGCCGCCCTCAATAGCGATGCACTGCGTCATGTCGCGAGGGGTAGCCGTTAGGTGCCGCGACTCCCTCTATCTCAGTTCTGGTAGCCGGAGAGGCTAAAATAAAGGGTAAGAAAAAGGAAAGTAGGCAAGAGAGCTGAAGGACAGAAAAGGAAAGGATATAAACTGAAAAGGTAAAAGCTGTAGAGAATAGACAGAGGAGAGAGAATTCCACCCTAGGGACAGCAGGGCCTCCTTTCCCAGGGTGGCTCTAGGGGAGGAACAGAGAGAGGAAAGAGAAAGAAGAAGAAGAAGGCATGTTGAGAGGAGAACAGTGCCCATCGAGCATTGGTTGAGAGAGCTTATAGGCTCGAGACTAACAAGGAGCAAGAATCCCATTTGCTAGGACTGAGGGGAGGTTCGACCAACCACTTGAACAGATTCGAATGAGGGCAACATCTCTGAACTCTCAACATGCCAAGTCCCGACATCCTAGCTGAGGGCTGCTAGACTGACCGGGCAGAACCTGTTCCGGGAAAAGGCCCACCCAGGAAGGGACTAAGTCCCTTAGCACCTTCTTAAGTGCTAACACAGCAGTGTAGGAAGACTATGCCTTCTCGAGAAGGCAGCTTTGTATGAAAGATAGAGTGGAACTCAATCAGAATCCCTAAGGCAAGGCAAGTAGACGCTCAGAGCTGACAAGTTCAATCAGCAGTAGAAGAGCTCAAAATTAATACCTGCCAGGGGATTCTAAATTTTGCCAGGCCGAGTCAAAGCATGGCCTCTTAGCTGTGAAACTGCATAGCCTGAAGAAGGTATGAGGAATCGCACCCTAAGGGTGGCCAGAAAGAGTTCCCCAGAATAAGAGAAAAGTACAACTGCGTTTCGCTCCTCTTACCTTGAGGAAAAAGGAACCATTCATAAAGAATGGGAACAGAAAAATTTTTTTTTTTCTTCTTTTCATAAAGGCCAAAGGAAGGAAGAAGAACGAGACGGGAGGGGAGACGCCACAGAAGGAGGCCACTGAGGGGAAGGTGGGAGATAGTAATGAATGGTGGAGATACAAGAGAAGATCAAGAATGCGTGTAGGTACGCACTTTTCATATCTTCCCTTGTCAATCTTCACCATTCATTACTGCTTGGGTGAGATCAAGCCCCCTCAGGAAAAGGGGTTAGGAACCTGAGGAACAAAACCTCCCAGCCTCCTGCTGGTGAGAAACAGAAGGGAAGACCCTGGGCTAATCAAGAGAGAAGCCTATGGGGAGAAGAGCTAGGAGGTGTCCCTGAGGATGGGGAGGCAGAGGAAGCCCCTGCAGTAATCTCCTAGTTCTGGAGGAAAAGAGATGGGTCCCCAAGCGGAGCGAATCACCCCACGCTGGGTCAGGGTGACAACCTTGATACACAAGCCATGCCGTCCGCCTAATGCAGATCGCTGTCCCCGCAAGCCTGGAAGCCACCTCACTGGCCATAAGATGCCCTTGCTTGGGGTCTTGCCAGCTCCAGGCCTAGCAGAGAGGGCAATAGCTTGTCTGGCTTGCTCCGTATCAGGCATTGATGCTAAGATCTGAGAGGCATCGACCACAAATGCCTACTGCAGGCAGCGTGATGAGCTCTGATGAGATGCAATGCAAGCCATCGCATGAGAGGAAGAGAACACTCTTCGCCACTGGTCGAATTGTAGGGAATACGAATCTGGTGGACGGTCGATAGCCAGGCTGGCGGGCGCCCGAGAGGAGTCTCCAGGTATACCAAACCCGAGGCGGGTTGGGGAGAGTACCCAGATTCGAAGGGCACAATACCTCGCCGACAGTCTGCCGAGGCTGGAGAAGGGGCGGCTGGCGACTGCCAGGAACGGATAGACGCCTCCTGGAAGGGATAGGCCAGGAAGGTACCACCAGGTGCTGGGCAATGAATTCTCCAAGGAATTCACGTGTCTCCCATTCGGTATTGTCTCTCGCCTAACGAGGAGATTCAAGATCCTCACCATCCTCGAAGGAATCGCTGATATTCAGTGAAATCAGCATTGGAGAAGATATGAGCAGAGGGTTCTCTCCCTCAGAGGAGGGAGATGAGAATGATGGAGAGCTCGAGTGTCCAGAAGATTCTTATGGGGTGGGGACAGGCGAAAGACCCGGTCATTCATACACCTGACATATGAGGGAAGGCCGCTGCAGAACCTCTGAACTGCTCCCAGGATAACGGGCCGTAGGGACCGACATGGCCTGGAAGAGAGCGGGGGTGGCTGCAGAGGAACGGGAGATGGGCACCTCACGAAGAGGCAACTGTCCTCTACTAGGGCTCTGAAATCCAGAGAATGGAGCCCGAGCTGGCGGGATTCCGGACAACAGACCAGGTCGCAAAACGGAACCCTGGGGAAGTGAAACCTGGAAGAGCCAGAAGGGGTCCTCCCCTGTGACAACCTGGGACTGCATGGATCCAGAAGGGTAGCCGCAGCAACGCCACGGAGGGACCCTGAGGTCCAAGAGGAAGGCGGGGCCCAGCTCTACGGCTCCTAGCCATCCCTGAGGGGTGGCCGGCAGAGACCACACAACTGCACCCCGCCACCTCGACCCGGACTCCGAGACCTCCTCCTCGACCCCAGCTTCTCCCACCTCGAGTGGCTGCAACAGCACCAGGAAGGGTAGCTGTCACGAGCCCCCCAGGAGGGAGAGCCCTCCCTCTGCCCCCACTCCATTGCTCCCAGGGACCCAGGACCACCCCTAGCCCGAGGGCCTCAGGAGAGGACAGCAGCAGGGACAACAGAAGAGGCCCATTGGGCCACCTAGCACCACGTGCCACCAGGGACCCTGACTCCAAAGAGTCAGGGTTGCCAGGACGGTCCACGCCTGAGTCATCGACCTCTCGAAGAGGAAGAGACCAGCTGGACCACAATATAGCAACCCGGGGTCCCCGTAAAATGGCACCGAACGGCCGGTGCCAGAGGCAGCGCCGGACAACCTCGGCCCACCCGCACCCACATGAGGCCCAGACCCGGGCCCCATTGGCGCCAGCTAGCCCACAGTGCGCCCCTGGCGCGCGGAACCCAACCCAGCGCCCGTCAGGAAGCGAACCGGGCCTGCGGTGCGAGCTGGAGCGGCGCCGCCTCGATCACCGACGCCCGCTAGCAGTGCCAGGATCCGAACGGCGCCAGAGGGCGGCGCTAAGGGTCCACCGGTGCCGGCCCAGCAGGTGTGGCCTCGACACTGGGGAGCCTGCATCTCCAGGAGGTGACTGCCGAGGCGGTGTCCCCGCCAGCGGCCCCAGGAGGGACCACAATGTTCCTCCGACACCGAAAGAAGCATCCTCTTTGGCAAGAGAAGAGGAGGAAGCCTCCTCCTCCATGGACTGTATAGGGCCCAAGAGGGGACACGGAGGAAGGGTCAGAGACCTTACCTGGGAATCCCTGAGCGACGGCGTCCCCCGGGTCGGCGGGGCCTGCCGATCTTGAACGCTGCTGACTTCGAGGACACAATGGTCCATGGAGAAACAGGAGTCGCACACGTCCATATCGTGGTTGGGTCCCAGGCAACGGAGTCAGACATCATGCCGATCCATGACGGAGAAATGCTGGCCACAGAGCACCGACACATAGGGTACAGCCTGCCTTCATTTAAGTTTTGCCCCGAACCTGACATGATGCGAACTAAATAAGACAAAAACAGCAACAAAGCACTCAGCGCCATCGATAGAAATAAAGGAACGGTCTTACGGGAGACGGCGTGGCGAGAACCACTGGAGAAAACAAGGAGTCTTGTGGCGCAGAAAAGCTTCAACTACCACGCAGCAGGTGCAGCCTCGACGGCCGGGAGAAACAGAACTGAGATAGAGGAGGTCTGCGGCACCTGCGGCCGCCCGCGCGACGAAAAGGCCAAGGCCGAGATGGCGCCCGCTGGAGCCGACCTGAAAAACTCCCATAGCGGATGCGCACCTCCGCACTAACCCAAGCAGTAATGAATGGTGAAGATTGACATGGGAAGATCCTGGGTTGTTGGAGTTGGGAGTGATAGTGGTACCGCTGCACCAACGTGTCGACTAAATACTAACTTTTCAGTATAATAATATTCCACAGTTTGTAACCCATGGAATAACATTATGCAGTTCATGTAAAATGAGGAATAATGTTCCACAGTTCAAGTAAACCAGGAATAATATTCCACAGTTCATGTAACATATGGAGTAATATTCCACAGTTCATGTAAACCGGGAATAATATTCTGCAGTACATGTAAAACGAGGAATAATATTCTGCAGTTCATGTAACCCATGGAATAATATTTTGCAGTTCATGTAAAATGAGGAATAATATTCCACAGTTTATGTAAGCTAGGAATAATATTCCACAGTTCATGTAATCCATGGAATAATGTTCCGCAATTCATGTACACCGGGAATAATATTCCGCAGTTCATGTAACCATAGAATAATATTCTTCAGTTCAAGTAAAACGAGGAATAATATTCTGCAGTTCTTGTAAACCAGGGAATAATATTCCACAGTTCATGTAAACGGAGAAATAATATTCCAAAGTTAATGTAAACCACAGAATAAAATTCTGCAGTTCATGTAAACCATGAATAATAATCCCCAGTTTTTCCACGGTTTATACTAAATTCAGGAAATTCAGCGCCACAGAATGCAGGAAAATCATGGCCTTGCCTATACTGTACTGTGTTTGACCTGAGAAGAAGTTAGGTCTGCTGACTTATGCGGTTATAGAAGTTGAATTAAATTCAAAACTGAAAAAAAATATTTACATACAAAGGTAAAGAAGATTTACCGTACTTTATTTTTATGTTATTTCCAATGTCACTGGTTACTCATAACTGCTGGATAATTATATTATCCTACTAGGGACACTAACACACACTCAAACCTGTGACAGCATCATGGACCTAGCTTGCATCAACATTTAGCTAGGTAGTTACTAGCAACATGCACTCTTGCCCTACTGTTGATGACAAATATTCCAAATGGTTGAATATTCATTTTCTTAAAATCATAAAAAGGTTATATCCCATCTTAAGTAGGTTCAATCAATCATATCATAAAATCATAAAAAGGTTATACCCTACCTTACATAGGTACTTCAGTAAGTTATAGCACATTCAGTCACAAGGATCTGGGAGAGTGTCAGGATTCAAGGAGCACGATCACAAAATCCCACTATATGCAGATGACATACTGCTATATGCCATGAATCCTGCACCTCAATCCCAGCTGTAGAAAGAATGGTAAAAGTGTTTGCTTAATTTCAGGGTATAAACTCAGTTTACACTAATCTGAAATTACACAGATTGGTACGGTGCCCAAATCACAGGGTGCAGAATCTGCTACTTAAGATGGCAAAGGAGAGTACTATGTATTTGGGAGTTAAGATTGGAAGGGGGCTTGAAAATCTTTACTCTCTGAATTACAAGTAACTTCTGATGATGATCCTAGTAGACTTCAAATGCTGGAGGGCCCTACCTATCTTGTGGATGGGCCACATTAATCACATTAAGATGAATCTTCTGCTTAGAATCTTGTATTCTCTTCAGATGCTACCTATAGATCTCACTAAAGGGGATAAACAGAGACTTGAAGTGGGCTTTTCCACATTTAAACAAACATACCCCATGACAGAGGACTCAGCACTTGTAAGATACCTCTTAAATAAGAGGGAAAGAGGGGCAAAGCCATGCACAGTCCTAATTATTGAAATGACACAGTTAGTCTTGGAAAGCAATACATTTGCATTTATGGTAGGGATTCTTGCTCAGCAGAAAGGTCGGCAAGGGGGGCATGTTTGGCCCTAAACTATACAAACCTCTAGTTCAGCCAAAGGAGGTAATGGCAATGTGAAATGAAGTGGAGAACCCATGTTTTGGTAAGACTGGGACATGGTGCCACTTTACTGATAACTGATAAGGTTACCAGTGGGTTCCTGCAGGGCTCTGTCCGGGACATACACGATTTAATTTATTCATAAGTGACATCAGCATGAATATTAGGAACTCCACTATAAAATTCGCAGATGATACTATACTGGGGAGAAGAGACACCATAGCTAAATATCAAACCTAATGCAGAGATCTGGAAAATACTGAGTTGTGGTGCAAGGGTAACAAAATGTCCCTAAATCACAACAAATGTGTTGTACTCCATTTTGGTACAAAAATCTTAAATATGTTTATAAATTAAATAACCAAGTGCTAAAATCCTCAGTCAAGGTATTCAACCTGGGAATTACAGTCAATAATAGAATTACACCTAGAGATCATTGCAAAAGAGCACCCAGACTGTGAATTCAATATTAAATAAAATCAAACATACATTCAAAATCTTTCTCTTGATAAGACATGTTCTACAGTTGTCCAGGGCTTTGGGTGTATGTTTAGTGCTTAGTGTCCTGTATAATCCCACTGTTTGGAACTTACATCAGGCTATTTGGACTGCAGTTCCTGTTTTGGAGTCCATACCACTCTCGAGATAAAAAACTGCTGGAAACAGCGCAGCATAGAACAACAAAATTAATTCCCAATTTAAGAGATTTGTCCTCAAAAGAGACTAGAAAAAATGGCCTGGTAAGTCTAACAGAGAGAAGAACTAGGGTGACGTGCTGCAACTTTATAAAATACTACACAATAAAGACCAAGCAGACCAATGTGGATTTAATTATGCAAGGCTAAATGTAAATCTTAGAAGCCATAACAAACAGTTACTCATTCCTAAGGCAAATTCATGTAAAAGAGGAGTTTTTGCACTACAAGGGCTGCCAAGGCATGAACCTACTATCCTATCACAAGAAATTGTAAATTCAAAAGACTTTTCCTAATTCAAGAATAAGCCTGATAAACACTTAATTCTTATGTAGTTCCACCCAGTTTAATACACCCACTAGGAGTAGGAGACACTCGTGGGCAAAAGCCTCCTTGAGTCTTAAAAACAAGTAAGAAAACATCTTTATTATGTGGCAGCACACCTCTCAACTGTACCTGATTATGAAGGACATCCCTCATTTTGCCCCTAAATTTTGCATCCGACCCTCTATGAAAAAGGTGTTGCCCACAGAGAATGTGCTGTAAATTCAGAATTTAAAGCAGAAACTCATAATATTGTAAGATGCTAAATCAAAATAAACTTTGTAGAAATGAACACGATGGTTTCCACAGTGCTCTGAGCTTGTAGCTCCATGTTTGAGGATATGTTCCTCTTATTAAGAGCGTTTATGTCCTTCATTTTGAGTGTCTGTGTCCCTCATTTCAGTGACAAAAGGTTGAGAGGTATGTGGTAGCAGGGGATGAGAGAATTCTCAATGTTTGTGGATTATCTCCACAGTACAAACAGTAACCTTAGGTTTACCACAGACAGTGACAAACAGTATCATCTTTTTGGATAACATGATTGAAAACAATCAAGAAGATTGTATAAACAAGTGGGACCTATTGCAAACCCACAGACAGGAACACTGTTCAACTGGCAAGTTCCTATCACCCCACCATACAGGGTCAATTTTAACATTGTTTTCATGTCCAGGGCATAGTGTAAACTGATCAGGGCTAGTGCAACTAACCCTCTACTAGTCTCTTTTGACTAGTGCAGGTCCTCTATGGCTGTGAATGAAGTTAAAAGCCTCTACTTTAGCAGACTCTAGTGATCATGCTAATAGAGACATAGAATTTGCTGACAGATAAGGACTGCATGGCCCACCTAGCTGCCCAGTTTTCCCTGCCTATAATATCACAACAGATGATACTTAATCTCCAGTCCATTCATCCACCCTTCCTTTCCTTTCCCCAAGATTCCTCTCCTCAATGTTCCGGACAGCCTGGTATTATTAACCACTCTTCCAGTTAAAGATGGGGACCACACAAAAGACTCAATGTGGGTCATGTTTATTGTTAGGGCTTGCTGTTAGAGTCCAGGCTGTGATCAGGGGTGGAGTGCTGTTAATCCACTAGCTTCCAGTGTTCTGGGTTTGCATCCATGTGCGTGGGGATGTCGGCATTTTTACTGTGGAGGAAGAGGAGTGTGTAGTTCATGGTATTTGTTGCATGAACTACTACTCGTGGGGTGGAACTATTCTTCCTTACTGACACACTCAGAGGGCTACTAGGTGCATAAATAGGGCACTAGTGTTAACGATGGCACTTTGGGCTTGTTTTTAGAGCACTTTGTCTCGCGACCCCTGGTAGAGTACTTCGGGTTGCTAGAACACTTATTTTGCTGCCCACCGCGAGCAGGGTGAGCACGTATCATCACACGCATCATAGTACGTGTTTTAGCGGTGTTTAGCGGTAGGACCTCAGCACTAGAGAGCCCATGGCCTGAGCAGGGTAAGAAGAGGGAGATTACCTTGGTGTATCTATACAAGTACTCAAGTGTGGGTACTGTCTGCCTACTATATACAGTAGGTATACTAGCGGATGCTGTGGCTTAGTGGCATTATTCTGGTATTTAAAGGTTTCAAAGCACATACTTTCATGATGAATGATGTAATAACAGCAGAGGGCAATGTGGAGTCAAATGCTATTCATGTAACATGTATAGCTTTGATTCCATGATATTACAAGACATATCCTTTATCTGTACTAAATGCACTGAAAATAAAGACATGAAACAACTGATTAATCTCTTTAGTGCTAGACTTATTCATCTGAAAGAGAGTCAGAGATTAATAGCCAATAGAATTAATAGCTCCTACCAGAATGTAACAGTTGAGCCTAGTAAAGTATGAACTGTACTATCGAAAATACTAGCATAGCACCTACACATACACTGTCTGACCCTTTAATAACAACAGCCGATACTGATGATACTGCTAGTACAGGAGAGCCTCCCTTAAATGCTAATTCCGATACTTTATCAAATGTTAAAACCAATAAAAAGTGTACTAGAGACCTAGAAGATGCAGACCAAACTAATGATGAATGGTATGAAGTGAAAAGGGCAAAAGGGAGGAGAGCTAAAGATTTTCAGCTCAAGGTGAATAATCGCTTTGATTTATTAAGTGATCAACGGACCAATCAACACAGGCTGTCATAAATTCAGACACAGGTTCCTAGCTTCACCAGATGTCCCTAATATAGCACCTTCCCATGAACCCATAAACCTTTTTGATAAGGATCCTATGGATATTGGAATTGAAAGAATAACAGAGCATAGACAAATTTATCTGCTTGGAGTCTCTATGACAAAGCATCTTGACAGGAAAATATGTAACCAGGATAAAACAAATAGAACTATGTCCAGTTTTAGAGGAGCTAAAATCAGGGACATTATAAAATGTCCAGGGACATCCTGAAGAATGGAGGTCACAAACCCCTTGTTTTTGTACATGCAGGAATAAATAATATACATCAACAAAGTGAACAAATAATAAAGGAAGAATTTGTTGGGCTAGCTAACACCTTAATGGATAGGGACTGTGACTTTGCTTTTCAGAAATTATTCAGGGCAAATGATTATTTAAACAGGAAAATTGGAAATGTAAATAACTGGTTAAGAATGTGGTACCTCAAACAAAAGATCGGATGCATTACTTACGGGAGGAATTCATAGAAAACAGAGATTTAATATGTTGGGATGGACTACATTTAAGTAGAAAGGAACAGTCATTCTAGGAGAGAAACTCAATAGAGTCATCTCTAATACTTTAAACTGGGTGTTGGGGGATTGTTCATTATAACTATGCACTGTACGTAGACTGTGTGGCAAATGGTAACTTTAGGGACACCAGTCTCCTAATAATCCAGCATCTAGTAAGATTATAAACGGGAACACCTTTACTAATAAGCATAGCCCACAGAATATCCAAACATTATTAGTTAATGCCAGGAGCCTTAATAATAAACTAGGAGAACTGTCATATAGATTAACTAAAGATGATATTGACATCTGTGCAGTGACTGAAACCTGGTTTGCTGATGGAGACTGGGCCATGCATATACCTGGATACTCAGCAGTACTTAAAAATCGACAATCTAGAAGAGGTGGTTGTGGCTTTATATACAAGAGACAATCTCCAGTATAATGAAATGCACAATATTCAGATATATTGTAAATTGGTTACAGTACAAATAAGCTCCCTACATAATCCATTAACCATAGGGGTTGGTTACTGGGCACCTAACCTTGACACTGAGGCTAATGATATCTTCTTCCCAGCCCTGGATAATATGACAATCAACACTGACTTTATTCTTTTGGGGACTTTAATTTACCTAACATAAGTTGGTCTACTTTCAGTGCCCATAGTAGCCATGATCATAGGTTAATCCAGTTTATTGTTCAAAATGATCTTGAGTAGATAGTTGATAAACCTACAAGAGAGCAGAATGTACTGGATCTTACAATCACAAACATTAAGAACAATGAGTCCACACCCACAATATAGGAAGCCCTTGGTGATAGCGTTCATTCTGTCATTGGCTGGGGATTCTTTCCACCAAATCAACCAATGGGGTTGAAACTAAAGTTTCTGGCTTTTACAAGGCAAATTACCTACTAATTAAACAATATTTGAGGCAATGGGATTGGAAAAATGGTCTACAGGGTTTAAATACTGACAACATGTGGAATGTTATTAAAGATGAAAGTATTCACTGTATACATACATGGGTTCCTTACTGAACAAAATACAATAAAAGACAGAGAGTACCTGTATGGTGGAACAATAAAATTCACAGGAGTATTTAAAAAAAAAAAAAGGGCTTTTACTCGTTATAGGAAAAATCCCAATAATGAAGCATGGATACAATTTAAACACATGTCCAACACCACTAAAACTTATAAGGCATTCCAAAAGACTTAGAAATAAAATTAGTGAGTGAGTGCAGGGACAAAAAAAAACAGTTTTATAATTATATTGGATCTCTTAAGGGGAGCAAAGTTGGGGCTGGACCTCTCCTCATACAGGATACTTTGGTTATGGATGAAAACAAATGGCAGATGAATTTAACAAATACTTTGTTAGTATATTTAAGAAAAAGAGAACTATAGTACAGAGAAATTGCCTACTCCTGAAACCATGATTATTTTATGAGAGTGACACTGCCAAAGCCATAAATAGTACTAAACCCAGCTCATCCTCTGGGATTGATGGCATTCCCACTAGTTTTACTAAGAATCTTTCTAAGGAATTGATTGGCATGCTTACTCTTCTTTTAACACATCAATAAAAGAGGGTTTTGCCTTAAAAGACTGAAATTAGCTAATGTCACCCCTCTTTATAAGAAAGGATCCAAAATAATGTTGGTAACTACAGGCCCATGAGTATAACATCCTGTACTGGAAAAATCATGGAAAGATTACTACAACACAAAATTATTGAACATCTACACAGCACAGGGAATCATGATATAACTCAGCATGGTTTTACACAGGGATGTCATGTATGAATAATCTGATTAGCTTTTCTAAGACAGTCAGTAAGGCCTTAGACAATGGTCTCCCAGTGGATGTTATATTTTTAGAATACTTAAAAGCCTTTGATTCAATATCACATAAGATTCTATTAGGACAACTCCAGGAATTTGAAATATATCCCCAAATTATAAAATGGATACCTTCATGGTTAGATGACAGGAAGCAAAGAGTTGATCTGAGAGGTTTTGAATCAGAATGGGGTTATGTCAGCAGTGGAGTTCCCAAGTTTCTGTACTTGGACCTAACCTATTTAATATTATGGTGGCTAGCATGCAGGTAAATAGTGGAGTCTGGCTGCAAAAATATGCCGATGACAGTAAACTTGGAGGTATAGTGAATAACAACAATGCCATCAATCTACTTCAGGATAATCTAAACCAGCTTTATATCTGAGCAACAAAAATAAGCTAGTTTTAACATAGACAAGTGCAAAGTGATGCACTTTGGGAGCAAAATAGACTAGCTAGTTACTATATTAACAACTCTAAGCTTCAAACAACGACCTCCGAGAGAGACCTGGGGTTACCATCACAAACAATATTAAGTTTAATCTTCACATCAACACAACGGCTAAAAAGGCTATGGCATTCTGAAATGCATTTTAAAACATATTAAAAGTCGAGAGGCAGAGTTATTGTTCTCTTGTATACTACTCTGGTAAGGACACATTTGGAGTACTGTGACCCTTTCTGTTCACCTACAACTACTAAGGATATGAAAATATAGGAATCAATACAACGTAAAATGACTAGATCAATCTCAAAAGTAGCAAATCTGGAATATAGGGATAGGCTCAGGAATCTAGGTATTTTTTCTCAAGAATACAGGACTAGCAGGGGAAACTGTGTTGGGCCTATAAAGCCTTTGGGGATGACCTCTTTTGAGACCAACTGTTTGATGAGACAATCACCAGTTAAGTGCACCAGATCTCATAAGTTAAGACTGTATGCCAAAACCTGTAAAACACAACGAAGGAGACAGTTTGTGACGTAGAGAGTGCCACATATAGGAACCCACTTCCAATAGAGGTGGTATTGAGTCAGGATACTGAGCCATTTTAAACAAGAACTTGATTTATATATGGTGACCTAAAATTTCACTTCCATCGTTAGCTTACTGTGAGTTCAATTGTGGGCTTGTCCCTCGAACTTGTACTACCTAGGAACCTATGATTAAGGCCAGTGCTCATCATTCACCTACATTTTGTGTGCTAGTATTCAACATTTCGGTGACAAAATGTTAAGAGATATACATGGTCTGCCCCTACCTGTGGTAGGTTATCCCAGCCTCCCCATACCTGTAGCTGCTCCTTCTCCTTTTCCTATCACTCAGCTCTGTATTTTCCTGGCCACCAATGCAGGTCGATGAGACACAGACCCTGTACGTCCATCCACAAGCCTACAACTGCTATTGCTAGTAAATCTAGGGATCCACAACTTTCCGAGGAAGTACAGCATAACTAACCTAGAAGGACTAACCTACAAATCAGACATAAGATAGTCCAAATGACCCGTGTAAGAAGGTCAACAACAAAGACTTCACAGCCCAGCCATTGAGGGAGTGAAGACCAAAAACAGAGAAGTGAGCTCGGGATGGTAGGGGGCGTAGATGAGTGGTGGAGACTTCGGCCAAGAAGATCCAAGAATTACGGTAGGTACATAATTTCCATATCTTCCTAGGCACAAAAGTCTCCACCACACATTCACACTAATGGGAGAGTACCGAGCTAATGATACTCCCGAGACGGATGGCAGGAGATAAAGAGCTCACATACTTAGGACAGAAGTCCTAAGAATGGTCCTGCTAATGACAGGATGTCGCTTCTGGCATGGACATCCGCGAGTGCTTAAACGAAAGTATGCACTGAGTTCAGCGTATAGCCGCATTGAAAGTATCTGCATGGGCATGTTATGGATTTCCCGCCAGATGCCACAACTGCTCTGGTAGAGTGAGCATACATTCTGCCTTCCAGCTTGACCTGTGTCATAGAATAGCAGTGGCGAGGGCATGCCACCAGCCACGCTTGAATGCATCTAACAGCAACAAGCTGACACAGCTGGGTTTCTCTTGAATGAGACAAACAGTTGTTGAGTCATGCAAAATTCTTTGTTCCATCAAGATAGAATTGCAGCGCTCTCAACATCCAGTGAATGAAGGCAGCCCCTTCATTTGGGAAGTTCGAGAGGTAGGAGGGACTAAAGGTTGGTTTAGATGGAATTCTGAGACAACCTTGGGGACAAACTTAGGATGAGTCCTAAGAACTACTTTGTCCTTGTGAAATACAGTGTAAGAGGGTCTGTGACCAGTGCATGTATTTCGAAACTCTCCAGGCCAAGTGATGGCCACCAGAAAGGCCGTCTTCCAAGTGAGGAACTTCAAGTCACAAGTAGCTAGAGGCTCAAAAGGTTCTACGACTGAGCATGTCTAGCTACAAGGTTAATGTCCCAGGCTACAACTGTATGTCTGATAGGGGGCCTAGTATGCAGAATACCCTTAAGAAACCTCTTAACCACAGGTAACTGAGCTAGTGACATGGAAAGTACCGCTCATGATATTTCCGAAATGGCACAAAGATTAACTTTGACTGTGGAGTACTGTAGACCGTATTTGAGAGGTCTAAATGGTATTCCAAAACTTTATTCGTGGGCAGGAAAAAGGTTCCAAGAGGATTTTGCACACCAGATAGAGAAACTTCATTTGGCTGTGTAGGTTTTTCTAGTGGCTGGCTTACACGCAGCCAAAAGAACATCTGAAACTCTACAGAAACATTGAACCTATTCACCTCATCTCTTCAGGAGCCAAGCATGGAGGTGAAACGACCTCTGATTGGGGTGGACCACAGACCCTGGGTCAAAGGGTTAGTCTGAAGGGAAGTGTCTGGGGTTGACAGACTGTTGAGCAGTGAAACCATATCTGTTGAGGCCAGAAGGGGCAATGAGAATCATTCTGCACCTCTGAGACTCAAATTTGAGAAGTAGCCTCTGAATTAGAGGATGAGGAGGAAAGGCATAGAAAGCATCTTCTCCACCACAGCCTGAACGCATCCTTACAGAAAATGGCAGGTCCAGGATTTCTGGAGCAGAAGAGGCAGTTTTGCATTGAGTGGGACACAAAAAGGTCCAGGTCTAGAGTTCCCCATTATTTGAAGAGTGATTGAACGACGGTTAAGTCGAGAGACCACTCGTGAAGATCTGTCTCCATTCTGCTGAGACGGTCTGCCAACTCATTTTGTACTCCTGGCAGGTAAACCACCTGGACTAGAGTTTTGTGTTCTAGGCACCGCTCCCACACTCACTGCTTCCTGCATAATGGGTAAGAGTGTGCACCGCTCTGCTTGTTGATGTAGTACATCACTGCCTTGTTGTCCATTTGAAGAAGAATGTTCTTGTAAGAGAGTATGTCCTTCAAGGCTCGGACTGCATAGAAGACGCTTCTCATTTCCAGGACATTTATGTGAAGTTGGGACTTGTCCTGAGTCCACGTACCCTGGGTGTGGAGATTCTGGCAATGAGCTCCCCACCCCATCAGGGACGAATCCGTGGTAATGGAGATCTGATGATCCAGAGGAGCAAAGGAATATCCTTCCAGAAGGTTGTCCTCCTGCATCCACCAGGCAAGTGACCTCTTCAGACGCTCTGTCACCTTGATGGGAAAGGACTGAGGGTGAGTGGCTGGGGACCACTGAGTACTGAGTGTCCACCGAGGGGTTCTCATGTGGAGATGAGCTAAGGGTACAGTGAACACTGAGGATGCCATGAGACCCAGCATCCGTTGCATCGAGATAGCTCGATCCAAGCTGTTTCCTCTGATGTATCAGGCCATCTGTAAGATACCACTCCTTCTGTCCTCTGGGAGAAAAGCCTTCACACAGGAGGTGTCCAGAAGAGTTCCTATAAAGAGGAGCTTCTGGGAGGGTTGCAACCGCAACTTGTTGAGATTTAGCAAGAATCCCATGGACGTGAGGAAGTCTGAGGTCGTGCTACGGCATCCAGAGTCCCTTGTCTGGAGGAACTTGCTAGGAGCCAGTAGTCCAGATATGGGAACACCTGTATTCCGATTTTCCCAAGATGTGCCGCAAGAATTGCACAACACTTTGTAAAAACTCGAGGTGCCGAGGAGTGCCCAAAGGGGCATGACTCTGAACTGATAGTGTTGACCCAATGCCACGAACCTTAGGTATTTGTGGTGATTTGGTGTATAGGGATGTGTTGGTAGGCATCCTGCATGTCCAGGGAGGCTAGTCAATTGTGTTGATGAAGCAAAGATAGCAGGGTACCTAGTGATATCATCTTGAACTTCTCCTTGTGAAGGAACTTGTTTAACTTTCTGAAATCCAGAATGGCACGCATGCCACCGGTTTTCTTCAGGACCAGGAGGTAATGGAGTAGAAACCTGTGTTTCCTTGATCTAGCAGAACTACTTCTACTACCCTGTTGTTCAGGAGGCCTTGTGCCCTCAGAAGCAAGAAGGTCTGATTGTACTGCCGACAGCCTGGGCTGTCATTTGGGAGGATGATCCGGAGGGTTTCCTAAAGATTGAGTGAGTACCATCGCTAATTATCCAGAGGATCCATTTGTCTGATGTTATAGACTTCCACTGTTTGTAGAACTGAGTCAGATGTCCTCCCACTGCTGAGGAGGAGCCCCCTCGGACAGCTGAGGTGGGATCTGGGCCAGAAACTCAGAAGATGGCACTGGGCACTTGGGCCTTTGTGTCTTCTGCTGCACTTTCTTTGTGGCTGAGGGTTGTGGTTTTGTTAAAACCTCCTCTGCCTCTGCTGCGAAAGGACAGATGTTTGTGAAACTGGCGCTTGTTTGCACCCCTCTGGGAGGAGGCGGGTGCTGGTCTAGCCATCTTAATGGCAGATCTAGTCTTCTGAGTGGCCTCCAGAGCTTGCTCCACCTGGGGACCGAAGAGATACATACCGTCAAAAGGCAAGGCCATGACCTGTTGGTGGGCGTCATTCGTGAAGCCCAAAGTACGTAACTCAAGTGTGAGACGGGTGCTGATGCTAACCACCGCCGCCGAGAAGCGGTATCGAATGCATCCATTGCAGCTTTAACCTGTTGGTTATTGGACTCGATTCCCGGTTATGGTCTGAAGTAGCTCTGAATTAACTTCTGATTCGGCAGAGCTTCTCACCATTTGTGTGAGCGAATGCCAAAGGACATACTTATATTGAGAAAAATAGCCCTGGTAGCTGGCAATGCACATACCCACAGTGGAAGCAGCAAAGACTCTCTTACCTAAGGTTTCTACCTTACAAGATTCTTTATTTATGGGCCGAGCTGTAGATGCCTGAGGATGGACTGCCTTATCATTCTCTCGCCAAGACTACAATGGGATCAGCAAAGTCTTATGAGGCCAATATGGGGCGATCCTTGAGGGGCATACTTCCTATCTATGGACTTGGCCACAGAAGGAATGAGAGCCGGATTTTTCCACATCATCTGAGAGAGAGCGCGCTCCAAAGATGGCTGTACCGGAGGTGTTCAATCCATAGGGATCTCCAGGACATGGAGGTACTGGAGTCTTAAAAGCTTCCCAGGATCGATTTCTGTAGTCTGGAGAGAAGAGTAGAATTTAAATTTATAAGCAGAGACTTAAAGGAAAGGTCTTCGACCACAGGCTCTGTAGAAGGATTGATTCCTGCTTCCAAGGCAGTGTCATCAACATCATCACCCAGTTGAAGATCTAGGTCAGGCTCAAAATCATCTCCTGACAGTCCAGGAGGGACTGTATGGACAGGAAAGGAGTGAAAATCAGGAGGAAGAACAGAAGAGGAAAGAATCGAGTCGAGAACCCTGGAGGCCGGACGATGACGCACCAAGCCTCAGCGCCAAAGAAGAAAAACAGCGCCAATCACAAGGAGGGTGGTGCCATTAAAAATGGCCCAGCACATAGTGCCGACAGAGGCCATGGCACTGCGGACGGCGCTGGCAGAGCCCACTTACACCACTGGACGGTGTTGACAGACATCTGCATTGCGGATGGTGCCGAGAGAGCCCCGCACTGTGGACAATGCCGAGAGATTTCCAAGGGCCTGAGAACTGCAATTTGAAGAAAAAGGAGGAAAACTAGTAGGAGATAGAGGCATCAGTGTGGACCCCTGTGCCGCAGCCATGTGAGGGGATAAACCCAAGTGTGAAGTCGGCGGCACTCAAAGAGCGCGCTGCCGACTAGGAAGGCAGAACCGCCTACCCATTCCTCCAAATGGCCCGGCCCTCGGAGGACGGTTCAGGCAACTTGACCACCTCTGAGCCCACTGCTCCATAAGAGCAGCCCACTGGTGAAACTGCTCATCAGAAGCTCCTCCAATAGGCAGGAGGGGCTCCGTGTTCAGGGAGGTCAGTTACCAGAGACAGAAACCGTGACACCGAGAGAGGTGGAGACCGCACCTGGCCCTAATAACCCACCACCTACGCACAGACATACCAGAGGGTAACCTCAAGTGATGCCGCTTTTTTCTACCTGTGTGTCAAGAAGAACTCGAGGCCAAACGGTGCCAGTGAGTGGGACCGCTTTCCTTTATGCTTTAGGGGACCACCCATCCCCTGAGCATCGGACTGCCCATTGTCAGACCCCCTCTGGAGAGAGTGGCGGACCGGACCCAGCCTGGCTGACTGAACAGCTTTCATAAGAAGTCTCCCTACCATCACCTGACCCGCTCATGGTCGACTCCGTCAATAGAGAGCTGAAGACTTCTTCTTGTTATAAGTAGAATTAAATATAATCGGTACTTATTCAAGATAAACTACAAAGAAAAACAAAACTGAAAACTAAGCTGTTAGTTTGAAGTTTGACTCCAGGCGGCGATGTTGTCACTGAAGTGCACTTGACGGTGGGAAAAAGGAACTGAGGTGGTTGGAGGGTCGATGCCGAGATAGTCTTTATCACATGAGATGGGGCTTGTGGTGCCACTACCTCAGGTTCCATCTCAGACACCGACCCTCTTGAAAAATTTGCTCCCGCTGGGTCCTAGCGCCTCAGCGAACTCCCATTAGTGTGAATGAGTGGTGGAGACTTTATGTCCAGGAAGATCTGTCTGTATTCAGTTGTTTGTCTCTGACCCCCCCCAAAACCAGGAACAGTGCATAGCAAATGCCTTGTGGACTTCAGGTGCACTGTATTACTGCTCCACAAACCCAATACTGCCACGTGGCCTGCTACAGTAACTGTAGTTAAACATTTGTGTGAGGCCTGTGGAGAGGTGACACCTCAACAGGAGAGGGAGGAGCTCCTCTGGGCGAGCAGTGTTGTGCATCTCCTGTTTCCTTATATACTGTAGTGTGAGTGGCTCACTGATAGGAAGAGACTGGCAGGTGGTTGTCCTCCAAATGAAGCAGTCAGGGGATCAGGATGGATCTTTGCTCATGGCATGAAGCAGCTAGCTTGTTCCCCGAGAGGTACAGACCTCCATTCAGTTGTTAAGGGAGTGTGTTACCTTTTCCATTTGGTAAATGTGGTTAACTATAATTCTTCAGGTAGGCACATCCAGGACAGTGGGGTTAGCCAACACTTTGTTATGGTTTTCTTAGTGACCATGATTAGGACTCCCAGTAGGTAGCCAGAGTTGGGATCCCTAGGCTTCTAGGATACTGCATGAGAATGTACAAAGATGGGGTGAGAGGGACCAGTCTGCCAAATAATCCTGCAGCTTCATCTCTTGGGACTGAAAGGATCTGCAGTGGTGGGGGCAGTCCCACATGGCGTGTATGTGTAGCCCTTGTTTTCTTGTGAGCTCTCCAGCATTTGAAGTCCTGTGTGGGTCGATAATGGGCCATTATTACCGGGTTTGATGAATCTAGTGAGTTGTTTCCAGATAGACTCCCCTCTATTGGTGTCTAGTTCTGAGGTAACACCTCAGAAAGAACATAGACAGGGTGGAGGCAGTCCAGAGGAGGGCAACTAAAATGGTGCAGGGTTGACTAAAAGCCTACAAGGAGAGTCTGAGGATCTCTACATGTAGCCTGGAAGACAAGACAGTAAGAGGGGATATGATAGAGACCTACAAATACCTCATGGGGGTGAAAAGGGTGCAGAAGGGAATCTCTTTCAAATGAGGAACACGCACTCATGACCAGAGGGCATCTGGATGAAACTGGGTGGGGGTTAAGAGGATTAAGGAAGAACAACATGACTGAAAGAGTGGTAGACACCTGGAATGAAGTGCCAGCAGAAGTGATGGGCGAAAATAGTAGGGGGCTCAAGTATGCATGTGACAGACAAGGGAAATATTAGTAAATAGGCAGAGGAGAAAGTCACCAGAGACCAGTTAGGGTCTGTGGAGGCAGATTAAGCAGGGACCATCTGGGCAGACTGGGTGGGCCAAGTGGTCCTTTTCTGCCAACAAATTGTGTTTCTATGAACCTGCTAATGAAACAATGTTTGCATTAAAAGAGAGAGATGAGTAATTTGAGAGGGTGTGGAGTGTGTTTGGACTCCCGCCTGTGACTGAAGCCCGTATGCTGTGGAGTGATATTATGAAGAAAGAGGGCAGCAAACTAAAGGAAGGTACACAAAATGGGAAGATGACAAGTGGATGACCTCCATCAGGAAAAGTAACAATGTAAAGTCATAATATAGTGTCATGAAATGGAATGTGTCTATGTCTAGTGTAGTTGTATTACCCAAGTTATGAACTATGTACATATGTATTTGTGTGAAAAATAAAACTTAATATAGTATACAAAATGTAAGAATATCTGACTCTATTAACAGTCACTGTTTAAATAAGTCATACCTGTTATAGGAGGCCACAGATCTTTTTCCCCTCTGTATAACTGCACTTGACAATTTTGCATTACTGTTAATTCATATATATATTAAAAAGACTGATTTACCTTCCCAGGGTCATGGCTGGCTATGAGGTCAGTACTCCTTGCTGAAAACAGATTGGTTGAATACATGTCTTTAAACTCAGTGGCAACTTGTTCTCCATCTCGAAGATCCAGTGCACACGTACTCTTGTTCAGAGGAGTAATAAACACACAACGTTCATGGGAATAGTAATCCTCACTGCCTAGCAGGTAACCTTGGAAAGAAGGAAAACGTTCTGTGACCAGGATCTTGTGACAAAAGTGAAATAAACAAAGTCTTCAGAGCTTATAACATGTGTCAGAGAACAGCTGGCTCATTTAGTCAGGCAAACTACCACAACAACACTGAAGGCCTCATACCCTTCGAGGATTACGTCACATCTACACTCACTGTAGCTGCTGCTATATGATGGGCTAATCTGGTGTGCATTTATGCTTCACTTATATGCTGATCCTAGCAGTTGATCTTTAGTGTGATGCAACCAGACATTTCAACAAAAGGGTACTGCATTTCTTTCTCATCACGCACCTTCCTTTTTTCACAAGAAAAAGGAAGAAACTAGCCAGATAAGTATGCAATGACCACTGGTCTTTGAACCAGGATGGTCACAGTAAAAGAACCTTAAGTAGCAAGCATGCCTAACATATGCTTTAAAATGTTCCTATACCTTAGGTGCCCCAATCATGCTCTTTCAACTAAGAACAAACATTTTATTTAATAGTAATAACATGTTTTTATTTATACAGGCTTAAATTTGACTAGCAAATTCACCATTAGAGCTATATATACTGTGTTCACGTTGTTGTTAAGAATTCTCACATACATTAAAAACATTGATTACACTGAAGACTTAGAAACATACGATACAAACCAAACAGACATCACAGACACCTCAACAAAATTAAACAGGCAGGGTTCAACCACAACATGTGCAAATGTGGTTTGAATTTGTTTCAGGTCAGATTCAGATGCTGCAAATAGTCTTATCCAAGTTCTGTATGTAGTTTGGTAAATTATTCCACGTGTTTGCTGATTTATATTTAAAGGTCATCTTTCCATATTTGTTGTTTACTTTAGGTGCCACCAATGTTCTGAAATGGTTTCTTAAATGAAATGTATGATTCGTCCAGTCAAGAATATCTAAAAGTCTTCTTCATGGTTTCAAGTTGTCCACTGAGCTACCTGAGCTAACTGCTGGCTGCTTGACACCCCGCCCGCTGCTCATACACACCTCCACTTCTTCCTCCAGGACACAAAAAGGATTGTCAGTGCTCTGTGTCTTGTGACCAGGTGGAGCCAGCACGATGCAGAATTGTGCTGACAAGCATGTGGTCGTGGCCACATAATAACATACACAGACTGAGGGCCTCAATGGTATCAAACAAAACAAAAAGAAGCAGAAACACCAGAGGCCGTGAGATGCAGCTTCATTTCAATGCTCAGGACAAATACACCATAAGTATTCCTTTCTTCAGGCTTCTTCACTGGTATCAGCCAAGCTGCTCATGATTGGCTGCAGACTACTGAATATTTTTCTCCACTAAGTGTTCTGCTCTGAGTAGTGCACAGCCCACCAGAATGCCTTGTGGGAGCTAGAGATCAGCACTTCAGCAGCAGCAAGTGTCAGGCAGTATGCAACAAATTTAATATTAAAAGCCTTTTAAAGGCTTTTTTGGCCATAAACCAATAGCCCTTTTAAGCACTGCCTTCAGCAAGCGAGGCAAAATAAAACAAATCTGGTATTGTGAGCCACTGAAGGGCTACAGCCAGGGGCTAAACAAAGCTGGAAACTGTGAGGCAATCAGTCAACTAGTTTCTTTAGATGTGCTTACATGGATACAGCACTCTGAGATCTGTGCTGCTCCATTCCTGCTTCAATCTCTCTAGCAAGGTCAATTAACGCTTTTACAGCCCACCCTCATGCCACTGCAGGTTGCGCCATAAAAGCTGTGGGGCCAGGCTGGGAGCACTGGAGAAATCTGGGAGCAGCTGCTTTCATCGGAGCGAGCATTTCAATGCATTTACACTGCCACATAATCCGCTTGCTCTGATAAGCGAACCCACTCCTGCACCAGAACCAAAAGAGGCTCCAGAGTGCTCCTAGCATGGTTCAGCAGTGTTCACACTGCCAAACTTTGTAGTGCATCAAACGCACACACTAGCTGATGCACTGTAAAGGTGGCAGTGTAAACATGCCTTTTAAAGCCTCATTTTAAGGGCTTTGAGATTAGCAGCTGGGTCTTTTTCAATGACCAGATCAGGCAGGCAACTGCTTTTCCAAAGCCCTTATAAAACCATGGAGCAGAATGTATATGTTATTGTGCACATATTTTACAACTTACATGCTCTAGTGGGCAAGCAATTTTTTTTTCAAAATTTCATAACATGTAAATATCTCATTACAATCTTTTTTTTAAAATTTGTTCTCTATGCCCATCCCTTGCACACTGCCTCAGTCTCCTTCCTTCGTTGACCGCTAGTCCAACCCGTCTTCTTCATCAGCCATCATCCTCTACAACTCTGACCAGGCCCCAAACACTGAAGACCCATAGGAAATCCACACACACACACACACACACACACACACACACACACATACATACATACACACACCACACACACACACACACACATACATACACACAAACACACACACACACACACACTCACATATATACACACACACCCCCACACACAATGAGGGAATCCCTCGGGTTGGCAAGAAGTTTGTACTGGTGCCGGAGGCACCAAGCCACATCCTGTTTAATAGATTCTTATGAGACTGCCTGATGAATATTTTTCCTGCCTGTGTACCTCTTAATTGTTAGTTATGTTGCACTGCCTCAGCTGCAGAGCAACTGATGACTGCAGAACACTCTGTGATCAACCTGGTCTCAACATGGTTTAATTTTCTGTGCTGTACTCTGTCACTGTACAATGCTACGGGTCATACCTGCAACACAACTCTAGTTCAGTGTACTTACCGGTGCCATCAAATAAAATAAATATATAAATAAAGAAGAAGTTGGGGTGATGTGGACAAGCGTCAATGTTATTAACACAGAAAGTGGTACTGTACTTCCACCTCCTGTGCATACCAGACTGGGGAGGGGAGACATAGTGTGTTAAGTACAAAGCTGCTTTCTCCTTTATCCCCACTGCAGTAGATGCTAGTGCCAACACCCTACCTCGTAGACTCCAACAATGCTGCCTCTGAAGCATTCTCAAGACTCCACAGCCCAAAGTGTGTGGGAAGCTCACACAGTGAGTCTGGGTCTCACATGGCAATGTCATCTGCTCTGTCGGCTTCGCTGGGCTGGACCATCATTGGTGTATCTCACAGTAGCTGTGCACCTTGATGCATCAAAATGGGATACAGAGGGACACCCCATGGCTCGGTGGGAGCGTGTCACTGCTGTTTGGCTAGGGTTGGTCACGGGGTTAACCATACAATCCTACATCCTAGTTCATATATCAGTCCAATTTCTGATTTTGATAAGGGCTGTATGAGCTATTATTGTGCAAAGAAAACAGCCTTAATGATTGCAAGATCCAGTGAAAATAAACCTCTCTTGATTAATTATTGCATTGTCAAAGAGAACCTGTATCTGGCATACATCAAGAAGACATGACTGAATAAACACCTGACTTGTGCAAATTTTACCCCGACTGTTTGTTTTTCAGAATAATTTTGGCATGCTCTTCATTTTCTTGTTGCCTTTGTCAATCACCTTATTTTCATTCTTTTGAAAACATGGCCCACGGGTCTATGTACTGTTTCACATAAAGTTGTTCCTGCTTATCGTCTACTAGTCCTAGATCATCAGTGATTTTCAACTTCTACTGCCTTCCAGTCTGCTGATACAGTCCTCCCAGATTCTGGCTGGGAGGGCCAAGTAAAGAAAAAGAAAAGGAAAGGGTAGCACAGAACAGCAAAGCAGAATTTGAGTTCTATAGTACTTGTCACACACACACACACACACACACACACACACAATGTTTCAAGGTTCTTTAATGATCAACTGGTAGTGACGAGACAGTATGCAGACAAAATAACAGCCACTAAGCACTAAACATACATCCAAAGCCCTGGACAGCTGTAGAACTTGTCTTATCAAGAGAAGGAATGTTGGCCAGGACATGGAGAGAGATCAGTGCTGTTCTTAAATATCACCTGGAAAATTGCCGGAGTCGGCAGCCCTTGGGTTAATGCCGCACCTGAAGAACAGCAGCACCACTGACAATGCACTGGAACTGCACTGCAGTCTCAGAACTGGTATGGACACAAGGTCCCAGTGTGGAATTCAAAATCATGGCTCTCTGTCCCACAGGTGAGCATAAAAACTTTGAGGCTAACTAACACCGACAGACTGACTCTGCTGACCCCTGTATTCAAGCTTTTCTGTTAATTTTGATCAAAGGAACATTGGCGCATGCACAGTGGCCATCACAGCTAGAAACCAATGAAAAGAGTTATTTTTTGGGGGTCTGTTTATGGCCCTTAGCTTTGCGGAACTCCATCGGGACACAGAAACACAGAGTTGTCGGTACATAAGGACCTCTTGTCCCACCTAGTCTGCACTATTTCTCTACCTAATGTGCCACCGCAGACCCTACTCAATCTCCGGTCTTCCCCCCACCGCACTGTTTCTATGGTTCCCCTGTGTCTATCCCTGCATGCTAGAATCCATTAACATTTTAGCACCCACCATCTCTGCTGGGGGCTGTTCCAGGTGTTCACCACCCTTTCCGTATTGAAGTATTTCCTCACATCCCTCAGAGTCTCCCACTCACACCAGCTTCACAGCATGACCCTTTGTCCATGAGCATCTTTTTCTATGCAAAGTGCTTCTCTCCTGTAAATTATTAATACCTGTGAGGTATCCGAACGTTTCTAGCATGCTCCCCTTTCCCTCCTATCCTCTAGAGAGTACTTATTTAATTCCATGAGTTTTTCCTAGTAAAAGCTTTGATGCAGGCCCTGCACCATTTTGATTGCTCTTCTGTACTGCCTCCACCAAATCTATGTCTTTCTGGAGATGGGGCCTCCAAAACTGGTCACAGTACTCAAGGTGGGGCCTAATCATAGATCTATACAGAAACATAGAAACACAGAAGTTGACGGCAGATAAGGACTGCAAGGCCCAACCAGTCTGCCCATTTGTTTCTTACCTAATGAATGTGCCATAGGCCTTTACTCTGTCAGTGGCCTATTTATTCATACTCATCTGCATTTCTCCCTTATGCCTATCCCATGCCTGTTTGAAGCCCTGCACTGTATTCATATCCACTCCACTTTCAGGCAGGCCGCTCCATGCATCCACCACCCTTTCTGTGAAAAGAACTTCCTCACATTACCCTTTAATTGGCCTCCTCTAATCTCATGCTGCGTCCTGTTGTCTTACTATTTTCTTATATTGAAACATGTTAGACTTTCACCTTGTTAATGCCCTTAAGATATCTGAATGTTTGATCATATCACCTCTCTTCCTCCTTTGCTCTAAGGTATACATGTTGAGCTCCACTAACAGGGTAACACTACCTCCCTCTTTCTGCTGGTGATACCTTCCTATGCACTCGAGCATCCTGCTAGATTTCCCCTGCCTTATCATACTGCTTTGCTACCTACAAGTCATCAGAAATGATTACCTCCCCAAGTCTCTTTCCTGTTTTGTGGTTGCCAATATCTCCTCTACCTAACTGGTACTTTGCCCTTGGGATTCTATGCCCCAAGTGCATGCTTTTGCACTTTTTGCACTGAAACCCTGTTGCTAAACCCTTGACCAGTCTTTTCAGATCATCTCTCATTTATTCCACCCCACCCCTGTGTGTCCACTCTGTTGCAGATTTTGTACCATCCGTGAACAGGCATACTTTCCTTCAGACCACCTGTAATGTCGCTAATAAAGACATTGAAGAGTACCAGGCCTAGTATGCAGATGATGGGTCTTGTATTCATGCAGTGCTGACCCCTACATACTGGAAAGTAAATGCGGGCCAATTTCACTGCGGCTCAGCACTGGTTCCTTCAATCAAAACTGCTCCTCAATTATAAAAAAACAAGACTATGTTATTGCATCATCACATAAACACTGCACCCACCAACTTTGCATTCATAACAATCAGAACACTTCCTGAAGATAGAAACATAGAACCATAGAATTTGACGGCAGATAGGACCGCTACCCACCTAGTCTGCCCACTTCCCTACCTAACGGATAAGCCGCAGATCCTAGTTAACCAACAGCCTACTTCCTCTACCCCCACTAGAATTGCCTTATGTCTGTCCCATGCATTCTTGAATTCCCTCACTGTTTTTGACTCTATAACCTCCTCAGGAAGGCTGTTCCATGCATCTACAACCCTCTCTGTGAAGAAATACTTCCTCACATTACCTCTGAGCAGTCTCTCTATCTTCAAATTTGCCCCTTGTTCTTGCACATCTCTTTTTGAAAGATGCTACCCTCTGGACTTTGCTGATTCCTTGAGGTATTTGAAAGTTTCTATTATGTCCCCCTCTCCTCCCTCCCTTCCTTGGGGCTATACATCTTAAGCTCCTTTAGTCTTTCTTCATATGTCTTCTGGTGCAGACCCTGCACCATTTTGGTGCCCTCCTCTGGACCAGCCTTCACCCCTGTCTATGTTTTGTGGAGATGGGGTCTCCCAGAACTGTACAAAGTACTCCAGATGTGGTCTTACCAACTGTCTGTACAGAGGCACAAACATCCTGTTTTCTACTGGTGATGCCTCTCCTATGCATCCCAGTATCCCACCAGCCCTTCTTACTGCCTTTTCACATTGCTGGCCCACCTTTGGGTCGCCTAATGTGACTACCGCCAGGTCCCTTTCCATTTTTGTTGTTGTCAGCATCTCACCCCCACTGTGTACTCTTCCCTGGGTTTTGTTTCCCAGGTGCATTACTTTGCACTTCTTTGTGTTGAATCTGAGCTGCCATACATTTGACCATTCCTCCAACCTTACCAAGTCCCTTTTCATCCTTTCGACCCCACCTTGCTGTATCAACCCTGTTGCAGATCTTTGTGTCATCTGCAAAGAGACATACCTTCCCTCAGTCCCTCCGTAATGTCACTTTATAAAGACATTAAAAAGTATCCGCCCCAGTACTAAAACCCTGTGGTATCCCACTAGTAACTCTCTTTTCATCACTGGGACTCCATTTATTATTACCCGCTGTGTTCTGTTGTCCAGCCAGTGTTTTACCCTGGCTACTACCCTGGGACCCACTCCCAGGCTGGCTAATTTGTTTATTATTATTTTGTGTGGGACTGTGTCAAATGCCTTGCTAAAGTCTAGGTGTGCATGTCCACATGTCCCCTCCCTGGTCTACTACTTTGGTCACCAGTCAAATAAATCAATTAGATTTGTCTGGCATGACCTTCCTGCTGTGAATCCATGCTGCCTTGGGTCCTGTGCCCACTGGTCTCTAAGTACTCAACAATTCTTTCCTTCAGAAGTGATTCCATCATTTTCCCTACCACAGAGGTCAAATTGACAGGTCTGTAGTTTCCTGCCTCTGTCTTGCTCCCACTTTGATGAAGGGAATCATATCCGCCCTCCTCCAGTCCTCAGGTGCCACACCATCCCCCATGATTTATTAAAAGGGTAGTCAGTGGTGTTACTAGTTCTTCCCTTAGTTCTTTAGAATTCTGGGTGAATCCCATCAGGTGCCACTGCTTTATCCACTTTCAGTTTTAAGAGTTCTTTCAGAACCCTTTCTTCTGTGAAAGGACTAATATCAACCCCTATCCAGAGTGCTTCTATTGGCTGGATTAGATCTCTCCTCTTCTTTTCCATTGTGAATACTGGAGCAGA
The DNA here is from genome assembly GCA_016271365.2 of Neoceratodus forsteri. Taxonomy (NCBI): domain Eukaryota; kingdom Metazoa; phylum Chordata; order Ceratodontiformes; family Ceratodontidae; genus Neoceratodus; species Neoceratodus forsteri. The sequence goes on along the minus strand of CM057454.1, from coordinate 1,084,796,123 downwards.
AATATTCATTCAGTATCCCTGCTTTTCACTGTCGCTCCCTGCCCAACCACCTTCCTCTTTTATTCAGCCTCAGTATCCCTGTGTGATAGGCTAGGGTAACAAATGGATACTTGACAGAAGAGATGATATCTTTGGCAGATCATTTATTGGCTGGAACCATCAGTGCATTCAGGACACAATGAAATTATAACGAATTGCATGATAAAACAAAAACAAAATGCAGGTCTTCTATAGCCTTTATACAGCAAACATGCAGGAGTTCCATTATACAGGTATAGCATAGGGTAGAACATCCCTTACTATCGTCTCCAAGATGCTTCTAATACAGCACCCAAATCCCATCTGAATCTGAACAAGAAGAAGCCTGGCATATAAAGGGTGCAAAACAATAGGATTGGTTCCTTCAACAGTCAATCATATATTGTTTAAACATTTCAAACTAATCTTGCTATTTTGAACATAATATAACATCCTAGACGTTCTATTAAATTAATAATCGTTATTTCTCAACATAATATTTGTCTCTTGAGAAAGTTTATTTTAATTTAGCAGTTTCTTTGGACGCTAAGAGATCTATCCCATGCTTACCGTCATAAAAAATGGGAAGGAGAGGGCGGCGGTTCTTAGTAAACAGGAGAGCAGGGCAAGACTCTGGCGTTTAAAACCGCAACTAGGATATAACTTTGCTCCAAACACGAAGAAAATAAAATAAAAATGCCCAGCTAAAACCCTTTAAGGTACGTAAATCACTAATTGCACTGAAAGGGGAGCAATAATTTAAACTATTCATCCTCTTTCTGTTAAACCTTTGTTTTGTAAAGTTCCCAAACGGAAGGTGCGGAGGACCTAATGCGCACTTTCGAGATAGAGCTAAAAGATGCAAAGATACTTGGGAGTACGTTATAATATTTCTGCTATCTTATTAAAAGAGAGGGACTTCTTTTAAACATAACTAGACTTTCGCTTAGGAAGGAGAAGAAACACTCAGCGTGACCCATACTCGAGACACTGCAACCCAAAGGAAAACATCCGAAGGTAAATAGATAGTCTCATGCACGAGTTAAAACCGGGAAGAAAATAGCAGTATTTCTAAGAGTCCCTATTTCTCGAACTAATTTGACTCAAAGCTACGCTTTCTTTATTTATTTGGTGCAAAAGCTAAAAATAAAGAGGACAGGAGTACATACGCGGTAACGTTCTACTTACGGGAGCAAAAGACCAAAAATAAAATGTTTGCTCAAGAGTCACCATATCGAGATACAAAGCACACAAGTCAAATGCAGTGTTACCATTAAATTAAATAGTGTGTAATAGATGGCCAGGCTATTACTCACTATTTACTCAGATACAGCAATGCGAAAAAAAAATAATTACAGACAAACATAAAGACGATACCGCATTCATTCCACAAGACAGACAGATAAAAAAATACACGGACAAAAAAAAAGAAGGGGGTTCTCCTTTCACACCCTGCCTTCATCTTTCTTTGCTCTCAATGTACTTATAAAGGTTTTATCCCCTTCGTAACCAAGTTGGCTATCTTTTCCTCAGTTGCAGCCTTTGCTATTCTGACTGCCTTCCTGCTTCCTTCTGCTTTAGCTGGTATAGATTTGTTTATTTGCTTCACACAAAGGCTTGCTGCCTCTGTGATGGCAATTTTGGTGTTTCCTATTGTTGCTCCACCCACCTTCTTACCTGATTACTAGTGCTTTTCTAAGGCACTCTCCCATTTTGACAAAATCAGACCTCCTGAAGTCCAGAACCTTGACTTTTGTATTGCTTGACTCTACAGCTAAGTTTATCATGAAACACACTGTCTGGTGGTCGCTTGTTCCCAGATGGCTACCACTTCAAAATCAAAGATCCACTCTCCGTCCCCATTTGAGATTATCAGGACTAAGATTGCTCCCTCTGAGTGGGTTCCAAAACTAGTGGTCTGAAGCATGCCCCCTGTAGGGCATCGAGACTGGCTCCTGCTCTTGGATGTTGCTCAGCAGAGGGTGCTCCAGTTAACATCTGGCATATTCAGGTCCCCCATCAGCAATATCTCACCTTTCTCTGCCATCCCAAGGATACCTTCTATCATTTTCTTGTCCATTTCTCCCCGAGACAGGGTCTGCATACAACCCCTGCGGATTGTGAAGCTATTTCCAGTCTCCAGGGTGACCCTCAGTGCCTCCTCTCCTCCCTGTTCACCCTTTAGTTCTGTTGCTTTGATCCCTTCCCTTACATAGAGAGCTACTCCTCCTCCTCCTCTTCTTCCCTCCCTGTCCCTCCTGTAGATTGTGTACCCTGGTATGTTGATATCCCAGTCATGGTTTCTGTGTACCATGTTTCTGTGATTGCCACGATATCCAGGCATCCCTCTTCCATCAAGGCCACCATTTCGGGAGCTTTTACCTAGACTACGGGCATTGGTACTCATTACCTCCATTTTTTCTGGCTTTATTTTTTTTGCCCCATCCTTGTCCTTACTGCCTTTGTCTTTTCTCCATTTACCCCTGCCCTTATCCCTATTGACTGCGCTATCTTGGTGTTTACCTCACTAACTACCCTGATTTTTTTTGGGGGTAGATTTCTTCTCCTTTCAGTGCCTCCCTTTGGCTAGTTTAAATGTTTACCAATGAAGCATTTAAACCTATCACCTGGGATCCTGGTTCCCTCCTGATAGATTCAGACCATCGCACCTGTATAGGCCTGCATCCTCCGGTGGAGCCCCAGTCCCAGTGAAGCCAAATTCCTGAGCTCTGCACCACTTTTTCAACCAGTCATTGAATCCCATGGTGCGGTGTACCTAACCTCATCCATGTCATAGATGGGTAGCACTTCTGAAAAGTTACCATGTGTGCTACTTGTCTAAGGCCCTCCCAAACTCCACAAACTCCTGTTGCACTGCTCTGATCCCATTTTCAGCCAGGTCATTCATCCCTAGGTGGATAATGACATCCAGCTCACTCCCTTGCAGCTGCCCCCATGATCCTGAGGATTCATTTCCTGTCCCTCCCCCAGTTCCCCCCAACAATCGAGTCCCCAACCAGGAGTAGTTTCCTCCCCTGTAGGGGTCCTGTGCCACCCTCCTGTGGGTTTCCATTTTGAGGTTCCCAGCATCCTCCTGGTCTCCTCTTGGGTCCCTCAAGGCAGTTCAAACATTTAGGATTGACACTGGACCACCTCTCATTTAACTAACACACAGAAACAGTTGCAAAGTCGTCAAATGCAAAACAAGGATTATTGTACAGACACGAAAAGGCCTCACTTCTGAGGCATTGAAAACTACAATAAATAGCTCAGTCCTCTCAGTAATAGACTATGGTCTAGTAGTATATGGGGCTCCTCCCAAACCGCTTTGAAATGTATCAAACAACACTAAACAAAGCATGTCGTTTAGTCCTAGGTGTACCCTGTCTCACACCTCGTAGTTATACACTCAAATGAACTGGCTCAACCTTGACAGCCGCCTCCGGTATTAAGTATGCCGCTCGCCAAGAAGTCTCATGCTAGGACTTACTACCCCAGGCCTGCAAAGCCTTCTTAGCCAATCTAATTCCATCAGATGCACTACGGGATACAAACAACTCTGCCCTCTGGGTCCCTTTCTGTAGAACCACACAAGGCCAATGGTCCTATGAATACCGGCTCCACTTTGGCTTAATGCGCTTGAATTAAACATCATGAAAGAGGACAAAATAGGCTCTTTAAAGATAAATTCCAAGTGGCCCCTCAGCCACAACAGCAACTGGGACTGTGAGACCTGAACCATCCCCACACTCTTTCCTCCCTTTCCTGCTACCCTCATTCTAACCCTTCCCTTGCCTCCTCCTCAATTCTTGCTAACTAACACTCCCTAGTAGACTCCAGGTCCCGCCTCAGCACCCCCACAATGAATCTAGCCTCCTCTATGACTACACTCTTTAGCACTTAAGACAAAAACTGCTGCCCACCAAGTTCTCGCCTCCTTGCATACAGCATTGTTAATTATTTTACAGACTATATCATCCTGTTCCCTACTTGATTGCTCTATATCCTGTAGATTCTCGTTGTTCGCTAAACTTCTTGTTAATCTAGCCTGCTGTAAACTATGTATATGTATATTTTACTTATGTAATCCCTGTTATTGTAATTATGTAACCTCGTAACCTGATGTATTCATGTTTTTCTAAGGCATGGAACCTCCTTGTATCTGTTTATGTACTTGTAACCATTGTAAATGATGTTATGCTCATGTATTACTACGAAGTGGAACCTCTGTAAAAGAACCTTTGGCTCAAAGGTACTTCCTAGAAATAAATAAATATATAAAATAAATAGTACTGACCCTGTGACACCCTGCTGGTCACGTACCTTCTTTAGAGTAAATACCATTTATCACCACCCACCGACCCTGTTGCTTAGCCAACTTCTGACCCATTTTACTACATTTGGACCCACTCCTAGGCTGCCCAACTTGCTCACCAGTCTTCTGTGTGGAATGGTGTCAATGGTCTTACTGAAACTCGGAGTAGGCACATCCACCACTCTGCCCCGATCCACCTTCCTGGTCACCCAGTCAAAGAACTCGATCAGGTCTGTCTGACAAGATCTCCCCTGTGAAACATGCTGCCTCAGATCCTGTAATCCACTCGTCACAAGATAGTCCCCAGTCCTTTCCTTAGTTGGTGATTCCATTACTTTACCCACCACCAAAGTCAGGCTGATAGATCTGTAATTTCCTGCCTCCTCCCTATTACCACTTTTGTGAAGTGGGACCACATCTGCCCTCCTTCAGTCTCCCGGAACTTCCCCATATCTAGTGATAGGTTAAACAGGGCCGTCAGAGTGCAGCCAGCACCTCCTGAGCCCCTCAGTATCCTAGGGTGTACCTCGTCAGGCCCCATTGCCTTGTCCACTTTTTAGTTGTGCTAGTTCCTTGAGGACTCTCTCCTCTGTAAAAGGACTAGTGTCCACCTCCTCTTTAATGCCCTTGTCCCTCATCTCTGACCCATCACCTACCCCCTACCTCCAAATACTGAACAAAATATTTGTTCAATATGTCTGCTTTTTTTGGTTCTCTTCCACACAAACCACTCATTTCCTTTTAGCCTTACTATCCCTCCTTTGGACTTCTCTTTTGCTTATATACCTAAATAATGTTTTCTCCCCTTTTTACTGACTTGGCAATATTCTCTTTTGTGTCTTTGCGCTCCTAACTGCTTTCCTGCCTCCCTTAGTTTCTCCGGATATCTCTCCCCATACTCCACCATCTGTGTCATCTTGTACCTTCTAAATGCTAGCTTCTTTGCCCCAACTTTCTCTGCTACATCTTTAGAGGACCATAATGGTCAATTTGTTCTCTTGTCCTTGTTAACCTGCTTGACACAGAGGTTTGTTGCCTTCTCAATGCCCTCATTTATTTTTGCCCACTGTCCCTCAACGCCACCCAGTTTCTCTATCCCCACTAGGGCATTGGGCATTCTCCCATTTTCCTAAAATTGGTCATCTTGAAGTCTAGTACCCTCGTTCTAGTGTGGTTTGATTCTGGCCCTGTTCTTATTTTGAACCATACTGTGAGTGATCGCTAGTCTCCAGGTGGCTACCCACAGTGATGTTAGTGACACTGCCACCGTTTGTCAGTACCAGGTCCAGTACTGCCCTCCCGGCAGTGGGTTCTTTAACTAGTTGCCTGAGGAACCTCCCATGCAGGGAGTCCAGGATGTCCTTACTTCTAATTGCTGCCACAGCTGGGAGGCTCCAATCCATATCCAGTAGACTGAAGTCCCCACCAGCACACCTCCCTCTTGCTTGCCATCCTTGAGGTACTCCAGCATATCCTTATCCACCTCTCACCCCTGTGCTGAGGTCTGTAGATCACTCCTCAATGAGAATAACACCCCCTCTTCTGTGTCTCCAGGGTGACCCACAGGACCTCTGCTCCTCCCTGCTCCCCCTGCATTTCCATAGCTTTTATGGTTTCCCTCACATAAAGAGCCATTCCTCCCCTTTAACCTACTCTGTCTCTTCTGAATAGAGCATAACCTGGTATGGCTGCATCCAACAGTCCTGGTTTCACTGCACCAGGACTTAGTAACTCGACTATGTCCAGGTCCGCTTCTGCCATGGTGGTCTCTAGGTCTGTAATCTTACTGCCCAGACTTGAGCATTTGCACACATGGCTCTCAGATGGTACTGACATCTCCCTCATTTCACCCATTTGCCCTCCCTTATTTCCTCCACTATTCTTCTTACTATCTTCCTTTCCTTCTACCCCTGGATTCTTATGTTAATTTTGGGATTTCTCTCCTCCGGTTCCCACTACTGACCTTGTAAACCTGTGGGGTGGGGGCAATTATGTTTCCTGCCTCATTCCGCCTCCCCTCAGCTAGTTTAAATGCTTGCCAATGTAGCATTTAAACCATTCACTGAAGATAGCAGTTCACCTCCTGGATGAATGCAGGTCATCCGCATGTACAGGCTTTTTCTCCTCCAGGTGAAGCCCAGTCCCCAATGAATCCAATCCCTTCTCTGCACCATTCCTTCAACCATGCATAATCCTGTCCTCCCCATCACAGACAGGCAGCACCTCCGAGAAGGTCACAGATCATCTAATTGCAAGACCTCCCCAAATCCTAAACTATTGTTGGCTCAGCCCTAGCCACATCATTAGTCCCCAGATAGACAATAACATCCAGCTCTCCCTCCCTTTCTCTTGCCCCAGCAATCCCTTGTATCCTCTTTACATCCCTTTGCGCTGTAGTGCCAGGAAGGCACCTAATCTCCCTCTCTCCTCATCCCACCTGCCCCCAACTGTATCTCCCTTATTATTGAGTTCCCACCAGGATTCACTTCCTCCTCCTCCTCTAGGGTCCTCTGCCACCCCCTAGGGTCTCCACTATGGAGGACCCCACATCCACCTCGATCACTGCTTCAGATGCCTTTGTAGGACTTTCCAACCCAGCCAATGCGATGTAGCAGTTTCGTTGTAGTACCAGATGGAGGATGTACCTGTGCTCCACCACCCTTACCTTCCTGAGCCCTACCATTATCAGTTGCTCCTCCTTCCTGGCATCCTTTGAGGTAGCGGAGGCAGACTAGGTGGTCTCTGGTGGGGAAGTAGGTCCTCCCAACCTGCCAATCGACCTTGAGTCTTGAGTCAGCCCAGAGAGGTGCACGAGACTGGCAGCAACATAGCCTCCAGAAGGTCTCCCTGAAGACTGTCATCCCACAGCCACTGCAATGCACCACTCCCATCATCCTTCCTTTCTACGCTGCCTGTTTTCGCTTTGCTTTTGAAACTTCCTTGTTCCCTTACCCTATATAGAGTGTTTCACCTACTCCCGAGCTTTCATGTCTGCAAAATCCTTGTGTTCCTTACACCTCTATCACGCTCACTTACTACCAATTTGTTTGTCTTTGTACAACCCTTTGTGTTCCTTTACCCTATATAAGGTGCTTCACTTACTCCCAACTTTTTGCCTCTGTAAAACCCTTGTGTTCCCTTTACCCTATTTAGGATGTTTCATTTACCTCCAACTTTTTATGTCTTTGTATAACTCCTATGTTCCCTTACTCTATTTAGAATGTTTCACCTACCCCCAGCTTTTATGTTCTTTGTAAAACCATTGAGTTTCTTAGCCTATGTAAGGTGCTTCACCTACTGCCAAGTTCTTGTCTATCCTAACTCTCCTTCCTCCCTTGCAGCGTGTGTGTTAAAACAGGATTTTAAACTGGAATCTTACCATAGTTGTTAGATTGACCCTCTTGGTCCTCTGCTTCCTCCTGTGGATGTCTGATTCTTCCAGACATCTGTTTCCTCCACACTTACTCACTGCTGAGGTGTAGAGTGTATAGCACTACCTCTCCTGATTGACTTCATCCTTGCAAACTCCCTCTTGATGTCCTTTATGCTCAGTCCTTCACGTGGAGGTCTGCTTGATGGCCCTTCCTTTTGCAGTATGAGAGCAGTCTGATGTGCAAGTTAGAGCCCTGATTGGTCTGCCCTGAGACTGGTAGGTCACCAGCTGTCCCCATACCTGATAGTGCCTGGGGATTGTCCCCACTGGGTTGTAGTTTATCCCAGGCAGAGATGAGGTGAGGATGCAAGCCTTCAAGCTTCAAATGTCGTCAGGACCCAAGTTCAGATGTCAGGTGGGGGATCAAGCTGGTGGGCGAGGTCCATCATTTTCGGTCAGGGCCAAAGATTTTGTGGTAAGTTTCCCCATCCCTCTCAGAGTTGTGTGTACAGTGACTGCAAGTGTATACATCATCAGGTGGCGTCACACACTGCCAGCGTGACTCTACCCATCCCTAGTTATGCTGGGCCCTCCCGTTTCCTTCAGAGGGCAGTTTAGCGGCGACTGGCCGGAGTCTCCTCCTTCCCGGGAAGGACAGTGTCCTCTGGAACACTCAATCCCCCATGTCAGCCCCAGGCCACCAGCATCACGATTGATAGCGCTACAGCTGCGCTGGAAAAAGTTCTTTTAAGCAAAGGTAGTGGGAACACCTGTAGCTAGAGGCATCCCATAGTGCTCCATAGCTAAGTCTGTTCAGTACTGATACAGAACTACATTACTGCCATTTATGTAACACTGTGATGTCATGCAGGAACAAGCTATGTCGAACTACATGAAGGCAAGCAGGTTCTATAGAATAGTGGCTATCCAGTATATCAATATTGAACAGACTTAACCATCTTTATAACACCTTTGACCATTTTACAATTGTTTTAAATGTAATAATGCCATATACTCATGGGTGTGTGTCAGTGCTGTAATAACCTAAATTCCTGGGTGGTTGAGGGCCCAAGGCACTCACAACCCACCAGGTCATTCAGTTATTACAATATTGTCATACACTCAACCATGAATTATTCTTACATATCTCAGGGCTACTGGCAGCAAAAGTAAGCCCAATAACGCATTTAAAATAGCATTTCATGGGCTTTCACAGAAATTCGATGTGGCCCACAGTGCGTGAATGTTCACTTCTAAGACTAAGCCTTGAACAACACTGGAATGTGAACAGCACATTCTGACTGTTCTAATGGGCGTTACCTGTTGGGAGATGGCCTTTAGAGTACCTAGCAATAAAACTGAGGATTTGCTTGTGGGCGCTAGAAATCATTTTAAATCTGCCCCTTCCCTTTCTGACTTTTTTAATAACACAGGTTTATGGCCAATTATCTCAGACAGAAATCGGGGGTATTTAGGACCCAACTTTACTGTAGCTTTTGATTCTCACCACGTTAGTCATGAACCCTCTTTACCAGTTTCGCTTCAATTCAGTTTTATCAATTTAACCAAGTAAAGCCCACTGAGATCAGTGATCTGATCTCTCATTTCCAGTGGTGATCTGACAACCTCCTAACACAAAAATTAAAGCATTTTGTTGCCTTGAGGAACGGCAGTGTTGTTCACCATGCACTGTATACATCACTGCCAGAACCGATTACTGTAATTCACTGTTTGTTGAGACTACTGGATTTCTCCATGTGCAGCTATAATCAGTTTAGAAATGTGGCTATGAGTGTGATCTGATCTCTGGTTATATCCTGCCTACTTACTCGCTCCAGTTCTTCACTCTTTACACTGACCTGCTGAGAGACAGAACATTTCTTCTCATCGCCCCAGTTAGCCATACATACCATTACCTGCAAGAGGTATTTTTTGTTTGTTTTGCAGCAAATGGCCTCTCCTTATGCTATAGGCTGCTAGTGAAAATAAATCCTTTGAGTGCTTAGATCTAAGACACTACAATGCCCTTCCAGCATTCATTAGGATTTATTTACTTAATGTTGTTAACTGGGTGGGCCACTGGAACCATTGCAGTCCCTTTTCAGGGGTGACCAGGAGTTAATTACAGGCAAAATACATTGACATTTTAGAGCAAGCAAAGATAATTGTTGACATTACAACATACAATAGTCAAGGACAATTTATTAACACACTCAAGACAGTTGTGCTTTTATACAACAGATGGACACATTTTTAATGGACAAGCAACGACTACCAGGTAAACATGAGAAGGTGGCATTAGCCATACAACACAGTGCCAGATAAGGCTGCATTACTACACAGAAGACCACTGTGGTGAATTATCAGTAGCAAGTGCATAGGCTCTGCTCCACAGCTGATCCTTAAGGGTAAATATCACAAGATGTTTCATGAGTTAGCAAAGCTTACACACAACCATCAGAAGTCACGGAAGGTAAAGTAATGACAGCTGTATAGTTATTACAGTCACTGCAAATTACACTTATGGTTGTAAAAGTGGCATCACATGCATTCTTAGTGTACAAGGTTCTGGTACCCTAAGAATGTAAGTGAGACCACTCTTAACAACTGCAAGAGTTTTTCTCAGTGGCCATATTAATTCATTATTGATTTAAACTGATCAATTTTATAGCAAAATTATAAAAATATGCTCTAAATGTCCATTCCCAGGGCACCTTTCACACCAGAAAACAGCACTCTGAATGGTGGAGATGAAAAGAGCACTCTGATCGGGGAGCACTCCCTCATTCTAGAATACAAAAACAGGAGCCAATAAAATGACATGGTTAGGCTAACAGTTTAAGGCATGAGAAGGGAGAGAAAGGATCTGGTGAGGCAGAGAAAGACAGAGAGAGAAAGAAAGAGATGTTTTAAAGCCTTTTAATCTACTGAGGCCAACTGTTGATTAATACTATTATAAAGCCTATGAGGAAACTTTCTAAAATGTATCTTTTGGCTACAGCTCAGTTTAGATTTAAAGAAGTCTGGCCAAAAGTGCTACCAGCATATCCCAACAAGCCTCATACCAAAAATTAGGTCTATAAGTTACTTTGTTTAAAAGCTATGAGCTACCGGCCTGGTGGTGCTGAGGCACCTGCCTTTCCTCGCACACGCTGGCAACTTGGGTTCAAGAGTGAACTCGGGGGCCAGGAGTCAGCCAGGGAGGAGAGGATTGAGCATCCACGGGACTGCTCTCCTCTCCTGGGGAGGGTGGGCTGTGGACTCGCGGCATCTAGCGGCTCCCAGTGGAGACTGGGTGCATCACAGCCAGGGGACACTCAGAAGGGGTGGAGATGACAGCAGACATCCCGGGACAGGTGTGGGAACATGCCTGTCGCGTGCTGGACATCATTGCACGTCCGCACCTCTGGAGACCAGAACCAGAACAAGGAAAACCCCAGCATCCGGGAAGATGATGACATGCCCAACAGTTGGCCCCTATGCCCATTGCCAGACCGTGCGCAGTCAGCCTCTCAATTCCTCCTCCTCCTCCTCCTCCACTCTGCCTGCTGTCTAGATTTCATGGAGCACCAAGGTAGGGAGGTGGTGGCCCCGCCTCAGAGGGTAGAAGCCGGGGGTGGCAGGGCAGGAGTGTAGGAGGGGGCTCTGGAGAGAGGTCTGACCTGGGAGGGTCTCAGGCTGGGCGGGGAGAAAGCCGCTATATGTGAGCCACATCTGAGGGAGATCCTAAGGGCGGTGATCAGAAGGAAAAGAGATGAAGGGGAAAAAAAAGCTATGAGCCATTTTGTAACCCTGATTTTACTCACTCCCTGTTCAAAAAGTCAGTTTCAATAAAGAGGTACTGATGACATCAAAACCAGAACTTGCAGCTTAGTCCTCCTTGTCAGAACCCTTATAGGACTAATCTCCAAAAGTTTAAGAAATTGTAGTTCTAGTAATCTTTTGAAAAAACTGACACAGGGTTGGTGCAGTGCATACATTTCCAGAATGTTCAGATGCATGGTACTGTACTTTAGAATGCGACAGGAGGTGGTTTTGAAATGCAGTGCTGGACAAAGCTTTGGAATATAAGCGTGATGCACAATTTCAGAATGTTGGGGGCATGCAATCTCAGAATGTGGCATGGATATACAATCTAAAAATGTGGTTGGGATACTCAAGAGACCACAAAGGGATTTGGTGGGGACTGACAATTTCAGAATGCAGCGGGGTGCACACTGCCAGAATGTGATAGGACACACCATTTTATTCTGAAACTGCTTGTCCTTGCCACATCTCTACAATTGTACGCACCCACACATTTCAAAATTGCACATCACATCCTCCCTGCATTCTGACATTGTGTGTCCTTGCCACATTCTGACACTGGGTCTGCCACATTCCAAAAGTGCACGCCCTGCCAGATTCTGAAATTGTGTGTCAATGCCACATTCCAAAATTCTGTCACCAACATTCGAAAAATTGTGTCACCGCCACATTCTGAAACTGTGCATCCTGCCACTTTCCAAAATTGTGTGCCACTGCCACACATTCAGAAACTGCATGCCCCCATCACATTCTAAAACTGTGTTCCAGCCACATTTGGAAATTGTGTATCCCTGCTGCATTCTGAAATTGTGTCACCACTACATTCTGAAACTATGCATCTGTCACATTCCCAAAATGCTCGTTCTAACCACATTCAAAATTATGCATTTCTCAACGTTCTGAAATTGTTTTCCCAACCACATTCCAAAACTGGACATCCATGCTTTATTCTAACATTGTGTGTCCCAGCCACATTCTGAAACTGAACCTTCCTGCACATTCTTAAATTGTCGTCACTGCCACATTGCAAAATTGCCCATCTTCATCACATTCTCACCACATTCTGACAATAAGTGTTCCTGCCACATTACAAAATTGCATTTCCAAACTACATTCTAAAATTGTACATCCCTGCTCAATTCTAAAATTGTGCATCACAGCTAATGCTCCAGAATTGTGCGTACCATCACATTCTGAAATGCATTTCCTTGACATGCTCTAAAATTACTCATCCTGCCACATTCTGAATCTGCATGTGATCAAAACATTCTGACACTGTGCACACCCGCCACATTCTGAGATTCCAAAATTGCATTTGCCACCACAATCCAAATCAAGAATCCCTGCCATCTTCTGAAATTATGCTTCACCGCATGACTAAATTATGCATCTATGGACATTACAAAACTGTATATGCCTGCAACTAGGCATCTAACATACTAACATACTAAATGCCAGCAGAATAGGCCTAATGGTCTTTCGTGTCTGCTTGTTTGGTTAGCTCCCACCCTGGGAGCTGATCTTGCTGCCCCCTCGCCTTCTCTGGCTTCTCCTTCCCAGTTCCGGATATTCTCGCTGCATTGGATTTTGCTTCCAGAACCCTTCCCTGTACCTGTCCCATCCCTCTTGAACCCCTCCACTGTCTCTGCCTCCACCAGCCCCTGGGCAGTGCATTCCATGGCTCCACCACCCTCTCCGTGAAGTAGCACCTCCTCCTTTCTCCCTGAATCTTCCCTCCAGCTTCCACCCATGCCCCTAGTGGCCCCTCTTCCTTCCTTGAAGCACCCTGACTGCTCCTCCCTATTTACCCCTTCATGTACCTGAAGACCCCTATCATGTCCCCCGGTCCCTTCTCTCTTCCAATGTGTACATATTTAGCTCTTGAGCCTCTCCCATAGGTCCTGCCCCCAAGCCCCAAATCATTTTGGCTGCCTCCTCTGGACCCTCTCCAGGAGTTTAATGTCCCTCTTTAAGTGTGGCCTCCAAAACTGCACGAGTACTTGAGGTGTGGCCTTACCAAGCAGTTATACAGAGGGTATCACTTCACTCCTTCTGAGGTGATCCCCAGTGATGCATCCCAGCATCCTGTTGGCCTTGGCTGCTGCCCTCCTACAAGTCTCCGAGTTGTTCATCTTGACATCCACCACCACCCCAGGTCCCTCTCAACCATCGAGACTTGTAGCATTCCCCAAGAGTGTACATTTGGCCGGTTTCTGGCCCCAGGTGCAATACCTTGCATTTCCCTGCATTGAACCTCAGCTTCCACTTTCTAGACCATCTTTCCAGAGCCTCCGGTCGGTAGGGTCCCCCTCCTCAGTATCACTGTCTCCTCCCATGTATGATGCAGCACCCCATTTTCCTTGGTGAAAACTGAGGTGAAGTACTCATTTAGTACCTCAGCCTGCTCCCGGGTCTTGTGCCCATCTCCTGTTTTAATCCTGCTAATCTGCCCTTCACCTTCATTCTTCCCCATTGTATCTAAAGAAGCCCTTGTTCCCTCTCCTAATTTCCCTGGCCAGGTTCTGCTCCTTCCTTGCCTTGGCCGCCCTCACCACCCTAGTGGCCCTTCTAGCCATCAGTTCGTACTCCCCTCAATCCCTTTCACTCCCTGAGCACTTGAATTGCCTATAGGCTGCCTTCTTTCCCCGCACCACCTCCTGGACCTCCCTGGTCCACCAGCAGGGTTTTCGGCCCCACTGCATTTTGTCTTACTCTGGCACAAGTGCTGGTAGCATCCTGCACCCTCTCCTGATTATTTCCCACCTACTGTCAGTGTCCACTCTGACCCAATCACATCCAAATGCTCCTTAAGGATCCTTCCCATTTCCTTAAAATCCGCCCCTGAAGTCAGTTACCTCCGTCTTTGTGCAGCCTTTTACTCCCCCAGGTCCAGGCAGAACCAGACCGTGGCATGGTCACTCCTGCCAACGGGTCCCTTACTTCCAGGCCCCAATCTGGTCACTGTCTGCCAGGACCACATCCAGTACCTCGCCTCCTGGTCAGTTCCCCCACCTGCTGAGTTAGGAATGCATCTTGAAAGACATCCAACAAACTCTGTTCCCTGGCCACCGAGGATGTCATAGTCTCCCAGTCTGTTCCTGGCATGTTTAAGTCCCCAACACCACCACCCTTCCCTGCCCAATCTGCAGTGTCTCCCAACATCTGCCATCAGACTCTCCTCCAGCTCCTCCACCAGCGCGGGGGTCTATACACCACTCCTATGTCTACTCTCTTGCCCCCTTGTTATCAAGGTGACCCAATCGCCTCCACGGTTCCCTCTGCCTCTCTACTCCCCCTATGCCAGTGCAGTTTTTGACTATTATTGCTACCCTCCTCCCCTACCTACCCCCTGTCCTTCCTGAACATAGTGTAACCCTCCAGGTTCAGGTCCCAGTCGTGTCCTCCGGTGGCCCAGGTCTCAGTGACCACTGCCACATCCACCACCTCCTCAGTTAGCATCACCTGGAGCTCAGGCATTTTATTGCCCAAGCTCCTGGCGTTACAGGACTACCTTCCACCTCTTCCCTATACTTCCATTTCCCTGCTCGTGTTCCCATGGGGATTCCATTTCCCCTGGTCTGCACTTTACCAGTCGGCCTTTCCCGCATTCCTCCAGCTCCCCAGGGTGAGACAGTGTCTCCTTTATCGGACCCTCCCGACAGCCTTTTCTCCCATCCCTCCCCTTCACAAGTTTAAACCCACTTTTCATCAATGAACCCTTATTTTCAACTTAAGGATTCCCTCCCTCCAAATTGAGATGTAGTCTATCTCAGCATACAGCTCCTTATCCTCCCAGGTCTCCCCCAATCCCCCATCAACCCATACCCTCTGGCCTCACACCACTCCTGAGCCACTGGTTTATCTCCTAATCTTCCTTTTGTGTTTCCCACTAGCCCTTGGCACTGGCAGGAATTCCAAGAAGGAAATCGTGCACTCTAGTGTCATGACAGACCCTGGCAAGCTCCCTGAACCTTGCCTGTATCTCTAGCTCGCTATTTCCCTCAATGTCATTTGTACCCAGGTGGACTAGTATGTCTGAGGAACCCCACAATCCTTTGCCAGCTGATATACCTCGTGCTTGGCCTGTGCACTATTAATCCAGGGAAGCATTTGTTCTAACTGGCCAGGCTTCCTCCCTATCCCATTTGATACCCTGATCATAGAATTCCCCAACAGGAGCTCTCTGACCACCCTTTCCTCCATTCCCCCTTCCATGTCCCTCATCCTTTCTACGGCCCCTCCACCCAGCGGCTCCTTGTTCCTCCCCTATCTGGGTGCCACATGCCACCTCGTCATTTACCCTGGCTACCCCTTCCCTCTGATCCTATGCTCTCCTCCTCCCGAGTATCCTTCTGTGCCTCGCTAACTCCCCTCACTGCTTGCGACTGGTCCTTCTCCCATCTGCTAAACTAGCTTGGCTTGTCCTCCTTCCTTCCTTCCTGTCTCCGTTCAGTCCCTCCTGCTTGTCGTGCTCCCTGGCCTAAACCCCTCAGCTCCCTTTACTGTATCCTCCTTGTACTTGGTCCTCCTCCTGGCCTTTCCTCCCAACTGGTCCTTCTCCTTGTGCTTTCCTCCCTCTTCCCCTGCCCCTCCTGCTTTGATCCACTGCCCCCCATTTTCCTGCATTCCAGGTTCCCCTGTTCCTCCTTCTATCCACCTCCGCCTCCTACCCCCACTCCCTTTCCATCTCTAACCACTCCTGTCATGGCTACATCACCCCTCATCCACAAGCAGTAGAAGAGAACTGAAGCGGTTACTGGCGTAAGGTCTGATCCACCTCCCACCTTGCTTCCTTCTGTCCAGCCCCAGCCATCTGCCTACTTCCCTGAGAATGTTGTCCCTCTGGCCCCTTTGTGAGGGTCCCCAGTTACCTGCCTGCTTCCTTGGTAGTGTCCTCCTTTTGGGCCCCCTCTGCCAGGGTCCCTCTGTGACCCCAGAGTATTCTTCTGCCTCCTTTCCTATTCCCCGCCCCTAGTGCTTGGTGCAACCCGTGGGAGATCCCTGCCCTCTTCCCCCAGCTGTCTCCTAATCCCGCGGCCTTCTCCCTAAGCTGTGCCAGCTGGTAGCACATGGGCAACCACCAAACTTCAAGCCCAGTCCAGTATCATGGCTGCCCCACACCCTGTGCACCCCACCACCCTCCCAAAGATGCTGGCCCTAATGACGTGTGGTCCCATCCCCTCCAAGTAGGTTTGCTTGGTGAGCCACCGTTCCCCACTAGTCCAAGATACACCCCTACTGACTAATCAGGTCACCCACTAATCCTAGATACAGTCCCACAGTAAACCCAGTAACCCTGTTACTAGGTGCAGTACATAGATACATAGATACATAGACAGTGTCGGCAGATAAGGGCCTATGGCCACCCAGTCTGCCCATTTGACTTGT
Source organism: Neoceratodus forsteri (assembly GCA_016271365.2). Classification (NCBI taxonomy): domain Eukaryota; kingdom Metazoa; phylum Chordata; order Ceratodontiformes; family Ceratodontidae; genus Neoceratodus; species Neoceratodus forsteri. The sequence continues at coordinate 1,084,779,222 of CM057454.1, read as the reverse complement.
AAGTTCAGTTTGTTTTCCTAGAAGTCTGTTGCCCTTACCTGACCTCTAGAATTCCTTTATGTCTATCCCATGCATTCTTAAATCCCGTGATTGTTTCAGCCCCACCACTTCCTCTGGCAGGGTGTTCCACTTGTCCACCACCCGTTCTGTGAAGAAATTCTTTCTCATGTTTCCTCTGAATCGTCCTCCTCCAACTTCATCCCATGCCCTCTAGTCCTGGAACATCTTTTCGCTTAAAATAGTGTTTTCCTGCACCCTGATCCTCCCTGTAAGATACTTGTATGTCTCTATCATATCCCCTCTCCCTCCTCTCCTCCAGGGAGTACATGTTCAGTTCCTTCAACCTGTCTTCATAGGACTTGTGATGCAATCCATGCACCATCTTTGTTGCCCTCCTCTGAACCTTCTCTACCCTGTCTATGTCCTTACGTAGGTATGGTCTCCAGAACTGTACACTGTACTCCAGGTGGGGCCTCACTAGTGTCTTGTATAGCGGAATTATGACCTCCCTTTCCTGCTGGTGATGCCCTGCTCATACATCCCAGCATCCTATTTGCTTTACCTGCTGCCTTGTCACACTGTTTCCCTACCTTGAGGTCACCAGAGATGACAACCCCAAGATCCCTTTCCTGCTTGGTGCATGCTACAACACAGTAAACTTATAAGAAGTGAACAACTCCCAAGCTCCTCTCTCAGCCTTTTAAATCCAACCCCCAGTGGCTAGAACTACATGGCGGCACCTGCAGCCTTTTCCTCCAATTACAGGGCAGGTGTTCCTATAAATAAGCAGAGCTCTGGGGAGGGAGGGGTGGGAGAGGGTGAGATTAGGCCTACACCGACCTCGAGAGAGTGTATAAGCCCTGTGTCTGCCCCCCTCCAGGCCCCTGCAACCAAAGAAACAGCCCAGGCAAATCCCACCAAATAGGTTTTAAATCAGAAGTAATAGGCCTCCACCAGCGCAGCCTATTACACAGTGAAACATTCAACAAATGAGCCCGCTTACAGCCACCAAACCAGTTTTCAAACTCCAACAGCCCCAAAACAATACCCTGCTAGCCCCTTAGAAGTAGTAAGAAAGAAAAAAATAACCTTCTACCAAGTAAAATCTAAAAAACCCTGTAAAAACAACAAGAAGCAGCTATTGTGCTGAAACTAACACCACAAACCTGATTCAGCTCTGCCTCCAGTCAATTAGCTGAGTCAGACCTGGCCAGACCATTAACACCCTTCCCCACTATGCGCACTAATCTTTGCAGATAGTGAAGTCAGCAAAAGGAATCAAAATTCAACTGAAAGCCCCCAAAACATGTTTGCTACCAAGGAACAGGTCTCCAATTCAATCAGCTTCACTAACAACACATCAAAATAGGCTTGAAATTAACAGATATAGGTCTCTAATTCAAATAACCACCCCAAGCAAATCCCACCAAATAGGTTTTAAATCAGAATAACTAGGCCTCCACCAGCGCAGCCTGCTACACAGTGAAACATCCAACAAATGAGCCCACTTACAGCCACCAAAGAGTTTTCAAACTTAGCCCCAAAACAATACCCTGCTAGCCCCTTAGAAGTAGTAAGAAAGAAAAAATAACCTTCTACCAAGTAAAATCTAAAAGAAACCCTGTAAAAACAACAAGAAGCAGCTATTGTACTGAAACACATCTGATCCTGTCCCCTTCTAGTTCCTTCTGAGAAGCCAAAGCAACTAACACACAAACCTGATTCAGCTCTGCCTCCAGTCAATTAGCTTAGTGAGACCTGGCCAGACCATTAACACCCTTCCCCCACTATGCACTAACTTTACAGCTAGTGAAGTCAGCAAAAGGAATCAAAATTCAACTCAAAGCCCCAAAATATGTTTGCACATTTCTCCCACATTTCAAAGATGCATATTTCTGCCACATTTTAAAATTTATGACACTATGTTCTGAATTTCAGTGCTCCTGCCATGTTCCAAAACTGTGTGCCCCAGCTACTTTCTGAGATTGTGTCATTGCTGCAGTCCACAGTTGCAACCTGTTGGCATTCTGAAATGCATCTCTGCCTGCAGTATTCTATAAACTGCACATAACTCTGACATTCTAAAGTCATGCCCCGTTGCATTCCACTCACCCCTAGTCTCATTATTAACTACTTTGCATCTGCATTAAGGAAATGTGCCTAGCCAACCAGTGTTAGCTTCGTTTTCAAATGTTTACTACAATTGCAGTTTTATGTTAAATGGAGAAATAAGGCTTACAAAGTAGCTTGCAGGAGGGCTGGCTGTGAGGTCTGGTTATGACATCATCAGTGGCTCTTCACTGAAACTGGCTTTTTGAACAGGTAGTAAAATTAGGGTTACAAAATTGCTTTAACGTTTAAACAAAATAACTTGGACATCTCATTTTTGGCACAAGGCCGATTGGAGATATGCTGATCCAAATTCAAAATGTATTAATGCTAGGAATGAACATAATATATGCCCCTATCTCTTTCTGAAGCCCACTGCCCATGTTTTCCCTCACAACCCCCTAGTTTTCTATACCTCCTTTTCCCCTGCCGGCCCTCCTCTCCCCATGGTTCCTCCTCCCCCTCGATTCCGCCTAGCCAGATACAATGCAGTGAAGGCCCATCACTCTAGAAATCCACACACCCCTCTCCTCCCCTCAACCCATGTTTCTCTGTTGATCACTCCCATTGCCCTCTGATCGCACCCCCACACCTCCTATTCTTCCCTTTCTAGATCCTGTCCTTCTCCACAGGCACTGGTTATAGGCCACCATCCAATAAAAATAGAACTTCTGTTTTTTTCCACCTGCAGCACTTACGACAAGAACTGTCTCAACATGTTCACATTTTTACTCCTCTAGTCTATAACTAGCTAAGAGCTTACATTGTATCATCTGATTACCTCCTGTATATTATTACTGCTAATATGTATTATTTTTTGTCTATGTATCTCTGTAATTCACTGTACTGATGAGGAACCTTTGTAAACAAGCTCTCAGAAACATAAAACATAGAAAGATAGAATTTGATGGCACATAAGGACTGCTTGGCCACCTAGTCTGCCCATTTCCCTACCTAATGGATAAGCTGAAGATCCTAGTTAACCAACAGCTTACTTCCTCCCATCCCCCACTAGAATTGCCTTATGTCTGTCCCATGCATTCTTGAATTCCCCACTGTTCTTGACTCTATGACCTCCTCAGGAAGGCCGTTCCATGCATCTACAACCCTCTCTGTGAAGAAATCGTCCTCCACATTACCTCTGAGCCATCCCCTCTATCTTCAAATTGTGCCCCCTTGTTCTTGCACATCTCTTTTTCTGAAGATGCTACCCTCTTGGACTTTGTTGATTCCCTTGAGGTATTTGAAAGTTTCTATCATGCCCCTCTCCTTCTTTCCTCAGGCTATACATATTAAGCCTTTAGTCTTTCTTCATATGTCTTCTGGTGCAGACCCTGCACCATTTTGAATGTCCTCCTCTGGACAGCCTCCACCCTGTCTATGTCTTTGTGGAGATGGGGTCTCCAGAACTGTACACAGTACTCCAGATGTGGTCTTACCAGCTGTCTGCTGTACAGAGGGCCAACAGCATCCTGTTTTCTACTGGTGATGCCTCTCCTATGCATCCCAATATCCCCCCAGCCCTCCTTACTGCCTTCTCACATTGCTGGCCCACCTTTAGGTCATCTGATATGACTACCCCCAGGTCCCTTTCCATTTTTTTGTTGTCAGCATCTCAGCCCCATTGTGTACTCTTCCCTAGGTTTTTGTTTCCCAGGCGCATTACTTTGCACTTCTTTGCATTGAATCTAAGTTGCCATACATTTGACCATTCCTCTAACCTTGCAAGTTCCTTTTCATCCTTTCCACCCCACCTTGCGTATCAACCTTGTTGCAGATTTTTGTGTCATCTGCACAGACATACTTTTCCTTCCCAGTCCTTCTGCAATGTCACTTATAAAGACATTAAAAGGACTGGCCCAATACTGAAACCTGCGGTACCACACTAGTAACCCCCTTTCTTCACTGTGGACTCCATTTACTATTACCTGCTGTGTCCTGTTGTCCAGCCAGTGTTTTCCAGGCTACCACCCTGGCACCCACTTCCAAGCTGGCTAATTTGTTTATTAATCTTTTGGAGGACTGTGTCAAATGCCTTGCTAAAGTCTAGGTAGAGCCATGTCACAGCCCCTCCCTGGTCTACTACTTTGGTTATCCAGTCAAAGAAATCAATTAGATTAGTCTGACATGACCTTCCTGCTGTGAACCCATGCTGCCTTGGGTCCTGTGCCCCACTGGCCTCTAGGTACTCAACAATTCTTTCCTTCAAGTGATTCCATCATTTTCCTTACCACTGAGGTCAAACTGACAGGTCTGAAGTTTCCTGCCTCTGTCTTACTCCCACTTTTGTGAAAGAGAATCACATCTGCCCTCCTCCAGTCCTTAGGTACCACACCATCCTCCATGGTTTATTAAAAGGGTAGTCAGTGGGGTTACTAGTTCTTCCTTAGTTCTTTTAGAATTCTGGGGTGAATCCCATTAGGCCCCATTGCTTTATCCACCTTCAGTTTTAAGAGTTCTTTCAGAACCCTTTCTTCTGTGAAAGGACTAATATCAACCTCCCTATCCAGAGTGCTTCTATTGACTGGATTAGGTATCTCCCCTGGTTTTCATTGTGAATACTGAGCAGAAGTGTTCGTTCAGTATCCCTGCTTTTCACTGTCGGTTTCTGCCCAACCACCTTCCTCTTTATTCAGCCTCAGTATCCCTGCCTTATTCTTTCTTTGCTCCCTAATGTACCTATAAAGGTTTTATCCCATTCTTAACTGAGTTGGCTATCCTTTTCCTCAGTTTGGGCCTTTGCTATTCTGACTGCCCTCCCGCTTCCTTCTGCTTTAACTGGTACAGTTCTCTGTCCTGCTCCTTCTGTGTTTCTTTATACTTCCTGAATGCTAACTTTTCTCCCTAACCTCAGGCGTTGCCAGCATGAATAAACATTGGGGGCCTGGGCCCCAAACAAAACCAAGGGTCTGGGGGCGCCTGGTACAAAACTACTAGAACTTTTGTTGCTCTCGTCTAAAAATAACACATTTTCTGCTACTTCAGTTTTGTTTTTCTCCCATTCCTTTTCCAATATTTTGTGTCTTTTTTTTTGGTTGGCTTGTCATGAGAGGCAAAAACTACATGTTGTGGATTAAAAGTTATAGAATCAATAGCATATTTTGTAAATATCAGTAGATCTGGGCTAAATCTACTGATATTTAAAATAACTGAGCACGGAGGAGGGCTGGACCACTGTGGCCTCCTCCCTGAGCTGAATGTGACCCTTATGAAATTATTTTCCACACAGTCACACAGCACAGGTCCATGATCTGTGAGTAAAATATGATACTTGATGCACTAAGGGAACTTAGGGAAGTACCAGAAAATGGAATTTATAGAAGTAAGAACCGCTGACACCTTGAGAATAACTTTAAAAATATTTGTACACAAAGCAGCTATATATACTTATTAGTTCTGTATTTCTTATCCTTATTGGTTATTACTGAGGTCATATATGCATGGAAACAGAAACAGGATATCTGCTGGCACTGCTCTCTTGAGTGTTCATCAGCTCCTACTGTTTCTTCCCAACTTGATGTCATAATACTGTGCTTGTCACATCACTGTTATTCCATAGGCAATAGAAGGTGATGTCACAACACAACATACATAATTCAAGTAGGAACAAGCTACAGAGGCAATCAGTAATAAATAATGTAGAGAAGAAATCTATAGAAGATAGATAACAAAATGCAATGTGAATGGTGTCCAAATTTAAAATGCTTTTGAGTTTTTCAAAGTGTTCCCCAAGGAAGGTGTCAGCTGCTCTTTAATGTTTATATGCAGCAGCACTGTATCTTATCTATGTCACTAACCACGGTGCTAACCAAACTGGAAAATGTGAAGCACAGGCATATGAAGGTGGTGCATGACATTAATCTGATACTCACATCGCATGGGCCCTTTAATAAAATATTTTGCTTTAATTTTCTGCCAGACTCAGACTGGAAAGTCTACATTCAAAAATACAGCAGTGAAATACACAATAACAACAAAGAACATTAAATAATACTGCCTAATCATTTTAGTTTTGTGCATTCTGTTGTTCTCCTCCATGCTGTTCTCTTTCTCTGGTAATAACAACTGATGCCGTCTGTTGCTTTTCTTTACCGATCGTGTAATTACCTGATCTGATGATAACGTAGAACACATTTCCTTTTCAATTGCTAGAATTGCAAGATCGTGTAATCTGTTTTGAGTCATGGTGCCTCTGAGCCATGTATGTACCCTTCGCAGTGCACTAAAGGACGCTCACAGCTACAGCTTGTCACTGGAATAGTGAGTGCTGCCTGCACCAACTGTTGAGTTTTGGAAACATAAGATGGTCTAGTAGCTTATAAACTTCATTTGTATTAATTTGTTTTTCTTCTATTTTTCATTTCAGGTAATGTTTTGCAACAAACAATTCCTCCTTTTGTAGTTCAATCCCATAGTGATGAGCTAGAGGTGCCAGAGATTCAGAGCAAAGGAATGTTGCAGACGATGGGTTGCATGCACGGATGCCATTTATTATGTGACTGCAACACTAGAAAATCTTTGCTTTAGTTCAACAGACATTCTGTCAAGGCATGGATAACAAAGCTTGTTACGAAAGTTCACTTGAGAAGAAGTTTGATCCGCACTTCACTGATGCCTCAACAATAAAATCATCCATTTGTTTCTGTTTTTTTCTGTTTGTGTCAAGTATTTCCACACTATTCTTGTTACAGAAATCCACAGCTTTCTTAAACAGTTCATTGCTACTGTCCTCACTCCGCATCTCTTCAAGAGTGAGACGAACTGAGTCAACAAAATCTACTGCAGTGGATATATCTAGATCTTCCTTTGTAAAACTTTGTGGATGCCTTCTGTTACCTTTAGAATAGAATGAAAGATGACCAGGCAGTAAATTGTGGTTGACTTTTGCAAGGATGCAAACAGTCCAATGGCTTTAGGAGTGTGAATAGTATCAAGGCACTGAAGTACAGCTACATAGCAGTTCATCAAGGCCTTGATTGATTGGATCTGGCAAGACCAGCGAGTATCTGACAACTGGACTAACTCTGATGGACTCAAGCCTAACTGACACTGTATACTGACAAACTCATGATGATGAACAAGGGAAGTGCTAAAAACTCATACACAGTTTCCATAGTGCAGAAAATTCTCTTGCTTCAGGAATACATTTACATGTATGGCAAAGTACAAGATTCAGCTCATGTGTATAGCAGTGCACATACATAGCCTCTGGATGATGCTAAGCGGAACTTAGCTTGAACTCCCCTACTGCCCCACTCATAACAGAGCATCATCATATGCCTGTGCCACACATTTGCACCTGTAATTCCACTGTCTTGGAGACATTTTAGCAGTGATTCCACAATGGAGTCAGCATTAAAGATTTAAGTTCTGTGAATCCTATAAACGTTCTGTAATGCTTCCAGTTCCAGGTACAATATACCTCATGCAAACTGCCAGCTGCTCTTTATGTTTGTCTCTTGCTTCATCTGCCATAACAGCAAACATTCCTGAGCTGTTAAGTTCAGCAGCTATCTTTGAAATGACCTCGTCTGTGCAACATGCAATCACCTCATTTTGAGTTTGGGAGAAATATAACTGGCATTTGAAGGTGCCTTATACATTTGTAGAAAAGGATCAAATTGTTTCAATAGATCCAAGCATTCCAGAAAATTTCCTTTATTTAAACTACCATGCATTTCATCGTGACCCTGAAAGAAAGTCCTTGCCTACCCAGAAATAATGTGATACAATGATAGCTCAAGATAGCATCACCTGTCATTTACTTCTTTGATGTTTGTAGCTTGTAATTTGTGAACAATATCACCAGTACTCTTTGTGTCTTTAAATCCAGCTCATAAGTGTTTGTTTGCATGATGAAGTCTTTTCATGCTCTCTAAATGAGTCAAGTGCCCTTTTCCAATTAACAAATCCTGTGCTTAATGAAGAATCTTTATTAGGGTGAGTTGCTCCATATTTCATTCCAAAGCATCTACAAGGATAGCAAAAAGCAGCATCCACAGCAACAGAATATTCTAACCAGTTGTAATTTTCAAACCAGTGAAACTGGAATGACCTTTTCCCTCAAATGTGTGCTGTGGGTAATAAGGCAACTTACTCTGAATAGGCCTTGTCTCAAGTGTTTGCAAGTCTGTGATATTTTGAGCATTTACTAGTTCACTGTTCGTTTTATTTATGCCTTCTGTGTCAATGTCAGCATCAACATAACTGTGACTGTTCTGGTCACTTGTGCTTGTTCAGCATCCCCTCATGCACAGTGGTACATGATGCAGTAGGATGAGGAGTGCAACATTATCATCATTACTTTCTGAATTGGCAGTTACGCACTTCTTCATGTGTATTCTTTTCTTTGGACTTAAAGAAATGTCGGATATCCATTTTATGGAACAGTGAAACCAACAAGTTCTGATATACAGTACTTCTTTGCAATACAACTGACTCTGACCCACACAGTGCCACCTCAGGACTCACAGCAGCGCAATGGCAATGGCATAGACACACTAAGGTTTATTGTCACTTAGCCTGATGTGATTTAAACTGCAACAATAATTTTTTAACAAACTACAGCGTCACACACACTGCTGCCCTTAGCCCTCAGTGCGGCTAGGTCACTGTTGAGGTGGATCAGAGGCTGCTGTGATTTAAACTGCAACTACAATTTTTAACAAAATGTAGTCGACACACTGCTGCCTCAGCCTCCCACAGGCCCGGTACAACTGGCAAAAAATATCTTGGAGTGCAGCTGGGTCACTGGTGAGGTGGATCAGAGGCTGCTGTGATTTAAACTGCAACTACAATTTCTTTTTAACAAACTACGGCGTCACACACTGCTGCCCTCAGCCCTCCCACAAGCCCGGTACAACTAGCAAAAAAATATCTAGATGCAGCTGGGTCACTGGTGAGGTGGATCAGAGGCTGCTGTGATTTAAACTGCAACTACAATTTCTTTTTAACAAACTACGGCGTCACACACTGCTGCCTTAGCCCTCCCACAAGCCCGGTACAACTAGCAAAAAAATATCTCAGATGCAGCTGGGTCACTGGTGAGGTGGATCAGAGGCTGCTGTGATTTAAACTGCAACTACAATTTCTTTTTAACAAACTACGGCATCACACACTGCCCTCAGCCTCCCACAAGCCGGTACAACTAGCAAAAAATATCTCCAGTGCAGCTGGGTCACTGGTGAGTGGATCAGAGGCTGCTGTGATTTAAACTGCAACTACAATTTTTTTTAACAAACTACGGTGTCACACACTGCTGCCCTCAGCCCTCCCACAAGCCCGGTACAACTGGCAAAAATATCTCGGTACGCTTGGGTCACTGGTGAGGTGGATCAGAGGCTGCTGTGATTTAAACTGCAACTACAATTTTTTTTAACAAACTACGGCGTCACACACTGCTGCCCTCAGCCCTCCCACAAGCCGGTACAACTGGCAAAAAATATCTCTGGTGCGCTGGGTCACTGGCGAGGTGGATCAGAGGCTGCTGTGATTTAAACTGCAACTACAATTTTTTTAACACAGTCGGCCACACACACTGCTGCCCTCAGCCCTCCCACAAGCCAGGTACAACTGGCAAAAAATATCTAGATGCAGCTGGGTGACTGGTGAGGTGGATCAGAGGCTGCTGTGATTTAAACTGCAACTACAATTTTTCTTTTATTAGTACAGTACAGCGACACACACTGCTGCTGCCCTCTCAGCCCTACCACAAGCCCAAGCCCTGAGCTGGCAGAAAACAAATCTCAGCCTCAGGTACTCTGGGTCACACTGATGAGGTGGATCAGATTTAAACTGCAACTACAACAAATTTTTTTTCTTTTTACAACAAAATCTCCCCTGCCCTCACACCCAGGCCACCTAGATTGTGCTGACTTCGACTTGAGTTGATGACTGTAGAGGCTGACTCAGTTCTCAGTCACGCAACATACAGAATAGAATGTTCCTTTGAGACCTTCTGGCCTAGTAGACCTAGAGTGAAAACAGGCCTGCCTTGCCTTCACAGCAGGTAGTGGCAAAAGAACTACAAATTATAGCAGCAGCAATTGCTGAAATACAGAAAATTACTGTTTTATGCAAAAATAGTTGTATTTGTGTTCTCTTTTTCTCAAATTCCACACAGAGGAGGCGAACTCTGCACTGACTCACTGAACAGCAGTGCTTTTGCTTTCTCTCTGTCTCTCTCCCTCTCGTCTGTCTTTAACTGAATAAAGGCCACACCCTATGATTCTCACTGGCCACTCACAAGGCTCTGTTGCTGTGATGACACTCTGTAGTTTATGCTACTTGATAGTCACATGACTATCAAGTAGCATAAACTAAAAAATATCCCACAATGCACATGAGTGGCCCAGAAGAGTAACTCTGTCTGTCATGTAACACAGCTGGCTGTGCTGCAGGTACTGCTCCCCAGTCCTGATAGTATCAGGACTGGGGAGCAATGAAAAAGGATGCAACAGACAGCAAGTTTATTTGCAGTCAACAATCCACTCAAGGAGTACACTCTCCTATGCCCCCCCACAGGCTGTGGTTGAAATGAAGGGGACACGATCGGCGGGCAAGGGCACAATGTTTGCTGTTGTGGACCACTGTCTTGCCACTTTCTTTGAACCCAAATAAACAGGGCAAGGATGATGCCGCATTTCCTATTAAAAATGCGCACAGATGTTTCCTCTAGAAACCGTGACAGGCGGGGTCTGTGTTTGAAACTTGTATACTCCGGCCCCCCATTCAAGTACTTCAAGCGAGCAGCAGGCCAGCGATGGCTTGCCTTGCTATCTCGTCTTCAACAAACAGTGTAAAAGCGTGTCCAAACTATTGAATCAGTTTTCCACCCGACTGTGCAACTACTAAACCCCATACGGTCAGGCACTGAGATGAATTGTATTCATGTATTGTAGTATACCAGAGCGCAGCTAACCATAGCATTACTGAATTTCTTGGGGCAATGACTGATGAGCTCTCTGTGGCGGTATACCCGAGGGCAGGCAGAACGGGAGGTTGGCCCAGAGCGGCGGAGCCCAGGCAGGAGTCGAACCTGACGGTCTGACCACTAGCATGGCATGCTGATATCGCTGGCTACCACTGCACATCAAACGCGCTTTCTCTTCTCGGTCACAGGCCAATCCCGTGGGGCCATGAAACGCCAACAGGCCTCACCGATAAAGGACAACAGCCACGAGTACGGGAAATGGCTAATGGGAAATGAAGCACCTTTCAAATCGGGATGGGTAGATCATATTGCCAGGTTGTGCGGTCACGGGGCAAGAGGGGAGGCAGTCAGCCTGCTGCATGCGCCATCACTATGGCAACCACACAAACTCCACCAATCAGAAAACAGTCTGAAGTAAGAGCTTTGATGGTTGCCATGGCGAAGCAGAAGGAGCGAAGCGAGCAGCATTACAATACTGTAAGCTAATAGGCGGCTGCTGGCTGGGCTGCAAATTCATTCTGTCTAAGTCTGCATGTGTTTTTAGGGTTTTTGATAAAACAGGTCAGGAAGTGGGTCTGGGAACTAAAACATTGAGGCCCCAGGCGAAACATTCCGGAGCTCCAGCCCGGAGGCCAACCTAAGCGCCCTGCCTAACCTTCCCGCCACTTCTTTGAGAACCATAGTGGTTTTCTTTCATTTGATTTATTTGCTTCATACAAAGGCTTGTTACCTCTGTGATGGCAGTTTTATGTTTCCCCATTGTTGCTCCCCTCCACCTTCTTGCCTGATTGCTAGTGCTTTTCTGAGGCACTCTCCATTTGACAAAATCAGCCATCCTGAAGTCCAGTACCTTCACTTTTGTATGGCTACTCTACAGCTAAGTTTATAGTGAATCACACTGTTTGGTGGTCGCTTGTTCCCAGATGGCTACCCACTTCAAGATCAAAGATCCTCTCTCCGCTCCCATCTGAGAGTACCAGGTCTAAGACTGCTCCCTCCCAAGTGGGTTCCAAAACTAGCTGTCTGAGGCATGCTCCGTGTAGGGCATCGAGAATGGCCCTGCTCTTGGATGTGGCTGAGCAAACTTGCTCCTGTTAACATCTGGCATGTCGGGTCCCCATCAGCAATACCTCCTCTTTCTCTGCCAACCTAAGGATACCTTCTATCATTTCCTTGTCTATTTCCTCCCTTGAGACGGGATCTGTATACAACCCCTGTGCGGATTGTGGTGCCATTTCCAGTCTCAGGGTGACCCCACTGCCTCCTCTCCTCCCTGTTTACCCTTTAGTTCTATTGCTTTGATCCTTTCCCTTACATAGAGAGCTACTCCTCCTCTTCCCTCCCTGTCCCTCCTGTAGATTGTGTACCCTGGTATGTTGACATCCCAGTCATAGGATCAAGGTAAATGTAATCTGATTCTAATAAATAAATTATTAAAAAAATAAAATATTGACCAGACTCCTAATACACTCTGTCCCTCTAGATTTTGGCTGCTTGTCAGCACCTTACATCCAGTCTTTGGACTGTTACAATTATTTATACAGCAACAAACTGTGAGGCCACAAACTGGGATATCAGGTGTAGACAGACCAGCAGCCAGCAGATGAAGACTAGGGATAGTCTGATTTCAAAGTAAAAACACATATTATTCCAGTGTGTCTTGTGATATGTACATATTTTATTTTATTGTAATATATGGATAAGCCTCAATAATACTATACTAAGTTATACAAAAATTTCCCAGTAATACATCACTATTCTCAATAATACTATCCTGAAAAGTGATAATACTGTCGTTTTGCTGATACTACAGTTCAAAGGTCATCTCCAACTGTACTATTATCAATGGATCACATATTACAAAAATAACAGAAATATAAATGTTTTACAGGTAGTAATACCATCTTGGGGTTTGGGGACTTTAGGACCTCTTGATTTCGCTCTCGAGGTTCCATGTCCCAAAACCTCGATGGTGTGCTACTGCTGTAATACACACTTATCTATTATTCTGTTTATATTGCAATCTGCTCTATGATGCAGGATTATATTGTAATCTGCTCAGTGATGCAGGATGACTATGTAAATGGGCCAATGGGGAAGTTACAAACACATATGTATAAAATATATGCTGATGTGCCTAAAACTTCAATTAGCATGAGGTGTGCAAATCCTATTGCCCCCTATCCGGAGCAAATAAATTTCCTTGAAGGCAAGTACAAAAAGAGCTAATTTCATTGTAATGAATAGGGCAAGTGAAAATTCAGCTACAGTCATGGCTGGACAAGTCCTGAAAGTTTTGATTTGAACACCCTGATTTACTGTTTAATCAGCTTAATTATTTATAGTGCTCTGGTATGTTAGCATGAATAGGGCTATACAAGCAATCTAACAAGCTTAATAAAGGTTCAGCTGTGAAGTGCACTGATTGGCTCCTTGATTGGTGTACAGTGTTTACCTCAAGAACACATCTGACAGCGCAGAAGATGAGTCAAGAATTTCGCAGTACAGCCAAGAAACTCAGGCGGTGAAGTCATGAATCTTACCAAAGAAGGTGTCAAATCCTCTGCGGGTAGGGAGACAGTCTTTCTTGTACATGCCCAGGTGCCACTTCCCAACCATATGAGTAGTGTAGCCCGCTTCCTTCAGCAGCTCAGGCAGGAGTTTCTCATCCAGAGGGACACAATGTGGTTGGCAAGGCCAGATTATTTCGTGCTGTAAACCTGTATGAATCTTAAGAAGGTAAACAAAGATAAACCAAGAGTTAGTCTATGTACATATTAAGGAGCAGCCGATGCCTCCAGAAGAACTTTAAACAACATAGTATTTAGACATAATTCAGCTGATGTTTTACCTACTGAAATGAGTATAAAATCCAGAAATCTGATTGGCTGAGGAGTTGGAACCAAGTGCTTCTGTCCCAGCACAACAGTATTGGAAAAGATCCATGACTTTACTGATCTGTTTACATTAAGCAGGCACAAGCTATGGCAACACACGTAGTTCATTTACTTGTTATTTAACAAAATGCAACATCTGCCATCTACTGGCCAAATAGCAAAATTGCAATGACTCAATATGACTACTTTCTCTTTTTCAGCCTTTCGTAATTTTTATTTATTTTAATTAAATTATAAAAATTATGTCTTTACCAATCTAATGGGCCATTTCAAAACTGCAATAATGCACTCCAGGATGTGGTTTGTGTTTGGATATCTGCACTTCTCCAACTGTGGAAGCACTCTACCTTTGGCCTTGTGCTTCAGCCCACCTGAAGCATGCCATTATCCTACAACAAAGCACACCCTGTTCTGCCTTACTGCTTAATTAGTTCAAGTATTTCTCCTCCCATTATTTATTACTGAGGTCATTTGCATGAAAACGGAATCTCATCTGTTCAACTCTTATTCATCAGAGTGAGGTCATAACACACTATTCGGTGGTGCCATTACAGTCATTTCTATGGTAAACAGAGTGTGATGTCACAGCAGAGTACCAGGGCTTTAAGTGGGCAACAAGCTACAGTTACAGATAAACACCAAGGGTTAGAGAACCTAGGTTCATGCAAATTCCCTCAGTAATAAATAATGGGGCGGGGGACATATGAAATATAAGCTAAATTGTGTCTAAATATTACGTTTTCAAGGTTTCACTGAAGGGTCAGTAGCTCTTAAAGAACAGTGTATGAAGAGATCAGCTGTGCATTTAAAGAGCTTCAATTCCTCAGGAAACAAACACGTTATACTGTATATATTTCACACAACTCAAGTATGGTGTGTGTGAGACTCGATTAAGGAAGTAACAGTTAGTTACAGTAACTCCAAATGAGCAGAGAATCCACAAGCTGAAGTTGAAACAAAGTTCAGAAAATGTATACTTAACTTCAACATTATTTTTATAATACATCATACAGTATTTACTGGTACAGATCAGCTGCCCTTAGTTTGTCTACATCTTCTATCTACTGTACCAGGGGTTGGGGTAAGTGGAACCAAGGTAAAGGGCGTGGGTGCGGGAACCTCAGCATGGCATCTGGTGTGTGTGTGGTCCGCCCACCACTTCATAACACAGCTGTGTTGGTCCTTCCGCTGCACAAATGTGTGCATATCGTGTGTGGGGGAGTGGCTGATGTCATCTGGTCATCCACGTTGCAAAGTCACCCCATTATCTATAACAGGCACTAGTACAGTGGTCATACAGCACCCTCCTTTTGGAGCTTGAAAATGCTGTGCCTTCCCACAGTGCCCACAGAAACACAAACACAAAATCTGTCAGCAGAAATGGACCACCTGGTCCACCTAGTCTGCCCAGATAGTCCCTGCCTAGTCTGTTTCCACAGACCCTAACTGGTCTCTGGTGACCCCACCCCACCTATTTACTAATATTCCCCTTAGTCTATCCTACACATGCTTGAAGACCCCTACTGTTTTCGCCTCCTCCACTTCCGCTAGCAGTCTGTTCCAGGTGTCCCCTACTCTTTCAGTGAAGCAGTACTTCCCAACATCCCTCTCAAACTCCTCCACCACCCAGCTTCATCACATGCTCTTTGTCCTGGTGCTTTCTCATTTGAAAGAGACTCCTCCATAGCTCCAGTGTTTCAGGGAGGGTGGGGTCCTGTAGAACCTTGGTCTCTCACATTGCAGGGGAAAAACTGCATCAGTGCCACTGACTCAAGACACATTTCACTTCATACTATTATTTTTTAGTTTATATCTGAGCTCTCTTCACTTGGGAATCATGCCACAGAAATTACTGCAATAAGAGGGGGCTATACTGACAGAAAGCACCTGATGCTCTCTATTACCAGGGATACTCATATTGAGCGACCCTGCTATGTAGATTACATTTCATCTATGACATGGTGCCACATGTACAAACACATGACTCGTTCGAGCATGAGCACTGGAATACAGCACTGATAATAATATGGAGACTGTAATTTTGTTCCATCGCTATAGCAATACAGGTTTCAACATGCACTAGCAGAATTGGTTGCTCAGATTTGAAATTTTCTTTCAAATGCCCCTCCCTCCTTGTAATTTCAAACTTTATTTACTTCCCCACTTCAACAGCCATCACCACCCCCACCCCAATCTGAACCTGGCAACATCCAGCCTTGTCAGCTTACCGAGGCTCCTGTTGGCATGGAACCCAGAGATCTATGTAACACTACAATACACTTGCTGTATCACAAATCCTATTTTAAACTCCTTATCTTTAGAGCTTTTAGAAGTCATAGAAACAAAGAAATCGATGAAATATGGACGCTTGACCCACCAGTCTGCCCATTTTCTCTACCTAAAATATCCGCAGACCCTAAATGATCTCCAGCTCTTTCTCCTCCCCCTTCTTTTCCACTATGATTCCCTGCTGGCTATCCTATGCATTCTTAAAACCCACCAATGTTTTTGCTCCAACCACCTCCACTGGAAGGCTGTTACTGAATCCACCACTCTTTCTATGAAGAAGTACTTCCTCATATCTCTCCTGAACCTACCCTCCGCCAATTTCATAGCATGTCCCTATTCTTGAGCTCCTTTTATTCTGAAAATACTTCCCTCCTGTAACTTATTTACCCCATGAGGTATTTAAAGATCTCTATCATATCCCCCTCTCTCCTCTCTTCCAGGGTCTACATAATGAGATCCTTTAGTCGCTTGTCATAGGGCTTTTAGTGCAGACCTTGCACCACTTTAGTTGCCCACCACTGGACTGCCTCCACTCTGTCCATGTCCTTCCGGAGATGTGGTCTCTGGGACTGAACACAGTACTAAGGTGGGGTCTTGCCAGCAATCTATACAGGCAACACCATCTCCCTCTTTCTGCTGGTAATACCCCTCACTATGCCCCAGCATCCCACTAGCCCCCAAAACTGCCTTGTCATACTGCCTTGCCTCCTTTAAACCATCAGATATGACTACACCCTGGTGTTCTACATGCTTGGTGGTCATCAATACCACTCCACACATTTGTACTCCGCCCGGGTTTCTGTGCCCTAAGTGCATTATTCTGAACTTTTTCCCACTGAAACGTAGATGCCATATCCTTGGCCCTCCTCTAGTTTCCTCAGGTCTCTGCTCATCCTTTCCACCCCCCGCAGTGTCCACCTATTGCAGATTTTAGTGTCATCCACAAAGAGGCAGACCTTCCCTTCCCGATCCTCTGCAATGTCACTTAAAAGACATTAAAGAGGACTGGTCCCAGCACCAAACCCTGAGGCATACTGCTGGTCACCTCCCTTCCTCGGAGTGAACTCTGTTTACTACTACCCTCTTTCACCTATCCCTAACCAATTTCTTACCCAGTTTACCACCTTTGCACCTACTCTAAGCTGCTGAGCTTGCTTACTAGTCTTCTGTGTGCAACAGTGTTGAAAGCCTTACTGAAATCTAGATAGGCCACACGCACAAATCCACACTGATTTGTCTTTGGTTGCCCAGTCTAGACCTTCCACTACTTAAGTTGGATACAAAATGGTGGCCTAGGCAAACTTGAGCTAATGAAGTACAGTTAGCCTATCCCCACTTAACAAAAAAATACTGCCTGTTCCTAAGACAATTTATTTATTTTATGTGTTTATTCTTTCTCCCTTGATCTGCCCCCTACTGGGACGTGCTTCTACACAACCCAAGCCTCTCCTGCTCCAGAAGCAACCCTGATGTACTGCAAATCTGCTGCTACCCCCCCAAAAAAAATACACAACATACTCCCTCTCCATTTGCCCTTCCCTGGGTTCAATTTAACTCCACAACTGGCAGCCCATTATTTGGTACTGGGAGGTGAAAAGAAGACTTCATCCACCAGCATGACATTTGCTGGACAGGAGTGTCGTGCCAATTTCATCTGCATAATTGAGGACTCTTCAATTTTCTCCTGCCTCAACCAAGATGTGCTGGTGCTCATAGCATGCCTCTACCCCCAGTTCACAGCCCTCAAGGCACATGCACAGTAAAGCTCCCGAGTCACTACAGTACAGCTGTGCAGCAGGATAATGGCCCTTAAACAGACGTCAGGCTGCCTCCAGCTCTTCAGGGCTCTCATTGCCTTTGACTTTTGAGGTCTGGGACTCCCAAAATAAAGCATAGGGTCCCAAACCAAATTTTGGAAGTCCAGCAGTGTTCCTTTGAAGCCATTTTGCTCCATCCTGCTACAGTACAGGTGGGCACCAGACATCCGCCTGTGCATCCTCTGAAGCCAGCAGTGTGCCACAGGGACTCTACACACTGCTGAATGTGTGTTCCGGCAGGCTGGTGGCACATACACAAGACCAGGCAACCCGAGATCTCTTCCTTGGTGGTCCAATGTATTCCTCCGGGTTCAAATACAGTATTAATTTGGGTCAGCTAGACTGGCAAGAAGTACCCCTGCCACTGCATTGGTTGGCTCAGCCTAGCGGAAAGAGTTTAACCAGAGTTTTTTTTTTTAAAACACATTAGGGTACAAAAGTGGAATTACTGACCTCTACTTAGCTTCATCATCTATCTATTAAATGACTCATAAGTTAACACAGATGCCTTTTAACCAGAAGGTTGTTGCCTGTGGTTGCTAGCTGGCACAGAAGTAGCACGTCACCCACAAGCCTAGATCTCTGGATGCTGGCAGTCAGAGGTGGACATGCTGGTCAAGGCAGTGCACGGACCCATACTCAACCATGACAAGAGTCAGACACATTACATCTCACATATAGTGGCACCAATCAGGATGCAATTCAGTAATGCTGCAGTATATAACAAAATGCTGCAGTATACTGCAAGGAATATGTGACTCAATGACAATTAAGCCCTATTGCTGCTGTATTTTGTTATATTTACTGCAAGTTACTGCACTGCATCGAGGCTCACTCCACTGCATGCAGTTGTTAAGGCTCCAGGATGTTATGAGATAATTTGCACTTCACCAGACTCCACATTCCCTGCACAGTTCTTGAGAGTAGCACTAGGCAGGTGTATGTGTTCACAGTCACTAGCTGGGCCTGTTACTCCTTTAAAACAGATGTGTGAGGGGTTCACTAGCATATGCTCTGGCATATCTTGGGGTAACCAAGAGAAACAAGAGAGGCAGGCTCTGCAGATCCCAGTTGCCGAGCAGGTACAGCTGAAGTTTTCTGGATCAGGGTCTGGCCTCATCACAAGGTCCATGCACACTACCATAAGCCCATGAGGCAATAGCTTACCTTCTGCATCGGAGTGCAGTGCATGTTGTCACAACTGTTGGCACTCTCTGAAGGGACAGATATGTACTGAAGACTGTGCTTAGGTTCTCAATGGATTGGGATGTCTCTAAGTAGTTTTAGCTGCAGGTAATGATCCAGCCACTCTATGCAGTTCTAGCTACAGTTAATAATAATCTAGCTGTGCTCTGTGCGTACCTGGATTACTCTTTGTACCAGAGGAAGTGGTGGGGGCTAGAATGGTCACAGGATTTAAGAATGCATGGGATAGACACAAGAAATCTTAGAAGCAAGAGGAGGGTGTAGCGGAGTCCAAGTAGGATCTCCAGTGGCAGTAAGGTAGGAATTTAGGGCAGACTAGGTGGGCAAAGTGGTCCTTATCTGCCGACAATTTCTGTTTCTCTGTTACCACTGCTCTGACCTTAGGTAGGTAGTCTGCCCGGAAGAAGTCAGCTGTCTAGGTAGGAATGAACATGCTAGCCTTCCTATCTGAGGGCTTCAGCTAGGCCCATCATTTCTTTCGTAAACACTTTCAGAGTGATAGCAAGACAGAAAGAGACAGCCCTGTACTGGTAATGGAAATTGTTTGCAAAACGTCAGGAACTGATGGAATGTGCTGATACATGTCGTTCAGTTTGACAGACAGCTGTCATCTTTTCGGATCACTCATGAATTCTCCATCTTTACATGTACTGCATGCACCCTATGGTTAAGTCTACTCTCGTCAGGTCAAAAACCACAAAGAAAGCCGCTAGTCTTTTTAGAATGATACAAAAGGCAGAGTAAAAGTTTTGATTTCTATTTATGCTTCTGGAACCAGAGAGCTGGCTTGGGTTTGTAGCAGTAAACGGACAGCCTCCTGCATCTTGGATACGGGTAATGGAATGAACAGGTCTCTTAAAGGTCACTACTAGAACTCTGCTGAGTACCTCTGGTGCACAATATGCAGGTTCCATTGATCAGAGATGGTTACTGCCCACCTGCCTGCAAAGTGTAGTAAACTGGCTTCCTGAGGTTGTGCAGACAAGTGTACGAGCCTCTTGTAAATATGAATGGGAATTTCTTGGCTGGTCCTGCCAACTCCAATCTGTTCTGTTGCCTCTGAAATGAGCACTGTTGCAAAAATTTGGAGAACTTGTTAAATTAAAATTGAATTGTATCCCAGGTTTGCATACTGTGCGTCCCTAAAGGTTTGTCTATTACCTAAATTCTTCCAGGGGTTATCATGCTGAAGAGCTAATTTAATGTCAGAGACCTGTTGGATGACCTGTTTCAGTTCTGCCCCAAACAACAGGTCCCTTGGAAAATACATTCAATACATAGAGTATGATTTTAAGGATAGGTGCGCTGTGGCGTGACCATCATACTACCACTGAATTCAGCAAGATCTGTGAAGCGAGTCCAAGTAGGATCTCCAGTGGTAGTAAAGGTAGGGAATTTAGGGCAGACTAGGTGGGCAAAGTGGTCCTTATCTGCCGACAACTTCTGTTCTCTCTGTTACCACTGCTCTGACCTTAGGTAGGTAGTCTGCCCGAAGACACCCCATAAACCAATAGCCATGGCTAGTAGGGGAATTATTCTGGATGCCTCAGTCTATGGGGGACCTCATACTCCTTTCTGAGAATGCTGTCCAGATTGCAGTTCTGGGGGTCATTCTGGGATGCTGCCCCATGCAGAGGCAGCACAGTCTTCTTCAAAACAGCTCCCACTGAATTGGCCTGCTTTCGGTCAATCTGATATGCCCTGCAGATGTGTCAGAACACAGCAGAGCACCTCTCTGCAGTCTCCCACTTGCTCTTGATAAGATTTTGGAGCAACTTGCAGACTGGAAAGGTTCTAGGTGCTTTGCTAGTTGACAAGTGTGGGTACAGTTTATTTTTGCTCTCAAGTTGTGGATTTTCTAGCCCCAGAGAGAAGCAAGCATACTTCATAAGGCAGGGCAAGTTTTTTCAGTTTGAAAATACCACCTTGTCATCTGTATCTTCTTCCAGTTCAACTCAAAACACTCCTCCTTTCCTCAGAATCGACATCCTAGGATCTGGCCTGTGACTGGTATGTGGAGAGGGGCAGGCATTAGTATCCCTGATTCTTGAAATGTGTGCCCAATGCACCCTTCACCTGCAGCTTTATGTCTTTGTGCTCAAATGAGTACTGGGCCCTGCTAGGTCATTAGATGAGTGTGCGGGGAGGCAGTGTTGAACCCGATGGCTACTTCTTCATTTTAGAGGACTGATGCCTGGGCTCTTGTTTGAACTGACTGTATCAATCAGCCTACTTTGGATAGGCTGCAGTGAAAAATCTTTGTCACTAATCTTCTGGAGTTCTTTTGAACAAGAATTGTGATAGGGTCTGGAGTCTGTTGGTGGCAAGCCTTGATCCTTTAATCATCTTCCTGTGCACAAGAAGATGTCTCTGGTGTACATTGCGGTCTTCTTGGGGATGCTAACTAGGCCTCATTACATCCCTACTGTTATCATTGGAGCTTACTGCCCACCTGGGTCCCTCTCGACATGGTTATGAGTATTCCATAAAAAGTGTTTGATACCCTTCCCAATGGAAGCACACAATACTTCATGACTTCAATACTGATTGATCAGCCAGTTCTGGTCCTTCCCCCACCTCCAACTACACTAAAAGATAAAAGCCCTAACCCTTAGCCAATTGATCTCTTCTCATATCTGCATCAGGTCCAGAACTAACAACCACAGCAAAATTGATTGGATGCTGGCATCAAACTCTCAGAGAATCATAGATGCGGACACCCTACCAGATATATTTAGTGGTCACTGCATGACTTATGTAACAGGGTCCTGTTATGCAGAAAATAAAAAGTTTCAAAAGAGAAATTCAAGATCCCCACACACACACACACACACACACACACACACTTTCTATGCAGAGGGTTTACACCAGTAAAGAAAAAGTTGCTAAGGAGCAGTGCTACGCTCCTAGCAAGTAACTCTGAAGTCCTGTTCTGGTGATCATTCCAAGGAAATAAAAAGAGCTGAATTTATGCAAGGACACTGAGGGCATAAAGTAAGCCCTGCAGTGTCTATATTCATTCAAAAGGGCTGCAATTGTTTAAAGAAGGTGTTGCCTTTCTGTTAAAAGGCAGAAAAATGAACAGCTGTTGGCTGAGAATTGCAGCCATTGAGGAATCCCAATATTTGTTAAACACAGTAAAAACTCTGTTAGCTAGAATTACAGTATGTAAATAGGAGAGCAGTGTGTTTTATAAATAAAAACTGTCTTTTTTCCTTTGGGTTTTGCACTAGAACATCAACTGGTTATTTATTAAAGAATCTAGAACCTTACAAGGAAGCAAGATAGGGCGCACCCTCATCTGTTGCCTTGGTTGAAGATTCTAGATTCTTTATTTTAATATTTAGGTTACTTCTCTTTTCTCTATTATGGTTTACTTATCTGGGTAAAGTCATCTGGGAAGCCCTTCTTATAGGGTTGGCAGTCCACAAAATGGCTGCCTTTATAGCAACCAAATGGAGGTGATGTCAGAGAGTAGATGGAGCCAATTTCAAACTCCACCCCTTTTGAGTATTATAAAGGCCTCCACTAGAAGACCTTGTCAGATAGGAGAGGAAGGAGACTGGTCAGTATCTTCTGATCAGGTGAAGGAATGGAAGTGTGAGCGCCTACACACTAGCTTGGAAGTATGCCTTTTGCAGATGACACAAAGATCTGCAACAGGGTTGATACACAAGGAGGCGTGGAAAGGACGAAAAGGACTTGGCAAGGTTGGAGGAATGGTCAGAACTATGGCAGCTAGGATTCAATGCAAAGAAGTGCAAAATAATGCACCTGGAAACAAGAACCAGGGAAGAATACACAATGGGTGGGAGGTAGTAACAACAACAAAAGGAAAGGGACCTGGGGTAATCATATCAGATGACCTTAAGGTTAGCAAGCAATGTGAGAAGGCAGTAGGGAGGGCTGGGGGTATACTGGGATGTATAGGGAGAGGCATCAGCAGCAGAAAACAGGAAGTTGTTATCCCTCTGTACAGACAGTTGGTGAGACCCCATCTGAGTACTGCGTCCAGTTCTGGAGACCCCATCTCCTAAGGACATAGACAGGATAGAGGTAGTCCAGAGAAGGGCAACTAAAATGGTGCAGGGTCTGCAAGAGAAGCCGTGAAGAGGAGAGACTAAAGGAGCTTAATATGTATACCCTTGAGGAAAGAAGGAGAGGGGACATGATAGAAACTTTGAAGTACCTCAGTGGAATCAACAAAGTCCAAGAGGGTAGCATCTTTCAGAAAAGAGACGTTGCAAGAACAAGGGACACAATTTAAAGATAGAAGGAGGGCGGTTCAGGGGTATGTGAGGAAATATTATTTCACAGAGAGAGGTAGTGGATGCATGGAACAGCCTTCCTGAGGAGTGTTGGGGTCTAAAACTGTGGGAGAATTGAAGAATGCATGGGACAGACATAAGGCAATTCTTGTGGGGGTAGGAAGAAATAGGCTGTTGGTTAACTAGGATCTACGGCCTATCCTGTAGGTAGGAAATGGGCAGACTAGATGGGCCAAGCGGTCCTTATCTGCCGTCAAGTCTATGTTTCTAAGTACTGGATACTGAGAAGAGCAGGAGTCTGACTGCAAGACTTGCCTGGGTTTTTGTTTACTTTTGTTTTGGTGAAAGTTAGCCTATTTCTTTTCTGTAAATAAGTTTTATTTTTGAACTTTTTATTTTCTGCATAACAGGACCCTGTTACAACTTACTGTGTGCAGAAGATCGAAAGTAAAGCCCCTACCATGATCCTTCAAAAGTTCTAATCAGATACATTCCTTCAAGACCTCCTCCTTGCTGACTGGGCTCCCACCCTATCAGCACGGGATACTGAAGAGACATTGGCCCTTTTCACTGACACCTTCATTGCAATCAGCAATAACCACGCTCCAGTAAAAGGTCTAGAGGCCAAGGACACCATCTGCCATGGATCTCTCACAACATAATGAGCACTTCCAGTGCAGAGATACCGCCTGGTCAAGCATAAATCTACAAGTCTCCTCTTGGACAGGCAAGCCTTCACTACCCTCTATAAGATCTGCATAAGGCTTACAAGAAAAGACAAAGCAGCCTACTACCAGAACAGGCTTGTGTGAGAAGGTTCAGACCCAACTACATTTTGGAATACAATCCATAGCCTTAATTCCCCTCCACACACACACACACTGACAGCAGGGACCAGGCCACTGCTAGCTCCACGCTGACAGCTGAAGACTTAAAGCAGTACTTCACTAAAGGTCCAAGGGACCTAATTCCCCATCCTGCCCCTCCAGCCAGTATCATTCCCCTGTTGGCTATTTCCCCCCCCAGGTGATTCCAGCTGAAGACATCTGTAAAGAGTTTTCAGTGCTTGATACTGCCTCCAGCTGGGGGCTGTTGGCTTATCCCCAAGTCACTTACCATTTGTGTTCCCACTACAGCTGCACCTCTGCACAATCTTCAACCAGCCCCTTCGGTTGACTCCTTCTCCCAGAGCTGTAAGCATGCAGTAGTTATCCCTATCCACAAAAGTGGTCCAACGGATGTTCCATTCAACTACTGTCTATCCTCGTTCTCATCCTCTCAAAGGTTTTGAGAGACTGGTAAGCAGACAGCTTTCTAACTATTACTTCAGCTCTGACTTTCTGACCCCATTTCCGTCCTGGCTTATGCTCCAACCATTCCATCTCCACTTCCCCTTGTAGCCGACCACATCCACCGTAGAATGGATAAGGGTATAGGCACTGGGCTATCTTCAACAACTTAGCCAAGGCCTTTGACGCTGTAGACAACAATCTTCGCTTGGATACGCCAGAGTCTGGGGTGTCTTTCCCTCTTCTCTAACCTGATTCTGATTCTACCTAACTAACCACTCACAGTTAAGCTAATTGAACCATCCTCTCCCTCCCAGTCACTCTAGGGGCTCCCCAAGGCTCTGTACTGGGTCCACAGCTGTTCACAGTTTTTACAATCTCCCTTAGCTCTCTTCCTGTAACATCCATATCTATGGTGACAACATAATTTTGTTTACATCTGGTCATACTGTCTCAGGGAAATGTGAGGAAGTACTGTACTTCTTATCAGAAAGAATAGTGGATGCCTGGAACAGCCTCCCAGCAGAGATGGTGGGGAGAAAACTGTAAAGGGTTTCAGGAAGGTATGAAATAGGCAAAAGAAACCTTAATGGTTAGGAAGGAAGGGCTATGCTGGAGATCAAGAAGGGTCTGTGGTATTACAGTAGGTAGGGAAAAATGGGCAGACTAGGTGGGCCAAGCAGTCCTTATCTGCCATCAGTTTCTATGTTTCTATGTCTCCTTCATTGAAGAGCTCCTGCAAAAGGACTTCCCTACTACAAAAATGGTTTCAGGATAACGGACTAGTCATGAACCAGACAAAAGCTGCCACCATGCTGTTAAATCCAGTAACTAACTAAGCGCCTCCCCAGACTCAGTAAACCTACTCTCTTCCCAGGGCGTAATCTCTCTGACCTTCTCACCACCATCTCCCTCACTCTTCTGCCAGTGAATTACTTGTACTTGGGGACTTTAATATGAATTGGCTTTCCCTCATCCCAAGATCCTTCATGATATCACATCTCTAAACCTCACCCAGCTGAACCCTGACCAAACCTGTCTCAACCACATGTTTCTCAACCATACCCTGTTAGACTGGGCCCTCACCTCACACTCCCACCACATTAATGCCACTGGCATTCTCCCGGACACCATCAGTGATCACTACATGGCCTACTGTGTTTGCAAAATTCACCATCCCAAAGCACCGCCCAAACTACTTCTGATCCGATCCTTCAGATCCTTGGATCTCTCCACCCTCCATGAGGAAATGGCTACAACTGATTGGTCGCCTGTATCCACCTCCAGCACTGTCGACTCTGCCCATGACCATTTCAATTGAAATTCCTTTCTATCTGGGACCAACATGCCCCCCTTTTAGGAAAACAAGGGTCAGAGGCTCCCACCTCCCGGATCTCCGCTGACCTTCTAGCCTGACTCCATGCAAGGGACCAAGCATGAAGGCAATAAGTCCTCAGGATCCCCTGAGGACTTACATCACATCGTTCCTTCATAATGCCTGCACCAGAGCTACCAGGGTAGCTACAGCAGAGTACTTGTCCTCTACTTTCAGAACAATATTAACCACTCCTCAAAGTTCTGAAAGGTTGTCAACCCCGATTCTCTCCCAAGACTCAGCCCACTGTCCCAGTCCTTAATGCAAGTGATTCCACCATTACTGACCCACTTTCAGTGGCCAATGAATTTAACACTTTCTTCACCTCCTGTGCCTCCTTCCTTCTCCTCCTTCCCTCCAGCACTTCCCTCTACCCCCACCCTCCCTCCCAGATCCCGCCTTCACTTTCACTCCTATCTCACCTGCTGGCACCACTAAGGCCTTACTAGCCCTCAACCCACTCAAGGTAAGAGCCCTGCGAGCTTGGCCCAAAACATCTTCATCTCGCTGCCCCACCACAGGTGTCTCTATCTCTGCCTTTCTAAACATCTCCTTCTCCTTACCTAACTGTCCCTAATGTCTTGAAGCACACCACAGTTATTCCCTCCCTAAAGGCGGTGATCCCTCTAATCCTGGAATTACTGCCCTATTTCTCTTTTCTCCACCCCTTGATAAACTCAAGAACACTTGGTGTGATCTCCACTCTTCCTTTTCCTTGACTCGTCCTCTTTCTTCACCCCTCATCAGTCTGGATTCTGCAAAACCCACTCCACCTCCTCCTCCCTTCTCCAGCTAAGTAATACCATTCTCACAGGTATGTATACATAGATACATAGAAACTGTTGGCAGATAGGACCACCAGGCCCAGCTAGTCTGCTCATAAGCCCTAAACTTGTATGCAGTCACTGACCCTAAGTGATCAATAACTTTTCATCACCCTTCCCACCCAATGTTTCCTTGTGCCTGTCTCAGGCATGTTTAAACCCTCCCTGTGCTTGTCCCACCACCTTTTGTGGCAGACTGTTCCAAGCATCCACCACCCTCTCTGTGTAAAAAATTCCTCATGTTACCTCTTAATCTGGCCCTCAATTTCATATTGTATCCCTCGTTCTGATATCTCTTCTACATTGAAAAGATCCCCACCTGCACACTGTTTATGGCCTTGAGGTACTTGAAAGTTGCTATCGTCCCCCTTTTTCTCCTCTCCTCCAGTGAGTACATATTGAGGACTCTTAGTCTCGCCTCATATGTTTTGTGATGCAAGCCATGCACCATCTTTGTTGCCCTCTCTGGATAGCCTCCACCTTGTCTATGTCCTTACGCATATGTGGTCTAGTACTGCTTGCAGTACTCCAGGTAAAGCCTTACCAGTGTTTATACAATGGCATCAACACCTCTTGTCTCCTGCTAGTAATGCTTCTGCCTATGCACCCCAGCATGCCACTGGCCCTCCCTGAAGCCTTTGTGCACTCTTTGATACCTTAAGGTCATCAGATATAATAACTCCTATGTCTCTTTCGCTTTGGTGACAGTCAGCACCTCTCCCCATTCTGTAGCTCTCCCGGGGTTTCCCCTACCCAGGCGCATTATCTTACACTTTTTCTAACTGAACATCAGTTGCCACACCTCCAACCATCTTTCAAGCTTCTCCAGGTCCTCTTCATTTTCTGCACCCTTCTGGAGTATCCACTCTGTTACAGATCTTGGTGTCATCTGCAAATAGGCAGACCTTTCCTTCCAGCCCCTATGCGATGTCACTAATGAAGACACTGAATAGGACTGGTCCCAGTACTGATCCCTGTGGTACTCCGCTGGTCACCTCTCTCTCCCTGGATTGGATTCCATTTACCACCACCCTCTGTCTTCTGTCCATCAGCCAGTTTCTAACCTAGTGTATCACCTTATGCCTATGCCCAGACTACTCATCTTGTTAACCAGCCTTCTGTGTGGGATGGTATCAAAGGCTTTGCTGAAATCTAGGTAGGCGAAGTCCACCCCTCTCTGATTCACTTCCCTAGTCACCCAATCAAAAAAATCTATCACATCTGTTTGACAAGACCTTCCTGCTGTGAATCCATGTTGCCTCAGATCCTGGGCACCACAGGATTCTAGGCATGCCACTATCCTTTCTTTCAGCAGTGTCTCCATGATCTTCCCCACCACTGAGGTGAGGATGACTAACCTGTAGTTCCCGCTTCCTCCCTACTGCCACTTCTGCGCAGTGCAACTATGTGCCCTTCTCCAGTCCTCTGAAACCATGCCTGTGTTGAGTGACTCTGAACAGAGTGACCAGAGGCACTGCTAGTTCCCTTCTGGCTCCCTTATTATCCTCAGGTGTGTGGTCTGGCCCCATGGCTTTATCCACCTTCAGCTTTATAAGTTCCTCCAGAAGTCTCTCCACAATGAATGGACTGGTGTGCACTCCCCACTGCCTCTTCTCCTCAACTGTGGTCCTTGACCTTCTCCTCCTTAGTGAATACTGAACAAAGTATTTGTTCAGTATTTCTGCTTAATGTAGATCCCCCTCCTTGCACTCTCCTCCTCCTTTGAGACTCACAATCCCCCCGGTTTTTCTTCTATCGCTGATGTACCTATAGAATGTCTTGTCCCCTTTTTTCACAGGTCTGTGCTAAACCCTCCTCTGTCTGTGCCTTGACCTCCTAACAGCTTTCTCTGCTTCCCTTAGATATTCAATGTACACCTCCCTGTCCTCCTCCTTTTGGGTTCCTTATACTTCCTGAAACTTGCTCTTTAGCACTTACTTTGTCTGCTACCTCTTTAGAGAACAATAGTGGTTTCCTTCTTCTTTTCACTTTGGCCACTATCCTAATGCATTGGTTAGTTACCTCCACTATGGCTCCTTTTAGTTTCCCCACTGTTTCTCCACTCCGCCATTACATCTCCCTTCTCCAGAGCTGCTCTTAAACACCTATCCATTTCACTGAAGTCCGCCCTCCTGAAATTTAATACTTTTGCCCTTGAGTGGCTTTGCTGAGTCCTTGACTCCATGCCAAACCACACCATGTGGTGGTCCTGGATCCCAGCTGCCCTTCCACCTGGACTACTTTGACTCTGTTTCCATTGGTCCATACCAGGTCCTAAATCAATTTGTCTCTGGTTGACTCATGCACCAGCTGTCTGGGTCAAACCCCTGCAGGGATTCCAGGATGGCGTGCTTCTGGCTGAAGCAGCTGCCTGGGTGGTCCAATCTACATCCAGCACATTGAAATCCCCCATCACCTTTAGCTGCCATGTCGTGAATTTCCTCCATTAGTACCCCATCCACTTCCTCCTCTGTGCCGGAGGTCTGTAGATCAAGTCTCTTGACCTCGAACCCTCTTCAGTAACCTTGTCACTTCTGACTGGTCCCCCTAACCTCCTTCCCTCAGTTGATAAGGCCCTTGCCTACTTCAAAGAAATATTTCTTGTAAACTGGAATGCCTTTGCCTCATTCAAACAAACCAAGTCAGAGGTAACCACTTACCTTGGATAACCCTGAACTTCTGGCCTGCCTCAGGGCTAGAGATCGAGCCTGGAAGCATCATAAAGCTACCCAGCATCATAGTAACCTGCAAACTTCCACATGCTCAGAAACCTGCACCAGGGCTACAAGGTTAGCCAAGTCTGAATATTTCAAATCTGCCTTCATCACCAACATAAATTCCTCATCAAAGTTCTGGAAGGTGGCCCACACCCTATTTACCCACCTCATCTCGCCCACTCGTCCAAGTACTTAAAGTAAATAGCTCACTAGTGTCCAACCCACCAGTTGCAGCTGCAGAATTTAACTCCAACTATACCTCCTGCACCACTGAGCTACTGAAATCCTCCCACCTCTGCAATGTGTCACCTCCACCAACCCCCAACTCCTTTTTCACTACTGTAACTCCAAACGATGCCCTAAGTGCCCTCCTCACCATCAACCCCTGATGGCCTTGACCTAAAACTCCTCTCCTCTCCAGTTCGGCCTTGCCTACCCCTCTCAATAATCCTAAATCTCTCATTCTCTACTGCCTTGGTCCACTCTTCAGGGAAACATGCTGTGTCCTCCCTCTACCCAAAGGGGTGACCCCTCATCCCTGGCAACTATCACCCCATTTCTCTCCTCCCTACCCTTGCCAAGCTTCAAGAACACATTGTCCTCTCCCAACTCACCACTTTTGTATATGACACCTCCTTTTTCACCCCTTTCCAGTCTGGTTTCAGGAAAAACACTTAACCACCACCTCTCTTCTGTGACTCACAGACTCCATCTTAACCGGGATGGACAATGGCCAAATTACCTCTGCCATTTTTGTCAACCTAGCCAAGGCCTTCAACACATCATCTCACTCCCTTCTCCACAATTCACTCCCAGCAGTTGGCCGATCTCCTCCACCACAAACTGGTTCAAGGCCTACCTTATTGGCAGAACCCAATCAGGTAAGATCTTGGACGCCACCCCATCCTTCTGATTAGCACTGGAGTCCCCAGGGCTCAGTATGGGCCCCTCCTATTCTCCATCTTCTTAAATGACCTTCTCTCTGTTTGCTCCCCATCCTCCACTATACATATGTATGCCAATGATACAACCCTGTATGCATCTGGCTCCTGTCCTGATGAGGTTATAACCAGCTCACAGCAAGACTTGACAAGGTTCAGCTCTGGTTTGCTAAACATAAACCTTTCCTCAACACCAAGAAGACTGTCTCCATGACCTCTGGCACAAGGCACAGACTCTCTAGGCTTCCTCCTACCCACTTTCACACCCTTAAGGGGCTTTGCCTGAGGACACATCCTCTTCCAGGTACTGAGGTGTTTGATTGGACCAACACCTAAACTTCTCTGGACACATTAGCGCCATCCAGAAAAACTACGCTGGGCTTGGTGCCCTGTTCAGGAACCATAGTTACATCCCTCCCTACGGCTTGTTCAGAAGAATACTGACCATTTTTTGACTACTGTGGCGCAGTCTATGGTGCTGCCACTAAGTCCTCCCTGGTCAGACTGGACACCCTCTTCAATTCCTTCTGCTGCTTTGCCCTGGATGCCCCCCCCGCACCCATCACTGCGATCTTTATCATGCCCTATCCTTCCCTTCTTTTACAAATAGATGACTCTCCCACTGTGCTAAATTCACCTCCACGCACTGGTTGAGTAAGCTCCCTTCCAACTTCACCTCCTCCTTATAACACCCCCCACCCTCCCATTCCTTAGATCAACCGACTCCCGTCCCTGGCTGTCCCCACAGATCCCCCAAATCGGCCAATCGGTCCCTCCCCTCAAATCCGGCACTCATCCTCCGTCTACTCCATCAGCTCTGCCTCATAATTACGTGCACCTAGCTGCTCCTGCCATGTCCCTCCCTAATTCCTCCTCTAAGCCCTGGACAAATCCTACCCCTACCCTCACCTTCATTTTACCCTGTACACACCCAAACCCCCAAATCTCTAGCCCTCCTCCCTTCCCCAAACTGCTCCCTTACTGACCTCCCTTGATCTCTCACAGATGTAAAAAGGCCCAAATGCTCTCCATGGGTCCCTCTCCTAACCCCCCAGGGCTACCTCTCATCTACTCCCTTCCCCCACCATCTTAAAGGGTGTCTCTGGGACACAGCCTTATCCCCCTTCTCTGGT
Source organism: Neoceratodus forsteri (assembly GCA_016271365.2). NCBI lineage: Eukaryota > Metazoa > Chordata > Ceratodontiformes > Ceratodontidae > Neoceratodus > Neoceratodus forsteri. Next base: position 1,084,747,425 of record CM057454.1, on the reverse strand, counting down.
CCTCCCAGTCTCCTTGCAGGGTTCCTCGCATCCTGAAGGGGTATCCAGGGACACGACTCTTCCCCTCCCACCTCACCTCCTCCCTTTCCCCTTTTCTTTTACATAAGCACTAGTTTACTTATTAATCTGGCACTTATTATTGTCCACTGTTTCTACATATTATGCGCACCACTGTCGTGAACTGTTTGTAGCACCTGCCTCACAACTGCATGTTAATGTTGATCTTGTAACTTGAATGTTTAATGTCTCATTCCAAGTGTACCCCTTCCCCCAGGTCACACCGAGGGCGAGTGACTTGTTGCTCAGTGTGCCTTCCTGGTGAAACAATTCAATAAATAAAAAGATCACCCCAGTACATATTGCTGTGCCCTTCCGTGGTTCAAGGGTGACCCACATTGCCTCAGCCTCCCCTGTCTACCTGTACTTCTGTAGCCTTTATGCCTTTTCTGATGTACAGGCCCACCCCTCCCTTTTACCTTCCTGTCCCTTCTGAACAGTGTATAGCCTGGTACACTGACATCCAGCTATGATTAGCAGAAGTACCACGTCTCTGTTACTGCTGCTATGTCAAGGTCTGCATCCGTTATCAAGGCTTCCAGTTCTGGAACTTTATTTCCCAGACTGCAGGCATTTGTAGCGTGACCTTCCATGTTTTATACCCTGCTCTCCCTCTGTTCTTGTTATCTCTCCTTGCCCATTTCTCCCACCCGATTTCTTGTTCATGTGCTCCTGCCCCCTTATCCCCCTTTTACACACTTTGCCTGCCTGCTCCTCACTACCTGCTTCAATTGTTCCTGTTGTCAACTTGTGCTTTTGCATGCTACCATGGGGAAGTGTTCCTAAGCCACCGTCCTCCTGACTCTCCCCTTGGCCAGTTTAAATGCTCTCTGCTGAAGCATTCCAACTTCTCACCAAGGAGTAAGGTCCCCTTCCGGACAGATGCAGGCCATCCTCCTGATATAAGCTCACATCTGCCCAGGTGGGGCCCCATTCCCTGTGAAGCCAATCCTTCCTTCCACACCAATCCTTCAACCAGGTGTTGAAGGCTTGGATGTGGAGTGCCTAAGCCTCCCTGTGCCTTGACAGGTAATACTGCCGAGAATGAGACAGAACGGCTACCAGTTTCAGGTCTCCCCCAGCTTAATGAAATCCTCCTGGACTCTGGCTAATTCTACCCTTCTCCCAGCCAGATCATTGGTCCCCAGGTGGACAATGACATCCAGCTCCTCCCTCCTGGCTACTGCCCTAGCGATCCTATGGATTCACTTTCCATCCCTCCATGCAGCGTCCTGGGATGCACTTGACCTCCCTCTTCCCCTGCTAGGTGTCCCTAACTTCAAACCCTGGACAACAGATTCCCACTAGGAGAGCTTCCCTCCTCCAGGGTCCCCTGCCCCCTTCCCTGGGGCTCCAGCTTGGAGGTCCTTACCATCCTCCTTGGTCCCAGCTGCAGATGCCTGTGTGAGGCAGTCCCATTCTTCCAAAACAGTGTAGGTGTTTTTTCAGTTGGACTGGTTGGGAATGTGCTTGTGACTCCTCCCTCACCCTCCCTGAGCCTACCGTGGTCCAGTCACACTTCTTTCTGGGCATCCTATGAGGTTCATGTTGTGGACCCGATGGTCTCTGGGTGGGGTGGATCCGCCTGTAGCCTGGCCAACTCTGCGTGGAGACAGGCAACCTCCTTCCTCAGCCCAGAGGTGCCTGCAGATAGCAGCATCGCAGCCTCCAGAATGTCTCCTGAAGATAGCTGCTCCACAACCACTGTGCCACTCCCATCATGACTGTTACCCTCCTCACTCTTCTGCCTGCTTATGCCTCCTAATTGCTATCTGCTATCTCCTAACCCTCTTCCTCTTCTGCCTGCTAACCCTTTTCCCCTTCTCCTCCTCTCCTTTCTCTCTTCTTCTGTAGTGACTTAAGCTTCTCTCCTCCTCTTATATGTGCCCTTGTGGACCTAGTTGCTAGCTGCACCTTTGTATCGTCTGCTTATATACCAGCTAGGCTATTGCTTGTGCTGTGCTGCCTAACTGTTCCTGTGTTTTAAGTAGGTGTGGCTTGGCCTACCACTATAAAGTAGAACACCTAGGGGTGGTTGGGGAATGGGGTGGGTGGAGGGTTGTTCCTTTGGTACTCGGTGTCTATAAAAAAAAAAAAATCTGGTAAAAGACTTTGTTCTGTAAACTACAGAAGAATTACATAAAACCTGTTACAAAACACAGAAGTTACCTGGAATCTGTTACAAACCAGACACTTCCTGAAGTGTAGCAGCAAAAGAAATCTCAAAAGCAGACTGTGGAAAATCACTTTAACATCAGGGCCAAATCCCTGACCATCTGGCAACCTAGACAAAGCCTTTGACACGGTTGCCCACTACCTTCTCCTCTCTAAGCTCTCAGCAAAGACTCTCCAACTGGCCACTAACTGGTTCCATTCCTATCTTGAAGGTATGTCCCAATCAGGTCCAATTGGTGACTCACTTTCCCCTTCTCTCCCAATCTGCACCGATGTCCCCACGGCTCCATCCTTGGCCCTATTTTATTGTCTGTCTTCCTGAATGACCTTCCTGCACCTCAGCATCCATTCACATGTACGCTTATGACACAGTCCTATTTGCCTCCGGCCACTCCCTCCTGATCTTATGACCAGACTTCAGCGGGACTTTGACAACCTCCAGCTCTGGTTCTGCTCAAATCAGCTAACTCTTAACACCATAAAACAGTCTCAATGACCTTTGGCACAAGGCAAAAGCTGTCTAGGATTGAGTTGTTCCCCTCCTTCTGCACCCAGTATGGGTCCACCATTGAGAATGTACTATCCTTCCGTACCTCAGGCTGCTTGACAACCACCTCAACTTTTCTGAACACATTGATGCCATAAGAAAAAAATTGCTTCCTAAGTTGGGAGCACTGTACTGCCACCGAATGTATCCTCTGCCAGCCTGCAGAGTTGTTGTTTAGAAAATGATCCTCCCTATATTTGACTACAGTGATACAGTCTACAGTGCTGCCCTAAAACCACCCTCTCCAGACTGGACCATCTCTTTTCACTCCTTCTGTCACTTTGCTCTGGACTGCCCACCCTGCACTCATCACTACATGCTTTACAGTACATCCCTCTCCTTTCCTTCCTTTGAAGCCGGACGCTTAGCACACTGCTCCTCTTTATTATCAAATACTGGTTTGGCTTCCTCCTCTCCTTCTATCAACTCTCAGTCCCCCCAAACTCCTATGCCTTTTGCAGCTCCACTTCCACTCCTTGCTCTCCCCAAGACCTCCTCAGCCACTCAGGCTTTCTCCTACTGACTCCTAAACTCTGGAATTCTCTTCCCCTCCCCATCTGCTCTGCTTAATCCCCCATCCTCCCTTCTGCTTAGGTTCACCTCCCCACCTGTAACTGCACCTGAACTCCAGACACTGCTATCCGTTCGGCCTCCTCCTCTTTCTATCCTCCCTTATGCTTAGCTTCACCTCCCCCACCTGTAATTGTCACTGAACTCCCTATTTGTGGCTACTGCCTTCTCCCACCCCTCTCCCTCATCACAATCTCTCAATCCTAATTCCCTGCCTTCCTCTACCCTTCCACTCCCCTTATCACAACTTCTCAATCCTAATCTCCCTCCCTCTAAGTCATTCGCTCACCCTTCTACCTGACCCGCTTCCCCTTTCCTTCACCCTCCTCTTCCCCTCCTGCATGCTCACCTCTCAATGCTCTTCCCCACCTCCTCTTCCTCATTATAGGCCATGAAACCAGTCTCGTGCTGGTGTGCACCAAGTCGTGACCGGCCCTTGCAGGGTTTTCACCCCAGTGGGATGTTGGTTTGACTCTCCATCTCTGCCTCGCCTCCTCCTCCTTTTTCCTTCGCCCTCCACCCAGTCATTGCTGCCCTTGTGTGACTTCACCCCAGAGGCTCTGTATTCATTTGTTTTGCACTGCCAAGTTCACAAACCTACATATTGTAAACAGCTGTTTCAATGTTATTTAATTGCTGTATGAAGTAAATTTTTGTTAAACCTTACTTTGTTATAAAATGAAGCTGTACTCCCCTGCCCCTCCCCAGGACACATCTGGAAACTAGCTATTTTAGCTCAGTATGCCTCTGCTGGTGAAATGTTTCAAATAAATAAATATCATACAAATACCCTAGGCCTCCACCTGGGCCAACACTTACTACTCTGGTCATATCTCATATATAACAGCCAAGTGTTAGGCAAAACTTCGCACCTTTATAATGTGAGAAGCTGTCTCCAGCCCACATCAAGAAACTGGTAGTTGAACCTCCCATCTTTCCAGTGTTGGACTATAAGGACGTTATACATGCTGGTGCTAATCTGCCACGCTGACCAAACTCATCCCCTTTTTAATGCCTGCATGAGATTTGTCCTGGCCTGTCCCCCATCATTACAAGATGCACAACAAGCTTGGGTGGGCACCTCCCTCGAGGAAGCACTTGCGCTCACTGCTCTAGTAGAGGATAACTACTGGTCAGGCAAAGTCCAGAGCTACAGTACCTGTTGGAGCCTTTAACCTTGGCTACAACCACACCTACCCTTCAGGTCCGAGGGACAGCTGCCGTTTCCAGATCTCATTCTGTGAGCAAAACCTAGGGCAAGCCTCCATCACCTACAGGATTCCCCATATGGAATAGTCTTCTATCAAAGTCACCTCATCTTCCACCTATTTATCGTGTAAGAGGCAAATTAAAGCTTATTACTCCTCCGTGATTACATACCTCAGCTGCCCCAGCCCTCCTTCCCCAACCGCGGTAACAGACACAGAGCCTGCTGCTGCTCAGCTAGGCCACTGCATTACACAGACAGAGGCTGTCGTAAAGCTCCCTTTTGAATCCAAGGGTCTTGATGTAACTTTTCTGCCTACCATGATTTGTGTCTACAATACAACCAAGTATTCCTGTAGAGTGCTTGCTATGTACAATGTACCCTGTAGATAATCAAGGGACTGTATTTTAACTCCACTGATCGCTCTTTTGCTTGCACCCTGTCCTTGCACTGAACACTGCTTGAATTTTGTATTTTTGCACTGTCTCTGTATTTAAGAACTTTCTGGTTAAATGTAATCTTCCCAGTGTTAATTCCCCCTCCCCGTTGCAACTGCTTACCTAGCAAAATATGTTTAAATAAATAATAATCACCATCTTGAGCTGCACAGTGCTCTTCCTTGTGTTAATCCTGAGCGCCCCAGGTTACAACTGGAAACAAGTCCTCAGGGGCTGTGCTTGCTTACCTGGCAAAATATGTTTAAATAAGTAATCATCATTTTAAGACACACAGTGCTCGCCCTGTGGTGGTGTGGAGCTCAACCTCCAAGCGGAGCAGAATAGCCACACAATGGTCAAATGAAGGCTGAGTCCACAATGGTGGCATTTCTTGAGCACACCTCTCCCTCCTGTGACTGCTTTTCAGCCATGTTCTCAGCCTGCAGCAGTCGCACAGGGCTACAGTAAATAGCTTGGCACCAGGCTCAGCACACAACCGATCAGGATCTTCCTGTCCTGTTGTCTTTATGAGCAATGGTAGTTGGGAAAGTAAATTGTGTCCTGGTAGCTCTCTGAAGAAACTCTGATGCAATTAAAAATACATATTCTGCTTGAAGCAGGATATGACTACCTGTAGTGATAGAACAGTACTGAGAAGTCTCAGAATGATAAAGTCCCAGTCCCAGAACAGCTCTTCAGACTATTCTATCTCCATCCTGTTAGGAGGAACATGCCCATCACTGCTAGACTAAAAGGAGCTGACCTAAAGAGGGAATATTCCTGGTGTTCTGGTCAAATTTTCCCTATTCACTAACCCAGCAACAGATTAAAATGGGTTAACAAACTAACACAGTACTGTAACTTAAGGTCGAGAAAGGGTCTCTAGGTCCATCATGTCCCCCTCCTGCTTCATAGGCAGGTATAAATAAGTATGCTGTGCAAACACATGTGACCCAGCTGTCATAACAGGGGTTACCAGGACCCTCATAATGTGTAAAATAATGCCATGTGTTACCCTATTTATCTGCAAGATCTCCTTGTTCCTACCAACCGGCCCGGCACTCCATTCTGAGAGGAAGGCCTCCTTGGGGTTCACAGGGTTAGGCTGCAGCACTCAGGAGATAGGGCGTTTGTAGTGGCCACGCCTACCCTGTGGAATTCCAAGGGATTAAAACATATCTGTTCAGCAGGCTTTTATTAACTGAATTTTAGCTATGAATTACAGATTGGTTATTTATAGATTTGTATTTATAATGGTTTTATTTTGTCTGAATGATTTTTACATGTTTTTAAATTATATTATTGTATTGTTGTTTTGCTGTATACGCTCAGAGTCCCAGGAATTGGCCATTTATAAATAAAATATCTATCTATCTACCGTGGGGCTATATTTTACAGCCTGCAAATGAAAATGATGTGCCTATGTTTAGTGCACTTGAAGGTTAATGCCAGCCCTGTGTATCAAGGTTCTGAAATGTGTTCTGAAATATTAATGTGCATCCTGTTTTGAAATGTGTTTCTGCTTAGTAATAGTAAGTCTGGGTGCCAGCATTGTACCTGTAATTGCTCCCTGGTTGTGGGGTTCCCAGGCAATATTTCCACCACTAGGAGAATATAAATAGGGGCTCTGGCCCAGCAAAAGCGTTCTAGTACCCGGCGTGCATTTCAAGTCTGAGTTTTGTCAGTGTGTGTTATTCCTTTAGCACTCCAGGTGCGCTTCTCTGGCTACAACCAGCTGGATGGTGGCTGTGGGCCCAGGAATGGTGGCAAAGTTCATGGCTCTGGGTAGTATGGGCTCCCTACAGTGCAGGTTTCCAGACTGGGGTCTGAGGCAGGGGGACAGCAGGGTCTGTTAGGAGGTCACCCTCAAGGAGAGTCTCCTGATGGCTTCTCGTCATCTGTCCCGTGTATCCTGTATCAGTGGAAAAGCTGCAGACAAGAATCTTGAACTAGTGGGGGCCTGTGGCTGTAAGAGCCTGTGTTCGTGGGAAGATCAACTCACTTGGTACCAAAATCTAAACCCAGTAGACAAGGATGAACCTGGTACGTGGCAAAGGCTAAGCCACTGTAGTCTGTAACTCTTAGGTGCTGACTCCAACCCCATGGAGGTATAGGGCAAGTGTAGGCCATGTGTGTGTGTGTGTTTGAAAGGTGCACCCCTCCATTTCACTGTTTTGCTGTATAGCGCTCAGCATTTTCACAGGCACCATATCACTCCCTTCTGTGCCATTCAGGGCCGGGTACACCCTAATTTTACCATCCCACCGCAGCTGCAAGGGACTGTAACCTAAAGGGAAATCCTGTATGTCACCATTATATGGGAAATGTGCCACCAGTATTTAGTAGCTAAAGTAAGGGCAGGAGGTAACATGGTGTGGAGCTGTAAATATGTTGTAGATAATTATGTTGTTAAGGAGAATCAAACCTGCAACCAACTGGTCATGGACACGTACAACAACAGTGATTACTGTCAAATGAGATTATGCCAAATTATTATGTCTGTGATTGGGAATGCGGATTTTAACTGGACCCAAAACAGCAGCCATGGCTGGGGTGCCGGCACACTCACCGTTATTTTATTTGTTTATTTAGATTTTGATAACCTGGTAAGCTCACTGAGACCAAAGGTCCTTTTTCAGGAGCAGCCGGATTAGTTACAGCCATAACAAACATACATTGGTAGGCATATACATTAGGTCCAACATTCATTGATAAGGCAATAGAATACATTATGAAGCGATTAGTGACATACACAAATTTACAGTAATATTATATCATACCTGTGACAAATACACAAATTTACAGTAGAGTTACATCATACATGTGGCAAATTAACACAAGGATGCTTAGAAGGAGAGGTGGCGAAGCAGTAAGCGGTTTAACGGGATAATGTACTCACCCCAAAGATAAGGAAGGTGGTAGCTAACGATTACAACCACAGAGTCTGAGCTCAGCGGTACACTTTCAAGCCGGACTTGAATCCTGAAGAGTGCGACAGTTTGCCAGGTCCACAGGAGAGTGTTCCATAAGTGCGGGGCAAATATATCGAAAAGGAGCATTTGCCATAATTGGGTCAGACTCGAGGGATGTCAAGGGATGGCCTGAGGAGGATCTCAGTTCCGGCCCTGAATTTTGGGGTTGAGCAGTCCACACAGGTGAGGAGCGGAGGCCAGAAATGGTAAGTTTAAAGGTCAAACACAGAGAGGAGTAGGCCAGTGGAGATCAGCTAGGACCTCACAGTGATGCCTTCTCGGAGGGAGTAGATAGCGAATCGAGCAACCCTATGATAGAGTATAGTAAGTTTTTGTTCGCCCTGCCTAAGTAACTGCAGCAGGGAGCTCTGTAGGGAAGGGAGGGGGTAGGGTGCAGTTGGCTATGGCAAGTCATGCCTCAGGAGAAGAGAGTTTCTCAAGCAATTGTTCCTGGTTACCAAAAGTCTAAAATAAATAAATAAAATAAAAAGTGCACTACATCTGTAAACAAATGTTTGTGGAGTTTTCAACAACGCCCTGCCAAGTGTCATGTTCTATGTGCGAAGGATTACTAAGATGTACAGTGTTTAACTGCAATTGCAACAGCTAACGTAAAAAAATAAAGTTACATGATTACAGTTAATAAGTGAAGGTCTATCCCAAATCATCTTGAGGGACAGTAGAGTGTACCGTGTGGTGCAATTAAAATCTATTTTGGACCAACAAAGGAGACTCCATTTAATCCGGAGCCAAAGGGAATGAAGAGGCGACAAGAGGATAGTGGGTTGGAAGACACTGTTGACATACTGAACATGCTGGCAGCATGTAAAACAAGAAGGAAGTGGGCTCCTTGTCCATGCAGCACAGTGGCCACTGCAGGGATGGAGGTAGCGGTCTCCCTGATGTGGCACAAGTAGGCTGGCCAGAGCAGTTCCTGCCAAGTTGCACAGGACTTTACAGCAGCACTCGCTGGACAACACAGCCAGGGGTGTGGGGACAGTGCCAAGCCTGGATCTGTACAATATGCAGGGGAGGCTCCTCATGAGATTTTCCTTTACAAAACTCCCTAGACCACGGAGCCACCTTCCAGGTTATTGCCCGCCCCCTTCCTCAGCAAGGGACAGTCTGGTAGGGAAGGCCTGACTTAGGAGTTGCATCCCACAATACTAACTTACTGGGCCCCTACTAACTCCAATACCCAGACTATCCAGTTATTACCATGGTAAGCAGAAATATGTCCAAGCTTACCTTGTCTTCATGTTCACTGACTCTCCTAGTAAGCTGTACTAAAGGTTCACAGTCCTCTGGAAAAGTAGTGCTTCCTAGCATTTATGATAATGCTCAGGTCCTATCTGCACCAATATTCTCAGCTAATGTGTATAACAGATTTGTTATGGATCTGGATAGGTTTAAGTCCCCTTAAGGTGGGGTTCTCCTGACCCCTAAATTTCTATCCAGTCCTCACCTCATGGGCAACTGCCTAAATTTCATTTTAGTTTAACTACCATGAAGGAAGTACTCCCAGCTAAGACTAATCAAAAGACATCTCACCAGCCTATGATTACCTGGAACCAAAATTCTTAAGAATCTCTGCCCTGTTGTTGCCACTCCCTTAAAAACCTCTGTAACAAATCCCTACTACAATGAACCATCCCAGAAAATGTAAAATCATCCTGGTGGTACCGATATACAAAGGAGAGCCGGTTGAGAATTATTGGCTTGTCTCTCTACTCAGCACACTTTGGCTAAGGTCCAAGAGAGGTTGATATATAACCAGCAACAGGACTATTCAGAATGCTACCACTCTCTGATAAACATCCAACATGGGTTCAGAAAAAATCATGGCAAAGACACTGCCCTGGTCTGACTATCCTCTGATATCCTGGATGCAGTGGAGGAAGGAAGGCTACTGGCGTAATTTCATAGACCTTACCCAGGCATTTGACCTGGTAAAACATGACCACCTGTTGGCAAAGCTTAGACTGGTTGGTCTAGACAACCTAGCATGTAGCTAGCTTAGAATTACCTGTCCCTCTGGAAACAACAAGTCAAGTGGCAAAGCAGTTTATCACAGCAAGGGACATAACTGATGGTGTTGCCCAGGCCTCAATTCTGAGTCCTTTGCTTTTCTCACTATTTATTAAAGGGACACTGTCAACCTTTTTGCATCATATTATTTTTAGCTAAAACCCACATTTTATGATTGCATACTTCCTCTAAAATTCACTGATATTGCTGATTATCTGCCACCTTGCTTACTAGAACTAAAATGCATGGTAATGTATAGCTATGCCCAGCTTTGCTTTTGCTTCAATCATTGAACTATTCTTAGTGCACACTTCCGTGACTTCCTGACCATTACAAACACTCACAAACAGTGCAGCCACTCATGACACCACAGTTTCCTCCATTCCCACTGCATAACGAGTGGCTAGATTGTGTTGGGGTGTTCCTGAGTCTAGGAAAGATGCAGTGCGAGTTGGTCAAGAAATGTAAACAAACTTTTTAAAACAAAAAGGGACCTGAATCAACCTAACAGCTGCATCAGCAGTCTCTGTAGAATGTAAACAACCATAAAATGCGTTTTTAAACTAGGGACACTTTGAGGCCTAAGGGAGTTCACCGTGTCCCTTTAATGACCCAAAAGGCATCTGTGGTGGTGGTGGGGTGGGGCTACCCTTACAATTGTATGCTGATGATGCTACCCTGTACAGATCCTCAGAAGACATTAATGTGGAAATGGAGAGACTTCAAACAACTTGAAGCATCGCTTCTAAAAAACAAGCTTGTCCTCAACTTCAGGAAGATGAAAGCTATGCTATTCACTAGCAGACTACTAGGTTAAGAAAGGCAGTATCTGCTTAAACTGTCCACCCTCTGCGGTTCACAAATGGAAGTGGTGGGATAAGTGAAATATCTTGGGGTGTTACTTGACAAGGATCTTTCATTTAGTCTCCATGTTCGCTAATGAAGTCAGCTGCACCAGAACCAGGCTTCTATACAGGCTTTGCCCTTCGTCTCAAGGAAGCATGCCTTGCCGTTGCCAACAGCATATTGTTGCCTGTACTCCTATAAGGTGACCCTATCCTTCAGTTCCTCCATGATTCAGGGCTAAGTGATTTGTGGCAGGTGCCTTCCCAAAGGATCCCCTTTGTGATGTATTTGCTGTACTGTACTGTACTGCACTGGCCCTCACTTGAAGAAAGAATGGCTTACCCACTGCTCTGCCTCATCTTAAGGGATCACTGTCCCCAAGCCTCTAGGAATTCTCAAGACCAAACCCCAGACAAGGCTCCTGCATTCCTCATCATATGCGTTACTAGAAATATCACAAGTGCAAACAGGTTCTGTCAGGAGGTCCTTCTCTTTCACTGCCGCAACTCTTTGGAATAAGCTCCCGTGAGAGATCCAAAAGTGCCCCACCTCTGCGATGTTTAAGAAAAGGCTTAAGTCCAGAGTATTAGTGGGTAGCCATTATTAGCGTAACCACTGATGTTACTTCAGGCTTTACCCAATAGTTGTTGGGATCTCTACCTGCTAATAATGTCCTTCATTATGGGGTTCTAAATTCTGCCTGCATGCACTAGGCAATGTTATCTAATCTCAACAGAATTGAATGTATTACTGTATATACTATATTGTCTCTTGCGTAATTAACTGGGTACCACATTAAAAAAAGTGAAGTTCAAAAGGAGCTTAAAAATGCGAGTTAGTGAGCATGTTAGATCGATAGGAAAGGGGATATTTTATATGCAACAGTGGCACATATGGTTAAGGTGGGTAATCAGGACGGACATGGTTTTAAATTTATAGGATAGACAAAGTCAATCCAAAACTGAGAGGAGGCAATTTTAATAACTTATTACTTAAACAAGAAGCATTTGGATTGTGAATCATGATGTAGTCAAAAAAGCGGTTTAAACTGCAGCTTTGATTTGAAGCCATTTTAAAGCAAAAATAAGATATATATGCTAAGTACTAAATGGTTCCCCTCCGTAGTTTTAAAATTAATTTCCTCTACTTCTGTCTGTCTCAGCACTCCTTAGTGTCTGTTCTCACTATAGCAAACATCTTGAGTATCCATATAGTGAACATTAGTTTTAGCCCTAGAGTTTATATCTTTTTTATAACTTCGCTCCGCCACCCCTCCATTATGTTTTATTAGATAAATGATTGCAGACTAATGAATTTGTAAATACATGTACATATAGTGTGTTGTAATTTTGTGTGTGTTGTGAATTCAAGTGATTCATATTTAAAGTGGGAAAATGTTTCAAAAATGTGTTAACCAATCAAATTGTACCGACTGCTACCACGTCATTATGACATCAACTGGTGCCTGTATGTAACCGATATCAAATAATTCATGCCTTAGCTTTTGATAAAGGATGAGCCTTCATCGAGAAATGCATCAGCGGGCACTGCCTGTTGTAACACTTTTATTTTAATGCTGTAATAAACTATTATACTTTTAAGACTGGTGCTCTTATATTGGAGATTTAAGTGAGCCGACTTTGGTGGTAAAAAACAGGAACCACGTATGTCTGACTATATACATGCAATTTGTGTTTCTCAGAATGTTTATGCAGCACTATTGCTGTATGTAATTAACTCCAGGTCATCCTTGAGAAAGGTACATGCATGTGTCAGTGGGCCCACCTGGTTAACAAGATTCGAAAAATAAAGAAATACTCACAGAATTTACCACCCCTGAGCTTCAAGGTGTGTCCCTTGCCATGTCTTGCTGCAGGACACCAGATCAAACATCTCTGTGTGCTCAGTCTTGTCAATGACCCTGGGTATGCCAAAAGCTTTCTGAAACCATGTCCTTTCTCAGTCTTCTTTCCTTGGTGTCTTTCCTCATAGCATTTGCCTCCATATCCTTGATCCCTTTAGCTGCCCAGCGTTGCACTCTCTAGACTGCCATAATTTTCTTTGTGCATTGAAGAACCTAGAATAGCACACTGCTCCATCAGGGGCCTGCCAGAGGGCCTTGCAAAGAAAGGCAAGATAACTTCTTTTGCAGTGTGGTCACCCCCTTGATGCACTCCAGCATTAAGGTGGCCCTCTTGATAGGTGCTGCAGACTGCCTGCCAGACTTCACCCCTTGAGTAATATGATCCTCAGGTCATTTTCTGCCTCTGCTGCAGCAAGAGGAGCCCTACACAGTGTGTAGGTCCCACCTCTCTGTTTTCCTCACCAAGTGTAGCTCCTTGCATTTGGCTATGTTGATCTGAGGCTCCAAGACTCTGACCAATCACCCAGCTTGTTCAGAGCTTCCTGACATTTATTCCCATCCTTAAGGAAGTCCACCACCCTGGTCTTCTTAGGGTCACGGTGAACTTCAGTAGGCTGCTAGTGATTCAGCTGCCAGATCGCTGATGAAAATGTTAAACAGTGGGGCGCTCAATATCCCAGTGGGTAGTGCTGTGTGCTCCGTCAGCAACCTGGGTTCAGAAGCGGGACCAGGAAGCTGGTCGGGGACCCTGAGGGCTGAGGGCTGCCCGTACAGCAGTGCTGCCAACCGAGGAGGGATGGCGTTGGGTTCCACCCACATTAGTGACTCTCATGTGGGGCCAGGGAGCTGGTCTCTTCCTGCAGGGGTACACTAGCACGCCAAGAGGACTGATGGGGTAGGTTCAACATCGGGAAGTGGGCGGCACTTGAAATACAAGAAAGCCTAGGACCCTGCAGCAGGATACAGCTCCTGCCTGTCGTGAGGACCCACACCACCACTAACTCCAGCCCTGGCCATCTGGATATGGCCAGTGGGGGTGGGAGGTGAACCTCTCACTTGACCCACCACAGGGGCAATCCATGAGGATCGTCAGAGGCCAGGTAAGTTGCAGAGATGGTGGGTGAAGGGCTGGGCAGACAGGAAGCTGAAGGTGGCCGGAGGAAGGGGCATAGCGCAAGATGAAAAAGAAAAAAACTAAAATACAGAACATGTTGAACAACAGTGGCCCCAGCACAGATCCCAGAGGGACACCACTGAGTAACCCTTTCCAGTTAGGAGTTGAGCCATCCACCAAAACCCTACTTTCTGTCCCAAGCCAGTGAACAATCAGGTTTGTGTCTGCTTCATGTATTCTACACTGTTGTACTGTGCCTGGAAGCAGTGTAAAAAGCCTTGCTGAAGTCCAGGTAGACTAGGTCTACAGTGCCCTGTTCAACTTGCACCTTTAGGAGACACTCCCTGAAGGGGATAGGACCTTTGTCTCGACTCTCTCAAAACCTAGCCTATACCCAGAAGACTAAAAAGAGTCCACAGAATGACCACTGCATTAAATCTGGCTGCTTCTGTAATGTCCCTAGCCAGCTGGGCATCATGTTCCACTGATGCATTTGGAAGGCTGTAGTGTAGCCCTAATGTGACACTTTCAGAAACATACTGTATAATTTTTCAGCAAATTAGAACTGCTTGGCCCACCTAGTCTGCCCATTTGTTCCCAGCCTATACTGTCACCTGACCCTACCTGATCTCCAGCTACTCACCCCCACCTCCCACCACATTTGTACCAAGATTTCTTTGTCCTATCCCATGCATGCTTAAAGCCCACCACTGTTTTCACCCCACCACCTCCACTGGAAGACTGTTTCAGATGTCCACAATTATTTCAGTGAAGAAATGCTCCCTCACATCTTTTCTACATTCCCCCTTCCAGCTTCATTGCCTGCCCCTTGTTCTTGTCGACTTCTCTTCTGAAAAATATCCCCTCCTGTACCTTACTTGCCCCGTGAGGTATTTATAGGTCTCATCATATCCCCCTCCTCCCTCACTTCCAAGGTGTACATACTGAGATCTCTCTCAGTCACCCCTCATAGGGCATATGATGCAGTCCTGTACGATTTTAGCTGCCCTCCTCTGGACAGCTTCTACCCTGTCTCGTCCTTCCTGAGATGTGGTCTCTAGAACTGGACAGAGTACTCCAGGTGGGGTCTCACCAGCAATAGACACAGTGGTAACACCACCTCTCCTTCTGCTGATGACTCCTCCCTCACGCATCCAGCATCCTGCTGGCCCTGCCTGCTGCCTTGTGCATTGCCTCACCACCTTGAGGTCATCAGATATGATAACCCCAAGGTCTCTTTCACAGATACATACATAGATACATAGACAGTGTCGGCAGATAAGGGGCCTATGGCCCACCCAGTCTGCCCATTTGAGCTTGTAAGTTCAGTTTATGTTTTCCAAGAAGTCTGTTGCCCCTTACCCTGACCTCCAGAATTCCTTTATGTCTATCCGCATTCTTAAATCCCGTGATTGTTTCCAGCCCCACCACTTCCTCTGGCAGGGTGTTCCACTTGTTCACCACCCATTCTGTGAAGAAATTCTTCCTCATGTTTCCTCTGAATCGTCCTCCCTCAACTTCATCCCATGCCCTCTAGTCCTGGAACATCTTTTTAGCTTAAAATAGTGTATTCCTGCACCTGTTCCTCCTGTAAGATACTTGTATGTCTCTATCATATCCTCTCTCCCTCCTTCATGTTTAGTGATCATCAATACCTCTTCCCCATTTATATACCACCTCTGGGTTTCTGTGCCCTAGGTGCATGATTATCACCTTTTCACATTAAACACAGCTACCATTCCCCTGACCAGTCCTTGAGTTTTCTCAAGTCTCTACTATTCTCTCACCCTTTGGAGTGTTTATTCTATTGCAGATTTTGGTGTAATCTGCAAAGAGGCATAACTTCCTTCCAGCTCTTCTGCAATATCATTTTATAAAGACATTAAAGAGGACTGGTCCTAGTACTGAGCCATGAGAAGCCCGCTGTAACCCCGGGTGAATGCTGTTAAAACCATCCTCCATCGCCTATCCATCAACCAGTTTTGTGCCCAGCTTACTACCTTGGGTCCTACCTCTAAACTGCCCAGTTTCCTCATGAGCCTCCTATGTACTGTAGTATGGTGTCAAAGACCTTGCAGAAGTCTAAGCAGGCCATGTCCACTGCCCACCGTGATTTATTTCCCTAACCACCAGTCAAAAACTGGGGTTTCCCCTAGCTCGGAGAGTCGACAGTGTGACACCATTTGCCCACCTGATGCCCTCCTTTTCCTTCACAATTAGCCGTCCCTTACAAAAAAAACCTTATCAGGTCTGTCTCTTCAAAATGTCTCTTACGCATCTGTTGACCCAATTATTCTTTCCTCACCAGGTCTCTGTAAGTGCCACAAAGTCCTGGCCTTCAAAGTGCATTAGGCCCACAAGCTCACTCCTTTTCTGGATTCCCTCCTCATACTGGCATGCAAGCATCTGAGGATAGTTGGCTCTGTAGGTTTCTCTCCCTCCAACCCTCTTCCTATGTCTCCTATCCTGGCACTCTGATTATCTGCTGACTTTTCTCCTGTGTTTCCTTCATCTGCATCTAGTCATTGACCATTCACTGCCCTAGTCATTTGTCCTCTATTATCTAGTAGTTTAATGCCTTCCTAATGTCCCTGTCCAGTAACCCATGTGCCTTATTGCACAAGTGTAGCCCACATTGGGCATACAGGTGTCCATTGCCCCAGAAGGCCATCCAGTTGGCCAGAAAAACAAAATCTTTATCTTGTACCAGACACTTAGCCAAGTGTAAGCCTGCTTACTGGTCCACAGTCACTCCTCACTGGTCACCAGGACTGGTTCTCAGAAAAGACATCCTGGATACCTTACCCTTCAGGAACCTACCTAGTTCCATGAATAACCTTGTTCCCTATGGCATTAATTCCAACATGGACAGTGGACTGCTCCTCCCCAGCTGCAGTGCACAGCTCTAGACAGCACTCATTTGATGTGTGCTCCAGGCAGGTAGTCCACTCTGCCCAAGCTACAGTACCATCTTAGTCCACCAATGCACTTTCCACCTTACCCACTTCCCTGACACTGGGTCCCCATTGACTGCTACTTTCCTTCCCCTCTCCTCAGCCTTTCCTTCTTTCTCTTTGGCAGGTCAGGTATCCTGGTGCCACTGCCCCACCATCCCCAGTCAACTGTTGACCCCACATCCTGACCAGCCAGAAGCTGATACCTGTTACCACTTTCCACTGATGATGATGATGGTGGTCCTTATGGCACCACTGCCTCTCTTCTCCAGTCAGATTCATCCCTCATCCTTTCTATTAAAGATCACAGTTCCTGCCATCCTCTGCCCTACCTACCTGTCCCTGCAAACCACCACCCTCTGGCCCTAGTACCCAACTGCCTAACCCCCTTTTTCCTTAGCTAACTGCATACCTCCTTGTGCCCCTGTGGTACCTTCATATGTCACTCAAGCTAAACAATGTACCTCTTGAACACACTGACCACCCACAGTGGCCACAGATGCATCACCACTCCTTAACCATAATTTATTTATTTGATGTGAATACAGGGTTAGTACACTGGGCAACATGGCTCTTTTAAAGGCACGACCCAGATACTGAACAAAAGACAATTATCTGAAGATAATACTATACAATCTTGAAACATAAAACAACTGTACAATGTAAGGTGGCAACCAGACAGAAGCTGAGCTTCAAAAGTGAAATCATGCTCAGGCACACTCGGGATTCATACAACCACGTTTGGTTATCTGATTCAGAAACTTTTATTATTAAAACTACATCCCAGCAGCACATACAGGTAACACCAAATATTTTCGAGCCAACTCATGCTCTTTTCAAGGTGACATAAAACAACCCATAAAAACATTTACAGCCATCAATGTTTAAATAAATATTAGCTTGGCGTGTTTTAAATATGCAGCTGGAGCATGATTCTCTTATGTCATAAGGAAGTGCATTCCAGACCTTTGAGATGGTATACAATGAGGATTTTGTATCTCATACTTGTCTTGAAAAATGGCCCAAACAGAGTAGCAACATCAATTTATGTTAATGCTCTGCAGTCTTGTTGATTTTTGTAATATCATGAACAATGCTTCATGACCATTCTTGATTATTCTGTAAACCCACAGACCATTTTTGTTTCCACAAGTATTTTATACCCCTGAAGCTGGCGGCCATCAGCTGATCTATCCTCGGTTGGCACATACCTCCCCAAGATTTACAGGCTGAGCCTCCCAAAGATTGGCAACCTCCTATGTCAGGGCCAGGTGAGGAAGGTCCATCCTCCCTGCCTAGAGCTCAGTTCCAGACTGCCTGGCCTAGGGTGGCAGTGTGGACTGCAAAAATAGGCTAGGCTTCATATGCTAGCTCCTTTTCTCCCATTTTCCATCCGCCCACCTCCCCAACATCAGGTACAGCCCTGATGACAACCATGCATACTGACATGCTCCTTCAGAGAAGCAAGCTCACTAGCTCACCACAGGAGTTAAAAGAAAGGCAGATCCGGTGCCACCCTCCCTGATCTAGGAAGCGGTGCCACACAGCAGCCGCTTCTCCAGCCCTTGAGCCAGCCTGGCTCGCTTCAGAGTTTGTGCCCAAACCTGGGTCGCTGGCACAGAAGCACAAAGCACAGACCAGTTCTAAGTACATCTCTCTCACTCAGAGGTAACCAAGTCAATATAACATACATATCACAATGATAATTACAACTTTTCACCCTGAATGCAAATTGCATTGTACGGTATCTTTTGTTTTAACATTTTGCGGACATGCCCCAAGTCATGCTGCCATAAACTAAAAATGGTAATGCACAACCTTGAGCAATAGTTTTCTTCTTCCATCAGTCAAGAGGCTTTTTAACACGTACACTGGCCCAAGTCACTTACACAATTGTGTTGTGGCATAATCTGCATGCAGTTCATAAGTAAGATTGGAATCCAACCACACCACTAAATATTTAAAGCTCTTTACAACAACACGCCACAGGCAGGATGGTGTACATAGCACAAATATACTGTGAACCACTACACATGCCTGTGACCTTGTACCTCACAGCCACCAGGGGTGTATTAATCCCAATAAGCGCACACCTGTCGTGGGTTATTGCTTACTTGAGCGATGCTCAGGGAATCTTATGTTTTCCCAACCTCAGCTCTGACATAAGACAGGAGGAAGAGCTTTGATGCCAGAAAGAGCTGGCTTACAGGCGCTTAGAGTGGCCCACAATTTACAATTTCTTGCACAACTGCATCTCAACTATGCTGATAAAACTTTCTTCTTTTAAGACCTCTCTGATGCTGGCAAAAAATTAGAACTCATCAAAACAGACTCTGCCAAATGCCAGATGGAACTGGGCTCCAGGGAGGACTCAATTGTTCTTACTGTTGCAGTAATATTTTAGTTTTAAAGTACAGGAGGTTAGACCCACACAAAGTTCGAGCGTGGGCATTTTACCACCATGAATGCAGGGATTCCATGGATGTAGGAACCATAGTTTTCATTTGGTGATTATTACTAAATTTTATTTGGCTGCCCTGAGCAGAAATGCCTCTTAGGTACAAATGCTAATGTGGTAGAGCCAAGATGGTGGCAGACATGTGTTTCAGGGAAGTGTTGTGCTATGCACCTTGGACTACGTTCTTACATGTAGTCTTTTGCTTGTCCCTCTCAGGTGTGAGTTAAAACTGTAGGTATGATTCTGCTCCTTTCAAAGTTATGAAACTTTTGGTATTCTGCAAATTACTGCCACATAATTTGAAATGCTACATGTTACATAGCTACCTGTTGAATGAGTTTATCTATAAGGAATATAACCCTCAGATGGAAAGTCCGCTCTAAATGTATGACAGTTTATATCATCCAAGTTTGAACCAATTACTATGTTTCTTACTGGTGTGTGGGGTGCTTGATGAGGGTCACCTGTTTTCCTTTTCAGATTGTATTTTCATTTCAAATGTGCATTTGTGGACAAATCGTCATACTATTTGACGTTATGTGCTTGAAGCAACTGGAAGCCTTTTATAGACAGGCTATTTTTGGCTGCCAGTCTACCGCTCTACAAATTGCCAAGCTCATTTGGATATTTTTTACATTATTCTTTTCTAAGGATTTCAGTATATCCTCCAAATGTAGTAAGACTGAATGATGAATTTATTATTCTAATGTAATATTGTTGATTCCATTCCACACTCAGAACCAAGTTTGATACAGTTTATTGAGAGTATCTCAATAATTGAATAAAATCTATATATTTTTAAAAGTAACCACTCAGCCCAGAATAGGCTATAATTTCCTACCCAGCTAGCTTACCCACACTGTCTACTACAATTTAAAGAAATGCCCTGAACACTCAAAGAACTTTAACCTACCCATACTGCCAGTTTATGTATGGAATACTGTAACTTTTTTTATAGGCTAGGTGTTTTATCTGCCCTGTGTGAGCTCTCCAATTGCAGGGTCTCAGTTAAATATCACGAAGTTTGCATCTGGGCATGGAGAGTAGGACAGCTGTTATGTAGTGTGCTGGATTAGAATGGCTATCATGTTCCACCTCAGAGGTGGCTGCACTTCAGTGAGTATTCTGCATGGAGCTGAGTGTTCATTGTAAAGTGCTTGAAATGCATGCATGGAAGTCGCTGATATAAATGCAAATGTTATGGTTCCATGTGGGAGACACTGGCTCGTGCCCAGAGTCCGACCAAGTTGGTGGAGTTTAGTGGTCTAAGATCCTAAGGGAGGAACTGCTTGCCCCTAATATTTGAACTTCTCATTCAGAAGGAAACTAGAGAAGCACTGATGCTCTGGGTCACCGCATGATGTCAGCCCTTACACCCCAACCCTCAAAGGATAGTGGAAGTGTGGACAGCGACATGCTGAGCAGCTGGGAGAAAATCAAGGAAAACTGACTGGAGCAGCAAGAGCGACACCAAAGTCTCACCCATGCTCCAATGGCTCATGCCGATCCTAGTATGCCCCACCTCCAGAGTGGATCCTGGGGAGGCAAGGCCCACTGTGTGGGTGAATCCCCAAGGATGAAGGGTTGGGGAGAGCGAGGTTGACAGCAAACCAACACAGTGTAAAGGAGCTGGAGTACAATTGCAACAGGTGTGCTGGCTCAGCCTTTGAAGACTGTGTGAGAGGCAATTCGGGAACTACACATTCTTGCTTAAAGGGACAATGCCAACCATTCTGGAATCATAGTACTTCTAGATAAAATCCCACATTTTATGATCGTTATGTTCTCTAAAATTCACTGATGTTGCTGGTTGCTTTGTCTACTTCCTTTCTTAGTAGAACAGCACACTAATAGTGTCTAATTATACCCGACCTTGTTTTGTTTCAAATCCTTGATCTACTCATTGCACACTTCCTGAACATCAAGAACACCCCATTAAGTGCAATCACTCACAATGCACTTGTCTCCTCTCCTTCCATTGCATCATGGTGGCTAGACTGTGTTAAGGTGTTCTCATGCCCAGGAAAGATGCAACAGAGGTTAATCAGTGACTATAAACAAACATATTTTTGTGTCGTGATAACAAGAGAATAATGCACGGTCTTCTATCGGTAACCAGTTTGTTAACCATTGAGAGGTTGCCAGGGCAACTGGAGTAAAATTCGAGAGCAAAAGCTCGAGAGGTTTACGTCACCATAGCAACCTCAAGGCCGATTAACAAACCAGTACCTTAAGCGAGACCATACATTATATTTTATAGTGTATGGTCCCCATAACAAGTATAAAAAGGAAGCAGGCTCCTTACTGTTTTCATTTCAGTTATAGCTGCGGCTGTTCCGGGTTATACTCTCACTGCTGACTGTTTCTAAAGGCCGTGGCTAAGCACGTAATAAGGTGTGCATCGCAATCGGACTTACTCTTATAATCCATCGCCAGACGCACTCAAGACAGGCTAACAACTCCTGACGCCATAGCGATGGGATTAAAGAAATAATCTTACCTCTTATTTTGGTAATAAGGGCTCTCCATGCATTATACCAGTATAGTGGGCAGTCTGTTTTTCACTTTTAAAAAGAAACAAAGGAATCAGGATATCAACTACATCAGCAATCTCTACAGAATGTGACCAATCCAAACTTGTGTTTTTTTTAAACTAAAGACACTTTAAGGCATAAGGGGTTGACAATGTCCGTTTAAACAGAACAGTCTAAATTCTTAAATGGTGATTTGCATGTACTTCCTATGGTACTTTGCATTACTGGGGGTATGTGTGATTTTATATTTCTTTGAAACCTGGCTTTACTGCCAATGCCCTTCTGAGTAACCCTTGCCTCAGTGCTTTTGTACTGTGGTTGTGTGTGTGTCCAAATTCGCACACCACAGCAATGTTTATTGCTCACCTTTATATACGGTATAGATTACATTTCTGAATTAACTAATTGGGGTGCTAAATGAATGTTTGAGGGTAGTAATTTCAGCCAATGCTCTCTTTGTGAACTGTGTTATGTTTTGTTATCACATTCCTCAGGAAATGTTACTGAAATATGCTGTTTCACTTGCATGTGAGAAGAGGCAGGTACAAAAGTTTGTTACACGAAGTGCAGTTACAAAACATTTTCAAAGTACAACTCCCACATTGCTAGAGTGTCAAATTCAACTAGATCTGCATTTCCATATTCTGTAACACAGAAACAGAATTTGACGACAGATAAGAACACAGCCCACCTAATCTGCCCATTTCCCTACCTAATGCATAGGCTGCAGATCTTAGTTAACCAACAGCCTACTTCCTCCTAACTCCCCACTAGAATTGCCTTATGTCTGTCCCATGCATTCTTGAATTCCCCACTGTTTTTGAGTCCACAACCTCCTCAGGAAGGCTGTTCCATATATTTACAACCCTCTCGTGAAAAAATACTTCCTCACATTACCTTTGAGCCATCCCCTCCATCTTCAAATTGCCCCCTTGTTCTGCACACCTCTTTTTCTGAAAGATGCTACTGTACCATCTTGGACTCTGTTGATTACGTTGATGTACTTGAAAGTTTCTATCATGTCCCTCCTCTCCTCAGTGTATACATATTAAGCTTCTTTAATCTCTCTTCGTATGTCTTCTGGTGCAGACCCTGCACCATTTTAGTGCCCTTCTCTGGGCAGCCTCCAACCTGTCTATGTCCTTGTGGAGATGGGGTCTCAGAACTGGATGCAGAACTCCAGATGGGGTCTCACCAACTATCTGTACAAAGGGATAACATGGCCATACTACTAACAGTTGAAGTGGATGAGCTCTACGAATGACAGCATGGGTAGAACAAATCTTGGAGACCTTGTAGGAACACAGGATTCAAGAGAAAGAAGATCAAGTTCTCCATCTTGTCCACATTCTGCCATCTAGACAGATGCACCCTTCCTGTTGATTGTTAAAGATGTAATGTGCTATACCAATAAGGCCTGTTTGAAAACTGATGTCACAGTATTGGCTCCCCAAATATTATTAGGTGCTGCCAGTGATCTGTTGTGCAGAGGCTGCCATGGAGCTGCAGGTGAACTGTGAAGTTTTGACCTGGCACTACCATCCCCAGTGGTGGCTCACTAACTGCCTTTTAATCACATTTATATCAAAGAAACTT
This sequence comes from Neoceratodus forsteri, assembly GCA_016271365.2. NCBI lineage: Eukaryota > Metazoa > Chordata > Ceratodontiformes > Ceratodontidae > Neoceratodus > Neoceratodus forsteri. Next base: position 1,084,724,066 of record CM057454.1, on the reverse strand, counting down.
GCAAGAAAACCCTTACAAAGAGAGGAGGATGAGAAAGGATGGATTCCATACACAAAGCCCTGTTTTGACACTCACCAGCAAATTGTTTATTAGAATCTCAATGTACTGCAACAAGAGATCAGAAAAATTCTCACTCAAATTTAAAATTATGTGCCAGTTCTCTATGGGGTACTATGTGGTAGCAAAGACTACTCGGTGCCCACCCTAACTGCGACTACCACCATGCCATGCTCAAAGGGTTGCAAACCCTTCTCCTTTTCCACAAAGTCATGTGCAAGCACCTGGGAAAAGGGTGAAGGACATGATGCTAGTGCTGTGCAGGACCATTAATGCACAGTGGCTGTTGCACTCCTAGATTTTAGGCGCTGCGTTCCTGAATTTCTGACTGCTGAAAGCAAAGTAGCAACTCTTGTGCTCACAAACTTACAAGTGGGGAGGAGCTGTCTCCAGAGGATGGGGAAAGAAGAGAGACCACAGGACGCCCAGGGAGCCCAATATTGGAAAATAGGCAGAAGCAGGCGCAAAGGTTTGCGCTACACTTGCCCATGCCCACAACCCCGAGGGATGCTATATTCCAGTTGGACTGCACGCACCAGCACTATCTGGCCGGAATACAGGGTCATGTCGGCACAGCACTAAGTCCGAATAGCGCTGCCCCAACATGGATCTGGGAAGTGCAGGGATCAGCGCCTCAGATCAGATAGTGCCAGGAGCCCCTAGCACGATATTCAGTTGGCACCGTGCAAATGAGACAATTGGGCACGGAAGGTGCTAGGAGCCACATGCATGCCCATTATGGGCTCATTTGCATGGGAAGCAATGGCAGATTAGTGCCTCTCCTGTGATCAGCCCCCCACCACCCATCCAGTAACAGTTTAAAGATTCCCGGTGTCTAGTGGCACCACCGCCCTCTGATTGTCAGCCCCATAAAAAAAATAAAAGCAGTCCTTGTGTCTGGTGGCACCCCACCCTCAATCGCTCGCCACAGTTTCTTAAAAGATGCCCTTGCATCTAGTGGCCCCCCTACAACAGGGCACACGACCTGCCACCCCTCCTTACCATAGCTGCCGGCGCCATGGGGAGCCCATACGGCGACTGGCACAGCCCTCCTGGCACCACCTCGGAAAGCCACCATATACAATAGCAGTGGCGTGCATCCTGCACGTACTATAAAGGGAGCATGTGTACTGTCTACAGTAGACAATACACATGCTCCCTTCAAAGTATCACGGGATCGCATTTCCTGTCACTGCATACGGTGGCCAGATGAGCTGGTAAGAGGAGCGCTGTGCCGGTACCGTCTGGGCTCCTGTGGCACTGGCAGGTAGTATACCCGGTGCAGGGAAGGAGCAGGTAAACACCTGGAACTTCTTTGAGAAACTCGCGAGCAATCCTAGGGGTGAGTGGTGCACACTAGACATCATGGAATGGCTAGTAAGATAGCAGCATGTGATCGGGGAGGGTGCCACTGACACCAGGTACTATATTGAAACCTACAGGGCGGTGACTGGAGTGATTGGTACCACTGGATACCAGGAAATGTTTTATTTTACAGGGGATGGGTATTGGAGGATGGGGTACCACTGGAGACCAGGAATGTTGTATTTTGACCAGGGACGAGGATTGGAAGGTGAGGGTGCCAATGGACAGCAGGGACAGCTTGTGCTTTTATGGAGATGGGGTTTGGAAGGTGAGGGGCCACTAAACACCAGGCAGCAGGTGTGTCCCCAACCATCAAGTTGGTTGTTGGCTGCAGTGGGTCCTCCGACCGCTAGGGTTACCAGAGTAAGTCAGGCTTTCTCTCGGTGGTATTTGCACTGCACAAAGTGGCCTGCACTAAACCTGTTGCACAACACAAAAACATTGAATATGGGGCTGCACCTGTATTCACATCCCAGCCCTTCCCTTTGCCCACTGCATACATTACCTTTTAGCACTGTACTATCTATTTTAGCATGCACACCTTCCTCTTTGAATATTACACTGGGTGAAAACTCAAGCAAATGACACATAATCACTGTGCCCACCAGGAAAACTTTGTATATCTGGCTCCAGTATGGTAAAACCAACCTCCTCTTTAACCTCCCTAGGAGGCAGTTTAGCCTAGTGGTTAGAGCATGGAGCTGTAATCCTGGAGACTCAGAATGAGTTCCACAACTGCCATTTACTATCTGATCCTGACCAAGGCAAAAAGCCTTCCTCCGTGTACTCTGCACTTAGGTAGTAAAGGCACCACAAAATGTTATTGGCAGAAACATTTCCTACCTGCACAGATTGTTGTTCTCAGTTCTTGACACACTAGTCCCAAGCTATAGCAAATAATTCTGGAGACAGATCTGCTTTTTGTTATACTATGTCACTCGTTAAAGCATGGAGCGCTAACTGGGGCTGGTGACAGTGTGGTACTGTGGTAGTGCGCTTTATGCTAGTGCCCACTTCCTGTTATACTTGTGCTCACCTAGTTATTTCTTTATTTGTGTTTAGTTGAAATTAAAATGTTATTCTTCATTAACTTTGTGCATTGCAGTGTGGCCTGCGGCTTTAAATAATCTGTAATTTATGTGTCCCTCTTTATTGTGTTGCTACATGTTTTGTGAAAGTTGCATTACATGGATCAGGACAATTTCCTGGCTTGACAACCAACTGCTTTATTGTTTCTGGGCACAGGTTCATCATCATCTTTGTCATCCTCAGACTCAGCCTCTGATTCCTTCTCCGTCTTCAATGTGGCAGAGATAATTTCTGTGTCAAGCTGTTTATGAGTTTGATAAGTACTGTCACAAAGGTCAGCCTGGTGGCACAGAAGGTTGAGGCATCTAGCCTTACCTCATGTCACGCTGGCGACCAGGTTCGGGAATGACCTTGGGTCATCAGGAGTCAGCTGGGGTGGGGAGGGTATACGCAGGATCGAGCTGCCTATCAGCAGCTCTCCTCTCCTGGGTTGGACACTGTCCGTCCTGTAGTCCTGTCACCACCGGGTGACAGTCTGGTGGTGGTGCAGGCAGGAAGGGGGCAGCTAGTATGGTGGGTGCTCCCGCGAGTGCCCAGTATGTGCGTGGATCCACACGCAGGCTCTCCAGTTTCAGACTATTGCTGGGCAGGACAGGCAAGAAATGGAAAAAAACTAGAAACTGTAAATTAAAAAAAAGAAAGTACTGTCCTCTGACTCTCCTTGATGATCCCCCCTCTGGGTCGGGTGAGTCAGTCACACTCAGGCTGCTTGCCATTTGGGCAATTTCACTGGTGTCATCTCGCTCAGTGCCCTCCTCAGTTGTCAGCTCCTCTTCAGAAAGTAGAACCCAGTATGGCGTCCAACAATGAGCAATTGTGCTTCTATCATAACAGCCGCTTCCCTAACTGTCATGAAGCTGATGATGAGTTTTTTAAAACTCCATAACTTGCGTCCCTGTACGGCAGCAGCAAGATCACACAGCAGCATCTTCCTATACAGCTTTCTGAACATGACAATGATGCCCCACCTAAGGGCTGTATAAAGGAGGCAGTGTTTTAGGATAAAAATAGTGTCTGTATCTTGCATCACATGAACATAATTCAAACTCAAGGGGTCAGGGCAATGATCCATTAAAGGAAGTGCCTTTGGGGGCAATTTCTGCCTCCATAAGTGAGCTCTCACAGTATGGAAGAAGCTGTAAAAAACAGTATTGGAGAATCTCTGATGTCATCCATACACTCCAACTGCTAGAATACTACATAGGGAAGGGACGCATGTTAATGTGGTGAAAGCACCTCAGGTTTCAGAACTTCTCAAGGCACAGTGGCTTGATTTTGTGTGATCCAGTGACATTCAGAGAAGGGGAGAAAGCCTATTTTACCCATTTTATAGCCTTTGTTGCCACTAATTTCAGACCAACAGTATGGTATCAGGAGGCACGACCATGAAAGACTTGTCTCATCTGCATTATAGATCTGTTCTGGTTGGTGTCCACCACGTGGAGGATCTACTTCTGCTTTAGTAAACTCGACTGCAGCTGAACTGTCATAGCAGCATTGGTCACCAGTAACACAAACAGGGCTTATGATGTGTGAACATCGGAGTGCCATAACGACAACGATGGCAGATTTAAACTTGTAACCCTCCACATGTTTCTCCCCTTCAAACTGTTCAGCCTTTTCACACACAATTGTTCCCAAAGATATTCAATCCATCTTCACATTGTTATGTGAACTCCAATGGTGTTGCCGCTCAACCTCTGCTTTTTCTACCCTGCATGGCATTTTTTTTTTTTTGAGGGCATCTGTCTCCAAGGATTCTGTCCCTAACAACACCTTCCTGTTTCTTCCAAGGACTGACTGTTGACTTAAAGCGACTTGTCTCCTTTGCTACTTTACTAAGTCTCTCCTCCGACTTAAGGCTTTCGAGCACTGCAAGGTTGATATCCACCGCATATACACTTATATCACTCCACTGTACAGTACTTTACTTCCCTTTTTGTTTTATAGTTTCCTCCTCACACAGCTAAGCTAAATTATTTCCCTCCCAGTCTAAGTTTTTATATTGCTGCTTGCAGCAATTAATTTTCATTAGATGTTTCACATCTGGTTAAGACCACATTCACCTTACTTAGCTTTTGCTCCATCTGAATGAAACCTGTCCCCCAACTATTGTGTGTTCCCTCACCTACCTTCCCCTTCCATCTTTTCTAATTCCCCTACGTCCACCACCCTCCTTCCTTATCCTCCCACACATCCTCCTCTTGTCTCCCTGCATTATGTCACACTCTCTGGCATACTGCTTGCAGTCTCCTCTCATTTACCTGGCTTTATCTCAAAATCCTCAGGTCCCTCCTACCTCCCTAACTCTTGTTCATCCTACTCCTCTTCCTTACTCTTTCCATAAGCGTCTCATAGAGTGTCTTAAACTCCTCATCCTTGCTGCTTTCAGCTGCAGGAGATTCTGAACTCAGCCCTGGCCCTTCCCTTTCATCCCCTTTCCCCAAAAGTTTGTGAGTGGCCCATGTCAGCATCCACAGCCTTCGTCCTAAGATCGACCTGCTGCAACTACTCAAGGTTAACCTCAAAACCTGATGTGTTTGTGATCTCAGAATCTTGGCTCTCCCCAGGTTCCTTGATTCTTCTATTGCCATCCCCAGTTTCACCATTAATCATTAGGATCAAGTTAAGCCAGGAGGAGGAATGGCCATCTACCCCTACTAAAACATCCAGTTTGAACCTGTGCTCTCCATCTCTATCCCTCTGCCTAGGATGTACTACTCAAGACTCTCCCTCCTTCCATGCACCCATATTTATTGTGGGTGCCTACTGCTGCCCTGGCACGTCTTCAACTTCAGTAACTGAGTTACTAACCACCATCTCCTACCAGACCTTCTCTGAGAGTTACTCATACTAGGTGATTTCAGCTTGAATGGCCTCTCCCCTCACTTCATAAATTTTGCCTTAACATTATGTCCCTCCTTTTAACCCAACTCATCTCTGCCCCACTTGCTATAATTTCAAATCTCTAAATCGCTCCCTCTTAAACTGGGTCCTCTCCTTCCCATCCCCTTCATATTGTGGATGCTAGTACCTCCCGATGCCCTCAGTGGCCAGGTCACCATATGGTCTACTATATGAATACCAGTCATCGTTTCATAGCCCTTCCAATTCATCCAGATCAGTTCCTTCTGTTTTCTAGACTTATCCTGACTGCATGCTGACCTGGTAACCGTCAAGTGGTCCCCTATTTCTACAGCTGGCAATGCAGACAGTGACCTCAAACTTTACCTCCAAATTTATAACTGTCTGAGATCATTACACCCCCAAAGAACCAGGGTCCAAGGATCTCACCTCCCATGGATCTCTGCTGAGTTTCTGGCTTGTCACCATGCACGTTACCTTGCCTGGTGACCTACAAGTCTTCTGGCAAGATTTCTGACCTTACAATTTACCGTACCCATCAAAATGCCTATCCTAAAGCTACTAGGCTTGCAAAGTCTGAACACTTTGCATTCACTCTCAGAACAACTTTAATCACACCTCTAAGTTGTGGAAGGTCATTCATGCATTTTCTCCCTCTGAACCAGTCCCTTTTCCTCTACTCAAGGCGGGTGATACTCCAATCTCTGGTCCTGCTGCAGTCACCTCATATTTCCTTTTTCACCTCAGTGCCCATTCCCTCCTTCCTCCTTTCTTCCTCCTCCTCCTCCTGCCCAGTGCTGTGTCAACAACTGTAAGGGTGCCGAAAAATATTTTTCGTGCCCTACCTCTCCCAACAGCAAGCGTAAAATAACCATAAAGCGCATATAAAATATTTATAGTACAAGTTCTGCTGAGCATCTTATTTTGGCCATACTACCCCTTCCCCATTGCTGGCACCATGATCAAGGAACTTAACAATTTAATTTGTCCCTGCTCCTCCTAAGGACACCAAGATTAGATGTTTTAAGTAATGAGCCCATTGCTTCTTTCTTCTGTACTCCCACCACCCTGTAAAACTTGAGCTGGAATTTGTAGCATAGCCCTAATTTAAATGGTTGAGCAATGTGCAAAATTAAAGTTTTTCTTAATGCTGACCTCTGAGGCACTGGGCCCCTGACAGAGTGGGCCCTATTACAAATGAGTCTCTTGCACTCCTTGGTCATGGCCTGCCTCTCCCCTTCTCTTCTTCTCTATTCTAGAGGTGGAAGCGAAGTGGGGGGATGTAGGAGTCGCAAATGGCGTGGATAGAGGTAATGAGGAGCAGGACAGCATGGACTCTGGAAGCGTGGACAGTGAAAACAGGAGGAGTGCGGGACAGAAGATGGGGGTACACTAGTGCTGGGGGATTCTATATGGAAAGGGGTCAGGTGGCGGAAGGGGAGAAAGGCACAGTGATCTGGGTCGAGGCTATTCCAGGGTTGACTGCGGGCAGGGCGGGCAGGCACTTTTCAAGTGTGCACAGAAGAGGAGGAAGAAACCTCACATAGTGATGCACATGGGTACAAACGACTTGACGGGGTAGACAGTAGAGGTGGTAAACAGGAGGTTCAAGGATTTGGATAGGCAGTGGAGGAGGTGGGGGGTTGGTAGCATTCTCTCTGAGGTACTTCCGTACCATATGTGAGTACAGTGAGGAAAAATAAAAGGATAGAGGAGTTCAATGAGTGGCTGAGGGATTGGTGCCATATCAGGGAGTATGGATTAGAGTCAGACTGGGGCAGCACCTGGGGCAATAGTGACCTACACGCAGGGGACAAGTTACAATTGAGCAGGGAGGGGAGGAAGTACTAAAACAGGAATAGAAGGGTATCTATCAACAAAGGTGGATTTAAACTGGGAGGGTGGTGAGCTTACCCCTAGTTATGGGTAAAGGCTGTGGGAAGCAGCACAGGAAAGGTGGGGGAAAGAATAGGGGTAGGAAAGCGGAGGAGACATGCTGGAGGGAGGTCTCACTGAATGTCTCACTGAGCGCAAGAAACCTAAGGAATAGAACAGTGGCTACAGGCTCTCTTGGCGGTGAAGCAGGTGGACATTGCAGCCATCATGGAAGCGTTAGGCTACCCAGCACCACGACTGGGATTTGATGATCTCGGGGTTCAGGTTATTCAGAAAGGATTGGGCTAAGGGAATGGGGGTGGCGATCTATGTAAGGAGAGAATAAAGTGTGAAAGGGAGGAAGGGAGGTCAGAAGCACTATGGATGCAGTTCAAAGATACAAAGAATAGGACACTGAGGATAGGGTGGTGTACAGGCCACCAGCTCAGGAAGTGACCTGGATAGGGAATTAGCTGAACAAATCAGGAGGTCTGCAAGAAGGAGGCACAGTGGTGGTGGGGACTTCAACCTACCGGGGTGGACTGGGGCACCCATCCACCACGAGTGCAAGGGAGAGGTCCTGTTAGAAGCATTTCAAGATAGCTTCCTGACACAGCTGGTCCAGGGGTCGACTCAGTTAGAAAGGACTCTGGACCTTGTACTGGATAATGGGAAAGCTGTAAGGAATCTGGACGTGGAGGAACCACTAGCTGGGAGTGACCACTATTTGGTGTGGTTCACGCTAACATGGGGAGGAAATGGTGGGCATGGATACAAGAGTGGCTGAGTTCAGGGGGCGGACTTTAAGAAGATGGAGGAATTTTGGGCAGGCACCTGGCAGGAATGCAACCACACATGGATGCAGACCAGAAATGGGACATCATAAAGGAAGGGCTGGCGGATACTAGGAGTCTTGCACTAGGAAGAATGGCAAAGAAACCCAGTTGGCTGACACAGGAGGTTATGGAAGGGGTGAGGGCCAAGAGGACAGCATTTTGAAGTACAGGAAATCGGGAGGGTGAAAATAAGGATACATACATGAAGAAGTCTAGGAAGGTTACCAGACTGGTCAGGTGGCCAAGGCATCCAGGGAGCTGAGACTGGCACAGGGAATCAAAAGCTGAAAAAGACTTCTTCCACTACATCAGAGAGAGAAGAAGGAGCAAGGATCAGTTGGTGAGGATTAAGAAGGACAGGAGGTGGGTGGAGAAAGGGGCGGAGCAGGCCGAGGCACTGAACAAATACTTTCGTCTGTATTCACGCAGGAGAAGGGGGGGGCAGATACCCAGGCGGGGTGGGGGACGACAGATGTAGGGATTACAGAGAGCAGGGTACTAGATGGGTTGAGAGCATTAGGGTGTACAAAGCACTTGAATTTGATGGCATTCACCCTAGGATTATAAGTGTAACCCCTAAGTGGCACTATCCAGGGTCTACTACACCTGCCTGCCTGCTTGGCTAGTAGCAGGATAAAGGGACCTAAGTTCTTAAGCGGGTGCCTCCACCCAGAGGTCAGGGTTGGTAGTGGTCAAGCTAACCTGGGCACTAGCCCTCCAGGGACACTGTAACCCCCTCTTTCCTTACTAGTGGCGGAACAATACACAATAATCACTTTCACAATACCCTGATACACCACACACCACACAAGTACCCACAGTTTCACGACCACACGGCTTTCCCTCTGCCTGGCCCTGGGGACCCCTGTAAAACAAGGTTATACACAGGAAATAACAGCAGTACAGTACTCTTGCACAAACTGGAGCCACAGTCAGGTAAATGCAAAAAAAAAAAGATTTAGATCTGATTTATTTAAGGGACCTGAACAAAGGAGGCGTAATCAAGTTAAATTGCTTAAAGACTGTATCAATCAAACAGTTATGCATGCACTTCAGGGTCCATAAACAGTCACACAATCTGGGTACCCAGATGGAGAATGGTGAGTGAGCCAGGGATGTTGCAGCTGGTTGGGGCCCTGTGATGGAAGAAAACAACATGCACAACACACACTATTTGTAATCCGGAGCCGGAGGGCTCAGTTTGTGAAAAGAAACAACAAGTCAATCAGATGACACACTTTTGATTAGGCTGCTGTTGCAGGGAGCTACCCTGATGATTACTCACGATACCCAAGACTGGACACAGGCTGGACGAACATCGAGACAGCAGGTGGTTAATCTGGAGTGCCAGGAGAAGCAGGGCTCACACGAGCCCGCCGAGGCGTCGTTTTGTTCAAACGAGGAGCAGGGGGCTGATCCTCAGGCAGGTCTCTCGTTGATGGCTTTCTCTGTGCAGCGGGTAGTCTGGCTGGGCCAGTGTGGCAAAGCCCTGTCCAAATGGAGACAAATTGATACAGTCCGTTCGCTGGATACAGCTTCCAGCAAGCAGAACACAGTTCACACAGTGGGAACCAAATCACGACCCACTAATAACTCACAGCACATTTACATGTAAGGAAATTTTACTGTACCAGGCAAACCGCTCTCCGGTCGCGACTGCAAAGTCTCTGCACAAACCAGGGATTCAAAAGCAGATGGAAATCCTGACAGGCCGATGCATTCAGCAAAATCTTCGGGTCTTCTTCAGGTGTGAGCCTGGTAAAAAAAATCAGTGGCTTACTTGCTCACAAACTTGGATTTAGTCCACAGTAATTCTCTTCTCTCCCTCTCAGGGGCAGCAGGCAGACATGCAGGCCACAACTCAGGCCTTTCACAGTTCTCCCATGCAAAACTATGCAGAACTCTTTTACCCAAATCATTTGAGCTGTTACTTCTTCACTTCTCAGCCCAGAACTGAAACTAGCTGCAGCAGCCTGGGAAATTCCCCAAGATCCAAAAGGTTCGGTTGGCTGATCCTCCTGTCAGTCACAAAAGGCACCCCTTCAGATGCAAAAGGCACAAAAGCCCAAAAACTACAATTCCTACAGATTTTGACTCCAGACAACTCCTGTAGTCCGCTCCATTTTAATTCCACCAGTACTGACTGGTCCAATTCATAGTCAAAGACCAAGATAGTGGAGATAAACAAAGCAGTCCTTGCTGCAAAGAAGGAAGGTTAGACAAACTACATTATCATTATCACTCTAAATGATTTTCAGAAAATAGTTACATCTTTCAACAGAGCTCCCCTCAGATTACTTATGACTGCAATCCAAGCAGCTCTTAAAGAGACAGTACACAGAAGCTATACAGGCACTCTCTGGCAATCACATTTAAACTGCTAAAACCAGGACACCAGCCTGGCAGTGAGCATTAGTCATGCTCGGGGATGACTTTTTGGGAACCCCACTTGTAGGGGTTACATAAGGGAATTGGCAGAGGTCCTGGTGGGGCCACTGGCTGACCTGCTCAATACCTCCCTGGACACGATGATGTACCACAGGACTGAGAATGACCCATGTGGTGCCCATCCATAAAAGTGGCCCAAAGGATGAACCAGGAAACTACAGACCAGTGAGCCTCACATCGGTCATGGGAAAGCTCGTGGAGCCCATCCTAAAAGAGAGGCTAATGAGCTTCTTGGAGGAAAACGGTCTCCAGGATGGTCAACAGCATGGGTTTGTAGCAGGCAGATCATGCCATACAAACCTTGTAGAGTACTATGACTGGGTGACGTGGGAACTGGACAAGGGCCATGTAGTGGATGTCCTGTATTTAGACTTCAGAAAGGCCTTTGATTTAGTGCCGCATGGGAGTTGGGGGATACTGGAATATGTGGGTTGAAATGGATCATGGATCAGAAACTGGCTAAAGGGAAGGCAGCAAAGGGTAGTGGTGTGGGGGACCTCTGCGTCACGAAAGCGGTGACAGTGAGGTACCACAAGGATCAGTACTGGGACCAGTGCTGTTTGGGATTTTACTGCAGATAGCTCACAGGGACCGGAGCAGGATCAGTCTATTCACAGAATGTACCAAGATGGGAGCCATGGTTGATGATGCGGAGGGGTGGAAGGGGTTGCAGGAGGACCTAAGCTGCAGGAGTGGGGCTATGGCAGAAAAGAGGTGCAAGTTCTGCACTTTAGAGCCAGGAAAGAGGGAGGGATTATAACTTGAATGGGGTACAGCTGGGGAGCTCCACAGAGAAGAAGGAGCTAGGAGTGATCATTATGGGAAGCTTGAACAACTCTGCTCAGTGCAGGAAAGTGGCAGCAAAAACAACAAAATGCTGGGGTGTATCGCAAGAGGGAGCTCCTCAGAAGGAAGGAGGTTATCCTGCCCTGTATAGGTCACTGATCAGGCCCACATGGAGTTCTGTGTGCAGTACTGGCGCTATTCCGAAGAACATCAGATTGTTGGAAGAGGTGAGCAGAGAGCCACAAAGATGATCCAGGGAAGGATTAGATAGCAAGCCCTATGGAGACAGACTGGGACAGTTGAATATGTATTCACTGGAGGAGAAGAGGGATGGGGATATGATCGAGACCTTAAAGTATCTGAAGGGATAAACAAAACCAACACAGAAGGGATTTTCCAGATGAGAAGAGGGAGGGACACAAGAGGGCATGGACTGAGATTGGGGAGGGAGATTCAGGAGGAGATGAGGAGACATTTTTCACTGAAAGAGTGGTGGACAAATGGAACACCTTACCAGATGATACAGTGTCCTGTAAGATGGTGGCAAGTTTCAATAGGGGATGGGACAGAGGAAGGGGGAGGTGTACTGGGAAGAGGGAGGGAGGGGCAGCTGTGAGATAAGATGCTAACTGCACACTCGAGCAGACTCGATGAACCATGAGGCCTGTTTCTGCTGGCAATTTCATATGTTAGTACCTCTCATTCTCCTCCTCTCACTATCCTACTGCCCCCCCTACCCTTTTTCTTTCTCATCCATTTCCCCTGCTGTGGCTCGTGGGGTACTCTTGGCTCTAAATCACACACAAGGTGGGAGCCCTGATGATCTTGACCCCGACTCTGTATTTCTGCTCATGCCACAGCCCTCCTATTACCTACTTCCTCAACCTCTTTCTCCTTATCCTGTGTCCGTAACTCTTGGAAGTTGGCTACTGTCATTCTCTTCCTAAAGGGGAGCTTTCTTCCTAGTAACTTCTGTCCCATCTCACGCCTCCCTACACTGGCTAAACTCAAGGAACATCTTGTTCTCTCCCAGCCCTCCCCTTTTCTTGACTCAGACTCCTCCTTCTTCACTCAGCAGCGCCAGTGGCTCAGTAGGTAGCACACTCACCTCTGAGGCCGGGAGATCAGAGGCTGTGGGTTCAGTTCCCACATCTGGCACTTGGGTTAATATCCCAGTACTGACACTGTAGTGCAGCATGAGAGGGTGCTGCACTTCTGAGGTGCCGCTTCGGATGAGACGTTAAATCGAGGTCCCATCTGCCTGGATTGGTGGTAGTTCAGGTGGCTGTTAAAGATCCCATGGCACTTATCAAAAAGAGTAGAATTTCCCGTGTCCTGGCCAAATTTCCCTCATTCACTAAAAATACCGCCAACAGCTTAATCTGGTTCTAGGTCACTTGGCATTCATCTGTATCCTCTCTCTCGGTCGTGCCTGAAAATAGGCAGGATTTGTCTAGTGCACTTACCTGGTCAACAAAAGCTAAATAAATAAATAAAAAAATTTCCAGTGTGACTTTAGAAAGTCATACTCCACCTTCCTCCTATAGTCTCACTGATGCTATCCTCTGGCCCAGCAAATTTCAAGTAAGTGTTTGATTTTTCCAAAAACTTGACAAATGGAAAAGTTCTTCCACTGTTCCCTGCCACACCACCAGGATATCATTAATAAGCATCGACAAAGTATAGATATTACTCAAAAGAGTCAGCGTGCTGGCTATTTTAAATGCATCTTCTCATCTGCCCAAATATAAGTTTGCGAAATTGAGGATGAAAGTTACCCCATCACTGTTTCACTTATTTGGAGATGGAATTCCCCAAGAAAGTAAATACATTCAACTCAAGGACCATTCTAGACAGTTCCACTAAAAATAAGTAGGGGGATATGGATTTTCTCATCACTGATCCAAAAAGCGTTTCAAAGCCTGGAGTCCCTTACCATGGGAAATGTTTGTATACAAAGATTCCATGTCGAGGTGACCAGTATGTCTGTTTCCTTGATGTGAATATCTTTGGGGCTATTAAATGCTTCCATAGAATCTCCGAGATGCAATCTGAGACCGTCAACAAGTGGTTTAATGAAACAAATCCACATACTTGCATAGTGGTTCCATAAGTGAACTGATCCCAAAACTTATCGGACATCCAGGTAGGGACTCCAGGCTCTTACGCACTTTAGTAAGTACACATATAGTAGGTTGTACTGGGAAGGGAATAATGAGAACATCTTTAGTGTTCCCATCAGTAATACCCTCTTCCCATGCACTAATCACATATGAATCCACCATATTTTTGAAGGGCAGTGCAGGACTAAGGACAATGCTTGGTAGAACTTCCTGTTAGCCAGCTGCCATTTTACTTCAGCCACATAATCCAATCGTCCATGACCACTACACTGCCCCCCTTGTCTGCAGGTTTTATTATTTTGCATTTAGACTCCAAATTGCAGACTGCTTCATACTCTGCAGTTGTCATATTCACAAAATGATTCCTGTCACCCTTATTAACAAGATTACTTAAGTCCTTTACTAGTACCAGTACTCTACTAGTCCCTAGGACTCGATCAAGGGAGGTGATGATTGTATGAATTTTGTTAACCTATTTAATACCAAGGCAGGAGAGTCTGAAAGCATCATAAGATAGTCACGGGATTCTGCAAACAGAATCTAGGCTTCAGCAATTTGTTCAGGACCCCTCCCCCAAACATGATCTTTAGAAGACCTAGGAATATTAGGTACTTTGTCACGAGAAGCTTGCAACCTGTGCCCCACCATAACCTACCTTGCCCCCCCACTCAATGGTGCTCACTGATGTGGAGAGTGCAGTACTATAGTGTAATTAATCCCACCAGTACTTTTGTGAACCCCAGCATGGGCAGACATTCAATACAGCCCAGTTCATCAACTGTGACACAACCCACATTGTTTATTTGGCCAATTGCCTCTGTGGAGCCTACCATCTAGTGCGTACAGCGAAAACTCAAAGGCAGGGTAGGAGACCATATAAGGACCCTTAGCCACATCAACCTTGAGTCAACCTTGGCTGCCCACTTAATCAGCAGGTGGAAATGGTACCCATGGCAGGTCCTTTGTTGGCATCAAAAGAGTTACAGCTGGACTACAGGGAGGGAATTTGGAAACATTATTGTCCATGAGGCAAACTGCTTGGATTTTCAAATTGAAGGCTACCACACTACCAGATTTAAATTACAAATTTGTAATGGAACTCTTCCCATGAGTAGTTACTGATCATGGGCGAACAGGGACAATAGTACAATTTTGATAACAAACGTTTTTGTTATTTTTTACAGATGGGTCCTTTTCAGTGATCAGAGAAGACATCAGCAGATTAAGCAAGAATAAATTACAAAAAATTGCACCAGTGACATCAAGCGCAGCCAAGGAGAGACCCTTCACCCAGTATTACAGGTACCAAATCAGAGTAGCAATAAGCGGTGCACATGCTGGCCTGCGGCGCGGCGACAGTGTTACTGGTTTGCAGTACCGAGGACCTGGGATATGAAAGGACCTTAGATGTTGGAGGGTCAGCCGGAGGGGTGAGGTGAGCATCCAGGGGACTGCTCGCCTTCTCCCAGAAGGAAGGGACTTGGTACCCAGTGCCTCCCAGGGGTCGAAATTAAGTTTTTCAGCCAGTAGTCAGTAGGGCTAGTGACTGGGAAAATCCACTAGCCTCAAAACATTTCAAATGGCCCAGTTGGTGAACTTATTGAAATGTTACCATCTCCAGTACAAGCCTGCAGGGCTAGATAAAGAAACTTTTACTAGCCAGATTAAAAATAATCTACCAGCATTTGGCTAACGAGCTGGTGCTAATTGCCGACCCTGCCTTCCAACCCTAGCATTTTGCTGAGGGGGCATGGCAGCACCGAACCATGCTGCTTGGCCCTGTTGGACAGAGCCGGTGGACGCCTGTGCATCTGAGGTGGAATGCGCCAGATTATCGCCGAGGTTATTGCACAATCAACTCCATTCCAGCGGATCATGAGGGATGCATATATACTAACCCCATATCAATCAGTCTCTTCTCTACTTAGAGTAACTAACTCAATTCATGTATCTATGGATCACAGGTATAGTTTGTATTAATTTAGCTAAGGCTTTAACTCTGTATCCCATCACCTATTACTTCAGAAGCTTTGTGCCCTGAGTCTAGCAAATTTTACACTAGTTTGGTTTCAATCCTATTTTCTAAAGAGAACACAATGTGTTTGCATTGGAAATTCCTCTCCTCCCATCTTTTCCGGTGTTCCTCAGGGTTCAATTCTGGGCCCTTACTGTTCTCTGTCTTTACAAATGAACACCCATCAGTCTGCACTTCTTCTAATTTTCACCTCTATGCTGATGATGCTATTCTGTTTGCTTCTGGCCCCTCTCACACTGCTGTCCAAGCCCCTTTACTGTCCAATCTGAACACCATGCTCGACTGGCTTCACAACAATCTTCTCAGGGTAAATATCAAAAGACAGTCTCAATGACTTTGGGACCCACCAAAAAATACTGCCATCCACTCCTCTTATCTTTTATACACTTGACGGTACCCCCTGGAGTCAGTAACCACTTTTTAAATACCTAGGGATTTGGCTAGACCAGCATTTATCCTTTTCCTCTCATACTGATGCCCTATGTGCAAAACTGTGCCCCAAATAGTTTTTTTTTTTTTACAGAGTGTAAGGACTCCCTCTCACCCTTGTGCATAAGTAATTGCTTGCTTTAGTGCTGCCCCTGCAACTACCTTATGTGGGTTGGCCACTGTTTACAACTCATTTTGTTGTTTGGCCTCAACCCCCCACACACACTACTCTCTCTACTCTCCTCTATCCCTATCTTCCCTTAGTCATAGGCAAAACTTACACTTCTCACATTCCTAGCCAAATAAATGCTGGTTAGGGAATCTCCGACGTACACCACTAACCTCCTCTCCCATTTCCTCTCCCTGTACAGGTTAAGGTCCAGGGATCTGCGCACTTCAAACTGCCTCATCCCCGCTCAACCATGGGTTCTCAATCTTTCCACCGCCTCCCTAACTTATGGAACCAGCAATCTGCTTCCCTGCATAACTCCTCCTCCTAAAAGCTTTCAAGCAGCTGCTCCAAAGGTTAGACTCTAGCCCATGTTCTTGCCCAGTACCCATGCCTGCAGGCAACTCTGCCTGACCACTCTGCTCTAAGTCCTGTCAGGGCCAATCTATTTGTGACTAGTACACTGTTATGTACAGCCCTACTCCTGGCAGACAACTGCTGTGACAGCTTAGCTTTCTGTTTTTGTGAATTATTATTTTGGTCTGTTACACTGCACTCTGCTGTGTTTGTTTCATTATTATTCTGTTTGGTCATCATTGCACACTGCATTATCTTTGATCCTTTTGTGCAAATATTTTCTACTATGTTGTATTGCTATATAAAATTCCTCCTTTTCCCGGGTCGCACACCTGGAAATGAGCCCCCTCAGTGTGCTTTTCTCAGTTACCAAATTTTAAATAAATAAACATATGAAAAAAACCTTGGCACAAGCCCCATGATGCCGGATCCTGGTAAGTGCTGGGACCAAGTCGATATGGGGGTCCCTCAGCCATCGCATCAAGGACATAAAAGAAGCACAAAAAAGTCCCCTTATCGAGCAAGATAAAGTAATGAATATATAATCTATCCAGGGCTCCCCTGGTGAAGACTTATGGCTATATAGGGGTGCTCAGCATTGCTGAGGAATTTCTGTTCACATTACATTTATATATTTATTACTTTATCCTGATTGGGATATTAATTATGATTTTTACATGCTGCCTGTTTTAATTGAGAGTTTATAATAGTAGTTATTGTAAAATGCTGTAGAAATAAAGTTGCCTTGCACTTGCTCAGTGTGTGCACCTTTTTTTCCAAACTCTGCTTAAGCAAGAATAATACCTCCCCTTCACACTACTTCTCTTTTATTCTTCCTTTTCCCTAATCTTTCTGATCTTAGCATCTTTTCGCCTCCCAGGTATTGTACTGTGCTAGGGGTTCCTATCTGGATAAAATTTAGCCCACATATATGTTTGTAAATTGATTTTGGTAGCTGTTACCGCTAGTATCTTTTATCTGTGATTATGGCTGGGTTGCAGCTTTTATGCTGCATAAACAATAACACTCTGATTATAGCCAACAGACAGCATAGTTTGTGTCGAAACAGTTCGTTTGTTGTAACAGCACCTATTGCAGCCAGTGTGAGCAACTGCCCGTGAGAATATGTAATGTTTTAACTTCATGTTCTATTTCTAATCACCTCTTGATACACTACTATTTATCTATTTAAGCACATTCTGCACATTCTATTCTAATGGAGGTACAAGTAAGCATGTTTGTACAGGTGTGCCAGTAACTTAAAATGTAAACTATAATGGCTACCTGTAGGTGGTGCCACCAGGTCTCTTGACAAAGGAAAGGGGAAGGGGAAATTGTTTAACCAGGAAAGGCACACTAAATTGAAGCTTGTTTCCAGGTGTGACCTGGGAGCACAAAGGAAGTTAAGTGACGTGCTCAGGGTCACAGTATGCAAGCGGGGCTGTGGGATTCAAACCAAAGTCGGCAGCTCGGAGCCCTAAACCACTGCACTATACTGTCTCCTAAACAAATAAAAGTGAGGTAACTTGCAAAACATCAGGATGGCGCCTACCTGATGGTGGTGGTTGTTATGCTGCACCAACTGGGAAAATAGAATAACAATTTGTTTATTTAAACTAAAAGAAGCAGCCTCGTTTGTCTCTTCCAGTGTGGAGAGTGTGCAGCTGTTTTTGTTTTTGTTCTTCTCTGTGCACTGCTGCTAGCAGCACCACTGCTCACCTGGAGTGGTCATTTCTTATCTCTCCATACTAAAAATACACAGAAAATGAGTGCTGTCTCAAAATGGCACACTGAATAAAAAAAAAAAAAAACTGTATAAAACTGAATGTCCTTGATAGGAACATTTCATGGTATTTTAATAACAGATCACGATCATCTTGTCTGTGATTTCTGGCAAAAGTAAAAATGTGCTCTGTCATAAAGCAAACCTTAAGGACTTTACAAAATAATTTGTTGCTCAAGTCCCTAGTAAATACCCCAACAACCCCTGGTTGTTGTAACACGCAGTGCCACTGTTCGTATCATCAAGTCTGCAAACACTAAGGATGTTACATGATGAAGTCCCTGATAAAGCTTATGGATATCTGAATTGATATTAACTGTGCCTCATTCACGTGTGGGTCTCCTATCACCAGTGTGATAGCTGCATTCAGTTATCAATCACATCTATGTACAATATGCACAGCTTTGTCCAATAAAACATATACAAATATTCAAAGAAACATAGATGTGGTAGGCAGACAAGGCTCAATGGCTCTTCGAGACTGCCCAGTGCTTGTCTGCATCACCATCCAGTCTCATGCTGGTCCAGGGCTAGTCCACCAGTGGCCCCATTTCAACACTTCCCACACCCTTCCTAGACCACTCATCTCCTTTCCTCAACTGACCAGCCAGCCTCCTCCCTCTTCTTGTCTGAACCATTCCCGTATTCCTGTCCCACCTATTTTTGAAGCTGGCAGCAGGCTCATGCCACCACTTGTTCTGGAAACATTCTACTTCACCACTCTTTCTGTAAAGAAGAACTTCCTCAAATATCCCTCCTGAACATCACCACACACGCGCCCCAGATTCTATTCATGGTCGTGTTACCTTACTCTCATAAATACACCTAAGGTACTAAGGGTATTTGTAACATGGCAAAAAGAACAGAGCAAAATAAGCAGTCATTGGAGGAACTGCAACAGGTGACTACAGAACAACCATGAATTAATTCTCAAGTAATCCATGGTTGCTCCTGAATCACTGGGAGCACACTTACTGAGAGTCAGACAGGGAAGAGAGACAGAGATCCTTCCCACCCACCAGCCCTCGAACCTCCGATAAGTGAGTGGACACCCCACCAGCAGCTGTACATAACTCTGTTTGTTGTATACTTTGCCAGCACAGCCAGGGAACAGAGCGGTCATGGGCACTCACCAACAGAAAGCAACCGAGCGAGACGCAGCAGCTGGCTCCTCCAGGACATAAGAGGGGAGAGGAGTCAGCGAGACTGGGACAGCATGTATAGCGAGAGAGAGAGGGAGGAGCAGTAAGGACACAGAGGGTAACGGAGTCAGCAGGCACAGGACCACATGTAGCGAGAAAGAGGGACAAAGCAGTAAGTATATCGCTCCTGTGTGATCAATGCAACGATATTGTAAGGCAAAACACCATTACCTGTGCTCATAAAATGCACGCTTGCAGCATGAGCGTGCCTCGTTAAACATCAGATTCATGGATCCAAAGTGCTGCATTCTGAGTGAACCATGCAGATTTGCATATGCACAGCACTGAAACACTATGAACATTTTCAACATTTTTTGCAGCGGCTTACATCCAGAAGGCGGCCCCAGCCCCATCTCCCAGCATCCACCATCCAGCACCGACCCGGCCCAGGCTTGCCCCTGGCGGGGTCAGCGGGGTTCCCCAACCCCACCAGAGACCAGATTCAAGGGTCCAGCACCGGGCTGGCCGGAAGCGGAGCCTGCAGGCATCCTCCATCACACTGCTGCAGCAAGTGTTTTTTTTCCTTCCCCTAGGGGTCAGGGCGCAATGACGCCTCGCAGAGTGGAGCGTACACCGCAAGACGCGTTCTCACAAAGCCGCCTGCTCCTGACTCCTCCCTTGTCTGCAGCGCAGCAGCTGTGTCCCCGAGCCTCTGCTACGGGGCAACCAAGGCACCGACAGCCGAAATCCCCCCCGAGGAGAGCAGTCCATCGGACGCCAATCTTTCCCCGCCTTGCCGACCCCCAGTGGTCCATGCTCGCTTGAACACGGTCGCCGGCACGCGAGAGGTTAGGAACCAGCGCTCAGCCCTCAGTGCCACTGGCCAGCTCATTTTCAACATTAAACAGCGGTATGTAAGAGAAATAAGTTAGCAGTAAAGATGTTATTTCTGTTAGGATCTGTTAGGTATTGGACACCGTTGTTTAATATTAAAATATCAATAGTGGCAGGCCGGTGGCGCTGGGGTTGAGCGCTGGATGCCACCTCTGCACCACACCGGCGACCCAGGTTCAGGAATGGACCTGGGTCAGCTGGGGTCGGAGGGGAGGATTCAGCTGCCCCAACGATGCCTCTCCTCCTCCTCCTGGGTGGGATCCTGCACTTTCGGCACCCAACACTCCTGTGCCTGTGGAAGCACGGGCATCGGGGCACTGGGCAGCTCTGGAGTCAGGAGGATGTTATGGGCACTTGACAATGGATGTGTCTGCACGTCGTCTGTCTGGACGCCAGTCCTGCGTGCGATGTCCTTCCGGAGGAGGGTTACAGGAGTGACAGAGAAAAATGGAAATACCCTCTCTCAGTCCAAGATGAAGACAGATCCGCACCTCTGATCACCTTCCCACGGCACACCCGCTGTGTGCAGTCACTCCTAGGAGAAGAGTCAGGAAGGGAGAAACTGGAGATAGCCTGACCTCTAGGGGCAGACTTCATGGGGGTGCTCTCAGGATTGATCAGTGGTCTGGAGAAGTGGACTGAGGAGGGTAGCGAGGGGCGTAAAAAAAAAATATCAATAGTGTTTCAGTGCTGCAGATATGCAAATCTCGTGGTTCACCTAAAATGCAGCAGTTTGGATCCATGAATCGGATGTTTTAACGGCGATCACACTGCAAAGATGCATTTATAGGAGCACATGTACACATGTTTTGCCTTACAATATTCAATTCTCTATCACACAACTTCAAAAGCTGCTTAATTTCTCAAGTCATGAGATTAATGCATGTAGAGTGCAACGGCAGCCAAGACACCTACTAATGTATCACTTCTGAAACAGCAGCCTAAAACATTCTATAAATCAATAATCTGAGTTTGTCTTCCTTTTAATACCTACCATAGTTGAAGTCACGCATTCACACATTAGCTACCTTGCACCTACCATGTTACCAGGCGCATTAAACCACTCCAGACCATGGTTCTATTGTGGAATTGATCCATGGTTGGGGCTGAGCAACGAGTCCACCCCCAACCATGGATTAACTCCACAGTAGAACCATGCTCTGCACTGGTTTAATGCTTACCTAATCATATCCCCCTCTTCCTCATGGCCAATTCAATGGTAAGTAAATACTGGAACTCTCTAGCCTCTCCCTCCTGTATCTTCCCTTGCTGTCTGTTAATCATCTTTATGGCCATCCTCTGTATAGCTTCCAAGAGGTCCCTGTCTTTCTTCAGGTGCAGGTTATTCTGCTAGCAAACCCTTCTCTATTCACCCCAACATCTTATTTGCTTTCCTGCAGCCTTCTGGCATGGGACTCACTCTGGATTCCCTCCACTAGGTTGCAAATGAACTTACCTCTCAGCATTAAAATTCATAGTACTGTCTTTCAAAATTTAGAGCAAGTGGCCAGAATAGAGCGTGTAACACTTTGTATGTTAAAGAATAGATCTACAAATTTATTTATTGGAATGTTTTACCAGGAAATGGCACACTGAACAACAAGTTGCTTGTCTCACTAGTGGCCCTGGGAGGGGGAGAAGAGCATCAAATTGTAGTTGGCGTTGGATTCTATATATTAGTCTTAAGGAATGTTTCTATTAAGATAGTTAAATCAAGGCCGGCCCGGTGGTGCTGAGGTTGAGGCACTGGAGCGCCACACACCACTCCACACAGCGACCCAAGTTTAGGAACAAGCTCGGGCCACTGGGGAGTCGGCGAGGAGGTTAAGGATGGAGTGCCCTGTGGTGCTCTCCTCCCAGGTAGAGCAGGGGTGGGTTGTCCCAGCATCGCGGTGACCCCGGTGGAGGCCAGAGGCACTACAGCCAAGACAGGCACATATTCAGCGTGGACGATGCCAGCAGGGTTGCCATGCTCCAGGGGTCGACATGCACCTCGCAGGAGGGAGGAGAGGGTAGCACACAGAACTGGGAAACCAATGGAGCCATGGGCAGGCAACAGCACTTGTCCCCATGCCCTTGGCTGAGCCATCCCCAACTGACCTTCAGATCCTCCGTTCCTCTGCCCTACCCTGTAGATAGAGTCTGACTAGTAAGTGCGCCCTAAGAGGAGAGGAGCGAACCAAACTAGGGCGGGTCAAACCGGGGTGCTAGGCTGCAGGAGAGGGAGGAAAGAGGAGGTTCAGATTGGGGGTTCAGGCTGGACAGGATAAAGGACTAGGATGCCCGAGAGAGGTTCCATGGTGCCGCGACCGGAGGAAAGAAATTTAAAAAAAAGATAGTTAAATCATTTCATAGGTTGTGTGTCCAAAAATAGCTTCGCATTACTAAGAAAATCAGTAAACCTTTAGTAAAGGAATAAAAATCAGCGCTATGAAAAATCAGCAGTTAAGGGGTAATAGGGTTACCACCTTTTAAGAAGCCCAAAGTGGGACATTTCTTACTGAAACATGATTATTTTTGCAGGACAATATGTAACCTCGACCAATGCATTTGACTTTTCACTAAATAATCAGAATTAATACTACATGTGATCGTGTTTTAGTTGTTTCTAGTGTTTCTTATCATTTTAAGGTATTTTAGTTAAGGTGTTATAGCTTTTTGCAACATTTAGAAGAAAGTCAGAAAATATTTTTCCTACTATAATGTCAGGATATTTAGTATTTTTCATGTTTGTTTGTAGGACACAGCTGCCCAAATCAGGACAGTCCTGCGAAACTCGTTATACACAGAATCTAAACGTGTGCATGTTGCTGCCAACTAAGTCATAATCAGGGCAAAGGAGCAGAGTTCAATTAGAAAGCTATGGCAAGTCACGTGGGCTGTCTTACTATCACGTGATCCACACTATTTCCTTATGAACTGTCCGCAGTAGCAGCAGCTTTCAGCAAGTAAGTAAACGCAGAGTAGTTCGGAACAAACGCTAAAAGTATTTCAGAGATGCACCACTGAGAAAATAAAGCTGTTTTGTTGAGTGCAAGATCCTAGCTAACTAAGTTCGTAACATTTAGACTGCAATTTCGCTTTAGCCTGCCGCTCCCAAGTTAACAGGCTCTGAGGAAGCGTTGACACTAAACCTCTTTTGGTTATTTTCTTTCTCCCACCAGGATCACTTCCTCGTGCATCCGCTTGATTTCACAACCCAATTCCTCACATTTTTAGAGCCTTAAGTCTAGTTCTCTGCCGTGTCCAGGGATCTGGTGGGTACCCTCCATATAACAGCGGCGCTATAAAACCACAGTAGTACGGCAGTATCTCCCGAAAATCGGTATCCCTCGCCCCATTTACTTTACCTGGTACCTGCCCGTCATCAGCTGGCTCCGGACGGGGGTGCAGATGGGCTGTACATAGTAGTTATCCAGGCGGACGCCCTGTGCAGCCAGTTTGTCCAGGTTCGGAGTTTTGATCTGGGACCCGTGAAATCCACATCGTTCCAGCCATAGTCGTCGGCCAGAATGAACACGATATGGGCTTCTGCTGCCTAGGGAAGCCTCGGCAGGAAGAGAGAATAAATACATTAGGCAGTAGGTGAGAAGCATAGCGATGCGCTGGGACCATCTACTGCAGGGATCGTTCATATTTGCTAACGCTTACAACATACTGCATAGAGCTAGGAGTGAATGTTGCAGAAGCTGATAAAGCAGGAACTGCAGGTCAAGCGGAAGGCACTTCTCGTGTTATTTTTAAAGGAACAGCCCCTGTAAAAGCGGATACTTTTGATCCCCATCTCCCGAAGAAAAAGTTTTAGAATATGATTCAGGAACCTTTCCACTGAATGACACTTAAAAGGAATGAGAAACATTGCAATATTTGCATAGATACCCCCATTATATGTCCTGTATGTTTCTTTTTGTTTCCTCCTCCTGTTAGTGTTCACAAGCTGCACTCTATATTTGTTTTGAGTTAAACACATTTTATTGTTTAAATAAGAAAAGGTAAATACATTCATGCATACATCAGATATAACCTTGGATTATAGCTTAATTGCCATACAATTTAAAATAAATAGATTAAAAGGCAGCATTTCTTATAGTATCACATCCTGAAGTTGGAAGGAGACAGCCAGGATGCTGCTGTTAGTTACGTTAGATTTTCTTTATTTCATCAGATAATTTATTCCTACTATTGTAAATATCAACGCTGCCTATGTAATTGCATGGTGTATTATGACAGACAAAATGCCTTCCTATATTTTGCATAGTTGTTAATCTATAAATCAATAAAATACCCGATACCTTAACCTAGTGTCCCAGTCATTTTCCTTAAAGGAGTAGTCCACCCAGAATTTGCAAAAAAACATTTGTCGTGCAGAGTGTTTTGATTTGTATGTAAAGACCTAGTGTGTCCTTCCCTCTGTCTGCTATTAGGAGTTTTCTTTAATTAGCCTGCTAGCTTTATGGTAGTTTTACGACCCGGATCTCCATCTCAAACAGGTTTATTGCCTTTCTTGCTTCTACAATACATAGAAACATAGAATTTGATGGTAGATAAGGACTGCTTGGGCCACCTAGTCTGACCATTTCCTCACGGAATGGATAAGCTGCAGATCCTAGTTAACCAACAGCCTACTTCCTCCTACCCCCTACTAGCATTGCCTTATGTCTGTCCCATGCATTCTTGAATTCCCCACTGTTTTTGACTCCACAGCCTCCTCAGGAAGGCTGTTCCATGCATCCACAACCCTCTCCATGAAAAAATACTTCCTCACATTACCTCTGAGTCATCCACCTCTATCTTCAAATTGTGCCCCTTGTTCTTGCACATCTCTTTTTCTGAAAGATGCTACCCTCTTGGACTTTGTTGATTCCCTTGAGGTACATGTCTCCCTCCCTCTTCCTTCCTCGAGGGTATACATATTAAGCTCCTTTAGTCTCTTTTCGTATGTCTTCTGCTGCAGACCATGTACCATTTGGTTGCCCTCCTCTGGACAGCATCCACCCTGTCTGTGTCTTTGCGGAGATGGGGTCTGCAGAACTGCATGCAGTACTCCAGATGGGGTCTCACCAACTGTTGTACAGAGGGATGACAACTTCCTGTGTTCTACTGGTGATGCCTGTCCCTATGGATCCCAGTATCCCCCCAGCCTCCTTACTGCCTTCTCACATTGCTTGCCCACCTTTAGGTCATCTGATATAACTACCCCCAGGTCCCTTTCCATTTTGTTGTTGTCAATATCTCACCCCCATTGTGTACTCTTCCCTGGGTTTTGTTCCCAGGTGCATTACTTGCACTTCTTTGTGGTGAATCTAAGCTGCCATATGTTTGGCCATTCCTCCAACCTTGCCAAGTCCCTTTTCATCCTTTCCTCCCCACCTTGTGTATCAACCCTGTTGCAGATCTTTGTGTCATTTACAAAGAGACATACTTTTCCTTCCAGTCCCTCTGCATTGCACCCTGTCTCATGTGACAGTGACGTAGCTGAGCCCATAGATTTAGCATATGCACTGCTTTAAAATCAGTTCACAACAGCAGAGCTGTGTAACTGTTCTTATCCAGTGAGCACAAATGGCTGCTGTTGCAGTTTAGCAGATACTGTACCTGGAGAGCTAGCTGAGGGGTTTCTGTAAGAAAACAGCTTACTAAATAGCTCTAATTCACTACTTTTGTTTTCTATGTGTGTTTCATCAAACTATACACAACCATAAAAGCACAGAAATTGCCCAGATCATCAATGCTATAATTAGTAAAGACTCTAGGCCCAGATATTCAAAGGGGTTGCACTGGCGCAACACCGCATTGCACCCTGGTGGGATATTGAGGAAGGCTGCCTGGTGCAGCACACATCCCAATGCGCCGAGCACTTAATGATAATGTATGCAGCGCGAATGCAAGGCGTGCCATGCATGTGCAGCATCCCAATATTCAGCTGGGGATGTGGGGTGCATGTCTTGATGCACCTGCGATGCGCCCGTATGGGGCTCATAGTTGAGCCATGCAGAGTAGATGCAATCCGCCACCCACAGGTGGGCTGCTGTATTGCAGGGTGCAACACAGCAGCTCAGCTTTGGGTGACCACCCTTCGCCAGAACACCATCCGCAAGCACTCACAGCCCTGGTGATCTGGTGGAACCACCCCGCCCATAACCGCAATTGTGCAGTATATGTTAATAATGATATCCCTGGTAATCTTGGTGGCCCACCCAGTCCCTGATAAGTATGTAACATGACCATTCCTGGTGGTCTAGTGGTCCCCTCCCACCGATTCCCGATAAATGGTGATATGACGTCCCTGGTGGTCTAGTGGACTCCCCGCTGCCACAATTGTGGTGCAATCCCATATTGTAATGCCCTGGTGATCCAGTGGCACCCCACCCCACCCACCCATGCAGAACCCTTGTCCAGCCCACTCCCCCAATCATTGGGCGGCTGCATCCCACCCTGCACCCATTCGGTTGCCGCGAATGACAGGTACAGTATGGGCTGTAAGCCTATTGGTCTTAGTGGACTAGCGGGCTTGCAGGGCATACATGTACTAGACAGTCCTAAATCTGTGAATGACTCCATTCACTATTTGGGACTGTCTAGTACAGTATGCCCTGCAAGCCGCTGGTCCACACTGAGACCAATGGGTTTGCAGCCCATATGTACCTGTCATTTGGTGGGCAGGATGCAGCCGCTGATGACGGGGAGGGTGGGCAAGGGGTTCTGTGTGGTGGGTGGGTGGGGGATGCCACTGGATCACCAGGGCATTACAGTATGGGATTTTACCGTGATCGTGGCAATGGGGGTCCACTAGACCACCAGGGATGTCATAATGCCATTTATCAGGGACTAGGGTGGGAGGAGGGACCATTAGCAGGATGATCACATTTCATACTCATCGGAGACTGGGAGGCCACTAGACTACCAGGATGACTCTATTAACATATACTGCGCAATCGCGGCTATGGGGCGGGAATGCCCCGATCCCACAGCACACGTCATGCTGTGCAGGGCACCAGGCGCAAGTCGCCAGCTGCCATGCACAAGACATGCAAATGGAGCCATAATGACATGCAAATGGCCCCATTTGCACCTTGCATATATTATGGCCTCATCTGCATGCCCCTGCTGAATATCGCTGGTGATGTGCCTAGTGCAACTGCACTTGCGCTGGGGCATCCCCATACTCTCTATCTGTGGCTTCGCTGGCGCGGTGCCACTGCACCGTGCACGGTTTGTGCGCTGCCGTGCCATATTCAGCAGTGCTGCGCCATGGCACAGCACCGTTGAATATCATCTGGACCTGCCCCGCAAGATCACAGTTGCACTGCGCCCAGGCTTGCGCCACTGCCTGGTGCAGTATGAATATCCTGGCCTAGCTGTTTTCTTACAGAAAGCCCACTCAGTTAGATTTCAAGTATTTGCTAAACTGTAAATGTAGGTATCAGCATTATATTAGGTAGAACTGGCAGTTAGTGCCGATTTTGCTCTGTGACATGATTTTCATTGTTTGTTTTACAAATGTGAAGTGTTTCTAATAAAGTATTAAAATATGTATGTGTGAGTTATTTAATTAGGTTGGTGAATAAAATGCAAAACAAGTGTTGTTTTATCATTTGAAAAAGTGCAATACACTAACTTTGTACTGCAGTGAACTATCGTGAAATAGAATCAAGTGAGTAGCAGAAATAGTCACTGTCAATTTGGCATTCTGTTGCATTCGTGCCATAGCACACACGGGACAGAAATTTACTTCAAAGTATTTTATAGTTTCTGCAGATTCATACCATATACTTCATATATTTGTTCCCACTCCCCTGGCCGGCCACTCCTTAGACCACTTGGGCCCCACAGCCACCTCCTCCACCTGTCACCATCCTGCTGACCTCAAGAACCACCAATTTGATCCCTGGTGACACGACGTGAACCCTATTGGAAGGGTCCCGTCCCTCTGGGGAGAAGTGCTCAGAGACACACCTATTTAGTTCTGGGACTGGCGGTGGGGTGGTCAGCATGGGCTATCCCTGGCTCTCATGGCATGCCGGGACAGGTGGCCATCATCCAGTTAGGCCAGGGGCATTTTCAATTTTTGCCCACCCTCTACCCTGGCGTGTGGATGCTGCACGTCCCCTAGCCGTCTCCAATTTGCCTGCAGGTGTCAAGGCCCGCCCACCGCTCCGGGAGGAAGTGTCCCATGGACGCTCTGGATCCCTCCCTGCTGGTCTCCACTCCTGGTACCTGGGCTCGGGGCACAAACCCGGGTCGCTAGTGTGCGAGCGGGAGCCCCTTCACTTAGCGCCATGGAGCTGGCTGGCGACACTTTTAATGTCCCACTTGCTGTGCATTATACAGCACTGCCATCCCGACCACAACATATCCAACTGGTAGCGGAACAAAACACACATAGCAGCTTCAGTGTTTAAAAAGAGATACTTCTTGTCTGCTGTTCCATTCCCCACTCCGATATAATCCTTGTGACATCACATCCCATCCCATACAAACGGGGGAGGTTAGGACCAATTTCACTAAAGAAAGGAACACGTTGCAAACCAACTGTAGCATGGGGGAGGAAGCGTCTCACCACAGAAGCATTTATAAATTACTATAGTGCCTCTACTGATATACCAGTGGAGGGACTATTTTATTGGGAAAAAAATTTACAATCATCTCTATAATTTGTTTTACTTTCTTGACTTTTCATCTCTTACATAAAAATGTTACATGTACCCATGTTGTAAAGGCATAACAATATCCTCAGGGTGGGCAGTATTGGAAATACCAGACCTTCCAGGGCTAAAAGGCCCTCTGCCTATGGCATCGAGCCTCTATGCCCCTGAGCAGTCTGGTATGTCCCAATACTGCCCACCCTGTGGGGTATTATTGCTATATATTATATATGTGTGTGTATTATATATATATATATATATAGAGAGAGAGAGATAGAGATAGAGATATATTCCTGCTTCCAAGGAGGTCAAGCAGATATGTATGATGTGCTGAAAATCTATATTGATGCTAAATATAGCGAATACTGGATGGGCAAACATGCACAACTAGCGTGTTCTGTTCAGAGGGGTTCGATTCCCTCTGACCTCAAGAGTGAAGCTCAAGAGGTCTGTGGGAATCAGAACCAGAGGTGGCAAAACACAGTTGTTATGCATAAAGTTGTTCATCCTGTATTTTTATAGTGTATAGTATTTGGAATGTGCATGCAGTGGTTCTTTCGCTGAACAAAACTGACTTGTGCAGTCTCTAGCGGTTTCAGAATTCTGTTGTACCACAGAAGAGTACATTCACATTCTGTGGCCTTTGAACTGTGGTACAACAGCATTTTGAAGGGGATGGAATTCTATACAGAACAATGCTCTAGCATACACTATATACTGTATAGAATAGTGAATGGTGCAGCCATCCACAACAAGGCTGTGTTTCCATCGGTGTTGACATCCTCAAGCGACCTTGAGGCGAAGCTTTCAAGGTCTCGCTGAACTCATCCAGCTACCGAGATGGAACACAACCTTAGTTGTGTATGGGTGACCATCCACTGTTTATATAGTGTACAATTCCCTAAATTTTGAAAATATAATTTTATAAGGTTTCGTACCTTGTTTTCACAGTCCTGCTTGCTCCTGGTCCTCGGAGACCTGCCTTCTCCTGACCCCAGAAATCCCAGTCCTCGCCCATTGCCTCTGCTCCCAATCATATACAGTGGCAGTTATTTTAAGATAAAAGAAACCTGACATATTGAACGCTTGAAAACACAGAGCTGACTATGGCTGTCCGTGTCCACTCTTTCTATGAAGCACTCACCCATCCGCTCGCTAAGTGTCGCCGCTATTTTTCTCTGAATTTTTGTGAGGAGTTCAGTTTCCGTGATCATGTTGTAGGACAAGGCTAAACGTTGTTGTACTATCAGTGTGATGTCAAAACGATAGTACAACACATTTTGACTATTGAACTGTCCTACAACAAGCATTTGAAAGCTACTGGTTTACATCCACAATAAGCTCTAACCATATACTACAAAGAAATATACCAGACACAGCAAAACAAAGTGAATCATTTTTATTATGCAGTCATGACAGTGTGATGAATGCTATCGTTGTTTGCTTGTAAGTTTCCTGTTGAACCATTCGATTCTTTTAATGTTCAAACATTGAGGTTTAATAAGCATTATAAATGTAACGCATGAAGTGTCCAGCTGTATATTGGCAGTATCACTTCATGCCTCAGCATCTGACTACCAGGTTGTGGAGGCTGATTAGTAGAGCAGGGTCCAGGAAGCTTAAGGGTAGGGACTGCAGTTTTGCAGTTTGTGCTTACCTCAGCGCACATGCACTGGTGTGATGCAGTGGCCAGGGTACTGAGGAGAAAAACAGAAAAACTGCAGTCAGGCATCGATGAAGCCCTTCGCCCAAACAGCCACTTGGTCCATGGGGCACATCTGGATTGTGCTCTGGGGGCGGGGAGGTAGCAGCTGGTTATGGGAAGCAGGGACAGTGCTGAGCAGCCACCCACCTGAGCCAAGGATAAAAAAATTATGGTAAAAAAAATATATAAAACATTTTCTTCATGGTAATGTTCAACCAAGCTACAGGAAACAGCAGTCCTAAAACAGTAAATTAATGCACTCACGTGTATATATTTTTAATGTACAATATTCATAATGGCTTTCTACAATAAAGCACATGTTTCTGTAATTAACTATGACAAGATAAGCCTATTAACAAGAAATAAGCCTGGTACATAGGAGGCTTAAATGAAAGTGTCTAGGATCAATGGAATCTAAGACAATTTTTGTGCAACAGACTTACATTTTTAAGCCTGGTTTGCCTTTGTAAGACTCAAAATGTGTCATAAACATGAACTTAACTCTTTTGTGCAACTGGCCACAGGCTGTCAGGTGCAGGAACTACAGCTTTCAAGGTAATGCCAACTGCAGTGAGGAGGTTGTGCAAATTGGGCAGCCAGCCCCCAAATCAGCAAAGGTCCCAAGGAACTTGCGTCAAACTAAAATCAAGAACCAAGGCTGATGCCAAATAATACAGGAAATACTTATTTTATTTGGTTCTCTACACAATGCAGGTGCTGCTACCCAGCACTTCGGCAGTTAGCCTTCATCAGGGGTGTGGCTTACACAGAGTACTATTCACTTTTATAAACCCTTAGTTAATTATCCACAGGTTAGAACAATTAAGAAATTCCAAAAATTAAGTGACATTCTCAAACTTAGTTAATGTAGTTACTAAACTGAGACCCAAGGTTACTGATTTACTTTCTGTTGAGCTGCATCTTTTATCACAATAGTTAAATCCAGTAATATTTTAATTATCAGTAACCTTTGTATACGATACAGATATAATTGGTGTAAATCATCAAAAAAAAAATGACTAAAGTTCATTCCTTTTTTTTTACCATTCAGTTTCTTCTAAACGTATACTGAGATCTCAGTTCTCAAAATAAGAGAGACAAAAAGACTGTAATCAAATGAACATTAACCCCTTGTACAATACTACTAGATCAGGGTCTAAATATAAGAGTTAAGCAGAGAAAAACATCATCCACTGATCTCCCTTGTGTTTACTGGGCATCTTAATTTCATGGGGATCCACTTGAACATTCATTCCAAAGTGCTTAAAGGAGAAGCCAGCATATTTTTTATTTTTATTTTATTGAGAAATCGAATTACACCCTTTGAGTCATAGACAAAGACTCCTCATCAGTTAAAATAGTATACAGGCATTACAAAGAGAATTAACAAAGGTGCATTTTAAACAAATTAGTGTAGTACATATAAA
This sequence comes from Neoceratodus forsteri, assembly GCA_016271365.2. Lineage (NCBI taxonomy): Eukaryota > Metazoa > Chordata > Ceratodontiformes > Ceratodontidae > Neoceratodus > Neoceratodus forsteri. Next base: position 1,084,692,036 of record CM057454.1, on the reverse strand, counting down.
TTACAGAGAAGAAACAGTATAACAGGTTCATGTAAACTCTCTAGGTAGAGGCAACCCAGAGTCGAGTAAAACCAGGAGAATGCAGTAATATGATATTCGCTCCACGATAGTAATTATTACATAAGGATAATACAGAAGGTAGACTAGCAGAGATAAGGTGCATATTACTGTTAATTAATTGCAGTGTAAAATCACTGTTTTTACAGAAATGCCTGGTGGGGACTCAATCATTAGGGGTAGAAATGGGGCGGAAGGGAGAGGAGGTGGTGCTTGCCTGGTGCCACGGCTTGGAGGGACAGGAAGCGAATCCTCAGGATCGTGGGAGCAGTTGCATGAGGGAGGAGCTGGATGTCATTGTCCACCTAGGGACAAATGACCTGGCTAGGAATGGGATCAGAGCAGTGCAAGAGGAGTTTGTAGAGTTGGGAGGGCCTTAGACAAGTAGCGCATACAGTAACCTTCTAGGAGGTGCTGCCTGTCTATGGCAAGGTGATGCTAGGGTCCTCCTCACCAGGAATTCAATGAATGGTTGAAAAACTGGAGTGGAGCTCAGGGTTTTGGCTTCATTGGGACTGGGGAGCCACCTGGAGGATGCAGACCTATACTGGTGTGATGGTCTGCATCTGTCCAGGGGAACCAGGATCCTAGGTGAGAGGTTTAAATTCTTCATTGGCAAGCATTTAAACTAGCCAAGGGGAGGCACTGAAAGCATCAGGGAAATCCCAGCCCCCACAAACAACAGTAATTAGTGAGGTAAATACCAAGGTAAAGAAGTCATTAGAGAGCAGGACAGAAGTAAATGTAAAAAGGCAAAGGCAGTAAGGACAGGAATGGGGCTAAAAGGGTAAGGCTATCAAAAAGTGGAGGGTGATGAGTACCAATGCCCGTAGTCTGTGTAACAAGCTTCCTGAACTATTGGCCTTGATGGAAGAGGGTTGCCTGGATATTGTGGCAGTCATAGAAACATGGTACACAGAGAACCATGACTGGGATGTCAACATACCAGGATACACAATCTACAGGAGGGACAGGGAGGGTAAAGAGGAGGAGGAGCTCTTTATGTAAAGAAGGAATCAAAGCAACAGAACTAAAGAGTAAACAGGGAGCAGATGAGACACACTGGGTCACCCTGGAGACAGGAAATGGCACACAATCCGCATGGGGTTGTACACAGACCCCCATCTCAGGGGAGGAATGGACAAGGAAATGATAGAAGGCTTCCTTACATAGAAACATAGAATTTGATGGCAGATAAGGACCGCTTGACACACCCAGTCTGCCCATTTCCCTACCTACTGGATAAGCTGCAGATCCTAGTTAACCAGCAGCCTACTTCTTCCTACCCCCACCCTAGAATGGCCTTATGACTGTCCCATGCATGCTTGAATTCCACCACTGTTTTGACTCCACAACCTCCTCCGGAAGGCGTTCCATGCATCCACAACCCTCTCTGTAAAAATACTTCCTTAAATTACCTCTGAGCCGCCCTCCTCTATCTTCAAATTGTGCCCCTTGTTCTTGCACACTCTTTTTTTGAAAGATGCTACCCTCTTGGACTTTGTTGATTCCCTTGAGGTACTTGAAAGTTTCTATCATGTCCCCCTCTCCCTCCTTTCCTCAAGGCTATACATATTAAGCTCCTTTAGTCTCTCTTCATATGTCTTCCGGTGCAGACCCTGCACCATTTTAGTTGCCCTCCTCTGGACAGCTTCCATCCTGTCTATGTCTTTGCAGAGATTGGGTCTCCAGAACTGCACGAGTACTCCAGATGGGGTCTGACCAGCTGTCTGTATAGAGGGATAATAACTTCATGTTTTCTACTAGTGATGCCTCTCCCATGCATCCCAGTATCCCCCAGCCCTCCTTGCTGGCCTCTCACATTCTTGCCCACCTTTAAGTCATCTGATATGACTACCCCAGGTCTCTTTCCATTTTTGTTGTTGTTAGCATCTCACCCCCATTGTGAACTCTTCCCTGGGTTTTGTTTCTCGGGTGCATTACCTTGCACTTCTTAGCATTGAATCTAAGCTGCCATACATTTGACCATTCCTCTAACCTTGTCAAGTCCCTTCTCATCCTTTCCACCCCACCTTGTGCATCAACTCTGTTGCAGATCTTTGTGTCATCTGCAAAGAGACATACTTTCCTTCCAGTCCCTCTGCAATGTCACTTATAAAGACATTGAAGAGGACCGGTCCTAATACTGAACCCTGCGGTACCCCACTAGTAACCCCTTTCTTCAGAGTGGACTCCATTTACTGTTACTCTCTGTGTCCTATTCTCCAGCCAATTCTTTACCCAGGCTGTCATCTTGGGACCCACTCCCAGGCTGGCTAACTTGTATATTAATCTTTTGTGTGGGTCTGTGTCAAATGCCTTGCTAAAGTCTAGGTAGGCCATGTCCACAGCCCCTCCTGATCTACTACTTTGGTCACCCAGTCAAAGAAATGTATCAGATTCGTCTGGCATGACCTTCCCGCTGTGAATCCATGCTGCCTTGGGTCCTGTGCCCTCTGGCCTCTAGATACGACAGTTCTTTCCTTCAGAAGTGATTCCATCATTTTCCCTATCACTGAGGTTAAACTAACAGGTCTGTAGTTTCCTGCTTCTGCCTTGCTCCCACTTTTGTGAAGGGAATCACATCCGCCTCCTCCAGTCCTCGGTACCACCCATCCTCCCATGATTTGTTAAAGAGGGTAGTCAGTGGTGTCACTAGTTCTACCCTTAGTTCTTTTAGAATTCTGGGATGAATCCCATCAGGCCCCATTGCTTTGTCCACCTTCAGTTTTAAGAGTTCTTTCAGAACCCTTTCTTCTGTAATGGGCTGGTATCAACTTCTGTATCCAGAGTGTTTCTACTGTTTGTTTTAGGTACCTCCCCTCTTCCTTTGTAAATACTGAGCAAAATATTTGTTTAGTATCTCTGCCTTTCACAGTCTCCTCTGCCCACCCTCCTCCCCCTTTATTAAGCCTCACTATCCCTCCCTTGGTCTTCCTTCACTCCCTGATGTACCTATAAAAGGTTTTATCCCACTTCTTAACTGAGTTGGCTATCTTTTTTCGGTTTGGGCCTTTGCTGTTCTGACTGCCTTCCCAGCTTCCTTTTGCTTTAACTGACACAGTTCTCTGTCCTGCTCCTTCTGTGATTCCTTGTACTTCCTGAATGCTTTCTTTTCTCTTGAACCTTCACTGCCACTTCCTTTGAGAACCATAGTGGTTTCTTACATCGTTTTGTTTTGTTTATTTGCTTCACACAAAGGCTTGTTACCTTTGTGATGGCAGTTTATTATTCCCCATTGTTCTTCCACCCTCCTTCCTGCCCATTTGCTAGTGCATTCCTTAGGCACTCACCCATTTTGGCAAAGTCAGTCCTCCTAAAGTCCAGTACTTTTGCCTTTGTATGGCTTGACTCTATTGCTGTGTTTATTGTGAACCATACTGTTCGATGGTCGCTAGTTCCCAGATTGCTACCCACTTCTATATCTGTGATCCTCTCTCCATCTCCATTTGAGAGAACCAGGTCTAAGATTGCTCCCTCTCGAGTGGGCTCCAATACTAGTTGTCTAAGGCATGCCCCTGTAGGGCATCTAGAACCCCACTCTTCAAGTGGCTGCTGCAACTGCACTCCAGTTAACATCTGGCATATTCAGATCACCCATCAGCAATATCTCCCTCTTTCTGCCATTCTAAGTATACTTTCTATCATTTCTTGTCCATTTCCTCCCCTGAGAAGGGGTCTGTATACAACCCCTGTGGATTGTGGTGCCATTGCCTGTCTCCAAATTTACCCACAGTGCTTCTTCTCCCTGTTTACCCTTTTGTTCTGTTGCTTTGATTCCTTCCATTATGTAAAGAGCTACTCCTCCTCCTCTTTACCCTCCCTGTCCCTCCTGTAGATGTGTATCCTGGTATGTTTACGTCCCAGTCATGGTTTGTGTGTACCATGTTTCTGTGACTGCCACGATATCCAGATGTTCCTCCTCCATCAAGGCCACTAATTCAGGAAGCTTGTTACCCAGACTATGGGCATTGGTACTCATCGCTCTCCATTTTTGATGGCTTTACCTTCTGTTGCCTCTCCTTTGACTAGTTTAAAAGCTTGCAATGAAGCATTTAAACTGATTGCTCAAAAGACTTGTTCTCTTCCTGGACAGATGCAGACCATCCTGTCAGTATAGGCTGGTGTCCCTCCAGGTGGAACCCAGTCTCCAATGAAGCCAAACCCTGTGCTTCACACCATTTTTTCAACCATTCATTAAACTGCATGGTGCAAAGTACCCTTGCCTCACCATGCCACTGACAGGCAGCACCTCTGAGAAGGATACTGTGTGTGCTACTTGTCTTAGGCCCCTCCCCAACTCTACAGAGTCCTCCTGCACTGCTCTAATCTCATGATGAGCCAAGTCGCTTGTCCCTAGGTGGACAATGACGCCCAGCTCAGACTCCCATGCAGCTGTTCTCCTGATCCTTAGCATGGCAGAAAAAGGGGAGATATTGTGGATGACCTGCATATGCCAGATGTTAACTGGAGCACCTTTGCTGCAGGCACATCCAAGAGCAGGGTCATTCTTGATGCCCTACAGGGGGCATGCGTCAGACAGCTAGTATTGGAACCCACTCGGGAGGGAGCAATCTTTGACCTGGTACTCTCAAATGGGATGGAGAAAGAATCTCAGATTTAGAAGTGGGTAGCCATCTGGGAACAAGCAACCATCAAACAGTGTGGTTCACGATAAACACAGCCATACAATCAAGCCATACAAAAGCAAGAGTATTGGACTTTAGGAGGGCTGACTTTGGGAAAATGAGAGAGTGCCTCAGAAAAACACTAGCAAATAGGCAAGAAGGAGGGGTGGAGGAACAATGGAGAGTAATCAAAACAGCCATCACAGAGGCAACAAGCCTTTGTGTAAAGCAAATCAACAAAACACAATGAAGAGAAAACCACTATGGTTCTCAAAAGAGGTGGCAGGGAAGGTTAAGGAGAAAAGGATAGCATTCAGGAAATATAAGAAACACAGAAGGAGAAGCACAGAGAACTTTTTCAGTTAAAGCAGAAAGAGGCTGGGAAGGCAGTCAGAATAGCAGAGTCCCAAACCGAGGAAAGGATAGCCAACTCTGTTAAGAAGGGGATAAGACCTTTATAGGTACATTAGGGAGCTAAGAAAGACCAAAGGAGGGATACTGAGGCTTAATAAAGGGGAGGGAATGTGGGCAGAGGGTGACAATGAAAAACAGGGATACTGAACGAATATTTCTGCTCAGTATTCACAAAGGAAGAGGAGGAGGCACCTAAACCAAACAAGAGAAACATTTAGAAGAGGGTCGATACCAGTCCATTTACAGAAGAAAGGGTTCTGAAAGAACTAATAAAATTGAAGGTGGACAAAGCAATGGTGCTCTGATAGGATTCACCCAAGAATTCTAAAAGAACTAAGGGTAGAACTAATGACACCGCTGATTACTCTCTTTAACAAATCATGGAGGATGGGGTGGTACCTGAGGACTGAAGGAGGGCAGATGTGATTCTCTTCACAAAAGTGGGAGCAGGACAGAGGCAGGAAACTACAGACCAGTTAGTTTGACCTCAGTGGTAGGTAAAATAATGGAATCACTTCTGAAGGAAAGAATTGTTGAGTACCTAGAAGCCAGTGGGGCACAGGACCCAAGGCAGCATGGATTCACGATGGGAAGGTCATGTCAGACGAATCTAATAGATTTCTTTGACTGGGTGACCAAAGCAGTAGACCAGGAGGGGCTGTGGACTTGGCTTACCTAGATTTTAGGAAGGCATTTGATACAGTCCCACTCAAAAGATTAATACACGAGTTAGCCAGCCTTGGAGTGGGTCCCAAGGTGGTAGCCTGGATAAAAATTAGCTAGACAACAGGACACAAAGGGTACTAGTAAATGGAGTCCACAGTGAAGAAAGGAGGGTTACTAGCAGGGAACATGAGGGTTCAGTACTGGGACCGGTCCTTTTAATGCCTTTATAAGTGACATTGCAGATGAACTGAAGGAAAAGTATGTCTCTTTGCAGATGACACAAAGATCTGCAACAGGGTTGATACATCAGATGGAGTGGAAAGGATGAGAAGGGACTTGGCAAGGTTGGAGGAATGGTCAAATGTATGGCAGCTCAGATTCAATGCAAAGAAGTGCAGGTAAGCACCTGGGAAACAAAAACCCAGGGAAGAGTACACAATGGGGGTGAGATACTGACAACAGTAAAATGGAAAGGGACCTGGGGTAATTATATCAGATGACCTAAAGGTGGGCAAGCAATGTGAGAAGGTAGTAAGGAAGGCTGGGGATACTGGGATGCATAGGGAGAGGCGCCAATAGTAGAAAACAGGAAGTTGTTATCCCTCTGTACAGACAGTTGGTGAGACCTCATCTGGAGTATTGTGCAGTTCTGGAGACCCCATCTCCTCAAAGACATAGACAGAGTGGAAGCTATCCAGAGGAGGGCAACCAAATGGTGCAAGGTCTGCACCAGAAGACATACAAAGAAAGACTAAAGGAGTTAATATGTATACCCTTGAGGAAAGGAGGGAGAGGGACATGATAGAAACTTTCAAGTACCTCAAGGAATCAACAAAGTCCAAGAGGGTGGCATCTTTCAGAAAAGAGATGTGCAAGAACAAGGGCACAATTTGAAGATAGAGGGGACGGCTCAGAGGTAATGTGAGGAACTATTATTTCACAGGGAGGGTTGTGGATGCATGGACAGCCTCCCTGAGGAGGTCGTGGAGTCAAGAACAGTGGGGAATTCAAGAATGCATGGGACAGGCATAAGGCAGTCCTAGTGGGGGTAGGAGAAGTAAGCTGTTGGTTAATTAGGATCTGCAGCTTATCTGTTTGGTAGGAAATGGGCAGACTAGGTGGCCAAGTGGTCCTTATTCGTCACAAATTCTGTGTTTCTATGTTATACTCAACACAATTTCAATCAGTATTATACACTTCACAAAATTATTTCCCTTTATTTTATTTCAAAAGGCTTAAAGTCTAATTCATCATTTAGACCAATGGGTTTGAGACTTCAAGTCTGTAAATCCATAAACTTTCTTTCTGGAGAAGTATGTTGACCCTGCCTCCACTAAATTTCAGTGGGGCACATGGTCTTTCCCATTTAATCTTAAACATTTTGGGTCAGAATCATGCCTCAAGAAAGTGAAGTCCCACCTGTTTATAATTTCTTTATTGATGGTAGACCTGATATGTTGGCATTTCAGACCCTGGAAGGTCTGGTATTGCCTGACCGCCCACACTGGAGGTATTATTGCACTTAGAAAATGGGCTCTGTGGTACGTACTTATTTATTTATTTATTTTAACCAGGTGAGACACAGTAAGCTGAAGCTTGTTTACAGGTGCAACCTGTGAGCACCAGGAAGTTAGTGACTTGCTCAGGATCACACAGTATGCAAGTGGATTCAAACCCAGGTGTCCAGGTTTGCAGCTCAGAGCCTTAAACCACTGCACTATACCGCCTCCTAACTTTTATGTGGATTTAAAAAATACAAGAAAACATTAAAAATGAGGCTTAACTGTTACCATTATAAAGTAGTCTCTCTGTTTCTGTCCTGTCCCATCTTCTATGTTTACCCACCAGAGAGCTAGATTCCTCAAAACTTGCTGTTGAGGCGTGCAAGGTAACATGACTGTGCTATGTCAAGTTAGGAATTAGTTATGAGAGCAGCGATGTGGTATGGGAGCAAAGTAAACTTTTATTTTGTTGAACAGCAGGGCTGTTACATTTAGCCCATTTATGTGTAGCGCTCCATGTTTGTGATGTGCTCGTGTTACTGGCCTCCGTGTTCAAGTAGGCAGCTGAGTGTTAGTGGTTCCTCCTTGTTTCTAAGCAGGTGGTCGCATCGGGATGTAATGACTTGCAGTTTTTGGAACAAGAACTGATTTTGTTAGGAGACATCTCGATTGCCGGTAGCTTTTATCAGTTCGAGTTTGGAGGACAAGCAGTAGAGCTGACACTCAACGAGCATTGTAGGGATAGTTTCTCCCACTAAGCGAGAGAACAAAATGGTGGTAATTTAAATTTGAATTGCCAGGTTTGGGCCAATTGGGAAGCAGTGCTGACCCTGGGATAATAGTTAAGGCTGGCAGGGCTGGGACTTTACTTACGGGGCTCTCACTGTAAGTTAATTTACCCTACCAATAATCAGATGTTAAATTCTCAAGCCTATTTTCTAATCGCAGATATTACCCTTTTACATTTAAACATGACATATGGTTTGGTGGGGAATCAGCCAGTATCAGTTTCATCTTGCAGACCTACCAGCCTGCCATGTACTAACTTGTCTATCATGTTAGCAGCCCCTTTAAATCTAACTAAGTTTGTCCCCTATGGCCATTGCTACGTGTTGGTCACTGGTTAGAATGCCCCAGTTCCTGTACAGTACATTACCTACTCTGCCAGCGTACTCATTGTATTTTGTTATGAAACGGTGGGTTCATTTGTTAATGAGGAGCTGGTATTGCTGCCTGAGTCCTTACCTTCCAATAGTCTTGACCTATCCCTAGCATATGCACTTTCTTTTGCCTTGTGCAACAGTTTAGAATCATAACCTCTTGCAAGAATCTACCCTCTGGTTCAGTAGCCTGTTCCAAGAAAGTGTCATTGTCAGAACAATTTCTTCTGAGTCTCAGAAACTGACTAAATGGGATAGAATCCTTCAGTTTTGAGGGTGGGCACTACTGGCCAGCAGAACAGAATTTGTGACAGTACTTTTCCTATAGTATTTTGTTTTAACATTTACATTGTTCTGGTGGGGTTTGGAAAATGTAATATCTAGGAGGCTGAAACTGTCAGAGTTGGCTGTGTGGGTAAGTGCAAGTTCATGTCATTATTATTGATCCATGACATGACAATCTCAATTTCTTGTGGATCCCCTTTCATACACAAATAATATCATCAATAAAACAATACCATTTGAAAATATTTTCATGAAAAGGGTTGTTTTGGAAAATATCTATTCCTCTTTCCACAGCCCAAGAAAGAGGTTTGCATAAGAGGGGCCATAGAGGCCCCTAGAGCAGTCCCACAAATCTGAGGTAATATTCCCATTAAACATAAAGCTGTTCTGTGTTAACATGAATTCTAATGATTCTCTTAATTCTATGGGTATTTTTCTTGTTAGGATGTCTCTAGATAATATTTACAGGCCTTTATTCCTAAATTGTGCCTAATAGACGGTATAAACTCTCTACGTCTATAGTTAATCATGTCATATTATCATTCCATTCTGAATGATTGAACTTATTCAGGATGTCTGCGGTGTCCCCAGTATGAGATGGCAGTCTGGTTACATGCTTCTATAGGAAAACGTCTATAAATATACCCAGTTTCTGTCTGACAGAGCCAGCCCTAAATTATTTGCCTCCCTGGAGGATCCTCTTTATTTGTGTGTACCTTAGGAATGGCATGCATGAGGGACTTTGGGATTTTCTTCCCACATATACTTCAGTTCTTTTTCAGTAATGAGACCTATTGACTCAACATCTTTCAAGAGTCTAAATAACTTATTTTTATAAGTTATAATAGTATTTCTAATAGTTTTTTTATAACTTTGTTCATCATGCAACAATTTCATTACCATTTCAACATATTTGCTTGATCTAGAATAACAATGTTATCCCCTTTATCAGAGGGTTTTATCACAATGTCCTTTTGGTTAGTTAAGTTAAAGCTGTTTGTTCTTCAGTGGTAATGTTGCTTTTGCCCCATTCCCAGCATTTTTAATATTGCAGCTATTTCTTTGCTCCCTTTTTCTCATATGTGGCAATTGCTTCATTGAAAGCGGGGCAAAAGGTAGATGCTGGTCTAAAAGTATGTTTTCTTTCCACTGCAATGTTGCCTTCCTGTGAAGTTTCTCCTTGGCTGCTGCAGTTTGTATTCAATAAGTCACACAGTTCAGAGTCACTGAGTTCATCCAAATGTGGGTATTTTGCTCACCATTGTTAATCACAATGTCCTGACCCGAGTTAATTTCACTAGCCAGTTGCAAGGGATCAGCATCTTCTTCAAATGGGGGTGGGGAACCACGGAGTAGTCAATAAACCCCATATTACTTTGTGTGAGGTTTCTTGTGCTGAAAAAATACTTAATTTTCCTTAAGAACTTAAAATAAATCAACTTGCACTTGAAAGTCATTAACTTTTGGCATTGATGCAAATGACAAACCTCTCTTTAATAAGTTGGTTAGAGATTCAGTGAGGTTAATTATCTGCACGTTTTCTTCTTGGTATTCTTGTCCCTCAGTGTGCACTTGGGCTGGCCCCACCATATGTTGCATCTGCCTTGTTTTTCTACCCTTCTGGTTTTCCTTCTTCTTTTCTTTTTTTTTCCTTTTTAAAAAACCTTTCCTGATGTTTGTTACTTAGTGGTGGGTATCTCTGTTGCTGGTGTTTTCTCAATGTGCACATGTGATCTACTCCTGCCACGGCTCCCACTTCTATTTCTTTTTCCAAATTAGGACACAATTAGTGTCCTAATCTGTCTGATCCCTTATGAGCTTCCTTTGCTTCCTAGCTATAAGTTCTTCCTCGTATTTTAAGTTTCAACTTAAATTTCCTGTATAGTTCAATGAACTCTGTAGTGTTTTATACTGCAAAACATTTGCTTTTACTGTCAAGTTCTTTTATCAGTTGCTCGTACTATGTTCTTCAGCTTTAATGATGAGCTCCACAAATCTCTTGGAGCTCTCTGTTGCCACAGCCAACCAATCTTCTTTGAATTCAAACTGTCCAGTCCACCGAGAGAATAATTATACATGTAAACCTCTTGGGAGCCTGTCCCTTCTCAAGGTATTGCTCGAGGGTGGTAATATTATAACTAATGTCCAGCTCTTCATGGAGGAGTTTCACACTGCACCTAATATAGATTTAATTTCTCGACTCATGCTACCGCCACCAAAGGCTGTCCGCCTCTCAGTCTATTCCGTGCTTTTTGTCTCCTTGAAATAAAGTCTCCGTAGCCACTCCAGTCTTCCTCAATTCCACTAGGTCCCACGTCCTCCGAGTTCTCCTCAAGACCGTTGTCTTTTGATCTTCTCTGACCTCTCTTTGCATCGTTGAGCAATAGTGGTTGAGGAAGCAGGTAGGCACCCACAGATATGTGCTGCTAGCACGCTGTCAGGTGCAGGGACTGAGGGCCCTGGTGCAAGATCTTCCCTGATGGTGAGAGAGCAGGTCTGAGCACAAAGGCAAGCGCCACAGATGTCTGCTGCTGTGGCAGAGGAGATTGGGGTACCAAACTGGCATGGCCAATCTGGGCCCTCAAGATCTTCCCCACCTTGTCCCTCCGTACATTGACCAGCACCTTGGGGATCAGGAGGAAGCATAAAAGGTGGCCCAGGGTTCAGGGCCTTGCAAAGCATCCCCATCAATATTCTACACTGTGGGGTGTGGGCACAGAAAGGCCCTGGCCAGCTTTGGGTTCTCCCAGGAGGTAAACAGGTCATCCAAGGGAGTACCCTACTGGGAGAAAGTACAGTTACATAAGAACTTACCAGAACAGCAGATCTTCAAGAGTATCTCTTGCAGCAGGCTACACCTATGGAACTATAGCTGCCAGGCACTAGGATCACACAGAAACTTTTCTAGCTAGCAGTCTGCCAGGGGTCACCCATTCCAATATCATTCGCTAATGTCAGCCTATCCTGTAAGAGTGGGCGCTACTACGCCTCCCGGTTCTCCCACTGAAGACTATAAGCCACCTTGAGATCTTGATCCCTTCGAGAGTATTGTGGACTCGGTACTGCCATCAACTGGTTTGCATCCCATCTCTCTGGCAGGGAGCATTGGGTGGTGATGGGAATTTCTTCCTCCCTGAGGCCCCTGTCTTGTGGAGTACTTCAGGGTTTGATCTGTCACCGATGTTTTTCATAGTATATGCTGCTCTTCAAGAGCTCATTAAACAATACAGTGTGGGGTTTGATTATGCAGATGATACCTAGCTGCATTTCTTTTGGCCTGGGAACACACAATGCCTTGGAAGTGATGAACAACTGCCTGGCCGAGATGAACAACTGGTATCCCCAGCTGGTTGCAACTGAACCCAAACAAGATGGAGCTACTGGTGATTGAGCCAGGTGCATGGGCATGATGGGACTGCCTCTGGAGTTGGTACAGGATTATTTCTGGGATCCACTATGGTGCTGGATCTTGGCGTTGTTCTGGACAGCAGCTTGACTCTTGAAGCTCAGGTGTCATCTGCGGTCAAAGTGTTTTTACCACTTGAGGAATCTTGCCAGATTAAGCCCCTAGTTCTGCCTAAAGACATGCTGTCACTGGTGCATGCTTTGTGACTTTGAGGCTGGATTACTGCAATGCTCTACACCGGAGGTCCATGAGGGACCTTCCGATGACTGCAGCTGGTACAGAATGCAGTGGCTAGGTTGCTGATGGACCTGGCAAGATCCAGTCATGTGACCCGAGTCCTGCGGCTCTGCACTGGCTGCCTGTCAGGTGGAGGATCCTCATTTAAGGTGGGCTTGCTCACCTGTAAGGCCCCAGTTATCTGGTTTATCTCCTAACACCTGTCTCTCCGGCCTGTTCCCTCTGCTCCTCAACCCGGCCTCCTTGATGTTCCCAGGGTCAGGCTCAAAACATTGGGTGACCGTGCTTTCAGTGTCACCAGGCCAACCCTGTGGAACACTTTGCTAGCTGCTATCAGGGAGGCCCAGCAGTTGAGCTGTTTAAAAGGGCCTTTTCTGTTTGACTCTCTCTGCAAGGTGACTGACCTGTGTTAATTTTACGAAATTATTTAGTTATGCAGAGATTTATTTATGTATTTATTTTTAAACTTTTACTGTGTTGTGTTGTATTGATCATACCATTTATTGTAATGCACCCAGAGCCTCAGGGATTGGGTGCGGATAAATAAATTTGCCTTACCTTACCTTACCTATCACCAACTAAGGAACCAAGGAAGAACCAAAGGTTCACACTAAAGAAAGGATGATAAAGAAGGGAGGTACAGACACAGAAGAGAGCTTCCAGGGGAAGAAGGGAAGAACAGCATGGCCTGCTGCAAGAGATCCTTTCAAAGATATGGTAAGTTCTTATGTAAAAGTACTATTTTACTTTGAGGGTCTATCTCTTATAGCAGGCAACACCTATGGAACAAGTCTCAAGCAGTTCCGTCATCAGATGGCACAGTCTGGGTGAAGGAAACCTCAAGCCTAAAAAGTAGGCTGTGGAGAACTGCTAACTAAAACTGGCCTTTACGCCTAGAGGCACCGGCCCAGACTGTAGTGCTTGGTAAAAGTGTGGACAGAACTCCAAGTAGCAGCAGCACAGATCTCTGCAGCTGACAAATTCCTGAAACAGACAGCTGAAGTGGCCATACCTCTGGGGAATGGCCACGAACAATGCTCAGGAAGATCCTTGCCATACTTCCTGAAGCAATAAGTTGACCAACCATTTGGACAAGTACTGTTTTGAAACATGGATGCCCTCTTTCCAGGGGAAACAAATAACTATGAGAGGACTTCCTACAGTCCTTAATACAGTGTGTATAGTAATGCAGAATTGTATGCACATCTAAAGTGTGGATTAGTGCTTCCCCTGGATTGGCATGCTCTGTGTAATAAACATGCACCCCTCACCCCTGCCTTTTAGCAGAACGACAGGTGCCATGCTGTTGAAGCTGACAGTAGTACCTGGTGGGGACTGGGTTCATGGAGGATGAGGTTACTCGGCACAGGGGACCTAGGTTTGGCTACTCTGCACAGGGCACCCAAGTAAATCTGGAACACAGGAAGCAATAACTGTAATGTCCAGAACCAGGAATGGGATTCTTCAGTGTGGCTTTTAGTCACATACAAGCTGACCAAACAAAGCATAGACAGACCCCATGGGGCTACATTCCTGGTAATGCAGATTAGAGACAACAGAACACTTTATCACTATTTCCAGCCCTCAGGCTCTAAACCCACCAGGCACACAGCCCGGACTTGCACGCAACTTTGGGTACACAGCCCGACTTGTACACTACTTGGGTTTTCCCACTGGCTCAGCTCCTCGCCAGCCACTTGATCCACGGTCCATTTGAGGAATGAACCAAATATTCTGTTGTGGCTCCCCAAACCACACTCAGAGCCTTCGACTCCTAGAGAGAATTTTCCTTACAATCCCACGCCTGGGTACCTTCCATCATCACTGGCCAAGTGCCTGAGGTAAAGTAGAAATCCACAGAAGAAACTGTGAGAGGTGGACCTGGCCACCAAAGATGGAGGCCACCCAGCTCCAGCTCCCACTGCCCATACCCGCCATTTATCTGGAAACTGAACAATTCTTTACTGAAAACTTTCAAATGTAGATTCTGGGTAGATGTCTGTCACATCTCCTCACATATCATTTGCATCCCAACAAGCTCTGGACTTGAACCTACTTTTAATTTGCTTAGCCCATGACTCTAGGCTTCCCAATATTTAGTAGTTCAATCCCCACATTGTCACACAAGTCCCAGGGTGAAAACATAGGCCCTTTAGCAAGAGCAGACACTCACCCTCACTGCAGGTGCCCCACAGGCGACTCACAAATCTTCTTGTTTTCCCAAATAAACTCTGGAACACATAGGCAGCTTTTCCTCTACAAGCAGAACTAGGGGTTGCCCCAGGAATCTGTAGGGAACCTTTCCTGCCCTCTCCGGAGGGACGGGCACTGAGACCCGAAAACAGCAGTCTCCACCACTAATTATCTTCTGTGTCTCTTTAAGGTGGAGACACACACACCCTTTATTTAAAAAGTAGCCTCTGACAGGGCTGAGGCTCCTAGAGCCTTCACTGAGCTGCTTTCTCAGCAAGCTCCCAACTTCAAACTGAAGACTGACTTCAAAACCTCCCAACATTCTAACTAACCCCTTGCTGCAGATTCCAGTGTGGCTCATGCAGCTGTGATAGTTCTGTTGGTGATGTCATCCCTCAGTCTTGGCTGAGACTGAGAACAGAGTGAGACAGTGTGAAACCCATTTAACTGGAGTTTCACAAGCTGCCTTCCTGCCTACCATACGTCTGACTGGGATTCTAGTAACCCCAGGTAACAAGGGGTTGCAAACAGGAAGGTGGATGGATTGCTTTAAAGTAAACTCAGACACCACTTTAGGAAGAAACTTGGGTTAGTACACAAAGACACACTGTCTTTGTGGAAAATCAACATGGTTGTTCGCATACGAGTGTAGCTCTAAAATTCTTCTAGCAGAGGTAATAGTAACTAAAAATAACGTTTTCCACAACAGAAAGCATAGCTCATGTCAAGCTGGCTTAAAAGGAGTCAAAGTCAGTTTTTCCAAATCAAAATTCAAGTCCCAAGGTGGAACTGAATTGTGACTAGGAGGCTTCAGGTGAAGAATGTCCCTCAGAAAAGTATGGAACAACTCCAGTTGGTACAATATGGCCATCAACAGGCACATGGAAGGCAGAGATGGCAGACATATGAATCCTTAAAAGAGGAGTACTTCAGGCCAGAGTTCAAAGGAACAGGCAGTACTCCAGAATCTGATTCACTGGACAAGTTACAGGATCCAGTTGATGTGAAGCAGCCCACAACGCAAAGCTGCTTCCACTTCACAGAAGTGGCCCTACTGAACGGCTTCCTTGCCCCCACCAGGACATCAGCCACCTTGGGTGACACCCTGAACCAAGCCATAGCTATGTCCTCAGGAGCCAGGCATGAAGATGCAGGGATTTGAGGTCCAGATGGACCAGGGTGCCACGGTTCTAGGAGAACAAGCCAGTGCACACAGGAAGGGAATGGAGGTTCCACTGTCAGCTGTTGCAGCAAAAGGAACTAAACCTGATGAGGCCAGAAGGGGCTATGAGGATCATCATGGCCACTTCCATCTGGAGCTTGATCAGAACCCTCTGAAGCAAGGGAAGGGAGGAAATGCATACAGAAACCTGCCTTTCAAAGAGGACAATGCGTCTCGCCAGAAAACTCCTAGCCCTGGATCAATCAAGCAAAAAGTGGCAGTTTTGCATTGATTGGGGACACAAAAAGGTCCAATTCTGGATGACCCTACCTGTTGAACAGGTTGTCCTACTACTGAGGTCAGCAGCTCCCACTTGTGCACCTTTGACTGTGACTGGCTTAGGGTGTCTGCCAGGATGTTTTGGACACCTGGAATATGAGACGCCCGACTGTTCGAGACAGTGATCCAGAGCCAATACCAGACTCTCATTGCTTCCTGGCAGAGGGGTGCTAGTGACTGCCCCCGTTTGATGTAGTGGACTACACTGATGTCCATCTGCACTAGCAGAAGACCTGGGGATAGCCTAGTGTGGGAGGCCTGCAAGGCATAAAGAATGGCCTGCATCTCCAGGACATTTATGTGGAGAGATGATTCCATCTTGGACCATGTTCCTTGAGTCTGGTGGAGCCCTAGATGAGCTCTCCACCCCAACCCCAAAGCATCTGTTGTGAGGATTTGCTGAGAGGAAGGAATGAGGAAAGGAACCCTCTGAACAGGTTGCTGGGTTCCATCCACCAAAGCAGAACCCTTTTCACTGGAGAGGAGACCAGGACTGGCTGTTCCAGGTCATTGGTATGCTGGACCAAGTGGACCCTCAGTGTCCATTGGGGAATCCTCATGTGCAATCTGACTAGAGGCACTGTGAACTATAGCTGCAGCCATCAGGTCTAAGAGCTGGAGGAAGGTGCTGGCTGGTAAGGTAGGTACAATTTTATTTATACAGAAAATTATGCCATTAGGGATTCAAGAATCCCTGTTTACAAGACATCCCTGTATGTGTACAATATAAATATACATAATACACAAAACACACCATAAAAATACAATAACATACAATTAAATACATACAAACATTTCATTTATAAATACATCCATTCATCATATGTTCAATACAAAGCGTCACCTGTTACACAAACATTTAAAAAGCAGCTCTTTTTACTGCTGACTTATATTCTGATAATGACAGGCTTGAGTCCCTAAGGGGAGCCTATTCCAACTCTTGAAACTTTATACTGAAGAGTCATTGTGCTATATCTATTTTTGATTTTTGGAGTAAGATATACTCGCTCCAGAATTTCGTAGTTTAATCCATGTTCTGTTTTTTTAAATTATACAATAAATGATTTTGTGATTTATTCTTATGTAAACCTTTATTTGAGTTAACCAAGAAACCTCTGCCCTCTGTTCTAAAGAGTTCCATCCCAACCTTAAATACATATCACAATGATGAGTACCAAGTCGCATCTTAACACAAATCTAGCTAATTATGCTGAGACACAGTGGCTATTGTACAACAGGCGGGCTATGAGCTATCAAGTGATCTTGGGGAGAAGGCCATGCCCTGAGAAGTATCCAGGACTGCCCCTGTCATGAAGGCACTGACAGGGTCAGAACTGATTTGGGCAGGTTGACTGTGATGCCCAGATCCTGGAATAGGCGAGTGATATGTTCCAGTGTGTGTAACAGGTGCTCCTGGTCTGGGCTTTGAGAAGCCAGTCATCCAGGTATGGAAAGACATAAAGTCCCTCTCACCTGAGGGGCAGCTGCCCCACTGCCAAGCATTTGGTAAACACCCAAGGGGCTGAAGACAAGTCAAAGGCAAGGCCCAGAACTGGAAGTGTGCCCCTGGAAATGAAACATTAGGTACAGTCTGTGGGAGGCATGTACCTTGATGTGCAGCTATGCATCCTTCATGCTGAGGGAGCAAATCCAGTCTCCCTGGTGCAGAAGGGGCAGCAGACCCTGAAGTGTGAAAATCCAGAATTTTTGTATTGAAAAACAGATTTAGATTCCAAGGTCTGGAATGGGCCTGAAGTCTCCAGTGCATTTGAGGACCAGGAAGAAATGGGAGTTCAGCCCTCTGCCCTATTGGGTCTCTGAGACAGGTTCTGTAGTCCTTTTGTTTAGCAAGCAGTGGATTTCCTCCCAGAGCACTGAGAGGTGGTCTGGAGGATAGGAGAATAGAACCGTTTTTTTTCTGGGGGTGCTCCAAGTTCCAGATTATAGCCGCATTTTATGAGCTGCAGTAGCCAGGCATATCTTTTGATTTCCCTACTTGTCCAAGTGCAGGGAGAATTGAGCACTCACAACTGCCTCCAGCCTCATTGGGGGTGTCAGGCAAAGAGTCAGGCCAAACCGGCAGGGTGGCCGGAGCCACACCCCCTCTAAGGAGTTTTCCTTGGTGGAGGAGGGGACAAGGCAGGAGCATTGCGGCACATACCCTGAAGCTTGTTAGAAGGTTTAGGTCTATGGGTAGATTGCCAAAGGCAATTGTTGACCACTTTAGGCTAGTTGGTGTGGTACATGGAGTGGACCGACCAGAAGGTGTGGCCAGAGGCTTGCAGTTGAGATAGTATGTCCTGTACATGGCACCAAACAGTTTGAAGCTCTAATTGGGGCATTCAGGATGGACAATTGAACATCCTGGGCAAATCCTGACATTCTCAGCCAGGAGTGTCTTTGCAGGCAAAGACCTGTTCACGGCAGCCCTGGCCGAGGCATCTGTGGTGTCGCAGGCAGCCCTAAGGAGGTGGGTGCCAATGTCGAACCCACTCGAGAGACTGCAGCATCTGCTGTTTTGGGGGTTCTCCAGAAGGGGCTGGGCAGTTTCAAGGGCCTGGACCCAGAGCTGGTTTTGGTACTGGACCATATGGGCAATGTAGTTCAGCACCCTGATAGTCAGTGTGGCAGAGGTAAAGGTTCTCTTGCCAATGTGAACCAGCCTCTGGATTCCATATCGGGGCAGGGAACTGAGATGTTCAGGTCTCTTGGTGCAGTCATGGGTGGCATTGATGACCACCAAATCCACTTATGACTGGTCAAGAAAGAAAGGCCTCCCTGCTGCAGCCTGGTATAATTTTTCTGCCTTCCTGGGCATGGCTGGAATCAAATTTTGCTGGTGCCAGATGACCATGGTGGCATCCTCAGAGTGTTCAGTTAAGGAGAGAGACCAGAGGAGGGTGTCCGGCAGTTGCAAATAAGTGGCGGTCAACATCGAGTGGGGTCTTGCTCCTTGGTGTCAAAGCAAATGGCAGACTTTAACTGTTTCATAACTGAGACAAAAGAGGGTCCATCCAGCGGGGACCATGGGATGTACCTCAGAGTCTCCTAGCGGATGAGAGCATGGAGGAGGAGGAGTTAGGAGTGGCTCCTCCATCACTGCTGTCATCCTAATCTGGAGAAATGAGGTCTCGTGGCACTTGTCCTTATCCCGAGTCCTGAAGGAGGACCAAGGGTCCTGGTAATGTGGCTTGGGCTGCAGTCCTACTGGAGGAGAAGACCACTGTGGGGACAAGTGTTGGGGGAGGGGCAAGCTTAACTTGCATAAAAAGTGGTGAGGCAATGGGATCTGGCCATCACGAAACCTGGCTGGATGGTAATGCTGGCCCCGTTCTTGAGGCTGCTGTTCCAGCCTGGTATTCGTGATACACCGCCCGAGATTGGATCGCAGGGGTGGGGGGTTTTGCCTGCTTTAAGACAGAATTGGGTCTCACTAGTGTTCCAGTTGAGGAGACCAGATCTTTGAATGTGTTATAGTGGCAGGTGGGGGCTATAGAGTGGCTATCATCTACCATCCACCCGGGATGAGAAGCCATTCCTTAAGAAGTGGCGGACTTCATCATTGACCTGGTATTGAGTCTCCCAGGTTGATGGTGCTAGGCGACTTCAATGCCTGGATCAGCGATGAACTCTAGCATTTTGGACAGCACTTCCTTCAATTGATGAATTCATTGGGCCTCTCACAGGTTGTTACCTCTGCCACTCAAATGCGCCATTCCTTGATCTGGTTTTCCTCCTGGGGATGGAAGCCTCCGTGGGGATGGAACCTGTCAGATGGTCTGATCATCACACTGTGAGATTCAATTTCAGCACCTCTTGGTAGACTACCCTGTGGAGATGGTCAAGTACCGCCCTTTACGGGATGTGACTTCCAATGGTCTATCTCGGTGCTTGACCTGTCAGAATTTCCGATGATGAGCATGGATCCTGAGACCTTGGTTCTGGCCTATAATAAGGCCATTACCAATGCCTGGATTCTTTGCTCCCATCCATGTCATCCTCTCTCCTTCGCCCCGGTCCCCATGGTTCGATGGGGACTTGAGGGAGATGCGTCGACTTGGGCGCAGGTTAGAGAGGTGTTGGTGGAAATCCAGCTTAGATGCCGACCACCTTAGACTGCTAGAGCATTATCAACTCTACCAGTCAGCAATCGCCTGTAAGAAGGCAGTATTCCTGTCCAGGAAATTGCTGCTGCTCAGAACTGACCGGCTCAGCTCTTTCGAGAACCGTAGACAGACTGTACAGCCCAGCCTGTCTGCAGGTTCATAGAGCTTTCGCAATTTCAGTGCGAGGAGCAGCTCGGTTCTTTGCAGATAAGGTGGAAGACACTGAGGGCAGAGACCTGCATGACACTCTCTATGGGAACGGCCGTGGACCTGGTCCTGGTCACATGCCCTCTTTTTTTCTGGAGTTCCTTCAAGAGGCCGGAAATCGAGGATGTTATGAGGATTGTCCGTGGTATGCATCTATGTCCTGAAGTTTAGATCCGGCCCCACAGCCTTGGTTATGGGGTGTGGGAGATTATCTTCCTCTGACGAGGATAGTCTGGTGCTCCTTAGACTCTGGTGAATATCCTTGCTCCCTGAAGGAGGCAGTGGTGACACCAGTGTTGAAGAAGGCTTCTTTGGACCCTGACTTCTCGGTAACTCACTGCCTATCTCAAACCTTCCTTTTTGGGAAGATAATTGAGAAAGTAGTGGCTACCCAGTTAGACAACCACTTGACCATCCATAGCATCTATGATCCCCTTCAGTTGGGTTTTGAAGAGGCACAGCACCGAGACTGCGCTGGTTCAGGTGCTCAGTGATCTCTTGATGGTGAGAGACCAGAAAACACGGTCCATTTTGGTCCTTTGGACCTGTCATCAGCATTTGACACTGTAGACCATGGGGTTCTGCTTGAGCACCTGAGAATCATCTGTGGGCTTTCAGGTTTAGTCCTCAGATGGTTTACATCTTTCCTCACCGGTAGAACTCAGAGGGTGGTATCGGAGTGTTTTCTTCCGCTCCTGTCTCTCTGTCTTGTGGGTGCCTCAGGGCTCTGTGCTGTCTCCATGTTGTTTGCAGTGTACATGCTTCCCTCGAGACATTGTAAGATGGTATGGGCTTGAGTTTCATTGGTATGCCGATGATACTCAGCTCTACCTGTCTTTGCACCTGACCAGAATAGAGCACTCTTGGTGTTTAATAGTTGCCTCGTGAAATCCAAGGTTGGATGAGGTCCAGCTGGTTGAAGTTAAATCCCGGGAAGATGGAGGTGATGGTTGTGGATCCTGGTCACCGGATAGGGGTGGGGGATAAACCATCCCTCAGGTTTATTCCTGGGGTGTGGAGCTCCCCACCTCTGAACAGGTGCGGAACCTAGGGTGATTCTTGATGATTGACTGACACTATGTGATCAAGTGTCGGCCGTCGTTAAAGTTTCCTTTTACCATCTTTGGAACATCGCTAGGATCAAGCACCTTGTTCTGCCTGGGGACCTACCTATGTGATCCACGCCTTTGTGACTCTCACGCCTGGACTACTGCAACTCCCTTTACTTTGGGCTTCCTGGGGTTGATATCCGCTGCTTGCAGCTGGTGCAGAATTCTGCAGCCCGGTGTTAACTGGGACTTCTCGTTTTCCATGTTACACCGGTGCTGCAGAAACAGCAATGGCTGCCGGTTCAGCAGTGGATCACCTTTAAGTTGGTCTGTTGACCTACAAAGCCCTGCATGGTTTGGGCCCTGACTACCTGAAAGAGCTCCTGGTTCCTATCTCCCAGAGCGACGCTCCACTGCCGGCGAGGGGTTGCTGGAGATTCCGAGGTTATTTTGAAATCATCGGGTGCCGGGCCTTTGTGTTTGTGGTTCACTCTCTGAACTCTCTACCACGTCGGATTAGAGTGTGCAAAAGTATAGTTGAGGTTAAATGCTTTAAAATCCTTCCTATGGATTAAGGCTTATGGGGAAGAGATTGACTGATTTGGTTTGATTTTATTATTGTCTCATGCTGTTTGATGTAATGTATTAATAATTTTTATTGTAATTTGTATTGTAATGTTTTATTATGATGTGATCTTATAACTTGTTCTGCGCTTTGATTTTTGAAAAGCGCATTAAAAATAATAATTATTATTATTATAAAGTCCCATAAGGCGGTAAGCAAGGAGTAAAGTCCACTGCTATCAGCATCAGACCCACGATGGCAGCTGAGAAAGACCAGGGTCAGCACTGAGGAGGTCAGCTAACATGCTCCCGCCATGGGTAAGCATCGGGGAAGAAGATGGTGACTTTCGGCCAGGATGGGGAGACTCAGGAGAGGGTAGAGGCTCCGGGCCCAAGACCAAGGCCAAAGAAATAGCTGAGGTTGGCGGTGGGGTTTTGGTTGTGCCTCAGTGACTGCCAATGCTGAGTTCGCCAATGACGACCACCAGCTGAGCCACCTGACTGAGTAATTGCCAAAAACAAGGGCCTGAACAGCAGGGGCTGAGAAGTCGGTGGGGCACCAGAGCCCCTGGAACCACCACTAAAAGATTGGGGGTAGCTGCCAATGGTAGCCCTGCAGGGTAAAAGATGATGAGATGGCCCAACCACGGTTGACACACAGAGTGGCGACTAGGAGCTAGATGAGGAGGACTGTGTTTTCTCCTTAGGATGGTCCTTGTCTCGATGTTTCTGCTTCCTGGTGCCTTGTCCACAGCTTGGAGTGTTGCGAGCCTAAGGATGTCACAGGAGAAGTGGGGAACTTCTGGCCTGAAGCTCCGTCTCCATCTGAGTAAACTGCTTTAGCAGAAAAGTTTAGAGGATCTTCTCTCAGTGCTTCCAGGTGGCCTGGTTGAAGCCACAGTAGATCATGCAAGCTTGGATGTCATGTTGTGGGCCTAGGAGGCAGATGCAGGCCTTATGGTCATCCTTCTTGGGGATTTTCTGCCCGCAGGAGACCCCCACCATATTCTTTTATCCCTGCAGCTGGCAGGTAGGCTGTGTCCAACCTATGACCCATCACGGGATTGTAGTTGGATCTTCATGGAGCCTGTCAGCTCCATTTTTCTGATTTTCTCCCACCACGCTGCAGTCCTGTAACACCCTCCCTTCATTCTGCCCTCCGTCCTGTGCTTCCACCAGGCCTCACCTTGTGGCAGCCATGTGGCGGGAGTGGCAAACATCCCAAGAGAGGAGAGGTGTCCACGTTGCTCAGTCCAGCTCCCATCCTTCCCCCTCCCCAGATGACCCAGGCTTGTTCCCAAACCTGGGTTGCCGGCATGGTACAAGGTGTGGTGTCCAGCGCCTCAGTCCTCAACGCCACTGGCCGGCCTGCAGGCACACTTTTGAAGAGTTCCTGGAGGTGGAGCTTGCATAAACTAATCAGAAAATCACGTAGTCACTAAAGTGATACACATTAGGGAGAGGAATGAAAATGTTTGACAAAAATGTCTCAGTGAAATGGCAGTCAACGGAAGCTGGTGGATCTCTGTGAAGTCCAACATGCAATGGTCAATGGTGGGAAAAGAACTGAGGAGGGTATGTTGGGCTGCCCACTCTTATAGGATAGACTGACATCAATGTAGGATGTCTGAGTGGATGGCTCCTGTAGACTGCTAGCCAGAAAAGTTTCCATGTGGTCCTAGTGCCTGGCGGCTGTAGTTCCATAGGTGTGGCCTGTGGCAAGAGATACCCTTGAAGTAGGATCAGGTGATCCACTACCTCCTGGTGAAGAGACCACTTGTCAAACACCTTGCCCACTTGTCTAAAGGCATCTGCCAGCTGGTTGGATGTTCCAGCCACATGAATCACCTGGAGATTGGCACCCTAGCTGTGCACAAGGGTACAGGCGCAGAGGATTTCCCTTCACAACGGGGTGGTGTTCTGCCCTACCTATTGAGGAAACCACAGGTTGATATGGTATCGGGACCCTTGGATGTCCAGAACCTGCAGGCTTTGTGGTCTCCCAGGTGTGCTCAACATCACACCAGAGATGCATCGGTCATCACAGTGACCGGTGGCTCTGGCAGATGAATGGGACTCCTTCCTGCAGGCTTTCTGGGAAGAGCCACCACTGGATTGCATCCCACATTGGCTACATCACTGTGACTGGCTGGTCCAGGTGACTGAGGTGTTGAGACCCTTGTGGGCCAGCCCTCACTGCAGGGGGCACATCTGCCAGTGGGCCACCAGACCACACTGGCACAGGAGGCCAGGTACCTAAGCAGCGCAGCCTAAGGTCCCATGCAGGGCACAGGTGCCCAACCTGAAATGATCAGGCAAGGGGTAAGATCTGCTGCCCGTCCACTGGGAGTTGGGCCATGGCCTGAAGGAGGCTGAGCTCTCCTGAGGAAGTGGATGACCTGTGAAGGGTGGAGTTCTGATGTGGCCAGGTGGACCAGCAGGTCCAAGGCTGAGCAAGCCTGGAGAGCCAGGACCATGGATCGCTCCATTGCCACCCAAGAAGAACTGGCAGTCAGCCAGTCATCCAGGTAGGGGCACACCTGGACCCTCCACACTGCAGGAATGCTGCCACCACTGCCATGCACTTGATGAAGACCCTGGGGGCCGAGAAGACCAAATGTCAACACAAACTCAGAAAGCACCCCTCTGTGCGGAACTGAAGGAACCACCAGTGGGTCAGTATGGACTGGGATATGGAAAAAGGCATCCTAGAGGACCAGAGAGCAGAACCATAGAAACATAGACTTTGACAGCAGATAAGGACCACTTGGCCCACCTGGTCTGCCCATTTCCTACCTTTCAGATAAGCTGCAGATCCTAGTTAACCAACAGCCTACTTCCTCCTACCCCACTAGAATTGCCTTATGTCTGTCCCATGCATTCTTGAATTCCCCACTGTTTTGACCCACGACTTCCTTTAGGAAGGCCATTCCATCGTCCACCACCCTCTCCATGAAAAATACTTCTGCACTTTGCCACTGAGCTGTCTTCCCTCCATCTTCAACGTGTGCCCCTTTTTTTGCACATCACTTTTCTAAAAGATGCTACCTCTCTTGACTATGTTGATTCCCTTGAGGTACTTGAATGTTTCTGTCATGCCCCCTTTCCTCAAGGGTATACATATTGAGCTCCTTTAGTTGCTCTTCTCATATGGCTTCTGTTGCAGACCCTGCACCATTTTAGTTGCCTTCCTCTGACTGCCTCCATCCTGTCTATGTCCTTGCACAGATGGGGTCTCCAGAACTGCACACAGTACTCCAGATGGGGTTTCACCAACTGTCTGTATAGAGGGATGACAACTTCCTGTTTTCTACTGGTGATGCCTCTCCTTATGCATCCCAGTATCCTCCCAGCCCCTTACTGCCTTCTCACATTGCTTGCCTACCTTTAGATAATCAGATATTACTACCACCCCAGGTCCCTTTCTATTTTTGTTGTTGTTAACCCCCATGTACTCTTCCCTGTTTTTTGTTTCCCAGATACATTACTTTGTACTTCTTTGCATTGAATCTAAGTTGCCACACTTTTGACCATTCCTCCAACCTTGTCAAGTCCCTTCTCATCCTTTCCTCCCCGTCCCTGTGTATCAACCCTGCTGCAGATCTTTGTGTCATCTGCAAAGAGGCATAATTTTCCTTCCAGCCACTCCACAATGCCACCTATAAAGGCATTAAAGAGGACTGTTCCCAGTACTGATCCTCGTGTACCCTGTTAGTAACCCCCTTTCTTCAGAGTGGACTCACTTTACTATTACCCTCTGTGTCATGTTGTCTAGCCAATTTTTACCCAGGCTACCACCCTGGGACCCACTCCCAGGCTGGCTAACTTGTTTATTAATCTTTGTGTGGCACTGTGTCAAATGCCTTGTTAAAGTCTAGGTAGTCCACATACCCAGCCACTCCCTGGTCTACTACTTTGGTCACCCGTCAAAGAAATCTATTAGATTTGCCTGCCATGAACTTCCGCTGTGAATCTATGCTGCCTTGGGTCCAGTGCCTCGCTGACCTGTAGGTACTCAACAGTTCTTTCTTTCAGAAATGATTCCATAGTTTTCTACCACTGAGGTCAAACTAACAGCTCTGTAGTTTCCTGCCTCTACCTTGCTCCCACTTTTGTGGAGGGAATCACATCCACCTTCCTCCAGTCCTCAGGTACCACACCATCCTCCCATGATTTGTTAAATGGGTAGTCAATGGTGTCACTAGTTCTCCCTTAGTTCCTTTAGAATCCCATCAGGCCCCATTGCTTTGTCCACCTTCAGTAATTTTTTCAGGACCCTTTCTTCTGTGAATGGACTGGTATTGACCCCCCATCCAGAGTGCTTCTATTGTCTCGTTGGGCCTACCCTCCTGTTTATGGAATCCCCACACCAGGCACTTCTGATTAAATCCTGACGATTGACACTGTAGTGCAGCATGAGGGGGGTGCTGCACTCCTGAGGTGCTGTCTTTCAGATGAGATGTTAAACCGAGGTCCCATATGCCTGTTCTGGTGGTAGTTAAAGATCTCTGGCACTTCTCGAAAAGAGTAGGGGAATTTATTTATTTATAACATAAAGACAAATGCATACAGAATAAATACTGCTGACAATTCATACTAATAAAAGAGAAACATAAAGTATTACATCATACTGTGGTCTTAAACCAAAATCAATATAGTTAAACCACCCCCCATCTGAGAGTAGGGGAATTTGTATTCATGTCATCACAGAATATGTAAACCAATCAATATTACGTCACATACAATGTTATAGAAAACACAGAAACAAAACTCAAGAGTATTACATCATACTGTAAAAACAAAACTTAAGCAAATCATATAGGAAAAAATCATAAACACAAAGGAAAATTTAAGCATACTTAAACCCTAAGTACAGTACAAGAAGTTTACCCCTCCCTCTCCCTACCAGAAGAATAGGGGATTTTTTTTTCAGTAGTACATCGTATAGTTCCAAACAAAAATAATGCAAGAGAACAAAAATAAGTATTTCATCATACCATAATCCCAAAAGAAAACATCATATTCCTGAGTACCCTACTTGACACCACAGGAAAACCAGATTTGGTTCTGAGGGAGTGTACTGGCATCCCTAAATATAATAAAAATGGGTCCGCCAAAGAGTCCCTATCTCTTTCTCCACTCTCATTAATTATACTGCTTTCCAGTTCCTAAGTTCCATAGATAGTATTTGGACGAGGTCAAGAGTTGGTATGTGTTGCTGTTACAAAACCAAATGGCAACAACAAATCCAAATCCAATATACAAATGTGCAAACAAAACTCGGAGTGTACTTTTATGGGGCTGTACCACCAGGTGGGGAATTGTGCCATACTACAATAAGTGATCCAGGTGTATTGGCAACCTACCTTTCCACCTGTTTTTTTACAATATCCCAAAATTGAATTATGAATGGGTATGTATAGTATAAATGATTCATCATTTCGATTTTCATCATGCAACAGTCTCTGGGACAATATCTATCCTGTGGGGTTTGTGTTTCTGGTTGCTTTTACATTTATCCTATTATGAAGTCCCAACCACACAGTGTCCCACATCTGCTCAGGAATTCTATCATCCATAATGTACTTGAAATATAATCTTGATTGATCTGTGAGAACCCTGAAAAAGGGTGTTCCACAAAATGAACTGAGAGAATTTCTGCATACAGCTGTTTCCTAGAAAGACAAACTGTCATATAACTTATTCCCCATTTAATAATCCAGTCAAAACCCCTTCCCATCTTTTTACCAATCTGGGACATCTTTTTATTTTATGGAGAAACTGGGTTTTCTTTCCTCTGTCAGTATCGCCTGGAGTAACGAACAACCCAGGCTCCCCACTCTCTGTGTTGTTCCTTCAGTAAGGGAAGCATGTTTGCATATAAAAAAACTGTAAAGAAAAATAGAATGTGATTTATCATATTAACCCCCACTTTACCTCTGTATGTAAAATATTATGTTTGACCAGATTCAAACGACTCCACCAAAAACATGAGGAGAAACATCCCATCAAGGGAACTTCCAGTCTTTTAGGAATAAAAATGCACTAAAATATAAGAAAATCGGGGTTAAAAAGTTCTAATTAAATATACTCATTTCTTTTTGGCCACCTTCCAACAGTTCCATCTCCTACCATTTATTTCCCAGGGAGAATACCTTTTCCCAGTTATACCCCGTCATATCTCTGCCCCATAATAGATCCCTAGAATTTTACAAGGGCAGTTGCTACCATACACCCACCCACCTCCTTGGGAGTCCTGAAAACCCTTTAAGTCTATACATTTCATCTTCCTGACATTTAGACTGGCCCCCATTATTTTCCCCACCTCCTGCATGAGATGTCTAGCCATCACCAGGGACTGTCCTCTTGAAGCAGTAAACAAAGATCATTCATGCACGCTAACACCTTATATTCCTGTGAAAACCCTCCAGTCAACCCATTAATCCTGGAAGATCACTGAAGAAGTTTCAGGATAGGGTCTATCATAAAACAAATAGGAGGGGGCTTAGAGGGCAGCCTTGACTTAACCCTCTCCGCACTCTAGATTTTAAGCCTCAAATCCCATTATCATAAGGTACTTATATGCCAACACATAGCATAATCCCAACCAATCAATAAATTCTTTAGGGATCCCATATGTGGCTAAACAGTGCCATGAAAAGACTGAGAAACCTTATCAACGCTTTTGCCTTGGTCCAGGCTGACCAGGTAACTGGTCATTCATCCCAAGCTATTCCCTGCTCCGCCACCATTTCCTAAGAAACAGCAAAGCTCTCTGTTATTCTTCTCTCTGGCATAGAACAGAATTGCATAGGACTAATTAAGTCCTCCATTACCTGGGCCAATCTGTTCCCCAACAATTTAGCAAATAATTTAAAATCAGTATTTAATAATGTAATGGGGCCAATAGTTTATCTGTTGGGTCCCCTGATTTATATAAAAAAGATCAACAAGCCATCATACATTCCTGTTGGCAGAAAACAATCATCAAGTTGGGATGATGTCCCATAACACTGTATATAATTCTCCCAGAAGGCCATCCAACCAGGTGATATCCCTTCGGAGGCCCTGTGTCATTTCAGGTACTGTAAAGGGAGCTACCAGTGGTCCCTTCAATTCTGAGGCAAGATAAGGGGTATCCACCGCCTGAAGTATATGAGGGGTAAACCGTGACTCTACCGGGGTCCCAAACATACTTTCCACATGCTGTCCTATTAATCCCATTATTTCTGTATTCTCTGTAACCAATGCCCTTGTGGGGACTTTAAATCCATTATCAGCTTCTTCTCCCATCTTTGCTGACTACTCACAAAAGGTTTTATACTTTCAGCCCCTCCCTACCCGAGTTCCAAACGCTTGCTCTCTGCAGAGAATGAAGCCGGTTATATTGGTATGTCCTCATGTCCATTTTATAGAGTTAATGTCATCCCTAAGGTCCACCCCTCAGTACATTGCCTTGACATTAACCATCCCAGGTCTCCCTCAATGCTAAATATTTTGATACGACAATGCTGTCTGGGTCTGCCTCTTTTTAAAAAACATCATAAGATGTTTCAGATCCTCAAACCAAAGTCCCGCATTATCATATAAGAAAAGGGTGGTAACTTTATCCATCACAAGAGTCTTAAAAGCTTCCATAACTATTGGGTTTTCTAACAAAGTTACATTTAATCTCCAAAATCCTGGCACGGCTTCCCTACTGGCAGTACAGCTATTTGCACACCTATCAACATATGATCTGAAATCTCTAGGGATTGTAAAGGTTCGAAAACTGATAGCTATTGCTTTATAAACAAAAAGTCAATCCTTGAGGAAAGGCTCCCCTTAAAGAAGGTAGCATTGCCAGTCTATGTTCCACACCCATGGGAGTCTTTCAGTCCTGCCTGCTTAACCACCATTTGCAAAAAATTTTATCACAGTATTGTTTCTCTTTTCCATTTCTGTTGTTGAAAATTAATGTTAAAGTCACCCCCAAAAGATCTGTTTACTCGTATGCAAATATGGCTGTACTTTTAGTTAATAAATCAATCCTTAATAATTTAGATTGAGGGCCATAAATATTGAGCAATGTACTAGTAAATGAATTAATGGTAACATCTAATAAAAAGCTCTACCAGGATCTATATCAACCATCCTTAATACTTTGATTTCTGGGGAGTGAAACAAAATCCCACCCCACAACAAGTTTCAATACCTGTCGACTCAATATGAAGGACTCCATTTCCAGTCCTTAGTAGCCTGAGAAATCTTTGCCAAAGTTTGAAGTCCGTGTCCTGTACCAGAAAAACATCAAATTCCAGCTGCTGTAGAATACCAAAGGTAGTAATTGCTTAAAATTAGATTTAATGCTGTTGACATTTATGCTGGCTACCTGCAATTGGATAGGCTCAGGGAGGAGGATTCAAAACTTTCCTACTTGACCTCATTACCCTTTTTGAGGTTCAACAACCTTAGGTTTCTGAAGGTCTAACTTAGAGATAGCCACCAATTGGGGAAAGGAGGTATTTCTTCTTCCATAGGGCTTTCCTTCCACCTGCTCACCCCCATGAGGTAAAAGCTGAAAAGCAGTTCAAGAGGGACAGGGCACGAGGGTAACCCAGACTGAGCTAGTGTAGAACAGTCAGCCAGTAAAGAACGGGTTGTGGGGGTAACATCCATAATCTCATCATCTTGTGTCCCTTGAGAATTCAAAGGATCAGTAACGGGTCTCTTTTAGGGGAACCTTGTGGGTTAAGTGGAGTTTTCA
Source organism: Neoceratodus forsteri (assembly GCA_016271365.2). NCBI lineage: Eukaryota > Metazoa > Chordata > Ceratodontiformes > Ceratodontidae > Neoceratodus > Neoceratodus forsteri. The sequence goes on along the minus strand of CM057454.1, from coordinate 1,084,661,315 downwards.
CCAACCCTAGTGCCACTCCAGGTTGATGATTCTCATGGTCAGTTCACTGGGCAAGGGGTTCTCTTCTCCCAAAGGCCACACAGTTGGTCTTTGCCTTCCTGCTCTAGAACTAGAATTTCCACGCTCACCTCATCCTCTACGCCTGGTTGGAAAGGGATGTCTTTTTCATTTCTGAAAGGCTGCCTAAATGGTTTTCGTGTTGGGACAATAGGTAATCATGGTCAGAAGTGTTTTTCGAATTATGTGCCACCCAAGGACATTCCTGAAATGCATGTTCATCCCCACAGAGGTTGCAAACAGGGGAGCTGTACACCATACCGCAGAATGACCAAGCACCCTACAATGAAAGCATTTAATGCTATCATAATCATTATTTAACTGTGATAAAGAACCACAATGATAACAGCTTTTAGGCTGACCAGCATAAAACCATATCCCTCTGTCTCTACCTAAAAAGGAACTTGGCAAGTGCTGTATACCTGTATCATTGTGCCGAATTGTACCGAAAATTCCACCCTGCATTCCAAAACCCATTATCATCCATAATGGCCCAGGGATGGTCAAAAATCACGCAGCACTTCTCTAACTAAAACATGATATTGTTAACATCCACCCCTCATTTTGAAACAACACTGTTATGGTCTTAAGAGTTGGTTTGGTTATTGGAATTGCAATAAACTCTTTCCAAATCTCCAAATCCTTCGAATTCAGAATAAAGTTTCCAAAATTTGTCAAACAATGCAATAGAACAAAAGCTCACATCATAATTCCGATCTCCCAGTGCATGTGTGAAAGCATAGACCTCAGTAGGAATAAATCCCATAGAGTCTTATATCAGGGACTTCCAACCCAAAGTCTATCAAGAAGAATCAGTGCATTCCGGTATTACATAAGTGGACCAAAATCTCTGTTTTGCTGCTTCTGCAGGCTTGTGAAACAGACCCGCATAAGACTGAGGTCTGTGTCAGTCCTGAGTTGAGGGATCCCTCCCCCTTTTGCAGTGTTACTGTCTCTGACCCTGACCCTGGGCCAGCTACATCCTCGCTTACCTTCCCATTCTCAAGTTCAAGAGGAGCCACTGTAAGCATCTGTTCCTCCAAAGGTTTTGAATCAGTACCTGGTCCATAGTTTCTAGTGCGGAAGAACCGTGTCTGCATGATTTACCTTTTCTGCCACCTCAACTTCACCACACACAACTGCAGTGAAGGATAGCGGGACTTAGGTTCTCGTGATCACATCAGTCTCTACATAGTTTTTTCCAAAACTGCTCCCTCACTGTTCCTCATAGCAAGTTGTTCTGGAGAACCTGGAAGCGGTATTAAAGGGGCAGGAACCCACTGACTATTACTGTAAAGCCAGCCTGCATTCTTAATGCTTCCAGGTGACCACTCCGCTGAGTCACCCTTTCTTTCACATCTTGCATCTCCATGCCTTGTAAGCTTTGTGATTCAGAGATGTCCCTGAAATTTCTGCCAAAGGAACTGAATCTGTGCCTCAATAGAAACACTTGCCAGTTCCTTGCAATGGATTCGCTACTAACCTTTTCCTTTTCTTCTGTTCCTCTTCCAGTTTAGACGTGCTGGTATTAAATTCCTGTTCAGCAGTCGATATTGACTCAGAAGTCTTTGTTTGCTTCAAGTTCTGTCTGCAATTTCACTTCTTCTTCCAGTAAATCTTCCATGGCAGGTATTGAGGGTTGTACTGTCACACTTGGACAGCTGGTTCTGATCCCTGTATCATTTTTGTAAATATAAAAAAAGTGTGATGGACTGTGTTAAGAGAAACCACTGTCTTGCTGAAGTTGACACAAAACCCCAGGATAAGTTCAAAGGACAGGAGGTATTTTAAACTGCAGATTTCTAAAATGCAATTACCTTTGTCAATTTGCTTTGATCCCAGGAAATAAAATTAGCCATTCGTGATGTCCTCAGGGAAATCCTTTGATGTTGCACTAGGTGTCATAATGGACAGAGCATGCATGTGTTTTGGGTGTCTCCCAAAGATAGCCAGTAATTACATCAAAGTGTTCTTTGATGTCTTGGCCAAGCAGGACCCAGACTAATTTGGAAGGTCCAATAACCATTCCAAGGAAGCCCTGAATTACATCAAAGAGACTTTGATGTGTGTGTGAAGCAAGAGCACAGACCGATTTTGACCAGTCAACCTGAGAAGAGGAGATTTATTTTTCATCTGTTATTTTTTCAAATATCTTGTTTGGACATCCTGTGTTACAAAATATAGATTTTAAGACCCCAAAGGTGGAGTTAGGTGACCTCAGAGAGAAGGCCGGCTCAAGACTGTTTTAAAAATACTGAGAAAACCTTACAGAGTTGATAAACATTTTCATCTTCAGACTGAGAAGGAGGACATCACAGCACTGTAGATTAAGAAGTAAGAATACCTTAGCTAAGACCAGTCTGAGTGTATGCATTGTAGGAATTTGCACTTTAAACCTGTTTTGTTTTAAGGTTGTATGTGTTGGGGATATTTTGTTTTGTAATTTTTTATTTTCCTTTTTAAAGATATATATTTTAAAAACAGAAACTGCCTGGTGTGCCTTGAAATTTCTTTTTATATAGTGAAGCTTTGAAGATTATAGTTGACACTGTGTATGAGCTTATTTTGATACCAAACTGGGAAATGGATAAGAGTTCTCAAGGTCTTGCATAGAGTTCTAAGGGTTCATTTTGTAATACCTGGTTGGGTACCTGTAGGCAAAGATATCTGGCCCTCTGAAGACAGAATTATCTGAGCCTGATAATTGGGTATGCTTGTGGTAGTGTGGGTCCCAATAAACAGATCATACAACCAGATAGGATGCATAAAAATGCATATGTCTGCATTTATCATTTTATTCAAAAGAAGAAAAAAAAATAAAATACTAAATTTAATATATACAGAAAGGAAAATAAATGGTGTTAATCCATCACACCTCTTCAAACATCAGGAGATAATTCTTGCAAAATAAAACAATTACAGAATTCCTGAGTTCTTTCCCTTCTCTCAAACAATGTGGAAACTTGCACAATTTCTTCTTAGAACCTTCTCTCTCCTTGGCCAGAACCTTACTGACCACCTATCTCTCTTGGTTCTCCTAGAGGAGCGTTTATAATGCCACAGGGTGACCTCATCAATCATGTGATATCTTAATTAAGATGAACAATGGCATCACCTCTGAGGCCGGAGATCAGAGGGCTGTGGGTTCAGTTCCCACATATGGCACTTAGGTTAATATCCCAGTACTGACACTGTAGTGCAGCATGAGAGGGGTGCTGCACTTCTGAGGTGCTGTCTTCGGATGAGACGTTAAACCGAGGTCCCATCTGCCTGGATTGGTGGTAGTTCAGGTGGATGTTAAAGATCCCATGCACTTATCAAAGAGTAGGGAATTTCCCGTGTCCTGGCCAAATTTCCTCATTTACTAAAAATACCACCAACAGCTTAATCTGGTTCAAGATCAGTTGGCATTCATCTGTATCCCTCCTCGGTCGTGCTCTGAAAATAGGCAGGATTTGTTCTAGTGCACTTACCCGTCAACAAAAGCTAAATAAATAAATACATTTTCAACATATATATATATATATATATATATATGTATATTAAACCAACTAGTATCATTCTAGCACTTCAAGGGTTTACCCCAAAAACATTTATTTCCTCACAAGGTCTTAAAACAAAAATATAAACTTAATTATAGGACTATGATGTCAGAGCATTAGCTTAGCTCCTCCCCTTCTGACATCACTCCTCCTTGAGACCATATAAGCTGCCATTTCATGAGTTGCCTGCTCTATAGAAGGACCTCTGCAACTAACATGGGCACTCAGGTAACAGTTTATTTTAGTACAAAACCTTTTATTTGTTCCAGTTTCCTTAGTTTTACAGCCACTGCTTCTCAACTTACTAGCTGAAGTTGCAGCAGACACTTGCTTCTCAACTCAGCCCTCTGCTGTTTAGAGGCTCTTTTGTTTATAAATGAAACAGTTCCTTCTTGACATTAGTTTTGGGACACTGAGCTTGTTGGACTGCTTCTCCCAGCAGCCACTGAAGGTTTGCTGAGCATAGCTTTTCAATATATAAGTATTGTTTTATTTTAACAAGATGCAATTAAGTACTGACAGAAAAGAAAAAAGGGACAGTAAAGGATAGATAGAAGATTGCCAGGTTGGCCACCCTGACAAGAAAGTATAGGATAGATATTGAAATATAATAGATGATATGATAGGATAGAGTGAAAGGAAATAATGGGGGTATTGCATCTTGAAGTGATTGTTTATATTTCATAACAGGACCCCGTTACACTCCTCCCACCACAAGAAGGCAACATAATGTTTGTTGTGTTGTCTGAAACCCTCACCCTGTGAAGGGTTGGAACTTCTGCCCACCCACTCCAGAAGTTCCCCAGGGACCTTAAAGATAAACAGTATTCAAAACACTACTCCAAATCAGACAATACTGTTTACAAGTCATACTTTTCCTGGGGTTGTGCCATCTTGGCACCTTGTGATACACATACAACTCCATTATCTATATCTGAACAGAGTTACTAGCTGGATCAGCACCAAAGCGTGATAAAATCAGCGTTCTGATGCGAGAACCAGCTCTATGTCGTACAGTAAACTTATAAGGTTGTAATGATAAATACCACCTTAAAATACGGGCATTTTTATCTTTCATCAAATTTAGCCAGCATAAGGGATTATGATCTGTTATAATCGTAAACTGATTTCCCAAAGATAATATCTCAGGGCTTCTACTGCCCACTTGATGGCCAGACATTCTTTCTCCACTGTAGAATATCTCTCTCCTCTTTCATGTAACTTCCTGCTGAGGTATAAGATGGGGTGTTCCTCTCCTTGGCCATGCTTGGTCAATACTGCCCCTATGCCTGTGTCAGAGGCATCCGTCTGTAATTCAAATGGTTTAGTGAAATCAGGGCTACATAACACCAGAGCTGAGCATAGGATGGCCTTGATTTTGTTAAATGCCTTATCACAGGTGGGACTCCACTTTACTTTATTGGGAAAATGTTTTGGGTCAGATCTGTGAGAGGAGTAGCAATGGTGGAAAAATCCGGGATAAAATGTCTATAATAACTTGCCAGACCAAGGAAAGACCTGACATGGTGCTTTGTCATGGGTAGGGACTGTTAGCTACAGCTTCAATTTTATCTACTTCTGGCTTAATCCTCCATGTCCAATAATGAACCCCAGATAAGCGTGTTTCTGTCTTAGCTATAGCACATTTGGATGGGTTAATGGTCATTCCAGCATCCTGGATGCTTTGTATCACAGCACTAAGCTGTAATAGATGAGTCTCCCAGTCGGGCTATAGATAACCACATCATCCAAATAAGCAGCACTATAGCCCTTGTGAGGTCTCAAGACATGATCCATGTACCGTTGAAAGGTAGCCGGGCTCCATGTAGGCTAACGGCATTGCAGTGAACTGATATAGACCAAGAGGGTGCAGAAGGCAGTTAATTCTGGATTTTTGGGGCTAATGGAATCTGCCAATACCCTTTTGTTAAATCTAAAGGTGCTTATGTATGTTGCAGACCCAATCTGATCTAGGAGATCATCGATGCGTGGCATTGGATACCCATCAAACTCAGATACTTCATTAATTTTCCTAAAATCTAAGCATAACCTGATGCCCCTTCCTTTTATGCACTACATCACTAATGGAGAGGACCAAGGACTCGTGGAAGGAACTATCACTCTTGCTTGTTCCATTTGTTTTATCTCAGCCACTACTTCTGGCCTGATCTTTCTGGTAATCTATATGGCTTCTGATGAATTGGTTTGGTTTGGTTAACTCTGATCACTCTGGACTACGCCTTTGGCTCTCCCTGGATTCTTTTGTGAATGTACGTACAAATACTCCAAGAGATGATCAATCTCTAATCTCTGTGCAGGGTTTAAGTCAGGATTGATATGCACTTTAGTGTCAGTAACAGATTTATCAATCCTGTCATATACTATATCTAGCTCTGCTCTATCAGGATCGGTCTGGATATACAACACTGGGGTTTCTGTTTTTCTACCCATTTTCTCAGCAGGTTGGCATGGTAAATTCTTTTACCGGTCTATGCCCTGGCATCTCAATGGCATAGTTTCCCAGTGTCAGTGGCTCAGTAGGTAGCACACCGCCTCTGAGGCCGGAGATCAGAGGGTTCAGTTCCCACATCTGGCACTTGAGCTAATATCCCAGTACTGACACTGTAGTGCAGCATGAGAGGGTGCTGCACTTCTGAGGTGCCTCTTCGGATGAGACGTTAAACCGAGGTCCCATCTGCCTGGATTGGTGGTAGTTCAGGTGGATGTTAAAGATCCCATGGCACTTATCGAAAAGAGTAGGGAATTTCACCGTGTCCTGGCCAAATTTCCTCATCCACTAAAAATACCACCAACAGCTTAATCTGGTTCAAGGTCAGTTGGCATTCATCTGTATCCTCCCGGTCGTGCCTGAAAATAGGCAGGATTTGTCTAGTGCACTTACCCGGCAAACAAAAGCTAAATAAACAGTTTACCTTGCCTACCTGGTGTAAGATCACATATGGTCCTTGCCAACGATGAGTAATTTATTTTCAGTGGAGGGTAGCAATAGCAACACTTTTCCCCAGATTCAAATGCTTTATGCTTTAAGCCCATATCATAATGTTCTTTCTGTTTGAGTTGTTTCTGGTCAACATTTTGATGGACTATAGTCACATATTTCACTAGCCTTTTCCTCAATGCAGTCATGTATTCAAGTATATTTTGCATGCTACATTAGACCCCTGTTCCATGCTCCTTTACCACATCTAAGGGACCCTAGGGTTACACCCATATAACATGGTAAAGGGGATAACCTGTAGTAGCCTGAGGCACCTCTCTATAGGCAAACAGCAAATAGGGCAAAAACTTATCCCAGTCTCGCCTTCCTCCTGCACATACTTCTGAAGCATACATTTCATTGTCTTGTTAATCTTTCCACTAACCCATCAGTTTGGGGATGGTATGGGGATGTTCTAACAGTAGATACCCTTAGCAATTTGTATAGTTCTTGCAGCATGATGGAGAAAAATTACTACCACGGTCTGTCAGGATAACCTTGGGTATTCCCATCCTGCTGAAGACTTTTGCCAGTTCTTCTGCAATACGAGGGCAGTAACTGTCCTCATTGGTTTGCTTCTGGGTACCTGGTTGTGTAGTCACAAAATGACTAAAATATACTGATTCCTTTAGAACTTTTAATAAGGGTCCCACCACATCCATTGCCACCCTGTCAAATGAAGTAGTTACATATGGTGTAGGTTGTAGGGCACCATATCTTTCTTCCTCCTTGGCAACCAATTGGCACTGGGGACAGGACCTACAATAGGCTGCAACATCCTGGTGGACCCCGGCCAACTGAATCAAGATAGAATACGTTGTACTGTCCGGTCTCTACCTTCATGACCAGCCATGGAATATCATGTGCCAAGTGCATTATTTGTTTCTATATTTACTGGGTACCACTAACTGTTCAAGTTCCTCATTTGTACCAGTCTCTACAACAACTCTATACAGGATATTGTTTTGATAATAATCGAGATTGTCCAGGATGTCCAACCTTGTCCACCTGTAAAAATAAAGATGTTAAAGATTCATCATTTTGGTCCTGTACAATATCTTGCACTAGAGTCTCTGGGATATTAGTTGACCTTTAGCCTGACGATTTTCATTCCAAGTCTTTTTTCTTCGCCTAGTCTTCTTGGACTTTTTGTCCTTACTGACAGTCTCAAGATAACCTATTATCAAAAGGAAAGACTTCCTGTAAGTCTTGTGTTTTGCCTGGGACCTAGAAACCACATTAACAGTTCCTGTAGAAGTCTTCTGCTGCTGCATTAAAAGGTCAAAATGAGGAAAGTCTTGCCCAACAATGACAGGTACTGGGAGTCGTGGAACAAGGCCTACCAACATGTCATGGCTTTCTTGATTTACAGTTATATTAAGACATGCTGTAGGGTATCGGTGTATGTCTCCATGTACAAACCGCACAGTAGTATTTGAATCACTCTGGGGCATATTCAGTGCTAGATCAGCCCTGATCAAAGTTTGTATACTGCCTGAGTCCAGCAAACCCAAAGTCTGTTGTTCCCCAATACCTACAGAGGTCACATACCCAAAATTTGCTAAGGCAAGATGTGCTAAATCAGATATTTTATTTGGGCAGTTCTTACAATATGCCCTTTTCAAGACAACCATGGCATATTATTTCTGCATATGGAACTCTCCCTCTCTCTCTTCGATAGAACTGTCTCTGGTTAGTAGAAGCATTAAAGGTGGTCTTACCAGTGCATTAGATGGTCCTGGATTGCCCTGGTTACCTCTGGCTTGGGTGCTTCTTGCTGCTAGGTAATCTTCTGCCAACTTAATGGTGTCTTTGGCTGTCTCGGTTTATGTTCTTTTACCCATAATTGCACTTCCACAGGTAATATCTGGATGAATTGTTCAATTATTATCAGTTCCATGATTTGGCCTCCAGTTTTGGTGGTGGGTTGTAGCCATTTTCCACAATAGTCCTTCAAGCGGGCATAGGTTTCTCTTGGGGTATCCAAGCTTACCATTTTCTGAGACCAAAATCGTTGCCTGTATGTCTCCAGTGTTGATATTATATCTGCAGAAGAATTTCTTCTTTAACTCTGTCATAATTTGAGCTATCAGCTCCACTTAGATGGCTGTAGACTAGTTGTGCCCGTCCGAGGTATGGGACCAAGCGAATCACCCATTGGTCTCTGGGCCAGTTGCAGGTATGGGCCACCCTCTCAAAGTTGTCAAATAGGCCTCAATATCATCCACCTCTGTCAACTTAGTTAATTTAATGTCTCTAGGAACAGATCTCCCCATCTGCCCCGGGTCATGTCCTGAATAGCTTTTAAGGTTGCCGTCCATTTTTCATCTTGTCTTCATCTCTCTTTGGCCTGTATCCTCCGGTCTTCATCCCTCTGTCTCTGGTCTTCTCTCTCTGGCGCTCCATCTCAAGTTGGCGTAAACAAAGCCATTTCAGTAGTTCACTTGGATCCTCCGGTGCTGGGGTCATCTGACTTTCCTCCTTCTTTGGATTACCAGCCGCGCTGTGGCTCCTTCTTCCATCTTTCTTTGGAAGCAGGTTCGATCCCTGGCAACAACTGGACACCAGTCTTCAATCTGACAGACCTGGTCAGATGTAATGCATTCAACTCCACTTGTTCTGGTTGTTGCATCTGCTAGGGTATTTTCAGTGCAATACCCCTCTGGAGTACCTTCTGACACCCCAGAGGTTGGAATCCACTTCTGACACCAGTTGTGGTAGTGTGGGTCCCAATAAACAGATCATACAACCAGATAGGATGCATAAAAATGCATATGTCTACATTTATCATTTTATTCAAAAGAAGAAAAAAAATACTAAATTTAATATATACAGAAAGGAAAAATAAATGATGTTAATCCGTCACACCTCTTCAAACATCAGGAGATAATTCTTGCAAAATAAAACAATTACAGAATTTCTGAGTTCTTTCCTTCTCTCAAACAATGTGGAAACTTGCACAATTTCTTCTTAGAACCTTCTCTCCTTGGCAGAACCTTACTGACCACCTATCTCTCTTGGTTCTCCTAGAGGAACGTTTTATAATGCTACAGGGTGACCTCATCAATCATGTGATATCTTAATTAAGATGAACAATGGCATTTTCAAGCTTATATATATTAAACCAACTAGTATCATTCTAGCACTTCAAGGGTTTACCCCAAAAACATTTATTTCCTCACAAGGTCCTAAAACAAAAATATAAACTTAATTATAGGACTATGATGTCAGAGCATTAGCTTAGCTCCTCCCTTCTGACATCACTCCTCCTTGAGACCATATAAGCTGCCATTTCATGAGTTGCCTGCTCTATAGAAGGACCTCTGCAATTAACATGGGCACTCAGGTAACAGTTTATTTTAGTACAATACCTTTTATTTGTTCCAGTTTCCTTAGTTTTACAGCCACTGCTTCTAACTTACTAGCTGAAGTTGCAGCAGACACTTGCTTCTCAACTCAGCCCCTCTGCTGTTTAGAGGCTCTTTTGTTTACAAATGAAACAGCTCCTTCTTGACATTAGTTTTGGGACACTGAGCTTGTTGGACTGCTTCTCCCAGTAGCCACTGAAGGTTTGCTGAGCATAGCTTTTCAATATATAAGTATTGTTTTTATTTTAACAAGATGCAATTAAGTACTGACAGAAAAAGAAAAAAAGGGACAGTAAAGGATAGATAGAAGATTGCCAGGTTGGCCACCCTGACAAGAAAGTATAGGACAGATATTGAAATATAATAGAGTGAAAAGAAATAATGGGGGGTTACTGCATCTTGAAGTGATTGTTTATACTTCACAACAGGACCCCTGTTACAATGCAACAATAGGTTATCAGTTTGAATCCTCCAGAACTTGAGGCTAAGGTGACTTAACCCACAAAACAGACAAGAGGGTTACCTTGTACTGTTCACTGTCCACAGATCCTACGCTCAGAGGTTGGCACCTTGGGAGTAGAGGGCTGACCTGCTGAGTGAATTTGTGACAGGTACTACTGGTTCCTCCGAAATTGCTCTCATGCATTGATACATAACTCCATGGCTCATCCCTTATTCAAGACATTTAGAGTTGCAGGAGCTCCAAGAACCTGACCATCCCCATCCATTGTCTGATGCATACTGAATTCCTCCAACTCTCCTGCAGTGGTTTAGCACCCCCTACAGCAAGAGTAGGGAAGATTTTATTGAGAAATCATACAAAGGAAACAAAACTTAAAAATAATACTTAAAAAAAAAAGGAATAAAAAGCAATATAGTGCAAACAAATACATCAAGTAACAGGGACGTCTGAGTCCGTGATCCAGGGCAAATTTCTCCAAAGCTGCAATAAGCAGTTGATCAAAAACTTTCATTTCAGAAGAACATAACTTTGCAAGTCAGATAAAAGTTTGAAATATAACTCAACGTAGAAATTTGAATCTGCTGTAAAAGGCGTCTGGAATTCCAAATGTACCACTTAATGAAAGCAAAAATAACATTCAAAGTACTACTATCCCATTTCAGCCATGAGAGAATAATCCCCATACAAAAGTCTAGAATAAGTAACCTGATGAAAAACTGACAAGTTAGTCATGGTAAACAAAAATCCCAAAACGAAATATAAGAACAAGAGAAAACAAATGATCAATAGTTTCAGGTTGAAGGATGCAGAGGCTGGGAACAATTCCGTTCGAGACCTGCTTATGTTTTAGGTTTGATTTGACATTCAAGCGTCAGGACTAGTCAGCCAGTGGAAATCCTTCAGCTTGTCAGGTAGTCACTTTTCCAAAAGAGAAGCAAGGACACCTGAGAGGAAGGTGGACATTTAGAAAAAGGTCATCATCCAAAAATGAGCCTGTAAGATCAAAGTATAAAGTTGTTTCTTAGAGTGAAGTCGCACAGAATCCAGGGACACACCCAACCGGAATTTAACAAAACATCTTGTAGAAATACCGGGCTCAGGTTGGCGGAGCCGTCCAAGCTGTCCACTACCAAGTCTCATATCAGAGTGAAATGGAGTGCTGAAAACAAGCATCCCAAAAACAGCAGTGTCTTGTAATAAAGGAGGAAAATTAGCAAAAAAAAACTGACAAAAGAAAAGAAGAGGATTAACCATATTTTGACCCCCTTCAAGGGCAAATAAAGAACAGTGTGACCCTGGAAAAAGGCTAGACACAGCAGCCTCCTAGATTTAGGTACATGAAAAAGAGCACTAAGAAATAAAAAAGTGGTAACAAAAAGGTTTTAATCAAGTAGACCTTTTTCCGAAAAGACATCTTCTGTTTAGACCAGGAAAGTAATATGGTCTTCCCTAGTAGAAGCTTGGCATCCCAGTTAATAACATCCATATTCGGACTGCCAAAGGAGATCCCCAAAATATGTAAATCTGAAGCAGTTATCAGGACTCCGGCCACCACGGACCGAGCGGGTCTGGGACCCCAAAAGTCTGCCCTACTTTAAAAAACATCAAGGTGCATCCCAGAAAAATACTGAACTCACTGATAACAATCAAGAGCCTGTTCTGCTGAAGCAATATCCTTGGTCAAGATGACAAGGTCATCAGCGTAAGCAATAGCAAAATAGAAACCTGTTGAACAGGCAAACAGAGCGGTGAACAGTAGGGGTAGAGTGAAGACAGTGCAAAAGTGGATCGATGGAAAAAATATATAACGGACTGAGAGGACAGTCTTGTCTATCTCCCTTGCGAATAGGAATGAAAGTCCCAGAAAACCATTAACACAGGGTTTGATCATGGCCGTCTTATACAACAATTTCAACCAACCTATAAAGGAACCAGGAATATCATATTGGGCCAAGGTATACCATAAACAGGAATGACTGATACTATTAGAAGGCTTGCTTCTGGTCCAGAGAAAAGTACCCCATCCAGGGGTGAGAGGACATGACAGGTAAATACCTCATGTAAAAAAATCAAGGGGTCAGTGATAGACCTCCGGGAACAGTACAAAACTGAGCAGGGAAATAAAGGTACTGTGCCACAGTAAGGAGCCTAGCATTCAGAATCTTAGCTAACAACTTAAAATCTGAATTAAGGAGACTAATCAGTCTCCAACTGGTGAGATCAGATATATCTCCTTTTAAATAAAAGAATCAGCACTCCTGTTGCCATGTCCAAAGGAAACTCAGAATGCTGTAAAGAAAGCTACACACTGCAATCAGTTCCTCAGGGATTTCTGACCCAACACTTTAAACAACTCAGAAGGAAGGCCATCCGGACGGGGATTTTGGACCAACAGCCGAGATTGCTGATGAAAGCTCAGACACCGTAAAAGGAGCAGACAAAGCCTGAAGCAAGTCCGGAAACTGAAAAATAGGGGCAAAATCCAGGTCAGCACAATGAGGCCGATCAAATAAAGAGCCAACATAATCAGTGACCACACTTAAAAGATCAGAAGGAGAGGAACAGAGGGTACCCCCAAAATCTTGGGGTGAAGACATCAATGACCCAAATGGTTTTGGTTATGAAGCAAAGGGCACACCTCAGGAGAGAACCTGTCATACAAACTGCTGTTTGAGGTGTAAACCTCACATTGGGCTGAATGATACAATAACATTTGAGATTGAATATGAGAAATCTGGTCAGAAATATCATGAGTAGTAGAATAAGAAGGGAAAGAAGATGTTGCAGATGTTCACAATCATTCAAATGAGCCACACAAGCAGAAGAGTGAACTCTTTAGAATGCCTCAGAAGGAAAGCCCGAGGTCAGATTTGGTCTCCTGCCATCAAACCAGAGGAGAGTCATAGAGGTCAAGGTCATCTTCCTGCAACACAAAAATAAATTACCCATTGAAGAAAACAGGGTTGGGACAAAAGGAAGAATTGAATTTCCAATAACCAGGGCCAGATGTAGCTGTTGGACCACCCAAAAGTAAGGATAAAGAACAATGATCTGAATACTCCACTGGCTGTACAGCAGCACTAGCAACATGTAAGGACTGAGAACCAAACATAAAATCAGTACGGGTAGACAGAATCCCCTTGGAAACAGTGCGGTCTTGTTTCCCAGAGTAAGTAAAAATGCATCCTTCAACCTGGCCAAACAGGTAACAGAACTTAAAGCTGACATGTCCCCAGAAATCTTATCTGTCATAGTAAAGGAACCCTGTCATGTTTACTAAGCCCACAATTAAAATCCCCCAAACAACATTATGGGCAACATGAAGATATGGGCTAATAAGAAAAAACAGAGCCATGCATTCGCCTTAGTCTGGGGGCATAAATGGAAATAACACAGAAGAGACCCCTTGGATAAGAAAATCCAATAACAGGGCTCGACCAGGAACTAGGTCTAAGAGCCTCAAGACCGTTGGCAGGAGATAATGGAATAAAATACCACCCAGAGCAACTCTCAGTACCCAGAGACCAATAGGAGATGCCTGCACCCACTCTTTAGTGGCCATAGGCCACCTAGGAAGGAAATGGAGCCTCGTATCTTGCAAAAGAAAAATGCCTGGAGGATGAGAACCAAGGAGATGAAAAACAGCCCTCGTTTCTTGGCCTGCTCGCTGCTGTTCACATTAGAGGAGAGAAACAGCAAAGAAGAAATGAAAGACATAGGAAATGAAAGAGTTCAACTCTTTTTCTTCTTTTTGACTCTACCACATCTAGGTTGTGGAGTAGAATCAGAGGAAGGAACAGCTGTGGGCAAAACAGCAGTTGGCTGATCAAGGGACTGGAATCTACTGAGGAAGTAGCCGACTCAGCTTCAGGGACAACATCTTCATCTAACACCTGATACCTGTTAGATATAGTAGTAGGCATTGTTTTAGAGTCCTTAGATAAAGGCTGAGACCCTGACTGACATTTTCTGGTAGACATCCTCCCTACCCATAGGGTCAGGGACTGGGGAGGAGGGGCATAACAGGTAAGGAAGGGCCAGGTAAAGGCACTAATGAAAGAGGGTCAATAATAGGTGGAACAGGGAAGCAGAAGGCTGGTCAGTGGGTTTGGGGGAGGCGCAGAGTCCTGAAGGGTACTGGAAGCAGGCGAACCCCTCTGAAACAGGAGCTCAAAGGATCAGACTGAGAGGTCCATGGTCGCTGAGGTAAAGGGAAGGGTGTCATCTAATACAAGGCATTTGGAAAACTCCATTTGAGCAGTAGTTACCACCAGCTGTTGTTCCTCAGAATTAGCTGAAGCAGGTTGTCTATGGGCCACTGCAGGGCAGGAAGCACAGACATGGCCAGTGTCACCACATAAGTTACATCCAAATTACTGCAGTGAGAACTGGAATGACCCATCTCATGACACAGTAAATATTTTGAAAATCACAAACACTACTAATATGCCCAACCTGACCACACTTATAACAAGTACAAGGCTGGCCTGGTTAGAAGAGAACCCTCTATCCCTACCCAAAAAGCTATTGGGTAAGTGCTGGAAGTCCGCCTCTCAGAGCGGAGGATCACCTAAATACGCCAACCCCAGTCCATATCCCTTCAGAATCAGAAATAGCCTCAGGATTGCCAGTAACAGTACAGCATTGTTTTAACCAAAATAAGAGGTCAGTGACACTAACCCCTTCATTACAGAACAAGACTGTAATAGTCTTATTGTGAGCCTAGTTAAAGGAATAACCTCAAAAGGAACCAAAGGGAGTTTGCTTCTTTTGATGGTATCTTGCCCAAAACTTATCCAGCCCACTACTCCGTTTGAAGCTGATGTCAAAGACATTTCACCCCAACACATTAGTTAAGGCATATAATTCAGAGACAGAAAATTGTAGTTATCCTTCAAAAGCTTTTGCCAACATACACTCAGTCCGAAAAGCATCAAGGCCACCCTTATACAAAAGCCAGACCTCATTATGATGCTTAGCCGGTAAACTGTTTGCTGAAAAAAGGAAGCATATGTCTTTCTGGTAGGTGGTGGTTTGGAAGGAGGCATAGTGAAGCAGTAGGGAGAGGTCCATTTCAAATGTCCACAGGGATATTCCTGGGGATGTCAGAAAAATTTGAAATGTCACTGAGCCAGTCTTCAAGTACATCCTGAGACATGTCCACTGAGTCAGGAGCAGCAGGCACAGGAAAGACAGGGTGCTGTGTCAGGACTAAGTCCAAGTCAAATGCAAGTGAGAAGAGACTGGGTCAGAAGGCTGGGCCAAAGGAACAGATCTTACAGGGACCTTGGCACAGCAAAGTCAGAAACAACTGAGGTACTCACAATAGGTAGCTTAGGAGATGGCGCCAGAGATACCCCCCGAATCCATATCGGCGAAAGCCCGAAATCCAATGTGGAGAATCAGGAGCACGGACCCAGCCCGCCGCCCTGAGGGAGTTCTCACCAACCAGGCATCCTCCTCAGGTAAAGGCTAATCGGCCCAAAAAATTTGCCAGAAGAATCCTTCTTGGAACCCAATCTTGAGGTCGAGAGGAGGAAGAAGCAGAAAATGAGAAAACTGTGGCAGAGCTCTGATCCTGACCCGTGGTGAAGACCGGAGGCACAGTTGCATGCGGTATCTGCAGTCAGGTCCATAGCAACAACCGGCTCAGCCGAGAGAGTGGGAGAGGTAGGCCACCCACAGGATCCATTTTTGAAGCACGAAAACAATCCAAAAGATCTTGTTTCTTCCGCAAATAATCAGCTTCCTCTAGGAGCAGGAGCTCATCAAGAGTGGGTTGCGCTTCATTCCATTGCCAGAGACCATAGCAGACTGAACAGAAACTTGTTGCAATCAATCAGGAACCATGTCAGAAGCAGGCAAGCAATATCCACAGCAGGATCCACAGGAAAGTTAGCAGCAGCATCAAAAAAAAACTGCCATCCCTCCTGCACCTGCGCTCGTCTGTCCATCAACTGAGTCGGCTATCCTCCGATAGCTAAAGGGTCCCCTACTGACGAGTAGGGGAATATTTTGTTCAAACTTAGGAGAAAACATAGACATACAAATGACACTAATTACAAAATTGTAATATGAAGACAAAGAAACCATAACCAGATATTCCGTCATACCTGAAAATACCACATTCCAAATTTAGAAACTGCTAACATCCCCCTTCAAAGGATTAGGAACTGGTGTACTTTAAGGCAAAAAGGAAAAACCTTGTCAATTCTGAGAAAACCATAAATCAAAATCAACGAGCGTGGTTTCCTAAATATTTGAAAGGACAAAGCAAATCCTCCTATTTAAACAGGCCTCCAACACTTTGTAGTCAAAGCTTGAAAGAAACATACAGTTGTGACAGTGGTACTAAACACAAAACCCAACAAAATAGGGATGTAAAAAATTTTCCCACAAAATATGAAATGTATGACAGACCCACAAAGACTAATCCTGTAAGAACTAACCTAATACTTTAAGAATGCCTTGATTCTCCCTCTATACTTGAAATGTAGAAAATCATAACATCATCAACCTGTGTCTAACCAGGACATATTTCTCCACCAGAGCTTGTAAAGATCTGGAAGCACCCTGTATCGTTCCATATCCTGCCATTTTGCTATAGCTTTTGTAGCAATAAAAAATTTGTTCACTAGAAATTAATTGCTTTCTAAGGGTCCAACCACACATAGCCTGCCACAATTGATAACCAATAAAACTCATCAAAAGTCTTATTGTGACAGAGTCAAACTTGGCCCATGCTCCTGGAAGCAGTCCATCTGTCCAAATCTGAGTAGATTGCCTTCTAAATGGATTTAATGGCCATTTTTATGGAACAATTCCCAAAGTTTCTAGCATACAGGCAGTACAATAAAGAAATGAGTAAAGTCTCTATCAATCCTATACAGTCATTCCCCTCGGACAGGTACATTCTGTAAGGTCTTTATGTTTTAAGTTACCCGTAACACCTAATTTTTGGTGTGTGCAGCCAGACAAAATCCATGTAAGAGGCAGTAGGCATTACTAGATAAGAAGGACTGAATGGAAGCTGATGAGCATCGGGTAATACCGAATACCAGGGAGAAACATAAAAACAGTTCCCATTATCCAATTGTAAAGCAATTTCCTAGAAGAGACACAAAAAGCTTTTCATAGTTTTCCAGGCTTTCAATTTGTATAACCCTTGAAAGTGTGATGGTAAATGAGCCACCCGACACTGACAAGGAAGAGAAACAGATGGTTCCTATTAACCAATAGGGGCCCAGAATGTTGTCTACAGGGGTCCAAACTGTAAAGGACTGATTCAAAAGAGGTATAATGTTAAAATGAATAAAGTCATATAAAACACAATCAGCTTTAACATCCCAAGCCTCCACCTCATATCCGGTAAATATGTAATGCCACGCTTCACTGGGTTAAGTCTACTTCCCCACAAACATTGGAAAAAACACTATACAAAGTTACCTCCAGGGCAACTGGAGGAGGAAAAATAACTGCCGAAAAAAGAAATGCGACAATAAAAATGTTTTAATTAAATAGATGTGTTTAGCTTTGGTCATATGCCATTTGTTCCACTTTGCAACCTTTTCTCTACCTTCACCAAAGTTGTTCCCAATTATATCTTTGGGGTCTACTCCTCAAAATAAACACCAGAATCTTTCTATATGTGTTATCCACAGGGATCTCCCAGATTGCAGTAACATCATTAGCATCATACCCTAAGGGTATGATACCACTTTCTTAGTGTTAATTTGTGACCCAGAAATAACTGAGAAATCATGCAGAATAGCTCGAGCTTCCACGCTGAAGATTTGACAGCCAAAGAAATCCCCAAATCATCTGCAAAAGCAAGAGCTACAATCTATCTTGTGACCCTACTGAAAGGCCAATAATCAAGTCTGAGACATACAGAGCATGCAATAAAGGATCCAGAGATAAAATATAAGCAGGGCTAAAGGGCACCCTGTCGCTCCTCTGTGTACTGGGATTTTTTACCAACCACCCATTGCACCAGATGAGTGATCTCTGCATAACACCTGTAACCATGCCATAAAGGCTGAAAGAAATCCATAAGCTTTCAATGCCTCCCATAAACACGCATACTCCACGTGATCAAAAGCTTGTGCCTGATTTAAACATACCAAATGCCCAAACAATTCTTGTGAAACTCCTTTATGCAAAATCTCTTATGAGAATGAGAACATCGTGGATTCATCTAGTAGGCACACTACTAAATTGAGATGGATGCACAATCTTCCCATTACATTTGCCACTCGATTACTTAGGTTTCATCAATATTTTATAATCCAATTGAGTAGTGATATCGGTCTCCAATTCTTCAAAAGCACCCTACACCTCTCTTAAAAATCAAAATCAAGAGTCCCTCCAACATACTTCTAGGAAGCTGTTGATGCTGCAAACAATCATTAAAGCAAATACATAATTCTGGACCCAAAATCTTCCATATATCTTTATAAAGCTCATATGGAGACTGTCTGACCAGGGATGTCCCAGATTTGAGTGACAAATTACCTCCTTTAATTCTCCTGTGTAATTGGGGCTACTAAAGACTCCCTAATTCAGGTGAAAGCTGTGTCAGCCCTCTACTGGCCAACCAACCTGCATTTTGAAACAGATAAATCTTGACTGCATAAAGAAATTTCATTCAGAATGCTCAAATTATCAACCACCTGGCGTCCAGAATTTGTAACAAGGTACTCCATGTTTGATGTTTCCCGGAAGAGCTGCATAGAATCGAAGGCAAAGTATCAGCCATTTTCCCTCTAATGCCACATTTTTGTTTACGTTCCATGTCTTTTATTGTCTCTAGCTGTTTGTGTGCCAGTTCCGCTTTTAATCCTTAATTCTTTGCAGGTCCTCTTCCCCCAGATTAGGTCTAAAGGAAGTCAAAGGAAATACTATCCTCAAATAACTAATCTCATTATGCCAGAATCGACATTCGGACGTCCCATGGTACAAAAAAGGACCTAATCTCTTTCTTATTGTCCTCCCACCAAGCCGTACTATAAATCGTATAAGAAAAATACTGATTGCCTAGCATGTAAAACAGGTGAAAAGCCATCTCTAATAGGAGGAGCATTAGAAGTAATGTTTAATTTCCATGATCTCGGTCTCGCCTCTTCTCCGGGATATCACTATGACCTGGGACAGCAGCCTGTGGTCAGAGGGCGCCACCTCATGCAATGCAACTTTCTGAATGCCCATATAAGAGGGAAGAAAAAATAATCAATTAGGGATGCTCTAGGGCCACAGAAGTAAGTACAATGACCATCTTTAGGAGAGATCAAAAGCATCCACAAAACTTATGTCACTAAGCAGTTGTGCAGGCACTGAGCATCACAGAAAATGTTCCTACTAGGAGGTACTAAAACTGAGAAGGCATGATGATGTAAAATCCTACCCAGGACAACCAAATGGGACGTCATCAGAAATGATGAAAGGAGCGAAAAAGTTGCACCGATCATGTTTAGTCTGGGGGCATAATTATTAAGAAAGCGAGATTAGCTGATTTTCTCATTTAATATTTAATAATAAAGCGCTGCCCTTCAACAACTCTATGTGACGTATGACCTTGATCCGATAGGGAAAAAAACAAATTCCACACCAGAGCATAACGAATCACCCTGGGACCAAAAACAATCCCCCATATCCATTCTTTTGAGCCCTTCCCTTTCTTCTAAGGTGTGTAACTGAACATCTTGAAAAAAAACACAATCAAGATCACTGTGTAAAAATGAGCATAGTACAGCTGCTTTAAAAAAGACTGAATACTATTCACATTCAAGGATGCCACCATAGCGAAAGGGAGCCATAAGACAAGAGGCAAGTCAAAACAGTCTCATTTCACTTTACTGGAAGCCCTCGTTACCCTTCCACTTTTGGCACCCTTGGATGGATGAGGAGACTGCTTAGGAATCACTAGACTCTCTCCCTGGTTTTGCCCTGGTCTGTAACTGACCCACCATCCTGTTCCATAGGTTCATCAGCCAAAACCAAGTACATATTGAGAACCTATAGGCATCTCAGCACCATTTTCTTCAGTTTCAGTCTTGTTTTGGCCTGTTTGCCCTTTTTCCCAGAGACCAAGGTAAAATCTCCGGAATCCACTGGCGATTCTAAGGGATTTTCAGGAGGGACAATTCCGTCTGATTCGACTGCCTGTGCTGCCAAATGCAAAGGGATATCTGGGAGTGGTGTCAGAACTTCTGGATATTGATCAGGTGGTAATGCTGGGATCGGCTGAACAGCAACAGGGTGGGTGACCCAGAGTTCGTGGTGGGTGCCCTCCAAGGGTACCTGATTCTGTTTACTGCCAAATGGATATAGTGATCTTGGACCCCAAAATCCACGTCCTCAGTATCTTTTGATGCTGAAGGGCATCTTCAAATTAATGGCCAGTTCATCGCAAAGGTTGCATTTGGGCTGCTGAAAACAATGTGCACAAGGGTGACCCAATTCCCCACAATGCGAACATTTTAACACATCGTAAGAAGTGCTGATGTGCTTTGAGGATCCACATTTGAAGCAAACCCTGGGCTGACCAGGGTAAAAAAAAACCCTTGTCCCTGCCAATAAAGAAGCAGTTGGGAGGTGTACTAAATCCGAATCGGTGTGATGCAATTTGGAGCAGAAATTTCCACCCCATTCCAGAAACCCTCAGAGTCCATAATAGGCATAGGATTCCCTGTGTATCCTAGCAGCTTCTCCAGCCAGTGTACTATGTCCACTATGTTCACCCCTCATTTCTAAAGGAGATTGTAATAACCCAAAAGGGTTGTTTAGTCAGAGCAACACTATAAAGTCAGACCATAGTGGGTTCATCTTTAAATTAATATACCAACACCAAATAGTTTCTAATAGGCAGGCGTCTGAAAAATAACATTGAAGGTATATTCTCCCTGCACATGGATCAGGGCATAAACTTGGACGGGAGAATCCCATACTTCGTTTAAGCAAAATCTTCCCACATAGAATCTATCTGGGGATTTTCATGAGCCCACATAATGTGGGTGGTGCATTTCCTTCTTTTGGCCAATTCTACTGGACGATGGAAATGGCTTGCATCGTCGGTTTAGCCGGTTCCCAGGAAGTAAACCTGTCACAGGGCAGGATCATCAGACTGTCCCCAGTTGAATCAGTAGGCTTTAGCAAAGTCTCCGTTGGGCCCTCTACGGGGCCGACATATCACCCATGAGCAAAACCCCAGCGACCAGTATCCCTCAGAAGAAATATCAGATTCGGTACTTATCTGAGCTGAAGAGTGGGCGTCCGATACATTCTGAATCGGATTGGGCCTCCATCAGCCTTCTGAAAGTGGAATCCAGCCAGCGGCTAAGAGGGCCTTGTCTGGAGACCAGGAACTTGTGTCTTCCACGCTTCAGTGTCACCAAGGCGGTGAATCATTTAAGGAATGGGTTGAAGCCACTTTTCTTTCAGCTACAAGGACTTTCGATAATCCTTCCAAAATGGCAGAACCAAGTGAGGTTTCCGTGCGCTTGCGTTTTCTGTCTTCTGCTAGATGCCTCCTCTCAGATGATTGTTGCTCGCTAACACAGAGCAATTCTTCCGCTAGGCACTGCTGTTTCTGCTCAAACTGAGTTGATCGGTAAGCTCTGATGACCCAGGACCACTATCATGGACGTTTTGCAGGCCACCCATCAGGTGCAACCCAGCTGCCTCCATAGCGGGTCCCTCTGCTTGCAAGCATATGTCTTCCTGTGATCCATTCTGGGCTACTTGTGCCCTATCCATCTGCACACCTCCAAGGTCTGTAGCAGAATGAGACATTTAGCTACACAACAATTCCCCTACAGGAGAGTAGAAATTTCCCTAGTAATCCTTGCCAAATTTCTCCCATTCACTAAAATATACCATCAACAGCTTAATCTGGCTCAAGGTCAGTTGGCATTCATCTGTATCCCCTCCCGGGTCGTGCCTAAAAATAAGCAGAATTTGTCTAGTGCACTTACCAGTCAACAAAAACTAAATAAATAAATGAATACTGGGCAAAAGTATTCATTCAGTATCACTACCTTTTCACTGTCTCACTCTGCCCACAGTCCTTCCCTTTATTAGGCCTCACTATCCCTCTCTTGTTCCTTCTTTGCTTGCTAATGTACCTGTAAAGGTTTTATCCCCCTTCTCAACCAAGTTGGCTATGTTTTCTTCTGTTTGGGCCTTTGCTATTGTGACTACCTTCCTACTTCCTTTTGCTTTAACTGATAGTTCCCTGTCCTGCTCCTTCTGCGATTCCTTATACTTCTTGAATGCTTTCTTTTCTCCATAACTTCCCTGCAACCTATTTTGAGAACCATAGTGTTTTTTCCTTCATTTTGTTTTGTTTCACACAAAGGCTTGTTGCCTCTGTGATGGCAGTTTTGATTTTCCCCATTGCTCCTCTACCTCTTTCTTGCCCATTTGCTAGTGCTTTTCTGAGACACTCTCCCATTTGCCAAAGTCAGCCCTCCTAAAGTCCAGTACCCTTACTTTTGTATGGCTTGACTCTCAGTTTTACTTTTCATGAATCAGTTTGGTGATGCTCATTCCCAGATGGTTACCCACTTCTAAATCAGACAGCCTCTCTTCGGTACCCATTTGAGAGTACCAGGTCTAAGACTGCTCCCTCCCGAGTGGGTTCCAACACTAGTTGTCTGAGGCATGCCCCTGGAGAGCATCGAGAAGGACCTTACTCTTGGATGTGACTGCAACAAATGTTCTCCAGTTAATAACTGGCATATTCAGGTTTCCATCAACAATATAGTACAGTTACGTAAGAACTTACTGTAACAGCAGATCTTCGAGAGGAGCTCTTGCAGCAAGCTATTACTATTGGGACTAAAGCCATGAGCTTTAGGACCCACCAGAAAAACCCTTAGCTAGCAGTACCCAGCAGGGCCTGCCCCGACGTTGGCTCTGCCCGTCAGTCATGATATATAAAGGGGTCCTAGCTCCAACTCAGTTCACCACTGAAGACCTGTGAACAGGCTCCGACTGGTGAACCAGGTGAAAGCACACCTAGGTAATGCTGAAAACTCTCCAGGGAGAAGGAGGGCTTCATGTAAGCGCCCTCTTGAAGATCTACTGTTACGGGAAGTTCTTAAGTAACTGTACTATCTTACTGAGTGGGAGCTCTTGCAGCAGTCTATTACAATTAGGGACTGAGTCCCAAGCAGTCCCACGCAAAGGAGGTGATATGCCCGGGAGGAGGATGACAGATGGTACAGCCTACATAGGCAAAGAAGGGGTAATCATGTAGGAGAGCAATCCCTGGAGGACGCTGGGCAGAACCAGGCCCTGCGCCTGGAGGCAATGTCCAGGTTGTAGTGCCTGACAAAGGTGTGCACTGAACTCAAGTAGCTGCTGCACAAATGTCTCCTATGGAGACATTTTCAAAGAGCAAGGAAGTAGCCACTCCTCTGGTAAAATGACCTCTGACAGTACCTGGAAGAGGCTTGTTGTATTGTTGTAGCAATACACCATGCAGTGGATCAACCACCTCAAGATAGTCTGTTTAGACACTGGCTTGCCCAGGTGTTAAGGCACAAAGGCCACAAAAGTTGCTCAATTTGTGATGAGAGTGGTAGGCTTCATGTCACAAACCTACTCAACAGGTCAGGCCCACTGCTCCCACAATGCCAACCTCCGAGCACAGTATGGTGAACAGGTAATAGAACAGGTAACCCTCCTGTCTTCTTGTGGGTCTGAATCACCTTTGGTCTCAAGTTCTGGGGGATTCAAACTGTGAACCTTATGCTAGCATACCCAAATGTACAGGCTCAGATAATCTGCTTTTCGGGAGATGCCAGATATCTTTCACCTAAGGGCACCTAACCAGGTATCCAGAATGAACCCTTAAAACTCTATAAAAGACCTTAGGTATATTCTTACCTTTTCCCAGTTTTGGTAATACCATCAAGCTTATGAACAGTTTTGTCAATCTCAATCCTCTATATGTCACACGTAAAAGAAAAGAAATTGGAAGACACACCAGGCAATCTCTTTAAAATAAGAGGTTTACTTAAAAATGGATAAAATATGTAAACACAGAACTATATATCACAAAGCATACAATAACAAAAAGAAACAAAAAAATTACATACAAACTCCTCCCAACATACAGTTAAGGCTTTTCTATCTGTACCTCATAGTACACCTAATCAACCTGTATACTGCAGGCTCTCAGTGCCCCCTGCACTTACTTTCCCGAATTGGTAGTGGTCACCCGCTCACTATTCTCCCTCTCTACCCTTTCCCTCCCAAATGGTTTCACCCCTTTCCATCTAGCCCCACACCTCACTGTCCCCCCTCGCTTTCCTATCTCGGCCCCCACTTACTACTGTTTGTACTAATGCGCTCCTGTTATGTATCCTGCTGCCCTCCCCAAGCCCACCAAAATTGTCCAGCAATCGTCTTTTGTCCCACTACTGGAAGTATCATGTCCTACTGAACTATAATGATGTCTTGCTTCCTTATTTCCTCCAAGGTTATGTCTATTATTTTCTTGTTTGCTAAATTTTACTTATTATGTTAGCTGCCTATCTTAAGCTTTTTTGCACCATCTGTATGTAACTGACTCCTTCACTGTTATTGTATGCTTCTACCTTTGTAACCCTCCTGGTTTGCACCTGAAAATAGGCACTTGGCTGTCTAGTGTGCCTTACCAGTTAACAAAAACAAATAAATAAATAATAAATAATGTATACCTCAACACAGTGCTTAAAGTTAGATGCTGTTTCTTAAGAGTCCAAAAAGTGTCTCTTCAAACACAGTATACAGTTTAAAAGTCTGGGTTTCACACTCCTATGATGTCATCTAGCTCCTCCTTGTTAAATATTAAAATATACAAACAGGATGGCCTATTAGGAGGTATATTAAAGAAGGTGACATCAGCAAAAACTCATTTCCAGTACGACTCCTTAATTAACATTTCCTCTTTAATCTCGAGCATTTCCTCTTCCCAGGCACATCTAAGGATTTTTATGACTTTTCACACCATGGTATAAAATGTTTTTCCTCTAAAACATCATAAAAGTTTACGATCCCTATATCCTGCAGCGGTCAGCACCAATTAAGTCAGATAAACAGGAGACCTTAATTAAGGCTCTCTAGTCTTTTAATTACCTCCTGGTTTCAGGTTAATATATCCTGTTATTTTCTAAAACCTGACCCATGGCACAGCTGCCTTATAGAGACAAATCACACACTACATTTTTATATTACAAATATTATAGGACAATCATAACCAGCTGGCCAAACGTCACACTTCAGATAATACCTCAGCACCCTGTGACATCCAAGGTGTGAAGGAGAGCTCCTCTGTTGGAAGGACTGGGGTGATAAACGGGAGGGTTAACTGACTGATTCAAAGTCAACTCTGAAACCACTTTGGGAAGAAACTTAGAATTAATTCTAAGGAAACTCTTTCCCTGTGAAAAACTAAATAAGGCTCCTTACACATCAGGGCCTAAAGCTTGGAAACCCATCGGGCGAAGTCACAGTAACCAAAAGGACACCTTCCAGGAAAGATACTCGCAATTTGCTGCAGGTTCAGAAGGAGGTAGAGTTAGCTTCTCCAGCACAAAGAGGAGATCCCAGAGGGTATTGGATCTCTGATGGGAGGCTTTATGTGCAGAATGCCCTTAGGAAAGTATGGGACATCTCAGTTGGGCTAAGGTTTGCTCTCCACCAACATGTGATAGGCAAAATTGCCTACAAGTGCAGTTTGATGAAGGAGTAGCTCAAGCCTTGATTTAACAAGGAGAGGAGATGTAAAGCTGAGTTCACTGGACTGGTAGCGGGTCTAGGTGATGGGGAAAATGCCCAAAGACATAAATGCTTCCACTTCATAGCGTAAGTGGACCTAGTAGAGGGCTTTCTTGCTGAGATGAGAACATCTGCCACCTCTTGGGAGACCAGATATTGAGTCTTTACTATGTCTGCAGGAGTCATGCATGAAGGTGCAGGAACTGGTGATCCGGATGGACCAGTTTGCCCTGGTCACGAGACAGTAACTGTGAACTCCATGGCAGCAGAAACAGAGGTTCCAGTGATAGCTGCTGAAGTAGTAGGAACCAAATCTGCCATGCCCATAGTGGGGCAATCAGGATCATACGTGCCCCTTGTCCTGCAATTTCAAGAGAACCTTCTGGATTAGAGGAAGGGAGGGAAGGTGAGAATCTCCTGTCCAACAAGGGACAATGCATCTAGCCAGAAAGCACCAGGTGCGTGCTCTCACGAGCGAAATTTGGCAGTTTGGCATTGTGTGGGGATGCAAGGGTCCAGCTCTGGAAGACCCCATGTGTCAAGAGCTGGTCCGCTGCTAAATGGAATAGCTCCCACTCGTGCTTCTTGGACCGGGACCCACTTAGGCTGTCTGCCTAGATGTTTTGGACACCTGGAACATGCACTGTGGCTAGAATGATGTGATGTTCCAGTGCCCAATCCCAGATTCTCACAGTTATATTGTCTGTCTGAGTAAGAAGAGAGCTCTGCTGGGTCCTCTTG
Organism: Neoceratodus forsteri; assembly: GCA_016271365.2. Lineage (NCBI taxonomy): Eukaryota > Metazoa > Chordata > Ceratodontiformes > Ceratodontidae > Neoceratodus > Neoceratodus forsteri. The sequence goes on along the minus strand of CM057454.1, from coordinate 1,084,634,381 downwards.
AAAGGCCTGTAAGGTGTTGAGGACCACTCGCATTTCTAGGACATTGATTTGAAGTTTGTATTCTTCTGGAGACCAAACGCCCTGTGTCTGGTTGTCTCCTAGATGCACTTCCCATCTGAGTTCAGAAGCATCCATGATTAAGGTCTGGCTCAGTGGCTCTGCCAGAAAGAAACCCTTTTTCCAGATTGGAGTGGTTTAGCCACCAAATGAGAGTCCTCCAGACTGGGTCTGAGATCCGGACCAACTGGTCTAGACCTTCGACTCTGGTCCCACTGCACCTGATCATCCATTGTGGGACCCTCATGTGCAGGCAAGCCAAAGGGGTTACTGAAATGGTCACTGCCATGTGCCCCAGAAGCCTGAGAAGGTCCTGGCTTGGACCTGGGGGGTCATAAGTACCACTTGGGCCACTTCCCACAGACTAGCTTCCCTTTCTAGTGGGAGGAAAGCCATGCACTAGACTGTGTCCAGGACCGTCCCTATGAAAAAGAGTCATTGGCTGGGCTCTGGGAATGATTTGGATAGATTCAGGGTGATCCCCAGCTCTCGGAATAAAGTATAGGTGTCTCAGAGAGTGTGTAAAAGGCATGCACTTTGACAAGGCTGCAGAAGCCAGTCATCGAGGTGAGGGAAAACATAATGACCTCGCACCTTAGAGCCACAGCTACCACTGCTAGGCACTTGGTGAAGACTCGAGAGCAGAGGAGAGGCCGAACAGTAGGACCTGGAACTGGTAATGCCTCCCCTAGAGTGGAATCTCAAAAACCTCGGTGGGGAGGAAAGACCCCTATATGCATGTATGTATCTTGCATGTCAGGGAGCAGAGCTAGTCCCTTGGTGCAGCAGAGGAATGAGGCCTGGAAGGGTCACCATCCTGAACCTTTTGTATTCTATATAGTTGTTTAAGAGAGCTGAGGTCCAGAATAGGCTAAAGATCATGCATCTTCTTTGGGACCAGGAAGAAGTGAGAATAGTACCCTCTTCCCTGTTGCCCCTGAGGGACTGGCTCTATTGCCCTTTTCTGCAAGAGGGCCTGACTTTCTCCTTCTATGAGCCTGATGTGTGAAGGAGGATAATGTTAGGACCTTGGTGGTGTCTCCAGGGGTATTTGTGTCAACTCTACTGTATGTCCCCTCCTTATAATATCTAAGACCCAAAGGTCTGATTCTTCTCCATCCTTCCAAATGGAGGAGAAGTGACCTACCTCCTCGTACCTCCTCTGGAGGGGGTCAACAGAGAGTCATTGGGATGATCTGGGAGTAGGCAGAGGGCTGGGAGGACTTTGGGCCTCTAAAGGAAGCACCCTGACCTGCTGGGTTGTGGCCTTCTTTTGAAGCCTCCTCTCTGTGAGAGCTGGTTGCCAAGGGTATTTTGCCCTGAGGACTTTTGAAATGGCCATTTGCGGTAACACTTTTGGTCCCCTTGTAGAGCTGTTGGACAGACCAAATTGATTCCCCAGATTCCTGGAGATGAGAAATCGGCTTTTAGTCTCCTCCATGAACAAAAGCGGAACCCTGGAAGGAATATCCTTGATTCGGTCTGCAAGTCCTAGGAGAATCTGGAAACTCTTACCCAGGCATGGTGCCTTAGGCAGATGCCAGAAGCCACTGCCCTTGATGCCGTGTCTGCAGTAACATATGGGCATGGAGTACATGTGTGCCTACATCTGAACCCGATTTCAAATTTCTAGCAGCTCAGTCTTCTGAGCTTGAATCTGGCAAGGCATTGGCTACTTCCTGTCCCTTCTCCCATAATGCATTCTGGCACTGGACCATGCTGTGAGGACATTCAGGGACCTTATGGAACAGGTGGAAGCAGAATATATCTTCTTGCCCACCTGGTACAAATATTTGGACTCTTGATCAGGAGACCAGAGCGAAGGTGTTTGGTTGCTTGGATTTATCATGAGCAGCCATTATGACCATTGAGTCCACTTGAGGGTGTTCTGCCAGAAAAGGCTCCTCCCTCTGCACTCTGTGTAGCCTGTCCAATTTTGGGGAACACCCAGGGTAGTGGCTGGATGTTTCAGGTAAGCCTCGTGAGATCCTGGATGGTATCCACTAAAGGAGGCACTACTAGAGTTTAGGCTCCTTTTGCCTCAGGTACTAGCTAGCCTCTGGCATTACAGATCCAGGTCCTCCGTCTCCCACTAATTGGAGGCCTGGATGTGCCTCATGACATCCAGTGGGATAGTCAGGAGGCAAGCAGGGGGGTCTCGTTATCATCCGGGGAGACCTCTTCCCGAGAAGAACCAATCGGAAGAAGAAGAAGAGGAAGACCGGGTTGCTGGGTGGGGAGAAGCTGACCCCATCTGGAGGGTCTTCTGCCTCTAGAACATCGCTACTAACTGACCGCGCCAGCTCAGGGACTGACGATGGAGCGAGGACAGGTGACAGCTAGTGGAGTGTCCACGGCAGCTGGAGGACCAGGCTGCTGCAAGACTTGCTTTTATAGAAGAGACCCAGCGATGGCTGGAGGACCTGGCACAGTGCCGTCTATGGTCCTTAGACCTTGACCTGGACCTGATCAATGAGGAGTGCAGGACTTAGATGGTTTGCACCACTCGTCTGGTGAAGGTTTTGCAGGAGGTGCCACCATTTTTCATTTGCTCCACCAGAACTGGAACAGCTCTGTCAGTTCCTCCTTATTGAAGATGGAGGCTGCTGTCCCCATCTGAGGGATAGGGAAGCTGGGAGATCGGGAGGTGCTGGAAGATGCACCTTCTGGGGTCAAAGATCTACAAACTGGCGATTGGACCGTGGCCAGTGCAGTCTTAACCAAGGGATAGCGGCTCTGCAGTCCATGATGGGTACTGATCTACCTGAGAATTTTCACTGGCCTGCTAAAATGAACTAAGGTTTTCATTGGCCCTGTCCACACTACACCGCTGCGCCCGGTAATGGATGTAATCCGTTACAGCCATGGAAGCCAGTGCAATGCGTCCACCTCGGGTGGTGTCCGTTAAGGGACCGGCACCACGGTCCACACATCGAGATCCGAACGCTTCTTACAGCGGCGCCTGATCACAGTGGCTTCAGCGGCATAGCATCTTCGGTACCTGGGAGACCGTTACCGGCAGTCCACACTACGCGTCGCGTTACCAGAAGTGGGATCGGTTTCATAACCGTTGTTGAAACCACCTCATATGTGGTTTCAACAATGGTTACCAACAGCCTCCTGTAACGTTACAGTGTAAACGTGACCTGTTACGGTAATGTTTTACACCCTCTGTAACGTTACAGAGGCATAGTGTGGACAGGGCCATTGAGTTTGGGTCTGCGGAAGGAAAGAACTGAGATGGAGCTAGGGACTGCCCCTTTTGTACCATGGCTGATGTCGGGCGGAGCCGATGTCGGGGTGGGCATGCTGGGTACTGCTAAGAGTTTTTTCCATGGGTCCTAAAGCCTACAGCGTTAGTCCTAATAGTAATAGCCTGCTGCAAGAGCTCCCTTTTCTGCTGTACTATGGATGCCTTCTGTCATTTCCTTGTCAATTTCCTCCCGAGACAGGGGTCTGTAAACAACTTGTACAGACTGTGGTGCCGTTACCTGTCTCTGAGGTGACCCACAGTACCTCCTCTCTCCCTATTTACACCTTAGTTCCATTGGTTAGATCCCTCCCCTCACGTGGAGAGCTACTCCTCCTCCTCTTTTACCCTCCCTGTCCCTCCTGCAGATTGTGTACCCTGGTATGTTGTCATCCCAGTATAGTTCTCTGTCTGCCAAATATCCAGGTGTCCCTCTTCCATCAGGGCCACTAGTTCAGGAAGCTTGTTACCCAGACTATGGGCTTTGGTACACCTTGCCCTCCATTTTGTGATGGCCTTACCTCTTTTAGCCCCATGTCTGCCCTTACTGCCTTTTTCTCCATTTACCCCAGTTCTGCTTCCTATCGACTTCTACCTTGGTGTTTACCTCACTAACTACCCTGTTTTGTGGGGAGGCTGGGAGTTCCCTGCTTCTTTTCAGTGCCTTCCCTTGACTAGTTTAAAAGCTTGCCTGTGGAACATTTAAACCTATCACCTAAGACCTGGTTCACCTCCTGGACAGATGTAGGCATCATGCCAGTATAGGCCTATATCCCTTATGCCACATGCCCTGGCTCTAATTCCTCAGGAAGGGGTGCCACAGGGATCGGTACTGGGCCGGTGCTGTTTGGGACATTCATAGCAAACCTCTTGTGTGGCATCTGGAACAAGATCAGTCTATTCACTGATGACACCAAGTTGGGGGCAGTGGTGGATGACATAGCAGGATGGTAGGGGCTGCAGGATGACCTGAACAAACTGGAGGATTAGACAGAAATATGGTAATTGGGGTTATGTTAAAAAGTGCAAAGTACTGCACTTCAGAGCAAAGATGCCAGGGAGGGGTTACCAGCTGGGAGGAGTATAGCTAGGTACCACCAAGGAGGAAAAGGATCTAGAGGTGGTTGTAATGGGGAAAATGACAATACAGAGCAGTGCAGAAAGTGGCAGCATGCTGGGATGTATTGTGAGCGGAATCTCCTCCAGGAGCAGGGAGGTGATCCTGCCCTCTACAGGTCATTGGTCAGGCCACACCTGGAGTACTGCATGCAATACTAGCAGCCATATCTGAAGAAGGATGTAAGATTACTGGGGTATAATGCACAGCAACAAAGATGATCCTGGGACTGGAGGACAGGCCATATGAGAAGAGGTTGAGTGAGTTGGATATGCTCCCAGGAGGAGAAGGGATCGGAGGGTATGATTGAGATCTTTAAGTACTTAAAAGGATTTAAAAAAAACAGGTACTGAAGGGATATTTAAACTAAGGAGGGTAGGGAAATGAGAGGACATGGTCTTAGATTGAGGGGAAGATATAGGAAGGAAATGAGAGACACTTTTCCACAGAGAGGTTGTGGCAGAATGGAACATTCTGCGAGGAGGAGTGGTGTCCTGTAAGACAGAATGGATAGTTTCAAAAGGGGACGGGATAGGGTGGGGGGTAATTGTGAAGTGGAGAGGGTGATGGGGCAGCTGTAAGGTAAGGGTGCTAGCTGCACACTCGAGCAGACTTGATAGACCATGTGTCCAGTTTCTGCTGCCAAATTCTTATGCTCCGTATGTAACTGATTGAGATCATGAAGATCCAGTATGGTGTGCCACCCTCCATCTGTTTGGGAGCCACTAGTACCCAGATATGAAGCCTTAACCCCGCCAAGGTGTTCAGATATGGCCACAGCACCATACTAAAGGAGCTGTGGGATGTCCTCTTTGGGGGCAAGAGCATGTCCAAAGACACCGTGGTCCCAAGTGGGGCAGGAGAGCCTCAAAGTCTAGAGGCAGACCGCAATCCACCATGTCGAACTCCCATTTGTCTGATGTGAGAATGGACGAGCAGTGCCAGAAATGACGATGCGATCCACCCTCACCCCAAGGGAACCCAAGGCTGATGCAAGACGGGTGGGAGGGAGACACCTGCAACCCATCACTGAGCAGGCTTGGTGGAGACTCCAACATCAGCAGCCAGAAGAGCACCGCCACCTTGACCCCTGGTTTCTTGAGACCAGAGGCATCGGTCATTGGCTTAGGTCACCAGAGCTGAGACTGCCCGAAGTGGGGCTGTGGTGGCTTGGACAGTAGACCCAGGTGTGGCTGTTTTCGCCTGTAGGGTTTTTTTTTTTTTCAAACTTTGTTTTCTCCCACACCGCTGAACTCTCTCCAGCGACCCTACCTGCCACACACTCTACCTCTCGTGGCCTACTGTGTCCTCCTCCGCTACTCCTCGGCATCGGGCATTCCCCTGGATCTGCCCTCCAGGGAAGGGTCACCCCACCCAGGGCGCTCTTTATATTAGGATTGAGACACTGGACCAGAGAGGAGAGGAAATGGAGGGACTTCTGGCCTGACTACGGGAGTGTGGAATGCGGAGGGAAGGCGCTCACCTATCAGGGCGAGGGGGTTCTCTGTATTTTCTATGTTTCTTGGGGCAATAGCTCCACCCTGGTATACACCCTGCGATGCTACATTTGGCTCACTCCCCAGCCTCTGCCAGAGGGCACTGCTGAGCGATCTCATGCCCTAACCCACCCCCGGGAAGAGAGCTGTCCTCCAGATGCTCAATCTCTCCCCGACCCCAGCCACCCAGGGCAGTTCCCCAACCGGTCACCGTGTGGCTCAGCGCCAACCTCGGGCCGGCAGCCTGTAGGGTTTATTTGAGAGGATATAACAGAGTTCAGGGTGGCATGGGATAACACAATGCTAGTGAGGGACCATCAACCCTGGCTGAACAGGTCAGTACCCAAGAGGGACATCCGCTAACTTATGTGGAAAATCCACTGGAAAGGTAGAGATCCTCAACCAAGCCCATCGCAAGGTGACCACAATGGCCACAGATCAGGAGCAGGAGTCGGCAATGTCTGAGGCTGGCTGGAGCTTGGTAACTGAACATCCTTGGTCCCAGACCATCTGAACTGCCAATGCAGATCCGCAGGAAGGTGAGGGCGATTCAGCCAAGACATCCATGAAGGGATGGATAAACATAGCCATCATGACAGTGGATCTTGCTCACCAAAGACCAATGCAGGCGGCATATATCTGTGCAACCCCCTGCAAATGGGGATTCTCAAGTCTTCCAGGAGCTTGCTAAATGCTCCAGGTCTGAATGGTGTTGGCGTTTACGCTTAAATGGCACTGCAGCAAGTGCTTTTAGAGCCTCTGTACTGTCTCTCTAAGAACTGCCTGCTCACAGGCTTAATTAGTTTGAATGGGATGTTTTAATGCTCGAATCATACCTAAGCTGCTGTCTAATCACTCTGTTTCTGCAGTCGCTAAGAGTGCAGAGGGAGCACTTTCTAATTTAGAGTATTAGTAAAATTGCAGTTTGTCTTACCTGCCTTTCTTGCAGCTGGGACTCTGTGTGTTTGCCTCTCCATTTTAGACCTGAACTGCTGAGTTGGGCCAGTTGGGTTAGGGAGCCCTAAAATGGAGACTGCTTGGGGCCAACCAGAACTTGGACTGTCACCTGGAGTCTGCTACAAAGGGGATGTATAGCAGGTGCCTCTGGGAGTTGTAGTTTGGACCTTGGCACCTTTTTGCACCAACAGAGGGAGCCCTACAGTGATTGACAGCTGAATCAACCAACCGAACTTGTGTGAAGCCAAAGGAAATGCCCTGAACTGTTGGGGCAGAGGCTAGATGAGGTGACTGTGTAAGAGAAGGAGTTCTGTGCTGTTGCGGCGTGTAGTTTGTGCGGGAAGCGTGAGGATTCTCTAAGTCGGCCTGCAGCCTTATTAGAGTGTGGAATTGGGTTGAACCCGAATTCAGAAGAGGAAGAATAAGTGTGCAGAACCAGGCTTGCCCTGTAAAAGACCAAAGATTTGCTGAAGTGCGATCGGCCTGTTGGGGACTGCTGATGCAATGCGTGCTCCCGGGTAATTTGCAGTGTTTGCGATCGGGATTGAGAAGCAGCTGCCTGGTATAATAATTTCTGGTCTAGTACGATTTCCGTCACCCATCTAACCGGCGTTTACATTCCGAATATAGCTTCCCGTAAACCAGCTTCCCGATCAGCTATTTTTACCGATGAGATTCTCCCCGGCATACTATTTTCCCGTTTGTCATCTACCCGTGAACTTACATAGCTGTGCACTGATGCATATGCAAAGTTTTTACCAACCAGAATTATACCGATCAGGAAAATCTGGGTAACAACTACCCTTGGATCACAGCTGATGGTTGGTGAAATGCAGCCCCTTTGTAAAGCCTCACAGAGATATAACCATAAATGCTGGTGCAGGTCACTAAATCTGTGCACGACTGTAAAGCTTATATCCAAACACTCAGGTACTTTTGGGAGGTACAGAGGGTGAGACTTCCTTTGCGCATGCAAGTCAGCTGTAAAGCAATCCCAGTGCAAGTGTGTGCTATCAATTAACTTCTGTTCCTGGATCAAGGGTGGCTCTAATTAGGCTATTATATCTGAGACATTTACACTTGCACTTGCGCTTAGAAGGTTTTGTAGAGAGCTATAAGCGACACGGTTACCCCAACTGTTTGCGACATTGTTACATCTCAGTGAGGTAATGCAAAGCTCAGCATTAGTGCCTACCTATATGTTAAAGAGCGGAATCGTGCAGACTTATTTTACTGGTGCTGTCAACACAGAAAGTATACAGGATGTCATGGCCATGCATCCACAGTGCTTGTAGGTGACCAACATCAACTGTGGAACAACTGAACATAACCATGCACCAGATGCAAATGATGCTCCTGTGGCAATTGCAATAGCCTCCTGAAACACCGTGCATTGACAACGCACGACACACCTGCACAACTTATTCAAAATGAGCTTGCCCGGTACATCCAGAAGTACGACATAACATGCCAGGCAAGCATTCCCTGTTGCAGGTTGTTAAACGTGCAAGAAAACAACATAGCATGCCTGAACCTAAAACATTAGATGGTGTGTGCATCCCACAAGAATTCTCAGTTGTGAATGGTCACTCTTTCCTGGCCCGAGATTCGACATGTGGCAATGAAAACTATTCCTTTTCACTACAAAAGCAAACATTGAGAAGCTTAGTACTGCAAACTTTTGGATCATGGATGGTACCTTCCGTGACAGTCCCTAACCTATTTAGGCAGTTATATTCTATACATGCCCCAGTAGGAACAGGTGAGACCTGCAGAATCCTCCCTTTAGTATATGCTTTGATGTCGAGTAAATCGCAGGAGTGTTATGTACGCATGCTACAGGATTTGCAGGACGTTGCAGATGAATATCACAGTTGTCTGTCACCAAAATTTGTCTTGACAGATTTTGAGCAGGCAGCCATCAATGCCTGCAAGTCTGAATTCCCAAACGTTATCAACAAGGGTTGTCTATTTCACCTAGGACAAATTATCTGGCGCAAAATACAAAGATGTGGGCTAGCACACAAATATGGAACTGATCCTGAATTTAGCTTAAACTTAGACAACTTGTTGCCCTTGCTTTTTAAGTCCAGAAAAATTCCTGCTGTTTTTGAAGATGTAAAGAATGACATGCCAGCAGAGGCTGCATGCATAGTGGAGTGGTTTGAGGAAACATATGTTCTGGGAAGGGTGCAGAGGAGAATGCGAAATAATGCCACTGTTAGAACACCACCTCTGTTTTCTCCTCAGTTTTGGTCTGTTCATGACCAAATGCTTCAGCGTGTACCCAGAACACAAAACAAAGTGGAGGCATGGCACTGACGCCTAGGTACCTTGATTGGAGCGTCACACGAGGGATATACCGTTTGTTGAAGAGCTACATAAAGAACAACTTGTCACCGAGAGCATGATAGAAAAAATTAACCGAGGGTTGCCAAAGTCACCAATTAAAAGAAATATGCTCAGAGAGAGGAAAGATAACACACATTGTTTCCGACATGGAACAGCCTGTTATGGATTTTATTGAGGACTGGCACACAATATGGTTATTTAAGTAGATCTCAAATTTTAAACTTTAGAAATAAATAAAGTTACTTTTTCATTCGAGTTTTAATAATGGAACTTATGCGAGATAGGCGTTTGCTTTTAATTAATTAAACTCCTACAAGTCAGCGCATCAGAGGTTCATCAGAGGCATAGGTAAAAGGTAAGCCTCATCTGTTGTCTGTTGTGTTTGCTAAAGTGTTATTTTCCCGATCCTCTAGCTCAAATGCAGTTAAGCTGCTTGCACAGTTTTAAGAGATCGTGCAGTGTGAACTTCAGCTAGTTTTAAACTAAGTAAGCTCCTAGCTCTGAGTCTGAAACTTTGGATTTTCAAATGTAAGCATGTTGGGGGTTTAGGAGACTGAGACTGAGCACTTTAAGTTGCAGTTTGGGTTTTGAGCCGATGTAATTATTTTTAAATAGAAACCGAGTAAGCTCCTAGCTCTGAGTCTGACGTTTGGATTTTCAAATGTAAGCTAAGACTGAGACTGAGTTTAATTAAAGTTTAGCGCATATTGCAGTTTGAGTTTTGAGCCAATGTAATTAATTTAATTAGTTTAGTTTAATTAGCTGAGACTGAGTTTAATTAAAATTTAGCGCATATTGCAGTTTGGGTTTTGAGCTGATGTAATTAATTTAATTAGTTTAGTTTAATTTTGGGTTTTGAGCAGATCACCATCAAATGTAAGAATGTCGGGGTTTAGGAGGCGGGGTTTAATTATAGGCGGGAAAACAATGGGCGAGATGAGCATTCACGGGATTGGCATCTGTAGGAAGTTGGTTGCGGGCAGTCAGTTGTCGGGGTCGTGATAGTCGAGATACGTCAGGATCCCGTAATTTCCTTTACATATGAATGTGTTTAGTGCTGTTGGGGATCGCGATTCTATTTCCCCTTTTACTCGAAGTTGTGAGCTGAAGCTAGAAGCTGAACTTAATTTAATCAGGCTGATCACTGCTATTCAAAGCAGTTGGGCCCTGTCACGAGAGCCTTGACTCCATGCCCTGCTGTTCTGACAATCCAGAACAACCTCTTCCATCAGGTTCTCCACTTGGGGTATCATGAGTACAAATCAGGAAGTTCCCTGCAACTGTCATTTAATCAAAGTGTGTCAACTGATTTCCTGGTGTTTTCTTTCTATGAACTGAGCCATCTGGCTCCGGATTACAAGTGTGTGTGTGCATATATTTTTCTTCCTACAGGGCCCCATCCATCTGCACCAGCCGCCAACCCTGGGCAGTGGACCTGGCTAGCCCCCACCCATCCTGGGTACCCAGAGGGTGACATTTGGACCCTATATGTATGCACAGTACTGTGATTTGAACCTTGCTAAACCAAATCAACCTGATTGCCCCTCCTGTGTTACTGTCCCTAAATAAATAAGATTTGTTGTTATTGAACTACATACTGTCTATGGTGTCAGTACATATAGAACCAGCATTGCATTGTGTTTGTGCATGTTGCTTAACCTTGTTTTACAGGGGGTCCTCAGAGACGTGCTGCAGAATCAGTCTTGAGGGTAAAGTAGTATCTATATGTGTAAAAGTGTGCATATGTGGGGTATTGGGAAGGTAACTCCTGTGTATGTGTGGGCCACTAGTGGGAACGGAGGGGTCACAGTGTCCCAGAGGGCTGTGCCCAAGTTAGTTTAACCACCACCAACCTGACCTCTGGATGGAGGCACCAGTCACTGGACCTGGGCCCTTAACCCGTCACTAGCCATACAGGCAGGGGTAGTAGCCCTTGGGATAGCGCCACCTAGGGTTACACCTGTGACACTGCACAGTCCAGAGTCTCTGTGTCAGGGGTGCAACGACATCCCCAACATTGCCCAGGCTGCTGGAAACCCAAATCCAACAGCAGTCCTTCAGCCAAAGGATAGCCAGGAAGCTGGGAGTGACCCAGTGGGCACTGCATACTCATGAACCATATGGCCTGAAGCCACTGGGCAAGAGGCTGGATGCTGCTATAGCTCCAGAGCGGAAACATACATAGAAACAGACTTTGATGGCAGATAAGGACCACTTGGCCCACCCAGTCTGTCGGATTTTATTTATTTATTTATTTAGCTTTTGTTGACCGGAAAGTGCACTAGGCAAATCCTGCCTATTTTCAGGCAACACCCGGGGAGCGGACAGATGAATGCCAACTGACCTTGAAACCAGATTAGCTGTTGGTGGTATTTTTTTAGTGAATGAGGGAAATTTACAGACACCGGGAAATCTCTACTCTTTCGGAGCAAGTGCCATGGGATCTTTAACATCCACCTGAACTACCACCAATCCAGGCAGATGGGACCTCGGTTTAACGCCTCATCCAAAAGCGGCACCTCAGAAATGCAGCACCCTCTCATGCTGCATTACAGTGTCAGTGGGATATTAACTTAAGTGCCAGATGTGGGAACGAACCCACAGCCCTCTGATCTCCGGCCTCAGAGGCGAGTGTGCTACCTACTGAGCCACTGACACTACTTAAGCTGCAGATTCCAGTAACCAACAGCCTACTTCCTGCAACCCCCACTGCAATTGCCTTATGTCTGTTCCATGCATGTTTGAATTCCCCATTGTTTTAGACCCAACAACCTCCCCAGGAAGCGGTTCCATGCATCCACCACTCTCTCCATGAAAAACATTTCCTCACATTACTCCTAAGCCGCCCTCTATCTTAAATTGCCCCTTGTTCTTACACATCTCTTTTCTGAAAGATGCTACCTCCTGGACTTTGTTGATTCCCTTGAGGCACTTGAAAGTTTCTATCATGTCCCCTGTCCCTCCTTTCATCAAGGGTATATATATTAAGCTCACTCAGTCTCTCTTCATATGGTTTCTGATGCAGACCCTGCACCATTTTAATTGCCCTCTCTGACTGCTTCCATCCTGTCTATGTCCTTGCATAGATGGGGTCTCCAAACTGCACACAGTATTCCAGATGGGGTCTCACCAACTGTCTGTACAGAGGGATAACCACTTCCTTTTTCTACTTGTGATGCCCTTCCTGTGCATCCCAGTATCCCCTGACTCTCCTTACTGACTTCTCACATTGCTTACCTATCTTTAAGTCATCTGATATGACTACCCCCAGTCCCTTTCCATTTTGTTGTTGTTAGTACCTCCCTGCTATTGCGTACTCTTTTCCTGGGTTTTGTTTCCCAGGTGCATTACTTGCACCTTTGCATTGAATCTAAGTTGCCATATGTCTGACCATTCTCCAACCTTGCCAAGTCCCTTCTCATCCTTTCTACCCCCCTTTGTGTGTCAACTCTGTTACAGATCTTTGTGTCATCTGCAAAGAGACATACCTTTCCCTCCAGACCTCTGCAATGTCACCTATAAAGATGTTAAAGAGGACTGGACCCAGTACTGAGCCCTGAGGCACTCCACTAGTAACCCCTTTCTTGGAATGTGTTCCATTCACTATTACCTTCTGTGTCCTGTTGTGCAGCCAGTTTGTTACTTCCAGGCTACCACCCTGGAACCCACTCCAGGCTGGCTAACTTAATTATCAGTCTTTTGTGCGGACTGTGTCAGATGCCTTGCTAAAGTCTAGGTAGGCCATATCCACAGCCCTCCCTGGTCTATTTCTTTGGTCACCCAGTCAAAGAAATCAATTGATTCATCTGACATGACCTTCCTGTAAATCCATGCTGCTTTGGGTCCTGTGCCCACTGGCCTCTAGGTACTCAACAATTTTTCTTTCAGAAGTGATTCCAACATTTTCCCTACCACTGAGGTCAAACTTACAGGTCTGTAGTTTCCTGCTTCTGCCTTGCTCCCACTTTTGTGAAGGAGAATCACAGGTGCCTCCTCCAGTCCTCAGGTACCACCCAATCCTCCCATGATTTGTTAAAAGTGTGGTCAGTGGTGTCACTAGGTCCTCCCTTAGTTCTTTAAAGATTCTGGGGTGAATCCAGTCAGGCCCCATTGCTTTGTCCACCTTGAGTTTTAGGAGTTCTTTCAGGACTCTTTCTTCTGTAAATGGACTGGTGTCAACCCCCCACTCAGAGTGCTTCTGTTGTCTGGTTTAGATAACACCTCCTCATCTTCTTTTGTAAATACTGAGCAAAAGTATTCATTCAGTATCTCTGCCTTTTCACTGTCTCCTCTGCCCACCTCCCTCTCTTTATTAATCTTCACTATTCCTCCCTTAACCTTTCTAAGCTCCCTAATGTACCTATAAAGTTTTATCCCCTTCTTAAGTGAGTTGGCTATTTTTCCTCAGTTTGGGCCTTTGCTATTCTGACTGTCTTCCCACTTCTTTTCTGCTTTAATTCATACAGTTCCCTGTCGTCTCTTTCTGTGATTCCTTATATTTTTGAATGCAGCCTTTTTCCTCCTTAATCTTCCCTACCACCTTTTGAAAACCATAGTGGTTTTTACTCCGCTTTGTTTTCTTTATTTGTTTCACACACAGGCTTGTTGCCTCTATGATAGCAGTTTTGATTTTCTCCATTGTTCTTCCACCTCCTTTTTGGCCATTTGCTAGTGCATTCCTCAGGTATTCACCCATTTTGCCAAAGTCAGCCCTTCTAAAGTCCAGTATCCTTGTTCTTGTATGGCTTGTCTCCATGGTTGTGCTTATTGTGAAGCACACTGTGCAGTGGTCACTTGTTCCCAGATGTCTACTGACTTCTAAATTTGTGATCCTCTCTCCATTTGAGAGTACCAGATCTAGTATTGCTCCCTCCCGAGTGGGTTACAACACTAGCTGTCTAAGGTCTGTTCTGCAGGGCATCGGAGAATGACCCTGCTCTTGGATGTGGCTGTAGTACATGTCATCCAGTTAACATCTGGCATGTTCAGGTCCCTCATCAACAGTATCCCCTTTTCAGCCATTTAGCTCACCACTGAGCGGGGACCAAGAATGGCCTCACCACTGGGAAGGCAACCCCAGGGACTTGGTCCCATCAAGGATTTCTGACCGGGGTACCTGACCACATTTGGACCAGCTCCAGCGGAATGCGCATTGATGCATTGATGAAGCAGAGCAAGGCTCAAAGGAGACCAGTCTGTGCTCAGTGGTGAGCTATTTGGTGGATCCTAAGCAAAGCCCAGAGCCCGAGAGGAGAGCATAAAAGAGTTCACAGGATCAGAGGACTTCTTGAGCAACACCCTGACCCAGGTTCCCCATGGACCACTCAGAACTCGACCAAATGAGAGACCTTAACTGATGGCCATCCGGGAGGCTGGAGGTGGGTCATCAATCTGGGATGGAGCCCCGAGCAAGGGCTGCAGTGGTGGGGCTCCACCCGGATGGGAAGAGAAGCTGGAGTTGGCTCAGCTGGGGAAACCAGGATGGACCACAGTTGCACCACTAGGGAGCACCAGACTCTAAGTGGCACAACTGTGACCAAGGATCCACTGCGGCCACATCAGCAATCCCTAACAATGTCACAATCTGCAGTGGAGCCTGCCTTTGTCCGAAGATGAGGAAGAGTGTAGATGGTGCTTCTTAGTGGATGATCTGGGTGGAAACACAAGATACCGTGATCTCAAACCTGAATGGGACTGAGTCAACCGTGGTCTTGACTGACGAGATCAAGTCATCAGGAGGAGATGCGGGAAGGGAACTGTGTATGCAGTAAAGATCAGAGCCCAAAACCCCTGAGGGTCAAGCTCCAAAGGGTAGATTGCTGGGTTGGCTGGTGTAACTGGCCCTCAGAAGGAGGGCTGAGAGGACTGGAGTCTGAAAGAGCAAGCCAACCTCAACCTCTGACAATGAGCCCACCAGGCTGAGAAAAATCTGTCACTGGCTGGCTGGCCTGCATCTCAGCCTGCAAACCATCTGGGTCACCAAGGGACCAGTGACCTGGACAGGGACTCCAAGAGGCTCAGCTAAAGCTGATGGCTTGACAGCCATCAAGCCAGATGCAGAATAGAAGGGGCAGAAGAAGCGAGCCCACTTCTGGTCCCACAACCCCACAATGAACCTCATATTGCAAGGACTGAGATGATCTGGACCCTTGAGAAGGGCCCTCACTAAGGGTCGGAAGAGACTGGCACAAGTCCTGAGATGCTCTGGTAAATGAATCAGTCAATCCCACTGGGAGCAACCCGTGGAACTGAAGTGACACCCACCACAACCAGGGCTGCCACCTCTTCTAGCACAGCAAGTTGTCTCTAAGCCCACCTGCTCCGAGATGGCCCTGTAGGCAGCCTTGGACCAGACTGGTGGGTCCCATTTGTCCAGGCAGCCCCAAAAAGGTGGGCAAACAGTCCTCCAATGGCAAGAGCTGCAGGGACTGGCACCAACCTCAGCCTGCAGATTGAGCTGAGCCTCTGGGCAAAAAAAACACATGAAGTATAAGGTCAGTGTGCCATGATGTGGGTAAAGTGGCACACTGCTTGAACCAGGACTGGACCGCTGGTCATTGCACTCCATTTGGTAAGAAGTTTGAAACAACAGAGAAAAAGGTGCCTAAAGACAGACTGGAAAGCGGGCCTACACCGTGCACAGGAGCTGAAAAGGTGGAGACCCGATTCTTCCAGAGGAAAGGAAGATCTGATGTCATGGGCAGAGCCTAGAGGGTGTCACCCACGTGGGGAGGAGCTTAGCTTGAAGACGCTCCAGCAGAACTTAAAGGTAAAGGAAGATTGTCAAAGTCTACAAATAGTGCACCATATCCACATCCCTAGAATGAGAGATATTTAGTACCACTAATGAGACTACGGTTCCAAAGACGGCACCCGCTTTCAAAGCTAGTGACAGAAGCAGTAGTGGAGTAATGAGAATGACAGAGGGAACAAAACAACCTCAGAGGTGGCATCCCTTCCTTCAGCAATAACTAGCAAGTATTCTTACCAGATGCCTCACTCCTGGGGTGGGAAGCCCACCTGCAGGGCCTCACAGTGAGTGGCACATGGAGCTCACAGGAGTTGCCAAAGTACATCAACCTCCTGGAACTCAGAGCAATACTGCTGGTAATACAATCTTTCTCCCAGCTACAAGGTCAGTCCATATAAATCAGGACAGAAACACCACAACAACGTACTGCATAAATAAGCAGGGAGGACAAGAGCCTCAAACTGAGTACAGAGGCAAAGAGCACCTGGGACCTGGCCCATTCCTTGAAGAAAACATGTGCAGTCAGTGCATCTGCTAGGCAAGACAATGGGAGTTGGTTGAAGTTAAACCCGGAGAAAACTGAGGTGTTGGTTGTGGATAAAGGTCACTGTGGGCGGGATTGGCGGCTGGATCGCACTCAGGCTTAAGGCTTGCAGGCGTTCATCTGACGACCTCAGATCAGGTGCGGAATCTTGGCATAATAATTGATGACCGCTTGACACTTAAAGCTCAGGTGTCAGCGGTGGTCAAAACTTCCTTTTCCATCTGAGGAATATCGCCAGGGTGAAGCATCTGGTTCCTCCAGAAGATCTTCCAACATTGATCCACGCTAGAACTCCCCGCCTTGACTATTGCAACTCCTGTACCTAGGGCTATTGGGGTTGAGTCACCGCCTCGCAGCTAGTGCAGAATGCGGCGGTTAGGTTATTGACTGGTTCTTCTAGTCCAGCCATATAATGCCTGTGCTCCACGGACTGCACTGGCTGCCAGTATTTTGGCGAATCACCTTCAAGGTCGGTTTGCTGACCTATAAAGCTCTACATGACCAGGGACCTACTTACCTGAAAGAGCTCCTTCCCCTACTGTCCCTCTCGCCCCTCCGATCCACTGACTGAGGATTGCTGGAGATTCCCAGGGTCCGTTTGAAGACGCCAGGGCTAGATCATTTAGTTTTATGGCCCCACCCCTGTGGAATTCTCTACCTCATCAGGTGCGAAATAGTCCGACTGTCCTGAGTTTTAAAGGAGCCTTGAAGACCCACCTTTTAACATAGCTTTTACTGATTTATAATAGTTTTAGATTTTGTTTATTTATTGTTCTATGAAATTGTACAGGCGCTTTGGTTTAAGAAAAGCGCCTTTTAAAAATAAAGTTTGATTGATTGAGTTTGAATGTCCTGGCAGATTCCCTAAGCAGAATCAGCCAGAGAAATCATTAATGGGCTTTAAACCAGCAGGTTCTGCCACAGTGCTCAGAAAGTGGAGTACACCCAATATAGACCTGTTCACCTCTTGGAAGAACTATCAGCTCCCACAGTTTAGTTGCAGACCACTAGCCAGAGGGACAGTCCCAGAGAACGCCTTCATACTGGACTGGACTGGACAGGGAGGTTTCAGTATGCCTTCCCACCATTTCCACTCCTTCAGAAAGTACTGACATTCAGGAGGGAACCTGCCACAATGATCCTGATAGCTCCAGATTGGGCCAGACAGGTCTAGTATTTAATGCTTCTGGTCCTGTCCAGCAAAAACAATCAGCATGCCAACTCAGTCCCAACCTGTTGACTTTGTCCAGGGCAGAATAACATTCCTGAACCTAAGGACCCTGCACCTGAGGGCATGGTTTTGAAGAGTTAGAATTTTCTGGATGGTTTCTCTCTAAGTCCTGAAGGGGTTTGGGGTTTCAGGAAACCTCGTTGTCAGGAAAGCATATTCCTCTGAGTTGAAAAGGTTTTCTTACTGTGTGCCCACAAAAATAAACTTAAATAGCGGCAGGGTTGCCTATAATGTTGCAATACCCAGTACACCTGCAGTTGTTAGGCTTACAGCTTTCAACTTTACGGTGCACTTAGCAGCAGTATCAGCATACATATCAGCTGGCAAGGGAAAGTATTTGGCTCACAACCCATTTTCAGATGGTTTTGAAAGGCCTCATTCATTTGTACCCACCAGTGAGGGGCCTCAGTATATGCCTTTCCCAGCTTATGGAGGCCCTTGAACCTGAGGAAACTTGACCTGAAGCATGTCACATAGAAACCAGTATTCTTGGTTGCAGTGACCTCTGCTAGGAGGGTAAATGAACTGCAAGCCCTCTGCACAGAGCCAAATTACATAACTCCCAGGGATAATGCATTTCTTAGAACCAACAGAAAAATCCTCCCTAAGATGGTATCTGAATTCTACCTGAATCAATCGATGACCTTCTCTGTGCTGTATCCAGAGCATTCTGATCCACGTGAGGAAAGTTGCATAGCCTGGACGCAAAGAGTACCGACTATCGATATGGACCGGACAAAAGATGTCAGGTCCCAGAGTACACACTTTTGTTACCTATTTTATTTAAATTTTGGTAACCGGTAAGTCCACTAGAGACAATTACAGTCCCTTTTCAGGGTCCACCGGGGGTCAAGAATCAATTACAAAGGTATAAGTGCAACATGCAATGCAGTTCTCATATTTACAAAGATGGCAATTAGGCAGAGTACATGTCAAGACAAGATGTTGCAAGTACACAAGTAATTGACAACAGATTTGACAAGAGGTGCATGAATTGAATGTCTTATGGGCTATATACAGGGCAGTTATAGTACAAAACTTCATAGTAAACATACTAATAATATACATGGCAGTGGCTAAGACCAGAGAAATCTACGCATTAGTCTCCTATTATGCTAGGTGCAGTAGTAGTGGTGAGGAGAAGAGGCAAGGCAGGAGGAGCAGTCGAGGTAAGGTGGGGGAGTTTCTGGTAGGCACCTTCAGCAAAAGCAGGCACAGGTAGCAGAGGAAGAAGTATAGCAGACAGATGGGACTGAAATTGTGAGAGGGAGGAGCAAGAGAGAATGGAGGGAGGGAGTTCCAGTCAGAGCGGCATATGAAAAGGAGTGTCTGGACTAGCAAGACATAATTTGGGGACAATGAGAAGGGGAGAGAGGTAGAGCCGAGTGTGCATGGTACTGGTTTGAGGCGCATAAGTTCCCTGAGGCAGGAGGGGTGATTTTTGGACAAGCTTGAACATGAGGCTCAAGATGGAGTACCTCAGTTTTGCCCATGGGAGGGCCACCCAGCGAGAACATCACAGTGGTGAGCAGGTGGGGTGCCCCACGGCAAAATGACCAACCCTGTAGTATGCCTGAGAGAGGAGGGTGTGGAGGAGGAATTAGTGAAGAGGAGGAGGGTATGCATAGGATAGTAGGGGAAGAAGGGATGCAGAAGCAATTTTTTGGCAAGAGGCAAGTGTGAGGTTGGGCTAATGATATAGGAGTCAGAGTTTCTGATTGAGATTTTGATAGTGCTAGAGACATGGGAGTTGAACAACAGGACAGGGTCCAAGGTAACACCCAGGTATTTGAAGGAGTAAATCACTCTAATGGGTCACCCTTGTTAGTAGAAATACAAAGGGTAGGTGGGTTAGGCTTTTTGCAGGCCAATGAGCAAAGACTATGCATTTTGTTCTCTTTGAGTTGAGAACAAGATGATTCTGTTAGAACCAGGCTTCCAGGGAGGTGAAGTCAGAGGCAAGGTTCTGACTGATTTGGTCAATATCTGAAAGGTGCGGTAGATCAGCATCGTCTGCATTTAGGTGAGCTGTGGCATCCCCGCAGAAGTTGGGGAGGTCATTGATAAAGAGAAAAATTATATGGGGCCCAGAATTGAGCCTTGCGGGACACCATGGGAAACTGGTTTTGTTCCGACTGGAGCCATCCCACTTAACTTTCTGGGATCAATCAGACATAGTTCTTCATCCAGTGCAATGCATTGTAGTCCAGGCTAAGTTGATGTAGCTGGTGAAGCAGCAAACCATGGTTCACAAAGTCAAATGTATTTGTGAGATCCACAGATATGGCTCCTGTGGCCTGGCCCTTATCTCTCATGCGGAAGATGTCAGATGTTACTTTATGAGTGCAGTGGTGGTACTGTGATTCTTCAAAGCCATGCTGGCAGGGTGATAGCAGCTTGTGGGAGTCAAGGTAGTCTTGGAGATGATTATAAACATTATGCTTTTGGATTTTGCCAGGTGAGAAAGTAGAGATATAGGACAAAAGTTTTCTATGATGGAGTTTGGTCCTCCTTTGTGGATCGGACTACTACTGCCACCTTCCACTTATCTGGCACAGTGTTAGAGAGGAAGAACTGGTTGAACAAGTTGTGGATGGAACAAGCTTAGGTAGAGGCACCCAGCTTAAGAAATTTTGGTTCCAGCGTGTCGATCTGGGGAGCCCTCCAGTTTTAGGGTTAGATAAAAGTTGCTGCACCTCTTGAGTATGGCTAGCTTCAAATGGAATTCCAGATGACCCCTAGATTGGGCAGGAGAGCTGTAGGAAGAGAGGGGTGTTGTGAAAGATAGAGGTGTATTTTGAGGTCAGTGAAGAAATTGTTAAATATAGTGGCTATGGAGAGTGGGTCGTCGAGGGTGGTGCCATTGACAGAAATAGAGCTTAGTTTTCTGAAGTCTTCCTTTACTAAAGCATTAACTTGTCTCCAGAATTCCTTTGGGTTATTTTGATGCTGTTTGAAGAGATTTGAGATGGTATCTCTTAGCTTTTGTACAGAGTTTTACACTTATTCCTGAGCTGTCTGTAGATAAGCCAGTCTGAGGGGAGTCCACTTTGTTTGTACATTTGCCATGCTTTGTCCTGAGGGCCATGATAGATCCGCTTATTCCTGGAGAGCCATGGGGCTTTAACACCCTTGGATCTGCATTTCTTCTGAGGGGCGGCTGGTTAATTATTTTGGCGAGAGTGGAGATTAGGAAGTCCAGGACTAGGTTTATGTCAGGAAATGTATTAAAGGGGCCCAGTCTGTAGGGTTAATGGATGATAGGAACCTGTTGGCGCTCAAACTTAGTCATATCCAGACCAGGGAGCTCTTGGAGGAGGGCTGGTATAGCTGTTTCTCCACACACAGAAAGTGGGAGAGTGATTGCTTATGCAGTCGGAGAGTGTGTCAGCAGATCAGATTTTAAATGGGCAGTTGGTGACTATCCAGTCTAGCAGGGTATGACTGCCAGATTTGATTGACTCGTGTATGATCATGGATTAACTGAGTGAGGTTGCCAGTGGCAAGTGAAGCACAGACATTACCAATATTGGGGTGCAGCTAGTCAATGTTGAAGTTCCTACACAGGATGAGGTCATGCTTTGGGAGGCTGCCTAAAGATTCAAGGAGAGGAGGCAGGCCAGCAGAGGCATGGTTGGGGTATATATATATATATATATATATATACACACACACACACACAGTTCATTTACCTCCTAGCAGAGGTCACTGCAACCAGGAATACTGGTTTCTGTGTGACATGCTTCAGGTCAAGTTTCCTCAGGTTCAAAGGGCTCCATAAGCTGGGAAAGCGCTCTCTGGACTGTCCCTGGTTTAAAGCCCATTAATGATTTCTCTGGCTGATTCTGCTTAGGGAATCTGCCAGAACATTGTCTTTGCTTAGCAGATGCACTGACTGCACATGTTTTCTTCCAAGGAATGGGCCAGGTCCCAGGTGCTCTTTGCCTCTGTACTCAGTTTGAGGCTCTTGTCCCTCCCTGCTTATTTATGCAGTACATTGTTGTGGTGTTTCTGTCCTGATTTATACGGACTGACCTTGTAGCTGGGAGGAGAAAGATTGTATTACCAGCAGTATTGATGAACTTTCACCCACAGGTGTTGGAGGCCCAGCTGTGTCACCGAATCTGTATACCAGCTTAAAACAATGCGCCAAGCAAGGAGACTGACCAATAAAGACTACCCACATTATTGCGAGTTGGGCAAACAGGCCGAGGGCAGAGAAGTAGGTTGTAAGTTGTGGTGTTCTGCGATCCAGGCAGGGGGCTAAATGCCGGGTGGGAACAGCAGAGAGAGAGAGAAGCTAGGATTACAGTTTGTGTAGAGAGGTGAATTAACTTGAAAATCCTAGCAGGCTAGGGAGTTTATATAGTTCAGTATGCGATTGTCCTGCCTAATCTTGGAGCCCATGGTCCAGAGATGTCAGCAGGAGAGAAGAACCAATAGGGAGGAGATTTTCTGGGGAAGTAGGGTCAGGAAGAGTATTTAAAGATGGCGGGAGGTGGAGGGGATGGGACAAAAGAACATGCATATGAGAGCCATGAGGCCCAGCTACGAGTAATTGCAATGCAGAGAAGCTGGCTAGAAAAGGCGACTCAACCGAGAGCTATGCTCCTCCCGGCTGGCCCAATCAGGACCATTCGGAGACACAGCAACCAATGAGAGATCCACCGGAGCAGTCTGGCTCCTAATTCAAACAGTGGCATACCTGCAGCTTTGTGTCTGGGAGTTGGGACCAGGAGGCCGGTACAAACGTTGTTGGGTCCGGGAAAGGCAGCGGCCTGTGAGACGGCTGTAGGAACTGGCTCACTGTGCTGTGCACCGCTAGTGCTTGCGATCTCCGGCCTATGTCCAGGAGTTGGGACCAGACAGCCAGTCCAAAAAAGTGTTGGGTCCGGAATGGCGGGCGTCGAGGAACCGCCTCACTGAGCTGGGCGCCCGCTCTGGACACCGTGATCTATCGGACCTATGGCAGAGGCTGGCAAAGCTACAAAGAGATCCATTTCTTGCTGGATAGTCTCTTGCATTCGCTCTGTTATAAAAAGCTGGAAAATGCCGCCAAGAGGCTTAAAGGCACACTGGGTCGACTGGCAGACAGTAACTACAGTCACACCAGGGAACAGATGCTGCTGGAGGCTATCCAAGACAATTACCTAGTACAAGGGTGATGGATCCTACTAGGGAGGGAACATACTGGACTTGGTGCTAACAAATGGAGACCAAGTCCAGGATGTGGTAGTACAGGGCCCTGAGCAGGAAGTGACCACTGCTCAGTGTGGTTCCTCCTCAACACAGGGAGGAGTCTGCTAAGACCGACAAGAGTGTTGGATTTCAGGAAGGTAGATTTTGCCAGAATGGAAAGCATCCTAGAGGGGTATTTAGCTGAAATTAACCCAGGGATGGATGCTGAACAGAAGTGGGCAGTCATTAGGAAGGGGCTAAATGAGGCCACAAACATGTGACAAATCTCATATTAAGCAGTCCAGGTCAAAAAAACCTAGCTGGCTCACGCAACAGAGATGGAGGGAAGGTGAGGATAAAGATTGGCCTTCATTAAGTCTCAAAAAATCTGGGTGTGGGAAGGAGGATAGAGAAGTGTTCTCAAAGACATCTAGGGAGGTAACCAGGTCGGTCAGGGCAGCACAAGGCAGCAAAGGAGTGAAGTTGGCCTAGGGATCAGAGAGGGGAAATGGGTTCTTTAAATACATAAGCTGAAGAGGAGTTGTAGGGATGACATTGTTAAAATCAAGAGCGAGGGAGGATGGGCAAAACAAGGGAAGATCAGGCAGAGGCACTCAATGAGTATTACTGTTCGATGTTCACAAAAGAAAGGGATGGCCCCAATACCGAGGGGAAAGGGCAAGGGGTGGAGGGGTGTGAGATACAGACTAAGTCATCCAAGAGGATAGAGTTCTGAAGGGCCTAAAGGCTTGCAGGTGGACAAGGCACCTGACTGGATGGTGTACACCCAAGGGTCCTGAAGGTACTGGCAGAGTTATTGGTGGGCCCTCTGATGGACCTATTCAACACCTCTTTAGAGACAGGAATGTACCTAGGGAATGGAGGATGGCTTATGTGATGCCCCTCACAAGAGTGTACACAAGGACCAACCAGGTAACTACAGACCGGTGAGCCTGACTTCATAGTAGGAAGTTGATGAAACCATTCTGAAGGAGAGGTTGATGACCTTCTTGATAGCAATGGCCTGCAGGATGAGAGACAGCATGGGTTTGTATTGGGACGATCATGCCAAACTAACCTGATTGACTTCTTCAACTGGATCACTAGGGCAGTTGATGAAGGCCACACTGTGGATGTCCTATATCTGGACTTCAACGAGGCTTTCAACTCTGTGCCACACAGGAGGTTAATGAGCAAGCTGAGGGATGTGGGAGCAGGGAAAAACTGGTGGGGTGGGTTGAGAGCTGGCTAAGGCGGAGACAACAGAGGGTAGTTGTAAGGGTGGAGACATCCAAGTCATGGCCAGTAATGAGTGGAGTACCTCCAGGATCAGTGCTGGGTCCTGCTTTTGTTCAATGTCTTCACTGGAGACATTGCAGAGGGGGTCAAGAGTAAGATCTGCCTGTTCACGGATGACACTAAGATTTGTGCAAAAGTGGACAATGAGGAAGAGAGGATCTAGCTAAACTTGAACACTGGTCTAGGGAGTACAGTTGGGGTTTAACACTAAGAAGTGCAAGGTCATGCACCTTGAGCCAGAAATCAAGAACAGCTACTGACTGGGGAGTGCAGGTAATGGCTTCAGAGGAGGAAAGGGACGGGGCTAATAGTCACGGGACATGAAGGTGTCTGCACAGTAGGAGAGCTGCAGCAGGCAAATAGGGATGCGGGGTGCATGCCAGAGCGATCACCTCTCAAAAGGGTGGAGGTCATCCTGCCATTGTATAGATCACTGGTGATGCCACACTTAGAATACCGCACACAGTACAGGTGCCCATACCTCAAAAAGGATGTGAGATTGCTGGAGGGGGTGCAGTATGGACTACAAAATGATCAGGGACTGGAGGAGTTGCCATACAAGGAAAGGTTGAAAGAGCTCAACATGTACTTGCTGAAAGACAGAAGGGTAAGAGGTGACATGATAGAGACCTTAAGTACTTGAAAGGCATAAACAAAGTCAGGAGGATTGTTCCATTTGGGGAGGGTCACTAGGGGTACAGCCTGAAGTTGGAAGAGGAAGGTTTAGGAGGGAGATGAGGAGGCACTACTCAAAGAGAGTGGTGTCAGGGTTGAAACGCACTGCGGAGGAGTTAATCACTCAAAGGACAGTGGATAGCTTTAAGTGGGGTTAGGATAGAGTCAAGGGCAGGATTAGTACAGACAAAATCACAAAGGAGGGAGGACTGAAAAGCGGAAGAAGAAAGTGGTTTGGGTGAGGTTGGGACAGCTGTGAGTGATATGAAACTAGGAGCTGCACAATCGAGCAGACTTGATAGACCTGTGGGCCTTTTTCTGCTGGTAGTTTCATATGTTCTGATGTCCACAATGGTACGCCTGCTCTGTGCCATCCTCAAGGGCATCCCATTGTTGGACATTTAGGCCATGTGACACAGTGGAGATCTTAAAATGGTTTAAGTGCCTTGAGGAGGGATTAACCCCTTGACAGGGTATGGGTTTACTGAGCATTAATCCATGCCTGGGGGGTGGAATCATGGCGGCAGTGATTTTGGCCACCCAGGTGTGGCTTAATGCTCAGTAAACCCATACCCTGGAGTGGGTTAATCCTCTTATAACATGGGCAATGTTTTGTTTGAGTTTTACCTAAAAGTTAAATAAAGCTATGTGACCATGCAACTTTAGGTATATCAGACATTAATCCACAGTCAGTGACCTATTTGGACCAATCAGAAGACAGTATTTTAGGAACCCATGTTATAAAACATTTAAATCCTCTAGCACTGTTTGCATCCAGACTACAAGCTGCCTTAAAACATTTTAACAAAATGTTTTTAAACCCCGCTAGGTATCTAGTCTTAAAACCATTTTAAACGTTTTAGACCTAGCAAGGTTTTATCATGTCTGCACAGCAGTAAAAACATTTTAAGCTGTAATGGTTTAACTAAAACAGTTCTAACTGAAGTGTGTTTAGGCAAGCACAGTTCTATGTGTTGGAATTAAAACAAAATAGTTGCAAGAACAGATTTAACACCAGCAGTGTGGACACACTAAATCATTATCAAACATGGTTACTAAATTGTGTGGATGCACTGAAAGGGTTTAGCTAAACTGGTTTTTAAAACAGTTCTGTAGTGTGTACAGGGCCTCACAAAGCAGCTACCTGGAAAACAGTACACAACTCTTACAAAGCACTACTGTTTTGGACATACTGTCCAGAAGGAATGTCAGCCCTGGAACTGCTATCATGCATAATCTTTTCCTAAGTTCTGGATCCAGCCTCCCAGGTACTGCTATGTAGTCTGTATAAGGTGTAAATATCTTAAGTGAGGGATACCAGGGTTAGCAAAAATACTTATGATTCATAGAAGTGTGATTGCAGAAAAGGACTGACAAGGCCCACGAGTCTGCCCATTTGTCCAGCTATCTGCTTGGACCTGCGCCTCACTCTTAACTCCTCTGTGGTGTCCCATGCCTTTGAATCCCTCCACTGTTTCTTCTCCAAACGGTCGCCTCGGAGTTTATTCCACTTTTCCACCACTCTCTCTGTGACATAGTATTTCTAATGTTACCCCTGAACTGCCCTCCACCTGCAGACCATGCCCTCGTCCTCTGATTACCCTTTCATCTGGAAGATGCTTCACTGTCACTCTGTTTTACACCTTAAGGAACTTGAAGGTCTCTGATCATGTCCCCTCTCCTCCTCTGTTCCAGGAGTACATGTTCAGATCTCTCAACCTTTCTTCATAGGATAGGTGGCTTAACCCTTTTACCATCTTTGTCGCTCTCCTCTGAACCCACTTCAGCCTACCCACATCCTTTTTTGAGGTATAGCCTCCAGAACTGGACTCTGTACTCCAAATGTGGTCTAACTAGATGGGTGACAAGGGCACTATGACCTCCTGTCTCTACTGGTGATCCCCTTCCGATGCATCCCACTCCCTAGCCACTGTCCTCCTGCAACATGCCTTTCCATCTTCAGGTCCCCAATGTAGTGATGCCTAGGCCCATTTCTTGTTCTGTTATTCCAGATCCCTGCCCTCAGATTTATGTAGCCAAGATGCATGATTCTATACTTTTCTGAACTGAATGCAAGCTGCCGCCTCTTTGACCATCCCTCAAGCCTCCCCAAATTCTCTGCATTTTTTTTATCCTTTCCTGCATGTTCACCCTATTGTAGATCTTGGATATCATCCACAAACAGACTCATACCTCCCTCAAGGCCCTCCACTATGTCCCCTACAAATATATTGAATAGTAGGGGCCCCAGCACTGATGCCTGAGGGACCCCTGGCCAGACCTTGCCTTCGGATGCCACCCCATTTATTATGACCTCTGCCTCCTGTCCCCAGCCAGTTTCCCACCCATTTAAATACCCTCTGCCCCAGCCCCAGTCCTGACATTTTGCACACAGTCTCCCGTGTATGGAGTCAAATGCCTTCCGAAATCCAAATAAGCCACATCTACCGCCTCCTCTGATCCAATTCCTTTGTGACCCCATCAAAAATTCTTATCAAATTTGTTTGTCAGGATCTGCCCTTGTAAAACCATGTTGCACTGGATTCCCAGGCCACTTTCCTCCAGGTAGCTGGTGATCCTGCCTTTGTTTCTCCATGAGATTGCTCTACCACCGGTGTCAGGCTCATGGGCCTGTACCTCTACTCTCCATCCCCTTATGCAGTGGGACCACATTTGCCTGCCTCCATCCTTCTGGCACCACCCCAGTCTCTAGGGACTGATTGAAGAGTGCAGTCAGTGGTACTGCCAATATCTCCTTCAGTTCCCTTAACACCCTTGGGTGCACCCTATCAAGCCCCATTGCCTTGTCCACCTTCATGCAGCCTAGTTCCCCCAAATGTTCCTCCATGAGAAAGGTCTCATCTCTAGCTGCCATTTCTTTTCCTGCTCTGCTGCCTTCTTCTTCCTCCCTATTGAACCACTGTGCAAAATACTTGTTTAGCAAGTCTGCTTTTTCTCTGACCCTTGAGCATCTCCCTCGTTTGTTTTAACTGTAATAATTCCCTGCCTAGTCTTCCTCTGTTCACTTACATACTGAAGAACGTCTTAGCCCCTTTTGACCTCCTCTAGCTATTTGTTCCTCTGTCTGTGCCTTTGCCCTCCTTACCTCTATCCCAGCTTCTCTGTCTCTCACCTGGTTATTTTCCCACCCACTTCCGCTTATGTTTTCCTTTTGTCCTTACCTTTTTACTACTTCTAGTAGACCACAGAGTTTCCTCCTCCTCCTATTTTTACTGGCTGTCTTGGCACTGATGTCAGTAGCCTCTACAATAGCTTATTTTATCCTCCCCACATTGCCTCCACCTCTGTCAAATCCTCCACCCTTTCCAAAGCACTCTCCACTATTTCCCATTTTCCCTAAAGTTTGCCCTCTTGAAATCCAGCACCTTCAACCTAGACCGGTGAACTTTAGCAGTATTCCTTTTCTAAACCTGACCATGTTGTGGTCACTTGTACCAAGATGTTCTCCCATCGATACATCTCCTACCCTATCCCCATTTGTCAGGACTAGATCAAGAGTAGCTCCTGCCCTGGTTGGCTCCCTGACCAGTTGATTTAGGAGGGCCAATTGCAGGGGTCCAATATTTCCTTCTGCTGGTTGAAGCAGCCAAAGGATGCTCAGTATCGTCTGGTAGGTTCAAGTCCCCATCAGCACCACTTCCCCACCTTGCCGCAATTCTCACGAACTGGTCAGCCATGCTTCTATCCACAGATTCCTGCTGTGCGAGGGCCTGTAAACCACCCCCATATGCACTGTCTCCCCTTCCCCACCAACACGAGACCCAGAGTCCTTCGCCTCCCCACTTACCCTGCAATTCTAATGCCCTGATACTCTCCTTTATGTAGAGTGCAACCCCACTCTCTTTTCCACCCTGGCCCTCCTGAACAATTTGGTATCTCCATTTCCCATCCCTGTTCCTGGTGGCACCAAGTTTCCATTACCCCACAATGTCAAGGCCCTCCTCCACCATTTTTGCTGTTAGATCTGGGATCTTTCTGCCCAGACTCTGACATTTCCACACATGACCTTCCACCCCTCTTTCCTCCTGTCTTATATATTTTGCCCCTCCCCTCTGGCTGTGGTGGCCTCTTAATTCTCTTGCTACATCAACAGGGCTTCCCTGTTTAGTTTAAGTGCAGCGTCTGTCAACATAATCATCCAGTTTGCATTAGAACACTGCTTTCCTTTCCCATTTAGGTGCAGTCTATCCAGTGCATAGAGACTCTTGTCACTCCTTGCTGAACCCCAATCACACCATACCCCTTCTGGGCACACCAATCTGCAAGTCAATTATTGAACTCCTCTATACTTTGCCTCACCTCTGTGCTGGCCCTTGGTACTGGCAGCACCTCAGAGAAAGACAGGGATTTAAAGTCCAGCTGCTGCAGAACCTAGCAGTGCCATAAACCTAGCCTGCACCTCCATCATGCTGCTTCTTGCAAGGTCATTTGTGCCTAGGTGGAAGTTCAGATGAGATTTCTCATCTATTTCCCTCCTTCGAGGAGATCCAGTGCATAACTTTGGCAGCGTCATACCTGGAAGGCACTCCACCCATATTTTCTCCCTCTCTCCCTTCTCCCCATGTAATACTCTATAATGGGTCCCCACCATTAAGACTCTATCCCTTTTTCCTCCTGGGTGCCCCTCACTGCTGCTGTTCTCCTCCTTTTCCCAATTTTTCCCCATCCTTTTCCTTGCCCTAACACTAAGCTGAGTCCTCCTCCCCTGCTCGCTTCCCTGGGCCCCTTTCTGGTTCCTTTGTGCAGCCCTTTTTCCACTTCTGAATCTTTTCAGTTTTCCCTCTCCCATCCTGCTCATCTCCTGACCAAAATCCTAGTTTTCTGGCTCTTCTATGATGCTACCCCCTTGTGCCTTGCTCCACTTGATCACCACCCCCAAACTTTCCTTTTGTTCCTTGTATTCCGAGCATCATTTCTGGGCCCTGCTCCATTTCCCTTCCTGCCGAAACCCCCACCCCCAGTGTCCCTAGTTCCTGCCTGGCTTGTTTCCACACAGTTTCCTCATCTCCCTGTCTTTGCTGCTCTTGCACAGACATCCCAGGTACCACTCTTGCAGCTCCAATCTGTGCCTTCTTGTGGAGTCCTGATCCAGGGCCCCATCTCCCCACTACCCTTGGATCCCTTTCAGTACTATCCTCTCTCTCAGGTCTCCCTTGACACCCCCCCTCCCGGTTTTCTGGGCACTCCTGCATTCTAGGCTCCTCCTGCCAGAATGCACTTTTCACCCAGAGTACCTCCATTTCCTCTCCTTGTGCCTGAGGTTTCAGCACCTGGTGTATTTTTATATGCATCCCTGGGCCCCTCCTTTCCAGTCCCAGCTGTCTCTGAATTCCTTCCACTTCCTCCCTGAGCTTTGCAGCTGGTGGTACACTAGGCAACCCCAAATTTCCAAGCCCAGTCTAGTACTATGGCCACCCCACACCTGTGCACCCAACCACCCTCCCAAAATGCCAGCTCTAATAACTTAAGTCCTTCCCCATCCTATCATGCATCTTTGGTCCAGCCCCCCCTTTCAGTAACACTTCTCTACAATTTCACATATACGACTCTTTCCCCTTCTCCCAGCCTTCACAAGCAAACAAAACAAGGTTCCTGAATGATCCATGCTTTAGTGCCCTCTCCTGCTCAGGACTACCTAGTTTTACCTGCACCCTTAGTTACAGTGCCACAACCAAAGTTTTTAACAAAACGCCACTGAGCTTCCCACCAGTGAACTGCACCACAGCAGACACACACCCTGTCAGAGCTGCCCTAACATGTACATTTGCTTGATCAGATCAATGCTCTTTAAAATCCGTTAAAGTCAGGCCACTCCTCCCCATTGGCTTCACCCCACTGTCCATTTAATAGAGGTTGGGGCTGGGGTGGAGTGGTGTTGGAAGAAATTACAGCTCCTTCTGTGTCTTGTGGCAGGAATGTGGCTGGGTCTGTCCTTTATAACTCAGCCATGAAGTCAAATCTTCGCACCCTGGCTCCTGATTAGCCGTCCGCTTCTCCTCTTCAACCCTGGCATGCCACCCACTGCAGCCGCCAGAAAGCCCACTCCTCTGTCTCTCCTGCTGCTGATGCAGAACTGGTCTCCTCTGCCACCGGGCGCGCCTCCTCTGCCTCCTAAGCCCTAAGCCCTGACTCTGCCCTATCCTGAGCCGCTAGGATTCACCTGCTCGGCGGCAGTTTCAGAAATTACAGCTCCTTCTGTGTCTTGTGGCGAGAATGTGGCTGGGCCTGTCCTTTATAGCCTAGCTGCAAGTCAGATCTTTGTGCCCTGGCTCCTGATTGGCTGTCTGCTTCTTTCTTCAACCCCTGACCTGCTGCCGACTACAGGCGCGGGAAGGTCTGCTCCTCTTGCTGCTGATGCAGCACTGTCTCCTCCACCACCAGACGTGCTCCTCTGCCTCAACCCCTGGCCTACCCCAGTCTGAGCTGCAAGGATTCGCCTGCTCTGATGGCAATTCAGAAATTACAGCTCCTTCTGTGTCTATCACAGTAATGTTGTTTCTTCTTAAGGGACCCCTCACTATGTTTATACTCTCAACACTGCTTCCCATTCCAGAACCTGAGGTAGATTCCACAAGAATCCATTCATTTTTTTCACTGAGGTTGCTTGAGCATTACTACTACAGTTCCTACATTGTAAGTTTATTGCTATGATTTATATGAAAAATTTATCTCACCTCTGTTTTCAGTTTGTTTGGTGTTTTGCATAGATTCTGATCACTCAGTTGAGATGACTGCATAAAGTGGAAACATAGTGAGGGATCCTAAAGAGAAACAACATTGCTAAGCTGGAGTAATATCTTCTTACTGCACCCTTCTGGTAAGAAAGGACTCAAACCAACCCAAAACTGTGCCAGTGAGTCCCACATTGCACCTCTGGAATTCTACGAGCACCCCATGGATGACTGTCAAATGCTGAAAGATTCAGAAGGGCAAGAATGGAAGGATGCCCTTTATTCCTCAGGGTAAGGAGATCAATGAAC
The DNA here is from genome assembly GCA_016271365.2 of Neoceratodus forsteri. Classification (NCBI taxonomy): domain Eukaryota; kingdom Metazoa; phylum Chordata; order Ceratodontiformes; family Ceratodontidae; genus Neoceratodus; species Neoceratodus forsteri. The sequence goes on along the minus strand of CM057454.1, from coordinate 1,084,602,473 downwards.
ACCTTGATGAGTATGGCCTCTGTGCTGTGAGCGATCCCACTGGAGAAGCTCATGGATGTCATGCCTTCCTAGGAGAGTTTCCAACTGTGCTGCCACCAGAACAAGGCTCTGCACTCACGGAGATCAAGGAATAATGCACAATAAGATGGTTATACCATCAAAGTAAATTTACTACATGCTACCAAAGGAATAAGGCCCAAAGCCCTGGTACTTGAACCCATCACAGGGGTGCGGGACCTTTTGTCCATAGTCAGTTGTTCTCCTGGGAACTAGCAGTAAATTAATTTTGATGCATCGAGGCACAGGTCAGGAGCATAAGAAACCAGGAGCAGGTATACAATTCTCAAGTAACGTTTTATTTTTTCTAATAACTAAAAAACGAAATTGTTTAGTATAACCATTTACAAAGACAGAACAGCAAAAACAGTCCGTCATCCAAGTGTTTCTTCTCAAGTTCAAGTCCCAGTCTCTCAATCTCCTTGTCTCTCTAGCAAAAGCATTGCTTCTCTTTTATGTCTGCCTGGGAACCTCATTAAGAGATGTTCTGTGTCTAACAGATGTTCTTGTCAGTTTCCTTGCAGGTGCAACAAACAAAACATAGTGACTCAGAACTGACCTCTTGTTCACAGCTCTGCAGAGATTTTGTAAACCAACATCTCAGTTTAACCCTTGAGTTCCAAATAGCTATTTGCAATCATTTCAACAGTATAACTCGTACATTTTCAAACAAAGGGATCCCTGTATCAGTTACATTTCCACACAAAGATTCACATATATTTTTTTATAACTGCAGATATGCAAGGAGGAAGAAAAGACAGAAACAGAAAGTGAAGGTAAAGATGGAGAGGTGGAGAATCTAAAACCATTGGAGTGATCAGTTCCTAGGTCTCAAGAAAATTTAGTTGCGCTTACCACACAGGCGGAGACAGAAAAGGATAGAACAGATCCTTGCATTTAACTCTTTCTGCATAACAAATGGGACAGAGCCTTATTCAACCCTGTCACATGATGGTATAACCTTTTAATTATTCCTTGATCTTCACGAGTGCAGAACATTGATTTACTAGTAGCAGGGGACACCTTGCTCTGCAAAAAGTTACTATGTCTCTTCAAGAAAAATGACTTTTGCTTCTGAGTCTTATGGCTGTGACCACTGTGATTGTGCCACTGGCCCATTACAAACATATGAAAAGAGCCAGCAGAAGACCACCCAGTCTACCACGCCTGCTTGGTAAGTGATGCAGGGTCTGGCTTCAATTTCCATCAATGACACTGCCCCCAACTGTCCCTCCTCTCCTTGATCTTCTTGAGTGCAGAACATTGATTTACCAGTAGCAGGCAGGCCACCTTGCTCTTTAAAAGTTACTCGCCCTTCAAGAAAATGACTCTTGCTCCTGGGTCTCATGGCTGCAGTCACTGTGTTTGTGCCACTGGCCCCACTAGCAAACATATGAAAGAGCCAGCAGAAGACCACCAGTCTATTGCATCTGCTCAGTAAGTGATGCAGGGTCTGACTTTACAATTTACATCAATGACACTGCCCCCCAAACTGTCCCTCCTTCTCCTTGGTTCCAAGGATTCCCTTTCTGCTTGTCCCATGTTCTCTTAAATGCTCCCACCATTCTTGCTGATACCACCTCCTCTGGCAGCTCATTCCAGGTGGACAGCACACCCTGTATAGAAATGCTTCCTCAAATCTCTTCTGAATTTCCCCACCCTTATTAGTTTTAGGTCGTGCCCCTAGTGGAACAGTTGCCTCTCATTTAAGTGAGACCCTCCTTTTCACTCTAATTTCCTTCACATATTTCAAGGTCTCTATCATATCACCCTCTGCCTCCTCCTTCCAGTTGCATAAGAGAATCCTCAGTGGACTCTCGGGTCCATCTCTGCCCCAATCCTCTGTCAATCCAGATAGACAATGCCATGTGATGCATGACATCCAACAAACAAGGGCACTCATTCCTATCCACTATACAGGGCAGCACTGAAGCTATGGTACTGGGCTCTGCCCCACGACCTGCAACTGTCAGTCATGCATTTCCCAGGTCTCCAAAATGTCTCAGCAGAAATCCACAAGGTCATACAGTATAATCTAAGAAAGCATGACTTTATTCTGCTTGATATCCCAATGAATTTTCAAAATTTGGTAAACTGGCTTTCAGTTCGATCGTCCATACATCCTGGAGTTCTTTACAGGAATAGCTCAAAATGAGCCTTCTTGTCGACCCCTCATTTCAAAACCCTTCTTGACCAATATTGTTCTGAGAGATGTGAATGCTGTTGACAAATCCACATAATGATGCAATCTGCTGCATTTACCATTGCTGCAATTAATTGTACTCTAAGCTGTTATTTGTCTTAAGTTCTCTTAATTAATAGTACTGCTATTCCTTATCCCTGTATTTGCTCACACTTGTTAAATAAGTTGTAATTGCCTTTCAAGTCTCTGTATTTATGAATGTGTACTGTCACCTACTGTATGTTTGTTTACCTGTCCTTCCCAGAACCTCCATGCAGGGGCGGTTCAAGTAGCTGTAATGCTGGGGGTGCTCCCAGAAAGTTTTGCAAATTTTGCAGTGATTTTGTGGCATTTTGTGTTGTCATACAGTGTTTATTTCCTATGAAATACACACATTTCATAAATTACTAAACTGATTATTAATATATAAATTAGCTTCCATACTTGGTCATTAATTTCTTTTTGTGAATTGTTAATTTAAATATTTCTTTTCAATTAGATTACCAGCTTGCTTTGCACTTGTATTTGCAGTATTGACCTTTAATGTCATGTACTTTCCAGATGTAGGAATAGCCATGAGTATTTAAAATGATGTAATATTTTAAGAAGTGAATAAAATCTGTAGCTGTGTTTCTACTTTGGACTTAAACCTTTGAAGGTTGTGGTAGTTTTCAGAATCTTACTATGAATGATAATAGACAACAGAATTATTTAATGGAATAACCAATATTCTATATAAATACAGTAACATAATAAGGAACATGGATAAGAGCTGGACTAGCTGTTGTCTCAAAGGTATTTCCATGTTCAAAGGTAGATAATTCAATTTTAACGAACATTTATCTACACAGCCCCTAGCATCATGGATACCTTTAGCACTTACTGCTGTGTTTTGAGGTTGGTGTACCCCAGTCCCTTCCTTACTCCTATGTTCTGCACACAGTTCCAGGGACTGGCTGGTCTTTACAAAGGAAAATCAGGTTCTTCTTCAAGTGCAGGGGTTGTTCGTAAGTTATAAAAGTCAATATAGAAAATGACATATAGAAAGACTTAATAGTAACTCAAACCAAAGAAGAAAGAGAACTTGTTTAACCAGGAAAGGTACACTAAGCCAGAGTTTGTTTCCAGATGCAACCTGGAAGCACAAGGAAGTTAATGGACTTGCTCAGGGTCACACAGTGTGCAACTGGGGCACTGAGGTTCAATCAGGTCTGGAGCTCAGTGCCCTTAACCACTATGCTATACTGCCTCCAAACATGATTTTGAAACAATAATAGTGTCCTTACAAAGTAGCATAGGAGATTAGAATGTACACATGCTTTCCTAAAGCAGAATTATTTTATGCTAAGCCACACTTTTCTTTATATTTCAGATTTTTTATTTCATGGAAGGAACTACTGTATCCTGCAGTGAAATTAAAAATCTGAAATACAAAAAGTGGCTTGGCATAAAATTCTGCTTATGAAAACATTATGGATTGTTGACTATAGGAATTCTATTCAAAACTTGATTAAAGGCCATTTCTTTTACAGGAATGAACTGTATGATTGCCACCAAGGAGTATGAAATGAGTTACTAGAATCAGGCGGTTCTTGGAGAGCTTGCCTATTTAGAAAGGGGCCGTCATCAACTCTCTCTTTCTGTCTTTCCCTCTTTAATTCTCTCTGCATCTTCCTACAAGACAGAGTCGAGGAGCTCTCACAAGATGGGTGATCAGATCCTGTTTTGAAAAAAAAAAAAAAAACACTTGATGGAATTGAAAGCCTCAGAGCTGGTGGGATGGGCCCAATTTAGGCATCTGCTGATCTGCCCCAGAGCTGCTGCAACCGCTGGTTGGGAGACTAGGTGGGCGTGGTCACAGTTTGGGAACTGGGCTAACCCAATCAGGTCCGATTCTGCTGCTTTGCTAGCTAAAGTGGGACAATTTTCCTACACCACACTTGATACTGCTAGTGCGAATGAACATTATCAAGGAGATCCCATCCAGTACAAGGAAGGGTGATGAGGCGACAATGATGAGAGGCGTTGAAAGGGTATCGGCAAGCAGTACTGCCTAAATTAATAAAGAGCCCATTACAGATCAGTGGGATAGGGGACCAGAATCCCCCAAATAAAACTAATACATACTAAGAGTAAATAAGATATGCTTACAGTCAAGCTCAATCTCAGAAGTGGTTTAAAGGAGTCTAAGGATTTCTTATAGATGCAAGACAGTGTTGGCAGATAAGGGCCTATGGCCCACCCAGTCTGCCCATTTGAGTTTTTAAGTTCATTTTATGTTTTCCTAGAACTCTGTTGCCCCTTACCCTGACCTCCAGAATTCCTTTATGTCTATCCATGCATCCTTAAATCCCGTGATTGTTTCAGCCCCCACCACTTCCTCTGGCAGGGTGTTCCACTTGTCCACCACCCATTCTGTGAAGAAATTCTTCCCACATTTCCTCTGAATCGTCCCTGTAAGATACTTGTATGTCTCTATCATGTTCCTCTCCCTCCTGCCTCCAGGGAGTACATATTCATTTCCTTCAACCTGTCCTCATAGGACTTGTAATGCAATCCATGTACCATCTTTGTTGCCCTCCTCTGAACCATCTCTACCCTATGTCCTTACGTAGGTAAGGTTTCCAGAACTGTACACTGTACTCCAGGTGGGGCCTCACTAGTGTCTTGTATAGTGGAATTATGACCTCCATTTTCCTGCTGGTGATGCCCCTGCCTATGCATCCCAACATCCTATTTGCTTTACCTGCTGCCTTGTCACACTGTTTCCTACCTTGAGATCATCAGCGATTATAACTCCAAGATCCCTTTCCTGCTTGGTGTATGCTGTATCCTCACCCCCAACTGATATATTGTGCCAGGGTTTTGTGCCCCATATGCATTATCTTGCACTTCTTTGCATTGAATTTCAACTACCAAACCCCTGACCATTCTTCAAGTTTCTGCAGGTCCCTTCTCATTCTGTCTACACCCTCTGGTGTGTCTACTCTGTTATAGAGCTCTGTGTCATCAGTGAACAGGAAATTCTGCCTTCTAGGTCCTGCAGTGTCACTGATGAAGATGTTGAATAGGACTGATCCCTGTGGTACCCCACTGGTCACACTTCCCTCTGTGGAGTGACAGCCATTTACCACCACCCTCTGTGTCCTGCCACCCAGCCAGTTACCTACCCACCACACTGCTGTCCTGCCCACACCCATATTCCCTAGTTTGTTTAATAGTCTTGTATGTGGCACAGTGTCAAAGGCCTTGCTGAAGTCCAAATAGGCCATGTCCACTGCCCTCCCTGATCCACCTCCTAGTCACCCAATCAAAAAATTAAACGAGGTTGGTCTGACATAACCTCCCTGGTGAAACAATGCTGCTGGGTCCTGCAGTCCATTGACAACCAGATGTTCCACCAATCTCTCCTTCAGTAGTGCTTCCATGATCTTTCCCACTACTGAGGTGAGGCTGACTGGTCTGTAGTTCCCTGCTTCCTCTTTGTTCCCCACTTTTGTATAAGGGACTACATCTGCTGTCCTCCAGTCTTTGGGTACCTCCCCATTTCCAGTGATCGGCTAAACAGGATAGCCAGAGGTTCAACCACCATTTCTCTTAATTCTTTAAGGACCCTGGGGTGCACCCCATCTGGCCCCATTGCTTTATCAACTCTTATTACTTCCAGTTCCTTCAGGACCCTTTCTCGTAAAGGGACTTGTGTCCATTTCTGCACCATTCTCACCCCTTGTACTCCTTCAGACCTATTACCTCCCTTCCTCAGTAAAGACTGAGCAGAAGTACCAGTTCATTATGTCAGCTTTACTGTTGTCATCCTCCATGTGGCCCCATCCTCCCTTTGCCTTTCTTTTTCACTTTTCACAAAGAGACTTGGGCATCATCATCACTGATGACCTAAAATCATCCAACAGACCTCTAAAGCAGTAGGTAAGGCTAGGGGAAGTTAGGGGTGTATTAGTAGGTATCTACAAGTCGAAGATGAGTGTACAATCCTCTGTACAAGACATTGGTTAGGCCTCCATCTGGAGTACTGCGTGCAGTATTGGAGGCCACACCTTCACAAGGACATTAACCAAATTGAGGCAGTCCAGAGAAGGCCACCAAATGGTGCAGGGACTGCATCAGAAGACATATAAGGACAGATTAACGGAGCTCAATATGTATACCCTTGAGCAAGGAGGGAGAGGTGATATGATCGAGACATTTAAACACCTTAAGGGCATAAACAAGGTGAAAGAGTCTAACATGTTTAAATATAAGAAAAATAGCAGGACAAGAGGACACAGCATGAGATTAGAGGAGGCCGATTAAGGGGAATGTGAGGAAATTCTTTTTCACAGAAAGGTGGTAGATGCATGGAAATGGCTTACCACAAGAAGTGGTGGCTATGAATACAGTGCAGGGCTTCAAACAGGCATGGGATAGGCATATGGAGCAATACAAATGACTATGAATAGATGGGTCACTGACAGAGCAAAGGCCGATGGTACATTTATAAGGTAGAAAAGAAATGGGCAGACTGGATGGGCCTTTATGTCCTTATCTGTCATTAACTTCTATGTTTCTATGGTTCTATGTTTCACTTATGTACCTGTAAAGGTTTTGTCCCTCTACCCACTGATTTTGCAGTGTGCTCTTGTCTGAGCTTTGGCTTCCTTACTGACCTCCTGCTTCCCTTTGCTTCTCCTATCCCATTCTGCCTGTGTCTTTTGTATTGCCTGAATGCAATCTTTTGGCTTTCACTTTCTTTGCTACCTCTTTGGAAAACCATAATGGTCTCCTCTTCCTTTTCATCTTGCTAACCTGCTTAATACATAATTATGTTGCTCTTGTAATCCCGTTTTAAATACTGTCCAATTTTCCATAACCCGATTCCTGCTCCATTCCCTTAATGCCTCTTTCAAGTATCTCCCATTTTCCAAAGTCTGCCCCCTAAAATTCAGGATATGTGTTTTGTGTGGTTTGGTTCTGCTCCTTCTGTGATTTCAAACCACAATGACTGGTGGTCACTGTTCCCCAGGTGCTCCTCCACTGTTACCCCCACCACACTGTCCCTGTTTGTGAGCACAAGATCCAGTATTTCCTTCTGCTGAGTTGGTTCCATGACCAGTTGCTTGAGGAAGGCACCCTGAAGGAAGTCCAGGATAAATCTGCTCCTAGTTGATGCTGCTGGGATGCTCCAGTCCACGTCTGGAATATTGAAGTCTCCAACCAGTATTACCTCACTCTTGTCTGCCATTCTTTGGCTGGCTAACATCAGCTTCCTGTTTCTTCCTCCTGGGCTGGTGGTCTATAGACCACACCTTGCGGATGTCTGGCCCCATTTTCCTTCTCAGCTTAACCCACAGTATCTCTCCCCATTTTGTTCCTCCTGGATCTCTGTGGCCCTTATGTCATTTTTCACATACAGTCCCACCTCCTCCTCCCTTCCTACCTGCCTGGTCTCTTCTGAATATGTTGTAGCCAGGAATGGCCATCTCCCAGTCGTGGTTATCACTACACCAGGTTTCTGTGATGGCCACAATGTCCAGGTCTGACTGCACCATGGCAGCCTCCAGATCTTCCATCTTGTTGCTAATGTTCCTGGCATTGGCACACATGGCCTGCCATGATTTGACCTCCCTAGACTGTTTAGCTGTTCTACTCCAGCCCCTTCCCTGGTTGTCCTTTATCCATGGTTCTCCTTGCTGTCTGCCCTTCTGCTGAATTTGCCCTTTCTGCCTATCCACCTCTTGGGTGCTAATCTCCATCTTTTGCACTCTGCTTTGTTGAAATCTCAACTCCTCCAGTTCACTGGTTCCACCACTAGCTGTGGGGGTGAGCAAGTAGGTACCCTCCTTGCTGGCCTGCCACCCCTCTTGGCTAGTTTAAATGCTTGTCAATGTAGCATTTAAACATCATTGAGTGTTTGATTCCCTCCAGGATGGACGAGCTGTCAGGCTTGAACAAACCTCCATCCCTCCAGGTGGGTCACCAGTTGCCAATGAATCCAAACCTTTCCTCACAGCACCAGTTCTTCAACCATGATTTAAAGTTCCTGGTGCATGCACCCCTATGCTCTCCATGCCTCTCACAGGTAGTACTTCTGAGAAGGTGACAAGAGTAGCTACTTGCTTGAGACCCTCCCCAGTTTCCTAAACTCTTCCTGAACTTCCTTTGGCTCCCCATTTGGCAGGTCATTAGTACCTAGGTGGATAATGACATTCAGCTCACCCTCCCATCTTGCCTTCCCAGCGATCCCCAGGATCTTCCTTCCATCCCTCCATGCCGTGGCAGCTGGTAGGCACCTTACCTCCCTGTCCTCCCCTCCTGTGTTCCTAGCTGTATCCCTCTTATGATGGAGTCCCCACCAGGATTCACTTCCTCTTCTCTGGGGTTCATTGCTCTCCCGCTGAGGTCACCTCCTTGGCTAACCTCCACATCCTTTCTTCCACTTTTCTGGGTACCTCTATTTGGTGGCCCCATTTGCCAGTGTGGCATATGAGTTCTTGAGTGGAATAGGATCTGGGATGTGCCTCTGCCTGACCGCCTTAACCCTCCCTGAGCCCACTGTCATCCAAGTGCTCCTCATTCTCGGCATCCTTTGAGGCAGCAGCATTGGACTGGGTGGTCTCTGAATAGAGGAGATGGTAGTCCTGACCCAGTTTACTTCTGCTCTGAGTCTGGCTACCTCATCCTGCAGTCCAGAGAGATGCATGCAGATGGGACAGCACCTCAGTGTCCAGAAGGTCTGCCTGAATATGGTTGTCCCGCAGCCACTGCATTGCACCACTCCCACATTATACTGCTGTTCCACTACTTGTCTGTTACTGATGCTCTCCTAGTTCCCTTTTATTAATTTACTGTCCTAAAAATCCTGTCACTGATCCTCAGATACTTTTAAATAAAATAAATAAATGAGTCAAAACACTTGTGCTGAGGGTGGGCTTCTTCCCTTATGCCCTCCTACTCCAAACCCCTACTATCCCTGTGTTTAGCTCCTGTCAATCAGATTTAACAGGGCATATAATTAAGAGTTGGGGGACAGGGGTGAAATTTGTAGCAATTAAAGACAGCAAAGAAATACACCACCACTACATTTTACATTTTCAACAGCACAAAAACAATTCTAAGGAAAGACAGCAAAAGAAATTACAGTGTCACTAAAAGCCCACAATCTAAGTTTAATAACAAAATAGCAATTACCAGTTACTGTAAAGCACTGAAATGAATATGTTTCCTTCCCTTCTGGCTTCTTCTGAGAAAACAAAATCACTTGTTACCTGTAACCAAAGCTAACATTAAGGAAAACATTTTTCAGTGTCCTGCTGACATTGTCTACATTTCTTTATTAGCACCTCATTAGAAGTGACTATGACATCCCTTGAGAAGAGAAAAGCATTATTTTATAGCACTGTCTTATAACAAATCGAGACAGATTTGGCACAGTGTCTTTAGTCCTCCTATGAAAAATGGACATTTTCCATACATATTTCATTCTGAATTTTACCTTTGTTTTCACCCATCCATTTAAGTCTTTAATACAATTACCATATTTAACCTGTAATGGGTCCCAGGCAAACTTGAATGTACAGTGGCTCCAGGCTGAGCAATTCTGCAGCATTTGCGGTACTCTGCGGCATGCGTGGCAGAGTTACTATGGAAAACAATGTAATTTCAATGACAATTAGTCCTTTGTCATGCAGGAAGCTGTGACATTCACTTCATCCTGGCAGTGTCACATTTTCCTGTATGACAAAAGGATTAATTCCATTGAAATTATATTATTTTCTGCAGTAACTCTGCTGAGCATACTGCAGAATGCTGTAAAAATGGGTTTCATCCTGGTGAGCTTCACTGTAGCCGGCGTCAAGGAAGATGCCCAACACAGTGCAAGGCAAACAGTGAAAAATCATCCTAGTAGGAACAACATAATCTGGATTTACAGCACTGGTATTTAGCGTAGGTGGCACGTCAATTTGTAGGGTAAAGGGAAACATAAGAGTTAGAGTCACTGTTTATCCTCCACTTCTGCCACCTCCTTGCTCTCCCCATCTCTTTCCAGGCTACATGCATAGCCCTAATTTTTGAGTTCCTGTACATACAACTTTTATTACGGGATGTTAAGCGCAGCTGAGTGTGGAAATGTAGGCTGTGAGGTATATTCACACCCCTCCTCCACACACGCACATAGATACATTTAGATTTACATTATAGTAAACCTATCCCTGCTCATGAACTAATTTCTCTTCATTGAAATGAATCAAAACTTTTAAATATGTATAAACTTATTTATTCTCCTCAGATGACCTCCCTGCTGTGAATTTCTTGTGTCAGCAAGTACTTCACAGAAACTGACAACACACACACTCTGACCTGTCGCTCAGCTCCCACGTAAAAATGTTACTGTCACACACACTTTTTGATTGGTCTAAAGATAAAACTCTTCTATTGGGTCTCCTCTCCCAGTATTGCTATGGAGATGAGGGTATTGTACCAAAGTTACCATAGTAACACTAAATAAATAGGAGAACCAATAGAAGAAGAATTGGTGTCAAGTACTCATTTCATGGCAAGCAGACAGACTTGCATGCAGATTTCATTAGTCAGTCATGGATTGCATTTTTACTGCAGCACGGTCTTCCAAAATAAACATTCATCATGCATATCAGTAGTAAATGTGAAAGATTGCCAACATTGGATTTTAAAAATAAGACCCCCGCCCTTGCCCCTGCCTCCACCCACATCCCCATCTCCTGGTTTAGACATGAATTTATCATATTTTACAGTGCAGTTGCTGTCTGATCTGGTTGTTCTGATGACAGACCAGCTATTTTCTATCAAAGCCTTGTTTATGTAAGTGGCTAGCCTAGCACAGCACACATCAGATCGACCAGCTCAGACAGCATCTGCACTGGAAAACCTTATAAATTCATGTCTAAACTGAGGAGGGGTGGGGTATTCAGAACCACTGGAAACCATAATCCACAGAGCTAGGACAGTCAGTCCTTGAATCCAGTCCAGATGGCTTTACACTACCAGATCAGTTCATAGTGCTAAATTATCCCTAGGGCATGGCCTCATTTGAATGATTTTCCGTCCTGTCCTGAGCTGCCTGGCTGACAGGACATCACACATGTAGAAACTTTATGCACACACAAAAAAAAAGTCTCAAACTTCGAACAAAGACCATTATTTTATTTGCCTGCTACTAGAATGCTAGCTAGACAAGCAGGAGCAGCATTTTGAGAAGATGAGAAAAAATTACTCACCTTAGTAATGTTGTTTCTTCTAATGGAGTCTTACTATATTATGACAGATGCAGTTTGTCCCACCATTAGAATTGCTCGAGGTGAAAGAGTTAACTTCCATGCAGTGCATGGAACTTAGAGCCGAGCTCGGTTAGAAAGCTCTGTTAGGGTGGTTTCAAACTGAAACCGTCAGATCTTACTGACAAAACTCACTAAGGCTCTGTGTGGAAGCTGTAACCTACACTAGCCAACTGGCTACAAAATATTCACACATTTTCCTGGTCCCAACACCAAGACTCAAGTCAGGGACCAGAAACAACACGATAAAATAAATAAATAAAACACAACACCCAAACATAAAAGGGCATCAATAAGTGCCAACAGTGGACTGCCCACCCCATACCAGTAGAAGTTCTGAGAGGGGCGGCGGCGAGAGGTCATAATATAGCAAGACTCCATTAGAAGAAACAACATTACTAAGGTGAGTAATTTTTCTTCAAACAACATGAAGTCTTGCTATATTATGACAGATGCAGACTACACAGCAGTACCTCCATGGAGAGGAGGGACAGAACCTACTTAGGAATAGGCTCTGAAGCACGGCTGTGTTAAACCGAGCATCCCTCCTGGCCTGGATATCCAGGGAGTAATGCTTGGTGAAAGTGTGTACTGTTTTCCAAGTAGCTGCTTGACATATCTCCAAGATATGGATGTCTCTAGCAGCAGCTAGAGATGCAGCTGTACCTCTGGTAGAGTGAGCCCTCAGGCCTGAGGGGGGAACCTTACCCAGATTTTGATAGCAAAATTGATACAAGAGACAATCCACCTGGCAATGGATCTCTAGTGGCAGGTCTCCCTTCCCAACCTCACCATAAGTGAGAAATAGTTGGAGGAGTCAAACCTGTGACCTTTAGTACGCTCTATGTAGTAACTTAGGGCCCTCTAACATCTGTTGTGCAGCCTCCTTCACCAGAGGAGGAATGGTCAGTGAAGAACAGTGGAAGTGAAATAGATTGGTTAAGGTGGAAACCGAAACCACCTTGAGGCAAAACTTCCTGTTAGTCCTGAGGACTACCTTATCCCTGTGAAAGGAAATAAAGTCAGTCTCCACTGATAAAGCCTGTAACTCACTTATGCGCCTGGCAGAAGTGATGGCTACTAGAAATACAGTTTTCCAAGTCAATACTTAAGCTCTGCCAAGACAGAGGCTCAAAAGGGGTTGCATCAGCTAAGCAATGCAAACATTAAGATCCCAAGCAGGGCAGGGTCCCTGAATGGAGGATTGGTATGAAGCAATCCCTTAAAAACTTGGAAAATACAGGGTGAGCAGAAAGAGAAGAGGGCTTCCTGCTGAAATGAAAGCAGAAACAGCTGCCAAATGCACTTTCAGGGTAGCTGGTCTCAGTCCCAAAGAATTAAGATGGACCATATAATCCAATACAGCGGGTAAATCAGCAGATTCGGGAAATATGCTTCCCAGAACACCATATGGAAAATCTTTTCCACTTGGAGTTATAGGTAGCCCTGGTGGAAGGCTTCCTAGAAGCTTTAAAGATTTTGAGAACACTTTGAGAAAGTTGTAGATCAGCAAACTCTAACTCCTCAAGAGCCAGGCCTTGAGGTTGAGGGATTTGAGATTCGGATACAGACTCTCCCTGAGCACAGGTTAACAGACTGTGGTTCCTGGAGAGGCACAGGGAAGATGGACTGCTAAGGACAGAAGGAGTGGGTACCAGGGCTGCCTGGCCCAATCTGGAGCAATCAGGATCATCTTGCAGGGCTGAGACCTGATTTTGACTAGCACTTTGAACAGGAGAGGGAAGGGGGAAGGCATAGAGAAACTTCCCTTCCCAATCGAGGAGAAAGGCATCCAGGGGACTGAGCCCCAACACTGGGGCCTGCAACAAAAAGTGGAAGTTGATGATTGTCTGGGGCGAAAAAGATCTATCTGAGGAGTGCCCCATCTGGCAAAACTATCCCCAGTACTAGGGGTCCAGTGACCATTCGTGATGGCCCTGGGAAATCCTGCTGAAAGCATCTGCCAGGACATTGTCCTTGCCTGGGAGGTGAACTGCTATGAGGGAAGTGTTCAGGAATAAGCCAGAGACCACAACTTCATCGCCTCAGTGCACAAGGCCGAAGACCGAGTGCCCCTTGTTTGTTGATGTACCACATTGTAGTGGTGGTGTCTGTTCTGACCTGTACCACCTTGTTCTGAACAGATGCAGAAAAACCTGAAGTGCTAGAAAACAGCTCTGAGTTCCAACAGATTGATGTGGAGCAGAGATTCCTGAGGGACCATAACCCCTGGGTGAAGAGGTCACCCATGTGAGCTCCCATCCCAAGAGGGACGCATCTGTAGTAAGGGTCAAGGGAGGGACAGAGGATGAAAGGCACCCCTTGTCTCAGATTGCTCTGATCCTGCCACCACTGAAGGGCCTGGATCAGGGTTCAAGTCACTGGGATTAACTTGGATAGGGATCTCTTTGAGACCAGAAGGCTCTCAAATGGAACTGAATGTCCTCATCTGAAATCTTGCTCCTTGCACTACAGCTGTGGAAGCAGCCATGTGTCCTAGGAGCTGCAGGGAATGCCTTGCTGGTCGAGAGACCTGCAAAGTGAAGGACGAGGCCAGGGCCACCAAGGTCCTTACCCTTTCTAGGGAAGGAAGGCTCTGGCCTGCTTTGTGTCCAGTTCTGCGCCTATAAAGGTGAGTACCTGGACAGGTTCCAGAACTGACTTTGGAAGATTGAGAAGAAAGCCCAGAGAGGTAAGCAGCTGCTGGGTAACTAGCAGGTGTGATTTGACTGGTCTGGAGACTGACCCACAATGAGCCAGTCATCCAGGTAGGGAAAGATGGCAATCTTTGCCTTCTTAGATGAGCAACTGCTACTGCCAGATATTTTGTGAATACCCTTGGGGCAGCGGTAAGGTCGAAGGGCATTGCTCTGAACTGATAATGGCCTGAGGGCAGTTGAATCTGAGGTACTTTCGATGGGAGCTTCTGATAAGAACATGGAAGTAGGCATCCTTGAGGTCCAGGAAGCTAGCCAGTCCCTGGCCTTGGGGAGGTAAAATCATTCCCAGTGTCACCATTTTGAATTTTGGCTTTAAGGTGCTTGTTCAGATATCTTAGGTCCAGGATGGGCCGCCACTCTCCTGTCTTTTTGGGGTAAGGAAGTACCTGGAGTACAGACCCTTGCCCTGGTGTAGGGAGAAACCCTTTCTACAGCAATGAGAGCCAGGAGGGTTGAGACTTCTGTTTCCAAAGCAAGAGCCTCTAAAGGGTTTGCAGGTGGAAAAGATCTGGCTCTCATCTTTGGAAATTTTTGAAGCTGAGAACCAGACCCTGGCTCACTACTTCCAGGACCCACCTGTCTGATGTTAAAGACTCCCAGTCCTGGACAGTAAGCCAGCCTGCCTTACAGGTAATGGACAGCCGACCCTGGGCATCCCATCAGGGTGCCTGTTTGGCAGGGGCTTTAGGCTGAGGGGTGGGAGCAGACCTGCTCATACCCCGTCCTGCCTCTCCTCTGAAGAACCCCTCTGAACATAGGCTGAAGAGGAGGCCTGGGTCTGGTAAAGGCCTGTGAAAAGGCCTGCCCCTACCCCTGGGCTGCCTCTGAGGAGTGGCTTGCGTTCCTTGGCTTGTGCACCCTATAAGTGGTTCTATATTCATCCATTTTCTTCATATAATTCTCTGTCTGCTCCCCAAACAGAGAATTTCCCACCACAGGAAAATCCATAGCCTTAGACCCGAGTATCCTGTGACAAAGTAGTACACGGAGCCAGGCCAATCTACGAAAGCCACAGATGTAGCCATGACTCTAGAGGATACATCATTAGAATCTACTGCAGCATGGAATTGCACCTTAGATGCCTCAATACCATCAACAGGCACCTGCTCCAGCTCCTTTGCAAGCTGGCCAGGGCCTGTTTGGCTAAGGCCATGACAGTATCCCATCTAGATTTTGGTATCTCACAACATAAGCCTATAGTTTGCTTGTCTGAGTCCCAAAGACGCGCCATGTATTGTTTTTGGCCATGGCATCAACCTCCTGGAGTCCTTGTCAGGAGGATGTGAAGCCAGGGAATATTAGCTTTATCACAGGCTGCAGCCTGAACTACCTAACATGACTGCATTGCTGTGAAAGAAATTCTGTATCAGGACCTGACAAAGTGTACCTCCTGTCCATCTTTTTATCTATAGGAGGCACAGAATTAGGAGCTTTTAACATTTTTGTTTGTTTCCAAAAGATTTATGTAAAGGGATGGACAATCTCCTGGACTCTGGGATATCCATCATCTCTACAAAGTCAGGCTCCTCTTGCTCATCCAAAGCCTCCTCTAAAGGAAGCTGGAGGGTTTCAGCAACTTTTTATAAAACAAAAATGAGAAGGGACTCAGCAAGCCTAGGGGAGATTCACCTAAAGGTCTGTCTGGGGAGATGTCCGTTCAATGGGCACATCCAGACTTTCAAAGTCACATTCACACTGATCATAATCATCCTCCCCTCCTCTGGTTCATAAAACTCTTCTATATCATATTCTTGAACCGTGGAACCGACCGAACTGACCTTTTGCCAGATAGTGGCGGTTCGGAGGAACCGGGACAGTGACTGGACAATCTGTATTGCCTGGCTATCTCTGCAGCAGTTGGAGAAGGATTTTGGACTCCACACCTGCTGACTTTCTAGTTCTCTTTGCTGGAACTGGCTCCTCAGAGTCAGCTTTATGTTTACTTGAGGAAGTCTGGCCTTGGTCAGGGCACTCCCTCCGGTTCGGTTGGCACGAACCGGGCTGTCATCGGGTCAGCGGACTTTTGGCCTCTCATTCCCTGAGCCTACCAACTCTCTTATCTAGGGTAGCTGCGGGAAATTCTTACAAATCTGGCAGTCTGCATTGGGGTGGTCAAAGCCCCAGACAATAAACACGTGGTGTGTGGGTCAGCCTTGGCAAAGGCTTCCCCACAGACACTACAGTGTTGAAACCCAGTGGGCCGGTTTTTCCTTTGGGTTTCTCAGACATAATGCCAGCCTAACCAAAAACTTGCCCTTTGATGGCAGTGCTAGGCAAGACACCCTTATCGGTTCCCAACCGTGTCACGGGTCGTGGAAAACCGTAATGAAATCCGTTTTCTTTAGAACCGATAAGAACCGGAATCAAGACTTCTAACAAGCCTTAAAAGGCTTCAGAATAAAGTTTAAATATAATTTGATCGGTTCAAACTGAACCGATAAACATTTACACGCTCCACACAGAAAACCTATCTATTACTTACAATACCATAGACAGAGCTTGAACCGATCGGTTTGCGTTAAAATAAAGAATATCGCGGTTGAATTTAACCAAGAAAAGACACTTTAAACCGAGAAAATGAACCGAGCAGCAGGAGGAATCTCCGGAGCGACTGTTCAGTGAGGCGGAGTAAAGAATCTGACGGTTTCGTTTGAAACTCACCCTAACAGAGCTTCTCTAACCAAGTGTTTCTAAGTTCCATGCACTGCATGGAAGTTAACTCTTTCACCTCGAGCAGTTCTAATGGTGGGACAAACTGCATCTGTCATAATATAGCAAGACTTCATGTTGTTTGAAAAGCCCATTCAGGCGATGCATCTATAATGTAGTTTAATAAAGAATAACATGCAGTCAATATAGCAGGGACATTGGGTAGCAATAAAATATGTAAAAAAATAAAGCAACCTGATTGGCTCAGAGAGGAGGACACGTTTGTGATCATCTGACCGTAGTTACGCTCCTGTACTTTTTCTGGGTTCCAGATGGTTCAATAGTATTGCACCTCCTCATCTTAGCAAAACAGTAACAGGAGTCATTAGTTTTCTTGTAAACACAGCCATCCCAGCACCAGTCAGCTCATCTAAATTGATCTAAATAAAAAAAAAAAAATGTTATAATTACTCCTGCAGTTATTTTCCAATACTGGTTTCTGATCAAGCCACGAATGACATACACACAGAGTCTCACTGTCACAGGAGTACAGTTCACACCAAAATAGAGTTTTACCACCGCGACTTACATCATGTTATGCCTGTGGCATGTGGGTAGTTGTCTTTTCAGTTCTACTTTAAATTAAATTTTAAAATGCAGAGACAGAAGCTTCCAATCGGTACAGTTGCAATGTAGATAGCTGCTCCACAGTGCTTACCATTCAATTCTTGTTTTGAGGAGACTACCTAATTTCATGAATGCTGCTAACATTGCCATCACTTGAGTTTTCTGACACCTTAGACACAAGTCTGTCACCCTATTACTCTATAGTCCATATACTTTCACTGTATAGTATGTACTATATGTGGCTTTTGTAGAAATGCTGAATAGACTGTCAGACTCATGCACTCAGCAAAGCAGAGAGTCAAGAGACTGAGAGCAACTTGAAGTAGCACTTACTTAAAGTTTGGCTAGAGGCCTGCTCAAGCATCCGCCCTCAGCCTCTGTTCCAGTGCTCCATCCAGTTCCAGCTCCACCAGCTCTCAGTTCTTGACTTGATCTCTTCTTACGCGGCTGTTAGAGTGTTCCTGGAGTGGAACCAGGCGTCACAACATGACTACTCAACTCCCAATCCTAACCCGGGTGGCGTGGCACCATGACTGTCCCCCAACTCCCCAGTACAATCTGGCACTGTCCCAGATAGACTCCCAACCTGTAACAAACTTAACTAGCAGCAGGCAGGCAGTTGCATCTCCTCTCCCACTGTCATGGACTCTGTGAGGAAGGGCAATCATGTGGCGATGTGCGTCCCCAGACAATCTGTCTTCCAGGCAACTGGGG
The DNA here is from genome assembly GCA_016271365.2 of Neoceratodus forsteri. Lineage (NCBI taxonomy): Eukaryota > Metazoa > Chordata > Ceratodontiformes > Ceratodontidae > Neoceratodus > Neoceratodus forsteri. Next base: position 1,084,584,216 of record CM057454.1, on the reverse strand, counting down.
ATGCTGAACATGTGCACAAGTTCTGCCTCAGCTCCACCACACTGACAGCTGCCTACAGAGCCGAACCAGTGCCAGTCTGCCAGGCGAGACGACCAAACTCATTGTAGATATGCAGAGAGAGTGTTTTTTTTTTATACAGGAGGGCCACCACTGTAAATATGGGACAATACACATTCTGTATGACGAACGCACACCATTTGAAATCCCTACATTATTTTAAAAAGCATTAAAAGTGGAGGCCAAAATAACTACATGGCCCTTCTTGTAATACAAGTGAGGGGGCCATGGCTGGGCCATCCCCAGTTTAGCTGCCCATGTCTCCATGTAAATGAGCACTGCTCAAAGAGCCTTTTCCTGGTACAATAAATACAAATACAAAATACAAATCCCTACCACCTGCATGCATGGCTCCTGAAGACATAGCCATTGTGCATTTGGGATATTCCCTAAGGTGGCTGATATTCTGTTTGCACCTAGAAACAGATGGTATACTTGGGTTATCTGGAAATGCTGTATACTGACATGCAGTACCCGGTCAGCTTTGCCCAACACAGGCAATGGTCCGGCGCTACACCCGATGCTAGTGCTCGGACGGGTAAGGTAGCGGATGTGATGGAATGCTACCTTACCCCATGTGATGCGCTACAAGGACAGCTGGATGGAGTTACTGGCTGAGCTGCCCCAATGGTGTGGAGGAGTACCACTGGTAGCTGCCAGCATACTGCGTGTGACCTGGGTTCTGGTCAGGTCACGCATTTTACCACTGCAGCCCCGAACTAACATTTTACTCTGGGGTCTGCTCCTGAGTTGGATATTTTAGTTATGGGGTGTGGGGTGGAGCCCTGTATTTTACACAATTTCATGACATGCCTGAAATTCATATGTCGGGCATGTCACTGATTCGGTCCTTTGCATTCAGGACCATTTTACTCGGTATGCTGAGTGTCGACATAACAAGTTTCAGGATACCATAGTATATCCAAACAGACATATCTATTCCTTGAAATGGCAATTGAACTTCACATTGTGGGCTGCTTCCAAGAATTTAGACCCATTCACATGTTCTGTAAATGCTGTATTGGAATACTTGCTGTCCTTGTCAGAGTCTGGATTACAGTATCCTCACTTGTGGTGTATTTGGCCGTTATATCAGTTTTACATGCCCAATGGTCATACTGTTGCCCAGTTAGAGTGTTCTGTAATTTTCTGAGTTATTCTTCATATGACACCTCCTTTCCACAATCCAGTCCCACCTTTGGACTTGAATTTTGTGCCGAGACATTGACATGGGCACCTTTGGAGCCGACCACAAGTTGGGGCTACGTTTCCTATCTTGGAAAATGTTATTTTTAGTTGCAATTCAAAGATTTTAGAGCTTCAGGCTCTAATGTGTGAACCTCCTTATCTGATTTTCCACAAAGACAGTCTCTGAATACAAATCCTAAGTTTCTGCTGAAAGTATCTGAATTTACACCGATTCTGATGGTACACACCTTCTTGTTTATTACACCCAGAGCATTCCAGTCAGGGTGAGGCACTACTCCATACTTTACATGTGTACACAATACTCAGATACTATGTTACTCGTACCAAGGACTGCGCCAATGCTCTCAGCTTTTTGTTTTGTTAGGTCCGCAAAGAGGGTGCTCTTGTGTCTAATCAGTGCCTGTCTAAATATCTGGCACATTGTATTATATGTTCTGTTATAGGAAGTATGGCAAGGAAACACAGGTTACTCACCTGTAACAATAGTTCTAGGGTGGTATATGTTGTTCATCCACACTTGTTGGCATGTCCCGTTCCTTTAAATCTTGCGGAAGGTCTAAAAGCTGGCTCCTCCCACCCACCCAGGTGGTATATGACTCAACTCTACCCCATGATGCCAGATCTTGCTCGCTGAAAACAGAGGTTGTGTCTTGAAGCCAGGGAAGTCGGGTGGGTCAGTGTGGATGAACATATACCACTCCTAGAAAGTACAGTTCACGCAAGGCGTTACCATAACAGTAGATCTTTGAGGAGTATCTCTTGCAGCAGGTAAATACACTTGGGTCATTGCCGAAATTCGGCTATGGCACACGACATCTCTTCTAGAATTCTTTTGGGGCTTACCACACATGAAATCATCTTCCTGTTCCCTATATAAGTGTGGGTGGTCCTTGGTATCCTCAGTTCCCCTGCCAGATTAGGACCGAGGGAAGCCGAGGTACTATAGGTGTCCCAACCCATAAGTCACTGGACCAGAATTTGTTCTTGTAGAAGGAGGGGGCGGAGGGTGGGATTGTACCTGCTGCAAGACACTCCTCAAAGATCTAGTGTTCACGGTAAGGTCTTGCATAACTGTACTATCTTCCACAGAGTGGTCTTACAGCAGGTAATACACTTGGGATGAATCCCAAGCAGTAAACCCATAAAGGGCGGTCATTATGACACGAGGTCTTGTGGGACAGCTTGGCCAAAAGCAGCCCTATGGTGTGAAAGCAATATCTAAATTGTAGTGTGGTGAAAGTGTGAATTGTGGACCAAGTAGCTGCATTGCAGATATCCATGATGGAGGCCCCTTTAAAGCAGGCCGCAGTGGTGGCCTAGCTCTGGTGGAATGGGCTTGGACAGGTCCAGGTAATGGCTTGTTGTATTTGAATAACATAATGTTATGCAATATGCTAACCAATTGGAGAGAGTCCATTTAGTGACTAGGAGACCTTCCTGCCTGAGGGAAGGTGATAAAAAGTTGAGAAGTCTTTCTAATCATTTTAGTTTGATTAGTTTAGTATCGTAATATAGGATGGATGTCTAAAGTATGTAGAGTTGTTCACCATGACTGGAGTGTTCAGGATAATATACTAGTAACTCCAAGGACTGGTTTAAGGTGTGTTCAAACACCACCTTAGGTAGGTAGGAAGGAAGGGTTGGTACAAAATGCCACCTATCTTTGTGAAAAATCACGTAAGGTTCTCTACACATGAGGGCATGGAGCTTGGAAATGCATCAAGCTGAAGTGACAGCCACTAAGAATAGTGTTTTCCATCAAAGAAAATGGAGGTCAGAAGTAGCCACTGGTTCAAAGGGATGAAGAGTTAATTTCTTTATTAGGAAATTCAGATCCCACAGAGGAGTGGGTCTTCTGATAGGTAACTAATATGTAACATTCCTCTTACAAACATTTTGGCTAGATGATGTTGATACAGTAATCTACCATCCAGAGGTTAATGGAAAGCCAAAATATAGGCCAAATGGACTTTGATGGAGGAATAGCTTAATCCTGTCTCGGCAATCGAGGCTATGTAATCCAAGACTTTTGTCAATGGACAAGAGTAGGGATCCAGTGATCAGGAAGCAGTCCATATGGAAAAATGTTTCCATTTGGCATTATATGTTTCCTAGTTGCTGGTTTACGTGATACCAGCAATATACTGGCAACAGAAGGGGACACCTGTAAGCGTGCATGAAAGCATCCTCAAGAGCCAAGCGTGAAAGTGTAGTGCCTTCAGGTTGGGATGTAGAAGGGTCCCTGGATTCTGAGTCAAGAGATCTGGTCTGATTGGCAACAGAACAGGTTCCTCTACAGACAACTGCTGAAGCAGGAAGCCACACTACCGAGGCCACAGAGGGGCTATGAGAATCATGATGGCAGTTCGAGTTGTAGTTTCTGTAGAGTCTGTTGCAGGAGTGGGACAGGGAGAACGCATATAAAAGAGTCCTGTCCACGCTTGGGACAGGGCATCTATAGACCGTCCCTTTTGCTTGGGATAATGGAATAGTATCTGGGGAGACAGTGGTTGACTGGAGAGGCAAACAGGTCCAGTTGCAGGGTCCCCACAGATGAAAGATTTTCTGGAGTACTACTTGAACGTGTCCATTCTTGTATGGATGACTGGGCGACTGAGAAAGTCGGCCATTAGTTGTAACATCCTGGTAGATGAACGGCTGTTAGTATGAGGTGTTGCTGAATGGCTTCCTGCCAGACTGCAAGCATCTCTTGCATAGAGTACAGGATTTTGTACCTCCTTGTTTATTGTGGTAGAATACTACTGCGGTGTTGTCTGACAATCAGCAATTGTCCCGAGACAGGTGAGGTTGACAAGCGTGGAGAACTAAGCGAACCGCCCTCAGTTCCAGGAGATTGATGTGGGGATGAGGGATAGAAGTGGTCTACTTGCCTTGTGTCCTGTAAGAACCCAGATGCACACCCCACCCTTCCAGGGATGCATCTGTGGTCAACATCTGCATGGGCAGGGGGACTAGAAGGGCATGCCTTGACATAGGTTGGCTCAGAGCATCCACCACACTAGGGCAGACCACAAAAGGAGTGACTCTGATTTTGTCTTTGAAATTTCCTGTTCTTTGAGACCACTGGTTTTGGAGAACCCACTGGACCTGGTCTCATCTGAAGATAGACGAAAGTTACTGTCGGGATGGTAGCGGCCATATGACTTAGGAGACATAGCATGCATCGGGCTGTGACAACTTTTTGAGCTTGTATCTGAAATGCCAGAGATTGAGGCTTGTCTTGTCTGTCAGCTGGAAGGTAGGCCCTGGCGGAGACTGTGTCTAGGATCACTCCTATATTGGAGCAACTGAGTAGGGGTTGGATTGGACTTGCCAGTTGACTGTTATCCCTAGAGCTTGGAACAGAGTGAAGGTTGCTTCTAGGGAAGAAAGTGAAAAGTTCTGGACTCTTCTTTATGAGCCAATCGTCCAGGTATGGGAAGACAAAGTGTCCGCCCTTCATAGGGGCTGTTGCTACTACCACTAGGCATTTGGGAACACTTGCAGGGCTGAGGAAAGGCCAAGCGGGAGTGCCGAAATTGGTAGTGTTGACCGAAGAAGTGAAAATGAAGGAACCTGTGATGGGCAGGATAGATAGGGTTATGAAGGTAAGCATCCTTCATATCTAGGCACATAGCCACTCTCCTTGTTTCAGTATTGGCATGATGGAATTTAGGGTGACCATGTAGAACCTTTTGTACTGGACATATAGGTTCAGTAGTCTGAGGTCCAGTATTGGTCTGAGATCTCCAGTTCATTTGGGTACCAGGAAGAAGTGGGAGTAAAATCCTTTGGTGTTCTGACAGGGATTGCGGGTAAATGGCCTTCTTGGCAAGAAGAGCCAGTAATTCCTCCTGGAGAATAGGAATATGGTCTGGTGAAAATGGACAGAGTGGGGGATGAGGGGAGGTATGGAAAGTAATTCCAGAGTGTGACCTCTCTGAATGATCTGAAGTACCCACTCGTCCGATGTGATTGTTTTCAGGCCTCCAAATGGGCAAAATGACTGCCCACAGCTTCAGAGGTCTGGTCGGGAAGCATGGACAGAGCCCCAGAGGTCACTGGGAGGTGGGCTGACCAGCCCCACCAGGAGGGTTGGAGCAGGGACCCTTGGCAGCAGAGGTGTTGGTTCTGGTAGACTGGGAATGACCTCAGGGTCCACCTCTATTTGGGCATCTGTATTTTCTACCTCTTTTGGTATAAAAGAGGACTGGGGATGGTAGGACAGCTGAGAAGTATGGTACATGCCATGCACCATACACAGGGTTCTTCCTGAAGCCTGGAGATCATCTATCAGTGTTTGAGTTCCTGGCCCAAATAGTTTGGACCCATTAAGGCGTTTACTGTGCTGTACATCAGGTATGAAGCCTGAAATATGAAGCCAAGCATGGAAGCAGGTAATGCCTGTTGCAGACACGTGGGCAGGTATCAACAGCATCATATCCTGAAGTAGTTAACGAAAAATGGAGTTGCCAGTAGATAGTGTGGCCAATAATTGTTCCTTTCCTGTGAAGGAGGGAGTTTACTGGCTAATTCAATGGCAGAGAGCCAGAGTGTATGCTGGTATTTGACCATATGTCCCATATAATTTAGGATTAGATTGGAATACCTTTTTCCTCAGATAGTCTGTTCTATGGGATTCTGTATTAGGAGGTAAGGAGCTCATGTGTTTTGGTCATTTGGTACAATCATGAGTGCAGCAATTACCACCAAATCTGCTTCAGGAGTGGTGGATAAAAGGAATGATCCAGAGGAGCTGGTAAAAGTGATCAGCATTGTGGGGAACAGCCGTGACTAAAGAAGGTGGTGCCAGGATGCAAGCATAGCATTTTGGTATGTTTGGATTAGTAGCTGTACTGCTAAGACTGGACCTTCTGGTACTCTAGATAGTTTGCCATATCCTTACGTTGTTTGTTATGTTCGGTAGTAGAGAAGCCCATGACTTTCTGAATTTGGACCATCATCTTATGGAAAGATGGGTCATCTGGAGAGGAGGCAGCCACGTGCCTGGATAGGTCCTTATTTAATAAGGAGAGCTCCAATAGAGGAGACTGGGGCTGGAAATCCATATCCTGGAATTCCTAGTCTTCCAGTTCTCCAGTAAAATCTCGGAGAAATTCAGCCTAGTCTGATGGTAGTCATCCACATGAGGAGAGGACCAGGTTATGAAGGGTTCCGTCACCCTGAAATCATTTTGACAGAGGAGTAGAAGTGGGATGGGTGGCTCGGCTCTCCTGGATCAGAGGGCTGAGCATGCCGCATAGCATGCAAGATGTACTGTACTACTGAAGTAACGTCCAGTTCTTTTTGAGAAGGAGGGGGTAGGGAGGGGGTTTATGGGAAATCAAAAGGAGGATAGGGGGATTGGACACGTAGCCTGAGCAGGTCTTGCCCTGGGTAGTAAAGTCAGGGCCCAATCCCTGTCTGCCTGCCTCATGGGTACCCACCTGTGAGGGTGGAGGAGCAGTATGCATAGCAATACAGCAGGTTTCCCCAATGGAAGGCAGCTTGTCGCTGACAGAACCACTGGGGAAACTGTAGAAGGCATTGAAAATGATGGTCCCGTCAGTGGGAGAGGAACCCCATTGATGGAACCTATAAAAGGTTAATCATAAACTGCCATCAACATGGTGGAAAGTGCCATCGATGAGAGAGAATGACCTCCCTTCAACAGAGGCAGTATGAGAATGGCTCATCAATGGTGGAGCACCTGTGGCGGTGGCTGTCGACAAGCATCGAGGCACTGAGGTTGAAAAGGGCTTCTCCTTCTTGTACCGTCTAAGAGAATTAGTGGATGGGGAGCTCTTGTAATGAGCCCCCGATTCTCTATGAGAGACCATTGCTGCTCCATTAAAAGGTTTTGATTTCCTGCAGCCGTCGTCCGACAGGTTGCCTGGTTGAAATCTTGGCAATGTATGCAGAAAGAGGTGTCGTGTGGGTCCCGTCATCGTTGATGATCGCTGTTCGAAGTTGCTGTAGCTGCTGTGTGTGAGCTGAAGATGGCGGAAAATGAACTGAGGATACCAGGGACAGCCCACACTTATATAGGAAGCAGGAAGATGATGTGTGGGCGGCCCGGAAAAGACTGCTAAGTGCGCCACAGCGACCTCTGGCAATGACCCAAGTGTATTACCTGCTGCAAGAGACCACTCCATGGAAGATCTACTGTTACAGGTGAGTAAATACAGGTTACTCACCTGTAACAGGAAGTTCTAGGAATGGTATATGTTGTTCATCCACACTGTCTGTCTGGCAGGTTCCTTGCCACTTTAAATCTTGCCGGAAGGTCTTCAAGCTGGCTCCTCCACCCACCGGGTGGTAAAACTCGGCTCCACCCCATGGCGTGCCAGATCTAGCCCGCTGGAAGCTCAGGTTGTCTGTCGAGAAGCCGGAGGTCAGGTGGGTTGTGTGGATGAACAACATATACCATTCCTAGAACTCCTGTTACAGGTGAGTAACCTGTATTTCTAGGGACATGGATATGTTGTTCATCCACACTGTCTAGCAGACTCCTAGCAGTTCTCCGGGAGGAAGGAGGCAAGCGCACACCCCACTTAGGGAATAAAGACTGGAGAACCGAGGCCCCAAAACCAGCATCCCGGCATGACTCAAGGTCGATGTGGTAATGGGTAATAAAGTGTGTGCTGAGTTCCAGGTAGCAGCCCTGCAGATTTCCTGGATAGGACGTCCCTGGAAGCAGCCACCGATGCAGCAGTATGACAGGTAGAATGAGCTCTTATCCTCTGGGAGGCTCCATGCCCGCCAACTGTAGCAGAGATCTATGCAGGGCGTGACCTACCTGCTTATCGTCCGCTTGGCTGCAGGTCTGCCAGGTGTGGCTTCAGCGTGGTGACAAACAGCTGGCCAGACCTCTCCCAATTTCATCCGTGCGCTCCCTTATAATAGCGGCCCTTCTAGGGTCCAAAGTATGGAGCCTGTACTCGGCCTCCGAGGTGTGACTGAGGTAGAACACCGGCAGAGTCAACACCTGGTAAGGTGAAACTCCGCACCACCTTCGGAAGGAATTTCGGTGGGGGCGCAGGACAACCTTGTCCCTGTGGAAGACCAGGTAAGGAGGCTCAATGCAGAGCACCTGGAGTTCTCCCATCCTTCTGGCTGACGTGATAGCCACCAAGAAGGCGGTCTTCCATGACAGGTGAGAAGTTCACACCTGTGCATTGGTTCGAATAGCTTGCCCATGAGCTTTGCCAGTACCAGCAGTAAATCCCACGGAGGTGGAGGTTCACACCGAGGGGAAATGTGATCAAGGCCTTTGAAAATCGCCAGACCACTTCTCCTCATGCCACCGACTGCTCCCCGCCCGCCACGGCAAGCAGAGATGGCTGCCAGGTGCACCTTTAGGTCATCGACCTAAGCCCTTGACTAGAAAGGGACCATAAATAGTCCAAGATGCTTGCCAAAGGACAGGAGGAAGGGTCAAGCCCTTGCCCTGACACCAAATGGAAAATCTCTTCCATTTGAAGGCATAGCATTTCCTGGTCGACTCATACGGGACACCTCAACAACATTGAGGACCTCGTCGGAAAGACCCAAGGTCTGGAACTCTAGCAGCTCAGGAACCAGGCCGTCAGGTGCAGGGATTGAAGGTCCGGATGGAACACCTTCCCTGATTGACTGAGAGCAGGTCCGGGCAGCTGGAAGCTGCCTCGGGAGCCTGGAGCTGAGGCTGAGGAGATCTGGGTACCAGAACTGGTGGGGCCAGTCTGGGGCTATCAGAATCACCTCGCCTTGTCCCTCCTTGCTTTGAGAAGCACCTTGTGAATCAAGGGAAATGGGGAAAGGCGAGAAGAGGCCCAGGGTCCACAGCCTCGAGAAGGCATCCCCTGCAGGAGCCCTGCTGAGGGGTGGGCATGAAACAGCCTCAGCTACGCGTCTCCCTGGAGGCAAACAGGTCCACCTGAGGTGTGTCCCAGTGGGAGAACAGATCTTGTACTACCTCCGGCAGGAGAGACCACTGTGAGATGCAGCCCTATCCGGCTCAGGGCATCGGCCAGGGTGTTGGAGGCCCTGCCACATGAATGGCTAGGAGATCGGCCCAGGCTGCACACGAGTGACCAAATGCAGAGAGCTTCCTTGCATAGAAGCATGGAACGCATCCCGCCCTGGCGGTTTAGGTAGTACATGGTCGTGGTATTGTCCGCCTGGATCGGACCACTTGACCCCGGAGAAACGGAGCAAAGGCGGTAGAGCTAGGCGGACCGCTTGGAGCTCCAGCAGGTTGATGGGCATCTGGACTCTGCGGGACCAGAGGCCATGCGCGGTGTTCCCCAGATGGGCACCCCAACCCATCAGAGAGGCATCGGTCGATAGAGAGACGGCCGCGGCTCGGGCGGACAAACGGATGCCCTCCTGCAGATGAGATGGAATGGTCCACCGCCAGAGGGCGTTCCACATCTCCTGGGTCATATCACTAGCTGGTCCAATGGATCGCGAGCGTTGTGACCACTGGCTGGCCAGTCCCCACTGAAGGGGGTGCATGTGCCAGCGTGCCCAACGGACCACGCTGGTACAGGCCGCCATGAGACCCAGGAGGCGAGGAAGTCCCGGCAGGGCGCGATTGCCCAACCAGAAATGATTGCGCAAAGGAGGTAAGAACTCGGCCCTGTCCACGGGAGCCGTGTCTCGTCAAGAGAGTCGAGCTCCCCGATAAACAGAATCACCTGCTTCGGCTCGAGTTCCGACTTGGCCTCGTTGATGAGAAGGCCGACCTGAGAGCAAACCTGGAGGGCAGATCTCTGGACCGCTCCACCTCCTGTCTGGAGGGGCTGCTATCAGCCAATCGTCCAGGTAAGGGTACACCTGGACCCCTCGCGCCACAGGAAGGCTGTCACCACTGCAATGCATTTGGTGAAGACCCTGGGAGCTGGAGACAGTCCGAAGAGCATGGCTCGAACTCAAGAGGATCCCTCCGCTCAAAAGTGAAGGAATCTCGATATGACGGATGGATAGGGGCGTAAAGAACGCGTCCTGCAGGTCCAGAGAGCAGAACCACACGTCGTGTTCCAGGGATGGTATTATCTGAGCCAGAGTGACCATCCTGAAGGTTCGAGACCTTAGAGACTTGTTCAGTCGTGAAGGTCGAGAATGGGCGCCAGCCCCCCGTCTGCTTCGAACCAGGAAGTACCTGGACACAAACCCGGGTCTGAGGGAGGGTCCGCTACCTCCCTGATCACCTCCTTGTGAGGAGGAGAGCGATGTCGGCCGACGAGCTGACAGTGAGGCTGCGGACCCGGTGGCCCCTGAGGTGCGATGGCTCTGAAGGGCGGAGCCTGCTCGACTCCCTAGAGGCAGGCCTTTTCCCACCACCTCCAGTACCTACCTGTCTGTGGTAATAACGGACCAGGCGGAAAGGAAGTGCCGGAGCCGCCCCCATGGGGGAACTTGGGGAGGTGATGGGGTTGGGGTGACACCCTCAGCCTGGCCACTGGGCAGGCTTGGAGGAGGGACCGCCGAGGGACCTCCTGGCCTTTACCTCCCTGCTTCCTGTTGGAGGAAGCCCAGGCTTGGTTTGGGATGCCAAGCCCGAGCCTGCTGGCCCTGACGTTGTTGGGCCGGACGCTGCAGGCGAAGGACGTAAGGGCTTAGGCTGTGGTTTCGTGCCTTTGTCCTTCTGAGTGGAAGAGACCGAGTCCAAGGTAGCATTGGACTTCTCGATCCTCTGCAGGTGACCTTCCACCCCAGGGCTGAAGAGGTCAGTCCCCAAAAGGAACATCCGCCAACTTGTGCTGGGTATCCGAGTAAGGTGGATATCCTCAGCCAAGCCCGACGTCGCATAGCCATCTACGGCCACCATAGACCTGGCACATGAGTCCCCAATGTCTAAAGCAGTCTGGAGCTGCTGTTTGGCCACTGCCCTGCCCTGGTCCCACACCTGCCTGACCGTAGTCTGCAGATCCGCTGGAAGATGAGGGATGACCTCATCCAAGGAGCCCAACAGGGCATGAGAAAAATGTGCCATGAGGACGGCCGAACTGGTCTGACGAGACCGAGAGAGGACGCAGCATAGACTTTTCGCCCGGCATAGTCCAATTTCTTGACTCCTTGTCGGGAGGTTTGTCCACATCCCAGTGTTCCCGCACGCTGGAAAACGCTGTCGGTAACCAACCCTCAGCCGAGGGTGTTCCAAAACCGGACAGGGAACCGGTAGGGACCGTGATACTTCCTGGCCATCCTGGCCAGGCGCAGGACAGGAAGCAGGGCGCTGCCAGAGCTCCAAGGCTGGACCCACTATGGCCTCGGCCACGGAAAGCCTCATAGGGAATCCTCGGTCCAGAATCTCCGTGAGGGATACCTGGCCCATTTAGAAACGGGTTGGAGCTTCATCCGGTGGACTCTGAGATGAGCAAGCAATCCAAGAAAGGAGGAAGGCGCTATCGCCCACCGACTGTCCTCCTGAGGACTCCAAGTCCATTAGCTTGGATAAAGGGAGAATCATCCTCGGACTCAGAAGAGTCCTCAAAGAGCTGCCTCGGCCTGAGCCACCTCCACCTGCCGAGGTCTATCGGGAGTGAGGGTGACAGACAGCCTATGGGGCAGTCCCTGAGCTGACCGAGAATTTTGGTCGGAGCCCCAACTAACGGCTGTGGAGGCGGAAGTTCCACCGAATCAGTGGGGCAGCTGGAATTGGCCGAACAACCGGCCTGGGAACAGGCTCCTCGCTAAAATGAGGGTTTTTTCGCCGCCCGTGACAGCCACTTAATGGCCGGGAAGACGACGGCGCCGCTTATTCCCGTCAGAAGGAGCTGTGCTGCTACATGAGTTCCTCATACCTCCGACGTAACTTGTTCTGAAGCCTCCCTCGCCCGAGGAGGGAGGAAGAGGATGAGTGGCAGAGCCGCTTGCCGCTGTGCCGAGACCGAGACCGCCGAGGACGGCGGGATCGGCTGGACCGCGAAGACATCCAAGATCGAGAACCGGCCAGGCCGAGGACGGCAGGAGGTGCGCGCGAATCGCACCCCTCGGTTCGGACGATTCCACCGAAGGCTCCAGAACCGGAGGCACAGACGAGCCGACGGGATCCTCAACTCCCACCGGGGAACGGGAGAGAGGATTCTCAGCTTCTCCAGCCGACAACCTGTCCAACGGTCGAGAAAATCTCACCGCGCCGACGGGAGTCTCGGTCAACTGGCCTGACGGGACACCCATGAAACCAGTGGTCAAGCCGAGGGTCGATCAAGTCGACAGCCGACAACTAGGGAGAGGGATCTTTCCCGCTCCCAAGAGCTCGACAGTGAGACTTACTCTTGTTCTCTTTTGGACCGAGAAAATGGTCCAGAAGAAGTTGGACCTCACCTTTGTCGAGAGGGTCAGGAAAAGCTCCTTAAAAGAAGCCAAATAAGAGGCACCAAGAGATAGCAGGACAAAAGTCGCAGCCGAGGTAGAAGTGGCCCGCTCGCTTCCTCCTTCGAGGGCGACTCATCTGCTCGAGCTGATCCGCCGAAAGCCCGCCAGCTGACACCGCCGACCGGCCTTTTGACTTAACCGAGGAAATCTTTTCGACGCCCCAGTTGTAAACGGGCAGCACGGCTTCGAGGACGAGGGCTAAAAGGAAGAGCACAGGTCGCAGGCCTGCGTGGTCGTGCTCAAGGCCCAAGCAGTAAACGACGTGGGAGTGCAGATCCGTCCGAGACATCTCTTATTCGCAAGGGCATCTCTGGAAACCGGAGTCGATTGTCCATCGCAGCCGCGAGGGAGAGAAGACCAAGTCTTTTAGCAAAAATTTTTAATTTCGAAATTCAAGAACTAGGAACCAGTCTTATACGCAGAGCGCTAAGGAGGGAACCTGAGCTCTCAAGCGGTAAGGAAGATCTGGCGTCATGGGGCGGAGCCAGAGTTTTACCACCTGGGTGGGTGGGAGAAGCTAGCTTGAAGATCTTCCGCAAGATTTAAAGCGGCAAGGAACCTGCCAGACAGACAGTGTGGATGAACAATATCCATGTCCCTAGAACCTGTGTTTCTAGGGATGTGGATATGTTGTTCTTATCCACGCTGGGTAAACCTCTAGCAGTTCTTCGGATGAGGGAGGCAAGGTACACTTCCCAACTTAGGGAACAGAGATTGGAGAATTGAGGCCCCAAAACCAGCATCCTGGCATGACTCAAGGTCGATGCGGTAATGGGTAATGAAGAAAAATTACTCACCTTAGTAATGTTGTTTCTTCTGATGGAGTCTTGCTGTATTCTGACAAATTGCAGTGAGGTCCAACCTTGAACTGCCCGGAGATGAAAGAGTTAACTTTCCATGCCAGGCATGGAACGCTAAGCTGGAGCTCAGTTGAGACTCTGTCTGTTGCTGTTTGAACTCAAACCGTCAGATCTTACGAGCTAAAACTCATTGAGTGTCCTGTGGAAGCTGTAAACCTACACTAGCCAACTGGCTACTAAATATAATAAACAGATTTTTGGTTTCAAAACAAAGACTCAAGTCAGGAAACCCAAAAATGAAACAAACACAACACCCACTCACCCAAAGTAAAGGGTGATAAATAAAAGGTGAGGCACCTCTTGAGTGCCAACACTGCTACTGCCCACCCACATCCCAAAACAAAGGTTCTGAGAGGGAAGGCGGGGGAGGCAGAATACAACAAGACTCCATTAGAAGAAACAACATTACTAAGGTGAGTAATTTTTCTTCAAACAACATGAAGTCTTGCTGTATTCTGACAAATTGCAGACTACTAAGCAATACCTCCATGGAGGAGGGACAGGACCTACCTAGGAAATAGGCTCTGAAGCACTGCTGTGCCATGCCGAGCATCACTTCTAGCCTGGATATCCAGAGAGTAATGCATGGTAAAGTGTGAACTGTTTTCCAGGTAGCTGCTTGACATATCTCTAAGATAAGAATATCCCTGGCAGCAGCCAGGAAGCAGCTGTACCTCTGGTAGAGTGAGCTCTCAGGCCTGAGGGTGGAATCTTGCCAGTTTTCATAGCAAAATTGAATGCAAGAGACAATCCACCTGGCAATGGATCTCTTAGTGGCAGGTTTTCCTTACCAACCTCACCATAAGTGAGGAACAATTGGAGGAGTCAAACCTATGACCCTTGGTATGCTCTATGTAGTAGCTAAGGGCCCTTTTCACATTCAAACTGTGCAGCCTCTTCTCACCAGAGGAGGAATGGTCAGTGAAGAAAACAGGAAGAGACAGACTGGTTAAGGTGGAAGTCTGAAACCACCTTAGGTAAAACTTCCTGTTAGTCCTGAGGGACCACCTTATCTCTATAGAAAGAGATAAAATCAGGCTCCACTGATAGGGCTTGTAGCTCGCTTATGTGCCTGGCAGAAGTGATGGCCACCAAGAAAACAGTTTTCAAGTCAAGTTCTTAAGCTCTGCTGAGGACAAAGGCTCAAAAGGGGTTGAATAATCTGAGCTATGCAAACAATAAGGTCCCAAACAGGGCATGGTCCCTGAATGGCGGATAGGTATGAAGCAATCCTTGAAAAACTTAAGAGAATACAGGATGAGCTGAAAGGGAAGAAGGCTTACCTGCTGAAAAAAGGCAGAGACAGCTGCCAGATGCACGCTTAGTGTAGCTGGTCTGAGTCCCAAGCTATTAAGATGAACCATACAGTCAAGGACTGTGGGCAGCCAGCAGATTCTGGAGAAATATGCTTCCCAGAGCACCATATGGAGAATCTTTTCCATTTGGAGTTGTAAGTACTTCTGGTGGAAGGCTTCCAGAAGCTTTTAGGATATCCATAACACCTTTAGAAAGGTGTAAATCAGCAAACTCTAACTCTTCAAGAGCCAGGCCTTGAGATTAAGAGATTTGAGATTGGATACCAAACCTCCCTGAGCACAAGTTAACAGGTTGTAATTCCTGGCAAGAGGCAGGGAAGGTGGACTGATAAGAACAACAGGAGAGGTACCAGGGCTGTCTGGCCCAGTCTGGAGCAATCAGAATCACCTTGCAGGGTTGAGACCTGATTTTGACTAGCACCTTGAACAGGAGAGGGAAGGGGGAAGCATACAGGAACTTCCCTTCCCAATTGAGAACTAAGACATCCAGAGGGACTGAGCTCAACACTGGGGCCTGCAGCAAAAGAGGGGAAGTTGGTGATTGTCTGGGGCTGCAAAAAGATCTATCTGTGGGGTGCCCCATCTGGAGAAGATCACCCTCAAAACCAGGGGATCCAGTGTCCATTCATAATGGCCCTAAGAGATCCTGCTGAGAGCATCTGCCAGGACATTGTCCTTGCCTGGGAGGTGTACTTCTGTAAGAGAGGTGTTCAGGGAATAGGCCCGAGACCATAACTTCATTGCTTCTGTGCACAAGGCCATAGACCGAGTGCCCCTTTTGTTGATATACCACATTGTGGTGGTACTGTCTGTCCTGATCTGAACTACTTTGTTCTGAACAGACTTGGAAAACCTGAAGTGCTAAAAACACTGCTCTGAGTTCTAATAGATTGATGTGAAGCAGAGATTCCTGAGGAGACCACAACCCTTGGGTGGTCAGGTCTCCCAAGTGTGCTCCCCACCCCAAGAGGGAGGCATCTGTAGTAAGGATTAGAGAGTGAGACTGAGAAAGAAAAGGAACTCCTCTCTTAGACTTGTCCTGATCCTCGACCACTGCAATGCCTGGATCAGGGTTTGAGTCACTGGAATCAGTTTGGTCAGAGAATCCTTTTCTGAGACCAAAAGGCTCTCAAGTGGAACTGAATGTCCCTCATCTGAAATCTTGCTCCCTGCACGACTGCTGCAGAAGCAGCCATGTGCCCTAGGAGCTGTAGAAAATGCCTTGCTGGTCGAGACACCTGGAGTGAATGAAGAGGCCAGTGAAATAAGGGTCCTTGCCCTGTCCAGGGAAGGAAGGCTTTCTTACTGTATCTAGCTCTGCGCCTATGAAGGTGAGGAGCTGTACAGGCTCTAGAACTGACTTTGAAAGATTCAGAAGGAAACCTGAAGTAAGCAGTTGCTGAGTCATCGGTGTAACTTGACTTGGTCTGGGGACTGGCCTACTATGAGCCAGTCGTCCAGATATGGGAAAATGGAAATACTTTTTCCTTCTTAGGAAGGCAACTACTACTGCCAAGCATTTTGTGAACACCCTTGGGGCAGAGGTTAGGACAAGGGCATTGCTCTGAATTGGTAGTGGCCTGAGGGCAGCTCGAACCTGAAGTATTTTGATGGGAGCTTCTGATGAGAATATGGAAATAGGCATCCTTGAGGTCCAGGGAGACTAGCCAGTCCCCTGGCCTTAGAGAGGGTAGAATTATTCCCAGAGTCACCATTTTGAACTTTGGCTTTAAAAGGTACTTGTTTAAATATCTGAGATCCAGGATGGGCCACCATTCTCCTGTCTTTTGGGGGTGAGAAGTACCTGGAGTACAACCCTTTCCCTTTGTGTAGGGTGGAACCCTTTCTATAGCTCTGAGAGCCAACAGGGAAGAGACCTCTGCCTCTAGGGCAAGTGCCTCTGAAGGATTTGCGGTGGAAAGGATCTGGTTCTCCTCTTTGGAAATTTTTGAAGCTGAGAACCAGTCCTTGGCTTACTACTTCCAGGACCCATTTGTCTGATGTTAAAGACATCCAGTCCTGGACAAAGTAAGCCAGTCTGTCCCCTACAGGTAGTGGAGAATCGGCCCTGGCAAACCCATCAGGGCACCTGTTTGGCAGAGGCTTTAGGCTGAGGGGTGGAAGCAGGCCTGCTTGTACCCTGTCTGCCTCTCCCTCTAAAGAACCCCCTATGAGCATAAGCAGAAGAGGAGGAGGCCTGGGCTTGGTAGAAAGGCCAATGAAAAGGCCTGCCCCTGGGTTGCTGCCTCTGAGGAGTGGCTTGCCTTTCCTTGGCCTGAGCACCCTATAGGTGGTCCTGTACTCATCCATTTTTCACATAGTTCTCTGTTTGCTTTCCAAACAGAGAATTACCCACAACAGGAAAATCCACAGCCTTAGTCTGGGTATCCTGAGACAGGCTAGTACATCTGAGCCAAAGTAGAAATAAAGACTTTAAACAACCTGATCGGGTTCCAACCAACCGATCCCACGCTTACAAGTTCCACACAGAATAACAACAAAAATAAACCTATAGTACTCACGAATACTATAAACAGAGACTGAACCGATAGGTTATGGTTTAAATTCGGTTGAAAACCGAGAAAATGGTACTTTAACCGACAAATTGAACCGAGCAAAGGAGAAATCTCCAGAACAACTGTTCAGTGAGGTGGAGTAAAGAATCTGACAGTTTGAGTTCAAACAGCAACAGACAGAGTCTCAACTGAGCTCGAGCTCAGCTGCCCATGCCTGGCATGGAAAGTTAACTCATCTCCGGGCAGTTCAAGGTTGGACCTCACTGCAATTTGTCAGAATACAGCAAGACTTCATGTTGTTTGAAAGTGTTTTCTGACTTCCAGGTAGCTGCCCTGCCGATATCTTGGATAGGGACATCCTTAGAAGCAGCCACTGATGCAGCAGTGTGGCGAGTAGAATGAGCTCTTATCCCTCTGAGAAGCTCCTTGCCCACCAACCGGTGGCAGAGATCAATGCAGGATGTTATCCATCTGCCAATCGTCTGCCAGGTGCGGCTTCAGCATGAGGTGACAAACAGCTGGCGAAGCTCTCCCGAACTTCAGCCGTCCACTCCTTATAATAAGAGAGCGCTCATCTCGGGTCCAAAGTATGGAGCCTGTACTCTACTTCCGAGGTGTAAATGGGGTAGTACACAGACTAAGTCAACACCTGGTTAAGGTGAAACTTCCACACCACTTTCAAAAGGAATTTTGGGTGGGGCACAGGACAACCTTGTCCCTGTGGAAGACCAGGTAGGGAGACCCAGAGAGTGCCTGTAGTTCCCCAGTCCTTCTGACTGATGTGCTAGTCACCAAGAAGGCGGTCTTCCACTACAGGTGTGACATCTCACACCTGTGCATTGGTTTGAATGACTTGCACATGAGCTTGCCAAAATCAGCTGTAAATCCCATGGAGGTGGTGTTTCATGCACTGGAGGGTAAATGTGGTCAAAGCCTTTAAAGAAATGCCAGACCACCTTTTCCTGTGCCACCGCCTGCTGACCGGCTCGTGCCTGATAAGCAGAGATGGCTGCTAAGTGCACCTTAAGGGTCATAGACCAAAGACCTCCTTTGGAGAGAGACCAAAGGTAGTCAAGGATGCTAGCCACTGGACAGGATGAAGGGTCCAGGCCCTTGCCCTGACACCAAATGGACAATCTTTCCATTTGAAGGCATAGCACCTCCTGGTCAACTCCATCCTAGATGTCTCAACTACAGTGAGGACATCATCGGAGAGACTAAAGGCCTGGAACTCTAGCCACTCAGGAACCAGGCTGTCAGGTGCAGGGATTGCAGGTCCAGATGGAATACCTTCCCTGATTGACAGACAGCAGGTCCTGGAATGCTGGAAGATGCCTCGGGAGCCTGGTGCTGAGGCTGAGGAGATCTGGATACCAGAACTGGCGCGGCCAATCTGGGGCTACCAGGATCATCTTTGCCTTGTCCCTCCTGACCTTGAGGAGCACCTTGTGGACAAGGAAGTCATAGAAGAGGCCTGGGGTCCATGGCCTCGAGAAGAATCCTGCAGTGAGCCCTGCTGAGGGCGGGCATGAAATAGCCTCAGCTTATGTTCTCCCTGGTGGTGAACAGGTCCACTTGAGGGTGCCCTACCGGGAGAACAGGCTGTGAGCTACCTCTGGATGGAGAGACCACTGCGTCCCACCTCGCCCATACAGCTGAGGGCATCCATCAACTGATTCGAGGCTCCTGCCACATGAATGGCTAGAGATCTGCCTCCAGTTAGCGCCACGAGGATCCAGATGCAGAGTGCTTCTGTGCAGAGGGGACAGGAGTGCGTGCTGCCCTGTTTGTTGAGGCAGTACATAGTCATGGTATTGTCCGTCTGAACTTGGACTACTTGACCCGAAGGAACAGAGCAAATGCAGTCAGCTCCAGCCGACTGCTCTCCAGCAGGTTGATGTGGCATCGGATTCCTCGGATCCAGAGCCCATGGACTCTGTGATCCCCATGTAGGCACCCCAGCCCATGAGAGAGAGCATCAGTTTTGAGAGCGACCATCGGCTCAGGGAGGACAAAGTTCCTCCTGCAGATGTTCCAGGACAGCCCACCACTGGAGGCGTCCGACATCCGTCTGAGTCACAGTGACCAAGCTGGTCGAATCAACAGTGTTGCTGAGACCACTGGCTGGCCAGCTCCAGTTGCCAGAGTGCATATGCCTCAGGCCCATTGAACCAAGGTGGTGCAGGCCACTATGTAACCCAGAAGTCTAGGAAGTCCCAGGCAGGGCATAGTGCGAATCTGAAATGACTGGGCAAGGAGACAAGAACCTCTGCCATGTCCGCTGGGAGTCGGGCTCTGGCTCAGCAGAGTCAAGCTCTGCCCGATGAAGCAAATCACTTCTTGAGGGCATGAGTTAACTGGCCTCATTGACCATGAGGCCAAGGCTGGAGCAGTGTGG
The DNA here is from genome assembly GCA_016271365.2 of Neoceratodus forsteri. NCBI lineage: Eukaryota > Metazoa > Chordata > Ceratodontiformes > Ceratodontidae > Neoceratodus > Neoceratodus forsteri. The sequence goes on along the minus strand of CM057454.1, from coordinate 1,084,564,496 downwards.
AGGGCCAGATCCTGGACCTCTCCACCTCCAGTATAGAAGGACCTGCTATTAGCCAATCATTGAGATAAGGGTACACCTGACCCCTCGGACGCAGAAGATGGGCCGCCATCATGGCTATTTGGTGAAGACCCTGGGGTCGATGACAAGCTGACGGCATGGCTTGGAACTCGTAGAGGTTCCCTCCACCCTGAAGTGGAGGAACCTCCGATGGGACAGACAGATTGGTACATGGAAGAATCGTCCTGTAGATCCAGTGAGAAGAACCACATATTCTGCTCGAGGGATGATATGATCTGGGACAGAGTTACCATCCAGGTGTGTGATCTAAGGATCTGATTCATATCGTGCAGATCTAGAATGGGCGCCAGCCCCCATCTGTTTTGGGACCAGGAAGTAACTGAAATGGACCCTGGGTTGACAGGGGTCCTGACTCTGACCACTACCTCCTTGGGAGGATTTGGGCAATAGTAGTCTCTGAAACCCGACTGCGTATGGGCGGATACCTTTTCTCCCGTGGGGTGTGGGCTCGGCTTGGAGGATACTGCTTGAATTCAGAGGCGGCACAGGCAGACGGAGTTGGAAGGGTTAGATGGCTGGGAGTCCAGGAGGTCTTGCAGGGTCCAACGTAGGGATCTGCAGTCACCGCTCTTTGCTAGGATCAGCCAACATTTAACTCTCTGGCTCAGAGTGAGCGGGAGATTCAGAGGACCCACTGGGAGCACAGAAGTGTCGAGAGGAGATTCCTCTTAAGGCTGCAGGCGGCAACTGGCGCTGATCCTAGGACCCTCGTTAGACCCCAAGTAGGGGTCCAACAGGAGCACTGTAGCTGTGCAGATGTCAGTGGAACCAACGTCAACTTACCAGCCGTTCCACCTGCATCAGACCCAGGCAAAGGTCTGACAGGTCTGAGTGTGGCCATCTCAAATCCCCAGAGGCATCAACATGAACTGTCACCAGTTCAGGTGTGGGTGGGGGGACTGAAGGCTGCTCCCAAGGTAGCGAGCAGGCTTGGCCCAAGGGTGTTCTTACTGGAAGAGGGCCGCTCGCCAGTAGTGAGTCTCTGAAGAGGACCGTGACTTGGATGGAGACCGATCCAGTCCTGGTTCTTGTCCTTGTCCCTCTTATGTTTCTTCATTAACAAAAGAGCTCGCCTGCTGCGCTACTTTTCCATGGACGCTTAGCTTCACTTTCAGAAGATGGGCTTCAGAGGTTTTTGACATTTCCGTGTGGCCTGGTTGAAACTTTGGCAGGCCTCACAGCCTTCAGTGTCGTGGTCAGGCCCCTAGGCAGATTAGAAATATGGTATGGTCATCTTTCTCCTGCATCTGCTTGCCACAGGCACACTTGTTTTGTGGGACCGGACACAGATGTAGAAGATATGCAATCCATTGTCGAGGATACTGATTAAAGTAAGAAAATAAAATTGAAAGAATATATTTATCGAAATGGTCAACTGAAGCAGCATTCTGCAAGGTCCAACATATGCAGGTCAACAATGGGACAGAACTGAAGGCATGTGTGGGGACCGCACACTATATAGTTCTGGGCTGATGCTGGTCATGTGACACCAGGTGGGCGGTCCCCCACCTGACACTGCTAGCTAAGTTTTCTTGTTGTCCTAGCACCTGGCAGGTCAGTCCTAGGTGTTACTGCCTACTGCAAGAGCCCTCTCAAGTAAGATCTTCCTGAATGGAGTATGGTCATGCCACAGGAGGTATGGTGACTCCAGAGTGTTGCTACCACCTTCTCAATCACTTTCCCCAGAAAGGAAAGATCAAGACAGGCCTGTAATTCAGAAGAACATCAGGACCAGAGATGGTTTCTTTAGGATGGGCTTCACCACTGCCCTTTTCAGAACAGTAGGAAAACCCTTCCTCAAGAGATGACCCGACAGTCTCAGGCATAATCGGTCCCAGGGTCTCTCTGCAGCCAGTAAGCAGCCAGGTAGGTCCTGGATCCAACAGACAGTAAGCAAGACACAGTCTAGAGATCACATGGAGCATCTTTTCCTCCAAAACTGGAAAAACTCCCCAGACAGCCAATTACCATTTTCTTCCTTTCCTCCATCCCCTCTCTCGTCATGGTCACACATTGTGGCATCCTGTAGAGACCTGATGGCTGAAATGTACCGTCCTACTTTTGCCACACTGCACACCAAACACTGTGTGCATATCATGATGGATGGAAAACACTGCACACACTATTCTATTGTCTCTGAACTTAAAGCCTCCCAAAACTGACTGCTATCCTCTTCCAATAATGTTAGTAAATACTACTTCCTGTCCTCCATGCAGCACTGAAGTTGGGAATCCTTCGTACTCAGGAGCTTCTTCACCAAGTTCAGTGTGTGTCAAGCGGGCACAGTGAGGAGGAAATGTGATAGCAATTTGATGGGGGGTCCACTAAACCACTTTTGATGACTTTGCTGGCTCACAATGGCAAATGAGAGTAGTGAGGGACACAGACTACAAGGGTAATAGGGTGTGTACAGCTTTGACAGCTGAGACCTGCAATCGAGGGGTAGGGACCAATAGACTACCAAGGTAATGGGGTTTATGCATGTTTGACAGCTCAGACTTGTGATCGGGGTGAGATGTTAGACTACAAGGAGAATAGGTTTGGACAGCTGTGGAGGACTGCAGCAGCAAGTGGGTGGCTGTCAGTCTGCTACCCAGCACTTGGCAGGAGGGGTCATCGTGTACCACTGTGGGCTTTGATAAAAGTAGGGTTTTGAATTCCTTAAACAGTGTTGTGACAGCGGCTGCTTAGGGCATTCAAAACAACTGACTATACCGCTGTGCTCTGTATGCAAAGGATCCTCATTTTATGGGTGCAAAGGTATGTTATATGAATATGTGCCATCAGCTTAGCGTTGCTTACCAGGGGCTGCTGAATATGGTCCCTGCCTCATCCGATCAAGCTACTCCCAGCAATGCGTCTAACATGTTTAGTGATGCACTTGCCTTCTGAAATGGAGGCCTCTGTATCTTTGGGGATGGCACAGACGGGAGAAGGCTCTGAAATCCTCAATGGAAATGGATATTTGGGGAGCTATTATTTATCAAAAGGCAGATAAAATCTAGATAGAGGCAGCAGCATGCCCAAACACTGGCACAGTGGGTAAAAGGATGAGTACACTAGCCACTAAAGGGTGCCTTAGTTATGATGCTATGGACCAGTTAGACCAATTTTATATGATAAGGAGCCATTCTTTGAATTACCCCAGTCTTGGACAACAAGCATTAGGAGGCTCACAATAAGCTTGCACCCAATTGTTGAAATTGTAAAATTAGTTATACAAAAAAATACTGTGTAGTAAATGCAGGTCTAGTTGTCTGAATTATGAAAAATTGAATTTTATATTTCATGAGATGCTAAAAGCTCATTTTCTACTTGGCATACCTCCCCAACCCCTACCCCGCTATGTTTAGCATTCAGGAATCCGATAACTGTAACTCAATCTCATGTACCAGCTTTGGTTGTATTCTGCTTGTATTTCTGTTTATCCTCTGTGCATTAGTTGTGATTGTTAATTATTTGCGAGCAAACAAATACATAACTGTTTAAATAGTTTTCAGTTACTGTCTATTTAATGACCATTGCCACTAAATCTAGCTTATGTCCTAAAATGCCAGAATTTGAAGCTTTGGTCTTCCTTCAATCTGGCAGTACTCTGAGTTTCTGAAACCTGGTTAACACCCTCCAGCCTTCCACATGAAGTGGCCATGCCCAGGTACACTACTTTCACGTGCGACAGGGTTGGTAAAGAGGTGACAATGTTCTCTTATTTATCAACACCAACCTTGCAGCTACTGAAATTTCACCTCTGGCCTCCTTAACATCACGGCAGAATCCATATTTGTCTCTTTAACACTAGGCAACACAAAAACTATTAGTAGGATGTACCTACTTACCAACCAAGGCTGCTGCTGCAGCCTACCCAACGTCATATCCTCCCTCTATGACCTTCCACCACAAGAACTAATATTGTGTGGGGTTTCAACATTGATTGGCTAACCAGTAACAAAAGCACAGCCCGCTCAACCCTGGCCGACGCCAATCTAACTCAACACATCACTGAACCCACAAGAAGGAATACTGGAATGGAAAACCACTCCCTCACAGACTGGATACTATCCAACTGTGCTCATAGAATAACTGCCTCCGGAGTATTATCCGACAGCATCAGTGACCACTGACCAGTCTATTGTATTTGGAGGAATAACTCCCCAAACCCTCCTCCTAAACTTATAGAATCTCGTAATATGTTCCCCTTTAATCTTGCATCATTCCTCAACAATGTAAACTGACCCCATCACAACCCTGCCTACTGTTGACCAAGCCCTGGAATACCTAATTGACACCATCACTGCCATAATTAACAGCCATGCACCTGACCATGTAGATCCAAGGTGCAAAACACACCATAGCTAACAAAAGACAAGGAACCACATGTCCATATGCGATGCAGCCTGAAAACACACAAGACCACTGGTTCCCACAGACTGGCATGCCACAGACAGCTTACAAATTCATGCAAGTCTAAAATAACTAATGCAAAGAGGACCTACTACCATTCTACCCAAACAGAAAACCTCAGTAACCCCAAAGAATTCTAGGCCCAAATAAATTCCTCCTCAAAGGTAAAACTTCCACCTATCCCAACTCGATTTCAATGAAAGACAAAGTACTGTCAGACCAAGCATCAATAGTTGAAGGTTTTAACAACTCTTTATAGACATTAGCAACTATGTATCCCACTTCAACAACCAAACCTCTCCAGGACTGCAATTCCACATCAAACTAGCTACCCAGAAATAGGTACTCGGGCTGCTGTGAAACCTCAAGAAACACAGCTCTCCTGTCCACGACACACTTGAGCCTAGGTTCTTAAAATGGGGAGCAACAGCACTTGCAGTGCTGGTTAGAAACTTAATTAACAGATCCTTTCTCAAAGGAAATGTACCCTCAAAATGGAAAGCGGCACTAGTAATCCCAATCTACAAAGGGGATCGGCCACACCTGTCAAAAATTACAGGCCAATCTCAATTCTCTGCCACCTTGCTAAGGTTCAAGAAAGAATTCTATACAATCAATTGCAAGACTACCTTGAACATCACTAACTCCTGTCACCAGTTTTCACAAAACTCACAGTACTCTCTCTGAACTCATTAAAGTCACCCCGACATTTATCATGTATTTAATCTTGGACTAGCAATGGGGGCTATCTTCATTGACCTCACCAAGGCTTTCGACCTGGTGAACCATGCGCTGCTGATAATGAAGTTATCCTTGGGTCTATATCGACCTTCCACATCCTGGCTCCAAGACTACCTATCTGGTTGCACCCAAAGTGTCAAATGGGGTAACTGTTAATCCCCATTCAGACAAATTACCCATAGAGTCCCCCAGAGATTCATTCTGGGCCCCTACTCTTCTCATTAGTCATTAACGAGCTGCCTGGCTTCTGCAGTGGGGCGTCCATTCAGCTTTACATGGATGATGCCGTGATTATACGTTCTCAGCTGACACTCAATGGCTCAGTCAGCACCTAGAACCGACTTCCGCCAATTAGAAGCACAGTTCTTTGAAAATAATTTATCATTAAACAGGAAAAAACTAAATCTATGCTTTTCATCCTCTCCTATAAAACTTCTCTTAACCAGCAACTCTCCATCTTCTCCAGTAATGGGAACCCTGAAATGGTATATTCCTTTAAATACATGGGTATCCTGCTTGATCTAACCTCTCCTTCAAGGCCCATGTCCACAAAACCGCACACTAAAGATTGGTCTACTATACCATCTTCGTTCCCCATCTACTGCATCCTGTCTTAAAATTGCTACTGCCTCTGCTATCTTACAAGGCTCCACTATTCTTATCAATCAAGGATTCTCTTATAACCAACTGAAACAACTACAGTATATTATAAGATTGGGCATTTTGTTCTTGAGCAGCCCCTCGCTAACACCATTGCACTGTACTAGCAACTCTGGGCTGGCTACAACTCGAACACAAATTCCAGTACTCCTCGCTATGCCTTACCTATAAGCTCACACATCTCTACACTCCACCTAGCTTGTCAGACATCATAGTACAAAAACAGTCCAGACGGCCTCTCCACTCTCTCTCCACCACTAGACATACCTAAGACAAGTCTATCAGCAGGAAGAAGATCCTTTGCTTATGCTGCCCCTTGGCTTGGAACCCCTCCCCATCTTTCCTCTCCTGCTCTACCCTACTCGCCTCAAACTTGTCCTGCATAACTACCTTGCCGTTCAGGAATCTGTACCTGCATTATCTGACTAACAAGTTCCTGCTAAAACGTAAGAATTTGACAGCCAATGGGGACCTGGTGGCCCATCTAGTCTGCCCATGAACCTACTCCCTAAACTATATTTTGATGTTTTTGTTTACACGTAGTGCCAGTCTCATGCGTATTTAAATGCATTCACCATATTTGCTGCAACCACCTCTGGGTGTAGAACGGTTTACCCTCTCTGCTCTTATCCATGTCCTCCTATAACTCCAAAGCTTAATTCTCTAACCCTCAACAAATATTGTACTGCAACTGAATTGCATTGGTGACACTGCTATAGATGATATATTGTACTGTGACCCTCTATATGTATTATTGCCCGTTTACTGCACCACCTTGAGACACTGGTCTTTAGGTTTTGATTTTGTATAATGTTGTGCCTCTATGTATGTTGTAAACTATTTATCCTAGGTACCCTCCCCAGGTCGCCCCTGAAAAGGGACTGCATGATCTCAGTGGGCTTACCGGTTACTGAAATTCAAATAAATAATAAATCTAAATGCTTAATTGTTAAGTGTGGACTACTGCCAATAGTTTAGGCTAATAGATTTGTGTTTCTTTTATTAGTTTTGAAAGTTTTCTGTGCTGGATCAATTTTTCAATCAGCTTTTCTTTCAAAACAACATTTTTCAAACAATTTTGGGTCATATGATTGGGTTTAATGTGGCTTTTTTGTAATCATTTCTTTTTCAGGGAAAGACATATGGACCACATGCTTCAAATAAATACATTTGATACAGAAAAACAGGCAACTCACCTGTAACATTAGTTCTAGGTGTAGTCTCCTCCCACCCACCCAGGTGGTATAACCCTCAGCTCCGCCCCATGACACCAGATCTTAGCTCGCTGGAAGCCAGGTTTGTGTGTTGCAGCCAAGGAGGTTGGATGGGTCAGTGTGGATGAACAACATATACCACTTCTAAAACTACTGTTACAGGGAGTAACCTGTTTTTCTAGGGACGTGGATATTGTTCATCCACACTTCTGGCAGACTCTAGCAGTTCTCTAGGAGACCACTCTGTGGAAGATCTACTGTTACAGGTGAGTAACCTCTGTTTCTAGGGATGTGGATATGTTGTGCTTATCCATGCTTGTGGGTAAACTTCGTAGCAGTTCTCTGGGAGGGAGGAGGGAGGCAAAGCGCCACCTCCTCTATACTTACTTGGGGAACAGAGACTGGAGAACTGAGGCCCCAAAATCAGCATCCGGTGTGACTCAAGGTCGATGTTGTAATGGGCTATGAAGGTGTTTGCTGTCCTTCAGGTAGCAGCCGAGATTTGCTGGATAGGAATGTCACTGGAAGCAGCCACCAATGCAGCGGTATGGCAGGTGGAATTAGCCTTTAGCCCTACGGGAAGCTCCCTACCGCTGCCAACCTACAGTAGAGATCAATGCACGATGTAATCCATCTGCCAATCTTCCCCTTTGCTGATGGCCTGCCAGAACTGCTTCAGCGTAGGTAACAAACAGTTGACAAACCTCTTACCAATTTCACTGTCTTCTCCTTATAATAGGAGAGAGCACATCTCAGGTCCAAAGTATGGAGCCTGTACTCAGCATTCAAGGTTAGTTCAACTAGAACACAGACTGAGACAAAACCTGATTCAGGTGAAACTCTGACACCACCTTCGAGAGGAATTTCGGTAGGGGTGCAGGACAACCTTGTCCCTGTGAAGACCAGATAAGGAGACCCCACCAAAAGCAACTGAGCTCCTCAGTCCTTCTGGCTGACATGATAGCCACCAGGAAGGTCGTCTTCCACAAGTGAGAGCTCACACTTGTACATTGGTTGAAGGCTTGCCCATGAGTTTAGCCAAACCAGCAGTAAATCCCACGGAGGTGGAGATTCATGCACCAGAGAGAAAATATGTGATCCAGGCCTTTAAAAAAGTGCCCAATCACCATCTCCTGTGCCACTGTCTGCTGACCGGCCAGGTGCCTAGTAAGCAGAGATGGCTGCCAGGTGCACCCTAAGGGTTAAAGACCCCTTTGGACAGAGATCAAAGGTAGTCTAGAATGTTACAACGGGTGAGAGGGTCCAGGCCCTTGCTCTGACACCAAATGGAAAACCTTTCCATTTGAAGGCATAACACTTCCTGGTCGACTCCTTCCTGGATGCTTCACTACTGTGAGTACATCCTCGGAGAGACCCAGCCTGAAACTCTAGCCAGGTACCAGGACTGTCAGGTGTAGGGACTGATGGTCCAGATGGAATACCCTCCCTGATTGATTGAGATCATGTCCAGGTGTGCTGGAAGATACCTCAACAGCCTGTTGCTGAGGCTGAGGAGATATGGATACCAGAGCTGGTGGGGTCAATCTGGAGCTACCAGGATCACCTGCACCTTGTCCCTCCTCACCTTGAGGAGCATCTTGTGGATCAAGGGAAATGGAGGAAGAGGCGTGAAAGAGGCCTGGGGTCCACGGCCTCGAAGGCATCCTCCTGCAGCGATCAATGCTGAGTGAGGTGGGCATGAAACAGCCTCAGCTTGGTGTTTTCCCTGGAGGCAAACAGGTCCACCATCAGGTTTGCCCAGGGGAAGAACAGGCTATGAGCACGCCCGATTTTCTCAAGCACTTCAGAGCAAAGTTCTATGGCAGGGTTTCTGTCAGAACTCTGGGCGGTGGATGGTTATTTCTCGCGGCACTTACAGCAGAAAACTGTCACTACTACTTCCTTATTTTAGACTTTTTGTTTGTTTCTTCATATTTGACAGTTTCTTAGTAGAGTCAAGTGTTTGTATTGTGATATTTACCCTTAACATTCATCCTTTTCAAGTTTTATTTGAATTGGTGTTCTTATCGGATTGAAAAACATTTTATGCTTCATGAACTGGAACAGAACAAAATGGGAAGTCTGACACTAACCCTGGAGTCTTTACTTAAAATTTAAGTATTTTTTCCCACCAGTAGTGGAACTGAGCCCTGGAGAGCCACAGAGGGCTTAACAGGAGTTAACTAATTCAAGTTGAAGCAAAACCATATACCGATTGTAATATGCGGTTCATAAGAAGGCATCAAGGTTAGTGCTTTAAGAGGATTTCTGAATGGCGATCGATAAGCTGTTAGTTTACACTGCGCCAGTGTATCCTGTGTGGTCTGAAGATCGTGGCAGTTGTTTCTTTACCACAGCTAGAGGGGAAGGGCAAGCACCATTGCTTTGCTCAGGAAGAAAAAATTACTCACCTTAGTAATGTTGTTTCTTCTAATGGAGTCTTCTATATTATAGACATTAGCAGTTTGATCCAGCTCTAGAACTGCCCCGGAGTGAAATGGTTAAAACCATTCCAAAATAGAATTTTGGCACGAGAGCAGCTCTATCTGTGTCATTTCAAACTTGAACTGTCAGATCTCTGAGCCAAACTCACTAAGGTCTGTGTGGAAGCTGTAACCTACACTAGCCAAATGGCTACCTAAATCATAACAACCATTGATGGTCCCAACACCCAAGACTCAAGTCAGGGGACCAGAAATACTAACACCATTCTAATAATATGAAAATGAGAACATAAGTATAATAAAACACGCAGCGTACACACACACCCCAAAGTCCCAAAGGGACAAAATGCTAACAGGACATAAGTAGTGCCCACACTAAGTTGCCGCACCCACCAAGTAGAGGTTCTGAGAGGGGCAGGTTGGGGAGGTCTATAATATAGCAAGACTCCATTAGAAGAAACATTACTAAGGTGAGTAATTTTTTCTTCAAACAACATGAAGTCTTGCTATATTATAGACATTAACAGAAATACACAGCAGTACCTCCATGGAGGAGGGCAGAACCTACTTAGGGAATAGGCTCTGAAGAACAGCTGCTATAACCGAGCATCTCTCCTGGCCTGGACATCCAGGGAGTAATGCTTGGTAAAGTGTGTACCCGTTTCCAAGTAGCAGCCTGGCAAATCTCTAATAAAGGGATATCTCTGGCAGCAGCTAGAGACGCAGCTGTACCCCTGGTAGAATGAGCCCTCAAACCGGGGGGCTCTGCCCACTTTCTGATAACAAAATTGGATACAAGAGACAATCCACCTGGCTATTGATCTCTTAGTGGCAGGTTTGCCTTTCCCAACTTCACCATAGGTAAGGAAAAGTTGGAGGGATTGAACCTGTGACCTTTAGGTACGCTCTATATAATAACTAAGAGCTCTCTTAACATCCAGGCTGTGCAACCTCCTCTCACCCGAAGAGGAGTAATCAGTGAAAATACTGGAAGGGAGACAGATTGATTAAGATGGAAATCTGAAACCACCTTAGGCAAAAACTCCTATTAGTCCTAAGGACTACCTTATCCCTGTGGAAAGAAATAAAGTCAGTCTCCACTGACAAGGCTTGCAATTCACTTATCGTCTGGCAGAAGTGATAGCCACTAGAAAACAGTTTTCCAAGTTAGGTACTTAAGCTTGCAGAAGACAGAGGTTCAAAAGGGGTTGCATTAACTGGGCAATGCAAACATTAAGGTCCCAAGCAGGGCCGGTTCCCTAAAGGGAGGATTAGTATGGAGTAATCCCTTAAAAACTTGGAAAACACAGGATGAGAGGAAAGAGGGATGACTTTCCTGCTGACACAAAAGCAGACACAGCTGCCAAATGAACTCTCAAGGTAGCTGGTCTGAGACCCAAGGAATAAAGATGTACCATGTAATCTAACAAAATGGGCAATTCAGCAGATTCTGGGGAAATATTTTCCCAGCACACCAAATGGAAAACCTTTTCCATTTAGAACTATAAGTAGCCCTAGTGGAAGGCTTTCTGGAAGCCTTTAGGATCTCAAGAACACCCTGAGAGAGGTGTAATCAGCAACACTAACTCCTCAAGAGCCAGGCCTTGAGGTTGAGAGATTTGAGGTCCGATACCAAACCCTTCCCTGGGCACAAGTCAACAGATAGTGATTCCTAGGGAGGCACAGGGAAGATGGACTGTCAGGAGACAGAAGGAGTGGTACCAGGGCTGCCTGGCCCAATCCGGGGCAATCAGAATCACCCTGCAAGGCTGAGATCTGATTTTGACTAGTACTTTGAATAGGAGAGGAAAGGGGAAAGCATAGAGGAACTTCCCTCCCAATCCAGAAGAAAGGGCATCCAGGGAACTGAGCCCAGCACTGGAGGCCTGCAACAGAACAGCGGAAGTTTGTGATTGTCTGGGGCTGCAAAGATCTATCTGAGGGATGCCCCACCTGGCAAAAACTATCCCCAGCACTTGAGGATCCAGGGACCATTCGGTGATGGCCCTGGGAAATCCTGCTGAGGGCATCCGCTAGGACATTGTCCTTCCTGGAAGATGAACTGCTATGAGGGAAGTGTTCAGGAATAGGCCAGAGACCACAACTTCATTGCCTCGTGCACAAGGCCGAAGACCGAGTGCCCCTGTTTGTTGATGTACCACATTGTTGTGGTGTTGTCTGTTCTGACTTGTATCACCTTGTCGTGGACAGATGCAGAAAAAGCTGAAGAGCTAAAAGACAGCTCTGAGTTCCAGCAATTGATGTGGAGCAGAGATTCCTGGGGGACCAAACTCCCTGAGTGGAAAGGTCGCCCATGTGGGCTCCCAACCCAGAAGGGAAGCATCTGTAGTGAGAGTCAAGTCGTGAGAAGGGGAAATGAAGGGACCCCCGCCTAAATTGCTCTGATCCTGCCACCACTGGAGAGCTAGGATCAAGGTTCGAGTCACTGGGACCAACTTGAAAGGGGGTCTCTTCTGAGACCAAAAGGTTCTCAAGTGAAACTGAATGTCTCTCATCTGAAATCTGGCTCCCTGCACAACAGCTGTGGATGCAGCCATGTGCCCCAGGGAGCTGCAGAAAGTGTCTTGCTGATCGAGGAGACCTGCAAAGTGAAGGAAGAGGCCAGAGCCACTAAATTCTATACCCTTTCTGGGGAAGAAAGGCTGTGGCTAGCTTGTGTCCAATTCTGCCCCTAAAAAGTGAGTACCTGGACTGGTTCCAGAACCGACTTTGGTAGGTTTAGCAGAAAACCCAGGAGGTGAGAAGCTGCTGGGTGACCTGCAGGTGAGATTTTACCTGTTCTGGGGACTGGCCTACAATGAGCCAGTCTAGATGAGGAAAAACAGCAATCCTCTGCCTCCTTAAGTTGGGCCACTGCTAGACACTTTGTGAATACCCTTGGAGCAGAGGTAAGGCCAAAGGGCATTGCTCTGAACTGGTAATGACCTGAGGGCAGTTCAGATCTGAGGTACTTGGATGGGATCTTCTGATTAGGACATGGAAATAGGCATCCTTGAGGTCCAGGGAGGCTAGCCAGTCCCTGGCCTTAGGGAAGGTAAAATCATTGCCAGAGTTACCATTTGAACTTTGGTTTCAAAGATGCTTGTTCAGATATCTGAGATCTAAAATGAGCCGCCATTCTCCTGTCTTTTTGGGGTGAGAGTATCTGAATACAGACCCCTGCCCTGATGCAGGGAGAACCCTTTCTACTGCTCTGAGCTAACAGGGATGAGACCTCTGTTTCCAGGCAGAGGTCTCTGAAGCACTTGCAGGTAGAAAAAGTCTGCTTCTCAACCAGGAAACTTTTGGAAGCTGAGAACCAGACCCTGGCTTACTACTTCCAGAACCCACTTGTCTGAGGTTAAAAAGCCCAATTCTGACTGAAGTAAGCCAGCCTGCCCCCCACTGGCACAGGAGAATCGGCCTGGGCACCCCATCAGGGTGCCTGTTTCGCAAGGGCTTTTAGGCTGGGGGTGGGAGCAGGTCTGCCCACCCCTCGTCTGCCCCTGCCTCTGGAAGAAGCCCCTCTGAGCATAGGCAGAGGAGGCCTGAGTCTGGTAGAAAGGCCTGTGAGAGCCTACCCCTACCCTGAGGGGACATGCCTTTGAGGAGTGGCTTGCCTCCTTAGCCTGGGCACGCTTGTAAGTAGTCCTATATTCATCCATCTTCTTCATGTATTCTGTCTGCTCTCCAAACAGAGAATTTCCCCACAGGAAAAATCCATAGCCTTAGTCTGGTATCCTGTGACAAACTAGTACACCTGAGCCAGGCCAACCTACGAAAAGCTACAGATGTGGCCATGACCCCAGAGGAAACATCATTAACATCCACAGCAGCATGAAACTGAACCTTAGAGGCTTCAATGCCATCAGCAGCCACCTGTTCTAGTTCACTAGCCAGCTGGCCATGGGCCTGCTAGGCCAGTGCATAACAGTATCCCATCTAGATTTCTGATACCCTAGCTACAAAGCCATATAATTTGCTTGCCTGAGTCCCAGAAGGCTGCCATATACTGTTTTTGCCATGACATCAATCTTCCTGGAACCTTGTCAGGAGGATGTAAGCCAAGGAATATTAGCTTTATCAGGCAGCAGCCTGAACTACTAACATGACTGCATTGCTGAAAGAATTCTGTATCAGGGCCTGACAATGTATACCTTCTGTCCATCTTTTTATCTACAGGAGGCACAGAATTAGGAGCTTTTAAAATTTTAATTGTTTGTTTCTAAAAGACTTATGTAAAGGAATAGACAATCTCCTAGACTCTGAATATCCATCATTTCTACAAATCAGGCTCCTCTTGCTCATCCACAGCCTCTTCTAAAGGAAGCTGGAGGGTTTCAGCAACTTTTTATAAAATATAAAATGAGATGGGGACTCAGACAGCATAGGGGAGATTCTAAGGTCTATCTGGGAGATGTCCGGTTCAATGGCACACCCAGACCTTCCCAGCCACATTCATACTGTTCATAATCCTCCTCCCTCCTCTGGTTCATAAAATTCCTCAATATCATAATCCTGAACTACTGGGACCAGACGAACCGACCTTTTACCAGATAGTGGTTCGACGGACCCTGAGACAGTGACTGGACAATTTGTATGGCTTTTGCTATCTCTGCAGCAGTTGGAAGGAATTTTGGACCCAGACCTGCTGATTTTCTTGTTTTCTTTACTGAATTGGTTCCTCAGAACCAGCTTTTCTTTGCCTGAGGAAGTCTGGCCCTGGTCAGAGGGCACTCCCTCTGGTCGGCTAGCACCAAACCGGGCTGGCCATCCGGGTCAGCGGACTTTTGGCCTCTCGTTCCCTGAGCCTGCCCAATCTTTTTCCAGGGTGGCTGCAGGGAAATTTAACATAACTGGCAGTCTGACTGGAGGTGGTCAAACCCAGACAATAAACACATGTGGTGTGGGTCAGCCTTGGCAAAGACTTCCCCAAAACATCACAGTGTTGAAACCAATAGCCAGTTTTCTTTTGGGTTTCTCAGACATAATGCCAGCCTAACCAAAACTTGCCCTTTTAATGGCAGTGCCAGGCAAGACAACCTTATCGGTTCCTAACCGTGTCATGGGTATTGGAAAAAACCGTAATAAATCCGTTTTTAGAACCGATAAGAACCGGGAACCGCACTCTAAAATAGTAACTTTTAGTTTTAAATGAGTTTTAAACCCACTGATCGGTTCAAAACGAACCGATAACTACAAGTTCCACACAAACAAAACCTTCATTTACTCACGGTTACCACAGATAGAGCTTGAACCCGAGCGGTTTTGCGGTTAAAATAAACTATTCTCGGTTAAATCCACGAGAAAACACTTTTTAAACCGAGAAATGAACCGAGAGAAGGAGAAATCTCGAGCGACTGTTCACTGAGGCGGAGTAAAGAATCTGACAGTTCAAGTTTGAAATGACACAGATAGAGTCTCCTTCGTGCCAAAATTCTATTTTGGAATGGTTTAACCATTTCACCGGGCAGTTCTAGAGCTGGATCAAACTGCTAATGTCTATAATATAGCAAGACTTCATGTTGTTTGAAGTAGTTGCAAAACAAAGTTTGACATAAATTCAATAAAGCAGTGTGAGGGGGAGGTGTTACAGAAGAAGGGCTGTAATGAGCTATGCTTAGGGTTACTAAATCCCAACACACAAATGACCATCATTAATGATCCCGCACCAATATCCGACTGCAGAAAATACAGATAGCCAAAATCCCAACTAAAGTTTACTGGCATTGACGGCAACAATACATAAAATAAATCACACTACAGCAGTAAGTAAAATAAATAAAGTAAAACATTCCGTACTGACTACGGACCACACACAGCTTGCTGCCACCCATCATGGGTACATTACATTAAATTAAATAAATAAGCCTTTTCAATTAGGACCAACAACAGACAAGGTGTCAAAGTGATGTAGCAGAGCTGTCATATGAAGTCACACAAGTAACTGTGCACCTTTTATGGACAATGCTAATTTTAAGTCTTATTTTAGAGGCGGTGGCAGATATTGAAATTCAGCACCAGATAGCTTGCAGTAGTTGGGACAAGCATGACAGGCTTTGTTGGTAATTTTAAAGCACCAGATCGTTTCAATGCAGTAGTCGGTTTAATATGAAATGTTGCTTGTCAGTAATTTGTGTGGATTGAATACAAAATTAAGCAATTTACATTGTGTACGCGTTATGCTGTAAACCCAAGGACTGTGCTCTCTGGGGCTCGGGCTCATGACGCTATTGGCAGAAAAGAAACATTTCTTAAATTTGCACAGAAACCCCATTACTCTTGGGGAACTGGCCTGGGACTTACTGAATAAAATGAATGGGGATAATAAGGAGGGCACAGTAGTTTTTATGTATTTCTATTTTCACCAAGCACATGTCTACATTTATTAATTTATTTATATAATACACAGGATGTATGCTTAGTACTAACTAAATCATGTAACTGAGTGGTTGCTTTTCCTCCCATCCATGAACTGGATCATGCACTGAAGCCTCAGGAAACTGCAACAGCCGAAAATTAAAATTAAAATACTCGGTCCCCTTCTTTCTGGCATAGCAATACTGGGGACATTTTTGGCCAATTTGCTCTGTTAGGTTGAACTGTTTGTGCAGTAAGCCTTTGTGCTCTGGACAAAAATTACTTGTTAAATGCTGTAAACCAGGACAGGAAAGCAAACAGTTTTAAAATTTGAACTGAAGCCCTGTTGCTCCTGGCTCTGAACAGGCCCCGAACGTGATGCAAGGGCTATTGGTGTTGTAGTTTAATGGATTTATTTCTTTGTTTTTATTTTGTCTGCCCACGTGTGTCTGTCTTTCTCAGAACTGCATTAACAAATATGGTCCATGACAGTGTAAATGTAAAGCCAACACAGGCAGAGATATGGGGAGATTATTTTTCCACATTACATTTTTGTGGCCAAAATCACACGGGAATACTGATTATGACAGTGAAAGCCCTCCGTGGATCGCAGGGGCTCAGTACTGGCATTGGCAGGGAAAAAATAACTGACACTGCAGCATCCATAGCTTTGATCAGGCTCCAAACCTGCTGCAAGGGGCTGTTGGTGTTATAGATGGGATGCCCCCGTGGTAAATTTATTTATTTACACTCTCCTGGGCACATTTCTATTTTATCTAAAATGCACCCTGTGATGCACAGTTCTGTTTGTTTATTTATTACAAAATGCATAGTGCTAGGGACTATGAACCTGTAAGCCTATGGGGCTGGACTGGAGGCAAAAATTATTGCAAACTGAAGCACCCGGCCATTCCTGGGCTCTGACCTGCTACAGTGGCGGTTGGTTTTGCAAGTGTTATTTGCCGGAAGAAAATCAATAGGATGGAGCCACTGAGATCCGAGGCAGTAGGACTTCTCCTCTTACTCTTGGGTGCAGGTAATTTATTTATTTAAACTCGCCAGGCCACATTGGTATTTTTAATAAAGAACTCCTGAGTAGTCATAGTTTGGTGCATATTTATTTCTTAATTCAAATAATGGCTAGGGACTTGTGTTTTATTTGTGAGCCCATAAGCCTCTGGCACTGGGTGGGAGAGAAACAAAATTTGAATTCAAAGTGAAGCTTCCTGGACATTCCCAGTCTCCGACTTGCTATGGGACAGTTGGTACATATTTTATTAATGGCTACAAAATCATGTGCCATCCTATATGGCAACCGCACTGGGCAAGAAAAAAGTGAAGCAACCCTGGCATTCACAGGCTCCGACTTGTTACAGGGGCAGTATATAACATATATTTTTATCTTTAATTTCAGAACTCATACTGGGCTAATAAAATAAACAGGATAGGAAGAATCAAGTAGTGGCTCAATCTGGGTTCCAAATTGCCGCTAGTTGTGTTTATACACTAATTCGTTGTGCTAGGGAACTGGGATGCATTGCTTTTGGCTGTTCTGTGGCACCACAGGAAACCAAACTGATTTTATTTTTACATGAAGCCACCTTTGCTCCACCATGGTTCCGCCCTGAAAGTCAGGTAAAAAAAAACAAACATATCCACTCCTTGATGGCATCCCCACTCGCCGGTACATACATCCCTCATTCATTTACATGAGGCATTGCTCTCGGGGCTCCAACCTGGGACTCTCAAACCAGAGGGCACAGTTTTTAGTTATGTATTTTCTTTGCATATGGCACTGAACAAAAGTTATTTGTTGCAAAATAAAGCATGCATGCAAAATATAAGGAGCAGAACAGGCAGTGCAGACAATCATTTATTTATTAAATAATTGCACTAGGCAAGTCCCTGTAACATGATAGTGCTCTGTGGCTGCTAACATTTCATTACAAAACACTGAATTTTTCTGCACTGCATAAGTGTATTGAGCCCCGGACAGCACTGGAGGGAGCACATTGACTTTGTGGGAAGGAGGGCATACTATTATTAAAAGGCAGCCAAACTGGGGCATTATTCTATTTGTATGTGGGGCAAATAAGCTGAAAAACAGCCATTCGGAAGAACTCCGACTGTAAGTCCCTCCGTGGGTCTCTGGGACTGGGCCCACTATTGGCGCAAAAAAAAAAAATAATGGTTTGGATTTGAACCCAGCAACTGTATCAGAGGTATTTATTTATTCACAGCAACTGGATCCAGCCATGGACAGTCACGGAGGCTTGGTCTGTTGTTTTTTAATATTTTAATTTATTTACAAAGCTCCATCGCTCTTGAACAGTACAAAAATACACAGGTCCCTCCAGAACTGTCATCTTCCGACAGAGTGTATGTTTTTTGTATGTCTATGTATTTAATTAGGACAGTCGTAATAAACTGTGGCCAGTAGAGCCTTCCAGAAAATATCAAAAGGACCAATGCAGTGTATTGAGTGCTTGCCCCAACCAAGGAACTGGATCGGGCACCAGGGCCATGGATCAAAAGGTTTACATTTTAACATAGCAGAACCACCTTCTTGATGCAATTCTCAATGGTAGAGACATCACTAGAAAATGTCAACTAGTTGTACATTAATTCATTTTTTTTTTTTTAATCAGTTTCTGCCCAAGGTCTCGGACTGTCACATTGGTCCCTGCCAGGAGGGATGTGATGCTTGTGTATTTGGCTCCCAGGTGCATCATGGCATTTATTTCATGCATA
This sequence comes from Neoceratodus forsteri, assembly GCA_016271365.2. Lineage (NCBI taxonomy): Eukaryota > Metazoa > Chordata > Ceratodontiformes > Ceratodontidae > Neoceratodus > Neoceratodus forsteri. The sequence goes on along the minus strand of CM057454.1, from coordinate 1,084,545,847 downwards.
ATTAATTTAATGTATATCTTTGTTGTTAAAAAAAAAAAAAAATTACGTCCGTCCTTGATACAATACTGACTGCTGGGAACATCGCTAGTGCGAATTCTTTCATAAACCACTTCAGTAATAATTTGGAAGTCAGAAGGTGGTGCATTTCAGTGAATGACTGAGTGATGTCTAGGATGGGATGTAATTGAATATTTGCCAATGGCAGCAAGTGGAGCACTTCTGCATATCAAGTGTAGGCAGCCCTTAAAGAGGTAGTCTCGTGAGCACTTTTTTCCTGTATATTTGTGGTTTTACAATGAGGTTAAGGGTTCATTTTTAATGTGTGGGGTGTTTTTGTGTTTTACCAATACTATAGTTTTGTTATATTAAGTTGCATTCTTGGGTCCTGCGTTGCGATATCAGCATCAGTAGTTCTGGGTTTAGGTGAGAGGACAGATGACAATCAACTAATTTGGAGTGGGCTTAAGTTGTCTGCGTGACTGGCAGCTGTTGGATCCACAGGTGTCACGAGCTGTTCTGTTTCTATTGCCAACCTTGGTTGCTCAGTAGGGAATTATAGAGCTGTGTTAGTCAGTGAATCAGCTAACAAAATAAATGTATTCCTCGTTGCATTTCTGCTTTTTGGGGGTTTGTTATTAATCCCATTGCAGCGTGGGCAGGCATTTTCCGGGATATTTATCTTTCGAACGTAGTTTATCTTTGAATTAGTTTCACTCTGGTCTGTTTGAGCTGCATCAATGCTGAAAAGGTTTGTGGTGTGCTTGTGGCAACACGGCATGTGATACTGTGTCTATAAATTTGTTTCCTAAAGATGACTCTGTCTGTAAGCAATGGGTCAATTTTGTTAGACAGCATAGAGTGAATTTTGTTCCTTTCAAGCACTCAATTATATGTAGTGCTATTTCGGTAAAGAAGAATTCAGTATGACATCAAATGTTAGAATATTGACAGGCATGCCAGTGAATTCAGGGTGCGAGGCTTTGCTGCCTGGTCCCGGTTTATTAGTTATTTACAAATTGATTGGGTGTGGTAAACACCTTTTGATTTCCTTTCACTGTGCATATGTCTATCATTACTGAATATCAAAGACATTTTTGTGTGTGTGTGTGTGTGTTGCGCGTGGGTGAGGGCTAGATAGTGATGGCCAAAATAATTGTTACTGCTTTACTTTGGTATGTGTGCATGACCTTTTTCCCTAGGTACTGTATATATTTTGTCGTCACAAAAGAAATGTTTCCTGTCAGAATGCACACATATCAGCTGTTTGAAGGCATAAAATGGAGACGTGCATTACCTGGTCACTCTGAAATGTGCTCTAGTATCAGATGTCATCGGTTGATGCCCCCCACATACACACACACATGGGCCGTCAACCTGCACAGCATTTTGTACCATGAAATGTAGGCTGCTCTACCATGCTCTGTGTGCATGAATTGTTTTTGTTTTGTCCCGTCAACACGGTATCTTCTAGTTCATCAGTCATGTGATATCTCCTGTCAGGAGGCACACATCGTAGTCTGAAGGAAAAAATAAAATGTAGATGAAATGCCAGTAGGGAGGGCTGCATCTGTGGGCTCCTGTGCATTTTGAGGCTAAATGTACTTGACCTTACGCTTTCTCCCTTGCTGCTTCCCATGCTACAGCCAAGGAAAAGCAGTGATATAGAAAGTGTAGAACACCAGCATGCATGTTAGTTTCAGCGGTCTGCCGCTGCAAATTCCATGACTGGCCGTGATTTCCACAGGCGGCTGCAATTCCGTGGCTGAACACAAATTCATGGAGATCACTAATTCTGCAGTTAATTCCGAGTCGGCCGCAGCCGCTGAAAACTTGGGGCCTTGGCTATGAGCTACCTCTGGATGGAGAGACCACTCATGGGATGTCTTACCTCGTGGCTGAGAGCATCCACCAGTTGATTCGAGGCTCCTGCCACATGGATGGCTAGGAGATCCGCCTCCAGTCAGCTCACGAGTCTCCAGATGTGAAGCCGCCTCCCTGCACAGCAGCTGGGAGCGTACACCCTGTTTGTTGACTTAGTACATGGTCGCAGTAGTGACTGTATGGACTGAACCACTTGACCCTGAAGCTGCTGAGCAAATGCTGACAATGCCAGTCTGACTGCTCTGAGCTCCAACAGGTTGGTAGAATAACAGGATTCCTCGGAGTCCAGGAACCCATGGGCCCTGTTGCTCCCCAGCCCATGAAAGAGGCATCAGTCATGAGGACGACCGTCAGCTCAGGGCAGACAACAGGATCCCTTCCCAGATGGTCTAGGATGGTCCACCACTGGAGAGTGTCCCACATCTTCTGGGTCACAGTGATCAGCTGGTCGAAATAACCTAGGCACTGGAGTCCACTAGGCGTCCAGCTCCCATTGAAGGGGGCACATTTGCCACCTGGCCCAGTGGACCTCGTGATACAAGCCACCATGTAACCCAGAAGGTGCGGAAAGTCCCAGGCAGGGTGCAAATGCCCAACCAGAAATGACTGGGCAAGAGGGAGAGAACCTCCTGCCCTGTCCACTGGGAGCCGTGCTCTGATTCGGCAAGAGTCAACCTCTGCCCGATGAAGCACATCACCTGTTATGGCATCGAGCTCCGACTTGTCCTCGATCAGGAGGCCAAGCTGAGAGCAGGTCTGGAGGGCCAGGTCCCTGGATCTCACCACCTCTTGCTGGGTGGAACCTGCTAAGAGCCAATCGCAAGTTACAGGTACACTCTGACCCTCAATGCCTGAGAAGGGCTGCCTCTACTACTATGCATTTGAAGACTGGGACCGATAACAGGCTGAACGGCATGGCTCCAGAACTAGATAGGGTTCCTCTGCTCTGAAGCAGAGGTACTGCTGGTGTGACGGACAGATTGGGACATGAAGAGCACATCCTGATGATCCAGTGAGCAGAACCACGCTTCGCTCCAGAAATGGTATGATCTGGGACAGAGTTACCATCCTGAAGGTGTGCCACCTGAAATGCTGATTCAGGTTGTGCAGATCTAGAATGGGGCACCAGCCCCATGTCCGCTCCGGGACCAAGAAGTTCCTGGAAATGAACCCTAGGTTGATTGGAGGATCTGCAACTCGAACCAGTGCCTCCTTGAGGAAGAGTTGGGCTATGTCATCTCTCAGAGCCAACAGAGTGTGGGCTGATATCACTTTCCTCCCGTTGAGTGCGGGCTCAGCGGGAGGGTACTGCTCAATTTCAGAGGTAGACCCTGGCCGACCACTTCTAGAACCCACCTGTCCATTGTAACAGTGGACCAGGTGGAAAGAAGTAGCGGAGCTGGTCCCCTATGGGAAGATCCAGAGCTGGCATGATGGGGAGTAGGGGTGGCAGCCCTATCCCATCACTGAGCAAGCTTGGAGGAAGAGGGTCCAGATAGGAACCCATCTGATCCCCGACCTCCTGTCTGCAGGCCGCTATGGGCCTGGACTTGAGCTGAGGCACAAGACTGAGCATTGCTGCCCACCCTGAAAGGAGGCTGCTTGGCCAGGGACCAGGGTGCGAAAAGGCTTCTTCTTCTGCTACTTCTTGGCGCCAGTGGTATCCTTTGGACAGGCGTAGCAGAGTCTATGGTGGCACTGGACTGCTTGATTCGTTGAAGGTAATCATCCACACCTGGGCGAAGAGACAGGTACCCAGGAAAGAACATCAGTTAGTTTATGCTAGGTATCTGCCATAAAGGTGGAAAGCCTCAGCCAAACCCACAGTGCATGGCAACCGCGACTACCACGATCTGGCACAAGAGTCCCCAGGCCCAGGGCCGTCTGAGTTGCTGCTTGGCAAAGCTCGCCCTGTCCCAGACCTGCTTGACCGTAGTCTGAAGGTCTGAGGAGAATGCGAGATCTTCATCCAGAGAGCCCAGAAGGGTGTGGGAGAAGTGTGCCATGATGATGGCGAGCTTGCCTGATGGAGGCCTAGTGAGAAGGCTGCATAGACCTTTCTGGCAGAGTGATGCAATTTTCTGGACTCCTTGTCCAGAGGTGTATCAGTGTCAGCAGAGCTGCCTGTCGTCTGAACACAGAGGCGGTCACTAACTCCTCAGCGAGGGGTGTTCTGTGAACCATGAAAGGACCCACTGGACACTGCATGCTGCGGGCCATCTGGGCAGATGGTGCTAGGCAGGATGCTGCCAGAACTCAAGGCCAGGCCAACAATGGCTTTAGCAACCGGAAGGCTTTGGTGGGTGTATCCCTCTTTAAGAATATCTGTAAGAGGGAATGCCGCCCTTTTCTGGACAAGCTCCAGGGCATCCCTGCAGATTTGGAGATATGGTGGAGAATCCAAAGAAATGATGAAGGGCTCTCCTCCGTTGACACACTACCAACAGACTCATCATCCAGGGATGAGAGTGAAGGTCAGTGTCATCCGAATCCGATGTATCCTGATAAATCAGTCGGCCATCAAGGTCCCCTCCACATGCCTGGGGCAATCAGGCATAAGGGAGACCAATAACCTACATGGGAGACCAGGACTTCGTCCAAGAATCCTTCGCTGGAGCCCCTCCCAAGGCTGTTTAGTGACTCCACCACAATCGGCAGAGAGAATTATTTGGCCAAACCAGGGTGGGTTTGGCTGGCTCCACAGGTGGGGCAACAGATTTGACCAGTTCCAGAGGGTTGGCTTGACCTAGGAAGTGAAAGCCAAGTAATGGCCAGGGTAGAAACCGTGGCTGGCTTCCATCCAGACAGAATCAGCTGCTGCCACTTTAAGTCCTCGTGAGTGTCGATGAGTTTCTGCCAAAGCCTTTCCTCATCTGAGGAGGACAAGGATGAATGGTGGTGTCACCTCTTTTTTGTAGCACTCCGTGCCTTTACCGCCTGTCGGTCGGGGTTCTGAGATCTCTACCTCGATCGGACTGGCCAATTCAATCGGCTGGGAGACACCGGGGAACCGATGATTTACCCGGATCAGGGAATGGTTCCTCAACGGGATTCCCAGCAGTCTGGGTCACCTTGTCAGGAAGAGGCAGGACCAGGGTCCTGGTGAAGAGTTGTTGGCCTCTTGACGGCAATGGGTCGATGGAATCGAGGATGATCTCAACCTCGTCGATCAACACTTGACCAACTGACCAGGCAGCAAGGCGAGAAGCCAGCAGCTGAGGGAAGCAAGCTGACCGAAGTCAAAGTCGCGGTTTCTGGGACCAAGATCACTCACGATCCCAAGAATGTCTCCGTCGAGATGAAGAGTCTCCTTCCTCACGGGACGGGAGATATGTAAGCCCGCAGGACCCTCACCCTTAGTGGGGAGAGACTGGCACAACTCCTCGAAGGAACCCGAAAATCTGGAGCCAAGATTGAGGAACAAAAATCATCCAGGAAGTATATTCTGACCACGCCACTTCTTCTTCAAAGACCTGCATTTGCTACAACTTCTCAGCGGACCCCACAGATCACGGAGTCCGCCACTGGTCCTCTTTTGGATTTCAAGGAGGATTCCGTTATTCGGGCCTGCCCAACTTAGGACGTCGCAGGTGATCGTCGAGGACGTTCAGGTGGAATGCAAGACACATCTTGCAAGCCTGGGTGTCATGGCCAACACCCAAGCAGTAGACACATGTGGTATGCAAGTCGGTATGCAACATTTTTTGGCCACACGAGCACCGGCAAAATCCGGGAAGATTTATCTTCCTTGATTGAATAACAATAATCGCTAATCACTAGCTCGAATGAGCCGAATCTTCAGAGAATCAAGAATTTGAAGCCAGGGCTTACAAAACATGTTAGCAGAGAGAAGGCAACCTGAATCTTCCAACAGAAAGGAAGATCTTGCATCATGGGGCGCAGCTGCAGGTTATACCACCGGGTGGGTGGGAGGAATCAGCTTGAAGACATTCTGGCAGATTTAAGCGGTAAAGGGACAATGCCAAGAAGTGTGGATGAACAACATATCCACGTCCTAGAAATCTTTATTTCTAAAAAAGTTAAATATTTGATTATTTGATTATATTTGAGTATTTTGTATGTTTTGCTCATTAGAGATGTCACCCCTCTTTTGAAGTTCCAGCAGGAACTAAGCTCCTGGTTGTCAGCGTCGACCACCTCCATCTCTGTCTACCCCTTCATGCTGCTGTGGAACCATTACCTGTACTCATTCATATGGACTTCAATTTATGAATTCATAAGTGTGGTAATGATACGCTATCCATAATTGAACACAACATTCTTCAGTGTACTCTATATATAACAATTGGTACTGAAGCTATCTGTCACTGTTAATGTATTCACAAGAAAAGTGAAAAATGAAGTAATATATTTAATTCACATGCAGTGTTTCAGAGTTTTCTGTGCTATGGCTGTACCTGCTGTTTGTGTAAATACATCAGAAGAATCATACTAGTCCGCCACTTTACTGAGTGCGTAGTGACCTTGTATACTAGAACAACACTAGTGAGGTCTCAGTGGAGCAGGAGCAATCATAAATGAATCCTGCACCACTGAATTAATTTCTTCCTCTTGAGGCTAAAAGTTTTTAATTTCCTTTTGTTTTATTCATTTTCATTTTATTATATTATTATCTTTCAACCAGTCCTTTCGCTGGTGGCAGACAAACAACTGACCACATAACACAGAAAAAGAGTCTCTTTAATGCACATTAAATACAGGGAGGAAACATAGAAACATAGAAGTTGATGGCAGATAAGGACATAAAGGCCCATCCAGTCTGCCCATTTCTTTTCTACCTTATAAATGTGCCATCGACCTTTCTCTGTCAGTGGCCTATCTATTCATAGTCATTTGTATTGCTCCCTTATGCCTATCCCATGCCTGTTTGAAGCCCTGCACTGTATTCATAGCCACCACTTCTTGTGGTAAGCCATTCCATGCATCCACCACCCTTTCTGTGAAAAAATTTCTCGCATTCCCCCTTAATCGGCCTCCCTCTAATCTCATGCTGTGTCCTCTTGTCCTGCTATTTTTCTTATATTTAAACACGTTAGACTCTTTCACCTTGTTTATGCCCTTAAGGTGTTTGAATGCCTCGATCAGATCACCTCTCTCCCTCCTTTGCTCAAGGGTATACATATTGAGCTCCGTTAATCTGTCCTCATATGTCTTCTGATGCAGTCCCTGCACCATTTTGGTTGCCCTTCTCTGGACTGCCTCAATTTGGTTAATGTCCTTGTGAAGGTGTGGCCTCAATACTGCCGCAGTACTCCAGATGGGCCCTAACCAGTGTCTTGTACAGAGGTTATTACCTCCTCTTACGACTTGTGATACCCCTACTAATCACCCTAACACCCCCTAGCCTTACCTACTGCTTTAGAGGTCTGCTTGGATGATTTTAGGTCATCAGTGATGATGATGCCCAAGTCTCTTTCTTCCTTTGTGACTGCTAGCAACTCCCTCCCAGCCTATAGGTGGCTTCAGGGTTTCTCTTCCCTATGTGCATGATTTTGCACTTCTTTGCATTAAATCCCAGTTGCCACTCTTCTGACCATTCTGCTAGTTTATCCAGATCTCTTCTCATTCTGCCCACCCCATCTGGATCATCTACTCTGTTGCAGATCTTGGTGTCATCTGCAAACAGACAAGCCTTACCCTCTAGTCCATCTGCAAGGTCACTAATTAAGATGTTGAAGGGACTGGCCACAGGACTGATCCTAGGGTACCCACTTGTGACTTGCATCTTTCTGACTGTATACCATTTAACACCACTCTCTGTTTTCTGCCCGTCAACCAGTTTGCCACCCAGTTGACCAACTTCTGACCACCGAGCCTACCCAGCTTATTTATCAATCTTCTATGTGGAACAGTGTCAAAGCTTTGCTGAAGTCAAGGTAGGCGACATCAACTGCTCCCTTGGTCCACCACTCTGGTTACCCAGTCAAAGAAATCTATGAGATTAGTTGACAGGACCTTCCTTTGTAAACCCATGCTGTCTTGGATCCTGTGCCCCTATGGATTCCAGGTGTTGCACTATCCTTTCCTTAAGGAGTGCCTCCATAATCTTGCCCACTACTGAGGTAAGACTGCCGGTCTGTAGTTCCCGCCTCCTCCCTGCTACCACTCTTGTGGGCGGGATCACATAACCCTTCTCCAGTCTTCTGGGACCTCTCCTGTGCTCAGAGACTCACTAAACAGTTCTGCTAATGGCTCTGCTAGTTCCTCCTTTAGCTCCTTAAGTACCCTGGGATGTTGCCATCAGATCCATTGCCTTATCCACCCTGAGCTTAGCAAGCTCTTGTAGGACCCTTTCTTTTGTGAGAGTAGTGCTCACCTCCTCCCTGTGTCCATGATGCTGAGCTGTGGGCCCTGCCCTCACCTTCTCTTCAGTAAATACTGAGCAAAAGTATCTATTTAGGATAGATGCCTTTACAGGGTCCTCCTCCTCACATGCTCCTTTTCTCCATTAAGCTTAGCAATACCCGTCTGGACTTTCTCCTTTCACTAATGTATCTATAAAGTCTTGTCACCTTCTTTTACTGTTCGTGCTAGTGTTTCCTCAGTTTGGGACTTTGCCTGCCTTACTGCCTTACCTGCTTCCCTTAGGGTAGTTTGGTATGCCTCCTATCTTCATCCCGCTGTGTTCCCTTATATTTCCTGAAGAGCCAGCCTTTTGGCTCTGACCTTTTCTGCTACTGTATTTGAGAACCAAAGTAGTTTCCTTCTTCTTTTAGACTTCCTTTCTGTCTAACACAATGGGATGTTGCTTCAAGTATTGCATCCTTAATGCTTGCCACTTTGCCTGTACCCCTCACCTGTTTCTTTTTGCCAGGGTAAGCTTAACTCTGTTGGCCATCTTATCAAAGTCAACTCCTCTGAAGTCCCATATTTTTGCCTTGGAATGGGATGATTTAGATGTAGTAGCCAAATTGAACCATACCATGTGATGGTCACTGGCCCCAGGTGACCTTCTACCTGGAGATCTGTGATCCCTTCTTTGTTAGTCAGTACTAGATCTAGGATAGCCCTGTCTCTTGTGGGTTGCTGTACCAGTTGTTTGAGGCCCTCCCTGCAGGGAATCCACTATGAGTCTAGTTCTGGCAGATGTTCCTGCTGGTATTGACCAATCTGTATCCGGCATGTTGAAGTCTCCATTATCAGAACCTCCCTTTAGCTGTCATGTTTTGTATATCTTCTAACAGTAATGTGTCTATGTCCTCCCTCTGGTCTGGGGCCTGTAGACAACCCCAGTTCTTATGGCTGTCCCATTTCCTGTTTCCAGGGTGACCCACAGTTCTTCTGGCTCCTTATGTGTATTCTGAATTTCTGTAGCTTTGATATTTTCATTAACATACAGGGCCACTCCTCCCCTTTTTGCACCTCGGTCTCTTCTGAACAATACATAGCCAGGTACTGAAGTCTCCCAAGTGTGGTTACTGGTAAACCACGTCTCACTAATTGCTACTATGTCCAGTTTAGCCTCTGACATTATTGCCTGCAGGTCTGGGATCTTATTTCCCAGGCTGTGAGCATTTGTGTACATGATTTTCCATTGGCCAGATTTTGGTGTGTTAGTTGTTGGGTGAAGTTTGGCATTACCCGTGCGTCGTATGGAGACAAACCTTTTTCTTACCTGGTGATGCAAATGAGCGGCAAACATGCTGAATTCCTGTTTGACCACTAGCTGAGGGGAGGTGTTCTTCCCATTCGACGATATGGTGCTGCACCCTCTCCCATTTGCTAGTTTAAATATTCTGCAAAGACGTCAAACTTCTGCCCCAATGCACTGACTCCCTCTTTAGTCAGATGCAGTCCATCAAATTTAAAGAACTTTTGCTCCCAGAACTGTTGCCAGTTCCTACAAATCTGTGTCCTTTTCCTGGCACCAGCCCTTGAGCCACGTGTTTAGCTCCCTGTCTTCCTTCTCTGACCTTCCGTCCATCTGCTCCCTCTCCCAGACTGGCAGGATCTCAGAGAAGGAGATGCCAGACGAAATAGATGATAGTTTGTCACCCAGCCTAGTCAGGTGTTCCTTGGTCTCCACAACTGACCGGCTGGCGGATCGATAGTCCTATGTGTACTAGGACATCAATGTTTTCTCCTGCTTTGTGAACAATTTTAGCAATGCGGTCAGTGTCTCTCCATGCTGATGTACCTGGAGACTCTGGCCATCACCCTGGCTGGAGATGGGTATCAACTCCCGCATCATGGAGTCTCCTATGATCAGAAGTTTTTAGATTTCCTTTGTGCTTGTTTTGTTTTGGTTCCTGATTTGGGTGAGTTTTGTTGTGCTAGCTCCTGTGCCGCAGTGTCCTGCTCTGCAGTGTCTTCTGCCTCTTTATTTGATTTCAGAGATAGAGGCAGATACCTGTTTGTAGTGTTTATATGGTTTTGGAGGTAATGTGCTGGAGAGCAGAGAGTGATGGGGCACCTGATTTGCTCCTCTAACCACCTGCCAACCTCCTGGACCAACTACCCTCTGCGGTCGAGGTTTTTCAGCGGTTAAAAGTTGCTTTACCATAGTACTGACATAATTACTATGTTGTCGTCTATGATTTTTCAGTTCATCTGACCACAGTTCAAAACAGAGTTAAAAAGGCAAATTAATTAAAATAAACATACTATACAAAATAACGTATGGAGAAACAGACATAATAATAGGGGTATAAATAACACTATGACAGTGGTGGCTATAAGTTGAAAGCAGTTGCACAGTATGGCTATTTTGACAGTGTAATGAGAAGGAGTGAATGAATCTATAACCATATTATATCGTGTTATATTGTATACCATATACTCAAATTTCTTGTACTCCAGTTCAGTGGTTAAAAAGTTGCTTTACCATAGTACTGACATAATTACTATGTTGTGCTCTATGATTTTTCAGTTCATCTGACCACAGTTCAAAACAGAGTTAAAAAGGCAAATTAATTAAAATAAACATACTATACAAAATAACGTATGGAGAAACAGACATAATAAGCTGATGCACACATCTTTGTGGAGCCTCTTCCTGCACAACACTCATGACCTTTCTGTGATTGACAACTTTGCATCAGATTCCCTACATTCCAGTGTTTCCATCCTGGGATGAGATGACATCACAGGCGTCTCAAGCTTCTCTCAAGGTCTATGCTGTCATCTCACCACTAAAATGAGACACAGCCTTGTTGTGTTTGGTTGCCCATACATTATTCTCTATGTTGCATTTATGTGTAAGCTCTATGACTTATGCAGTTTCTATTTTAATCACTGTAAAAGTTTAAAATACCAATAAAGAATTTCTTGGATAAACACAACATTGGGGCTGCGAATGATACATGGGTGAGCACCCCAGTTTACCATGTGTGAGACCCAGATTTGATTAATAATCCCAGAATCAACTGGGCAGCTTGAGGCAGACTGTAGCCTCAGTGAATATATAGTACTTCACCTCTGGGGACAGACTCTAGCATCTGGTTTTGCACAACAGTCCCATGGCAGCCCAGGGAAGGGGACATGGTACCCGCCAGGGCACTCACCACCAGTGGCCTGCCCTGACACTGCAATGTAAGGAATCTGATGCAAAGCTGTCAATCACAGAAAGGCCATGAACGCAGGGCAGGAAGAGACTCTACAAAGACATGTGCGTGGTCTCTTGGAGCCATTATAGCTCAAGCTTGTCAGATTGGAACACTCGGTATCAGCAGACTAAAAGTGTCAAAGCTAGGCACTAACAGAGGAACAGTAGGTAACAGTGGTGATTAGAAAGAGGGTGGACAAAGGCAGAAAAAAAGACTACACAGTACAGTGAAAGTTAGACAGTATTTTTATTTAGAAGTTTCCAAGTTTACATTAATTTCACTTACAACGGAAAGTAGAATGCAGCCTTTCTGAAAAGTAATGCAAGTGCACCCCATGTGGTACTACTGATTATATATAACAGCCAAGATGTATCATCTTGTGGAGTGCTTCCACCCAATTTTGCAGTTCAGAGGACTACAGCACCATAAAATCATGTGACTGGACCAAGCAAAGCGGGGCCAGTGGCTAATGTGGGATCTGAACCAGGGTCTCTGACCTTGTTTTAATAGGAGACCACACCGTCTCCTTACAAGAATATAAAACAAATGTTCAGATATGAATTTCCACCATCACCACCTCCACCAAGCTATTCAAAGACACGAATAATGACATCATTAGGGTCTCTGAAAATTTGTTCCAATAATCTGCTATGTAATTGTAAACAGTAACACTCACTTGTAAAGATCACTGCCCAGAGAAGATGACCAACTGTTGGAAAATCTTACTGCAGCCTCTTTGGTCCAATAATAAATGCTAACCCTGACCATCTCTGGAGTGGCACTTTGGCATCTGTTATGTAGCACACAGTATCATGTTTAATAATTACTGAGGTTTAGGAAATGAAGGTGGCTACATTATTATTCTGAGCATTCAAGTAGACTAAATATTTGATTTACCATCCTTACTGTGCTCCAAATATGAATCCACCTAGTAACACACATGCTGTGTGCAGTTACAAAATAGATTTGGTGATAATGCAGACAGAAAGCTGCTCATCCCTTAACGTGTAATGAAAGGCATATGCTAGAAACTGTGCCATAAATTATTTAAAATGCAATGATTACTTTACCACTGTATGTGTTCTACTATGCCAAATTTTTAAGCATTATACAGACTGTGATGTTGGAATTTAACATTCCTGTGAAAAAACAGTACATCTTGCACAGTTAAAACCCTTATTAAGGCATAAGTCTCAGGTCTGTAAATTACTTTGAGACATGATCTAAATTCCACGAAAGATACTTTTGGGCAAAAGGCAGCTGTACTCTTCATTATTCTGCCTTGGTGGTTGAGCTCCGCTTCTGAAGCGAGTTCTTGTTGGCTCAGTCAACCAATGGCTCCTGGGTAACAACCGCTGTGTAATTTTTACCTAACAGTTCAACCTCTACTTCTTGGCCAACTTTGCGAGTTCTATTGGGACATATCCAAATGCCACACTCTGCTGGGTAATATAGCTTAAGCTCCAGAAGTCGTATTGCCGACAACCTGAAAACACGGAAAAAATCCTATAGTATTTATTTCTTCATTTCAATTTTGTTGACTGGATAAGTGCACTAGACAAATTCTTGCCTATTTTCAGGCATGACATGAGGGAGGGATACAGATGAATGCCAACTGACCTTGAACCAGATTAAGCTGTTGTGGTATTTTTAGTGAATGGGAAATCTGCCCAGGGCAGTGGGACATTCCCTACTCTTTTCGAGAAGTGCCATGGGTCCACCTGAACTACCATCAGAACAGGCAGATGGGACCTTGATTTTAATGTCTCATCTGAAAGCGGCACCTCAGGAGTGCAGCACACACACCACCCCTATGCTGCACTGCAATGTCAGTATTGGGATTTAACAAGTGCCTGATGTGGGGATAGAACCCACAGCCTTCTGATCTCCCAGCCTCAGAGGCAGTGTGCTACCTGCTGAGCCACTGACACCGACTGTGTATGTAATACATACTGTATAGATTTACAAAATGAAAACCTAGCAGTAAAGGGCAGACTGGAATGTAGACTAACAGCAAAGAAAGACAAACTTAAATGGGGTTGACATAGGAGGGCTGTACAGGAAGTCCCTGATGAGTAACAGTACAGCTGAAAAACAGATACAGAAAGAAGGTGGTAAGTGAAATTAAGGGACTTCAGCTGATGAGCACTGGGGAGGAGTGGTCACTGGATTAATGTATGCTGCACTGGTTGCAAAATGTACTTTGTGAGTGAGCTTACCTGTGATCGATTTAGGCTGGGTATTATCTTTATTTAGCGCTTACTTCATGGTATCTTGCAACAGGCCATCACCAGTAGGACTGTAGCACAGGTACTAGAACCACCGAGAAACCTTTCTAGCTAGCAGTCTACCAGAGGTGGCCGTCAATCTCCAATGGCAGCCGCTGACATCAGCTAATCCTATAAAGGCAGGCGGACCCCATACCCTCCTTAGTTCTTTCCTGCCATCAACCAATGCCGTCAGACCACTGGAAATGCTGCAGCTACAGTCGACCGCCATTTTCCCATGTTTACTGCACTTTATTATTTACCTTTTTCATATAGGTTTAACATCAAAATTTTGGTGTTCTCACCCAATAGTTTGTCTTCTCAACCCTCTTCATCTTCTGACTGCTCCACAGTGTGCCTCGACAAACAGATCCCAGACAACGATGACCACTCTGCCTGCGTCCTGTGCTGAGGCCCAGACCCAGACCACAACATCTAAGCCTGCAAGGCCTGCTGGAAGTTCAACCCATCCACCCGCAGATGCCACCAGAAGATCCTAGAGAATTATCTTCTTAAGCAGAATGGTCACGTTGATGGAACTGGAGTTGCAGGCCAGGAGTTCCTCTGCTTCCTTGGCCCAGTCCTCAGGGTCTTTGTCTTTGAAGTCCTGGAATAAAGCCTCGGGAAGCACCAGGACAAGGACCTGGACCAACCCGGTCCGCCTCCACTCATGGTTGCCTCATAAGAATTTTTCGACTGTGTCTGGGTCCACCTCCCTTGGGAGGCAGTCGACTTCCTTGGCCCCACATGCCCCTAACTCCCATAGGACTACTTGTGGCCCTGCCAACCACCCAGGTCTCCATCGCAGGTGCGGGTTCCTTGGGTCAGGGTACTTGTATCCTGCCCTCCAGCCCCTGCTGTTTTAACTGTTGTTCTCCATGGACACACAGTCAGGCAGCTCGGCTGGGGTCACTCTGGCTGGCATGGGTGTGATGGTCACCAGCCTCCCAACAGCTGTCCTCCAACACCAGCACACCCGGTGACAGTCGCCCTCTGGGAATGCCACCAGTTCTGCTCCTTCTTCTCAGTGGCAGAAGCTATATGGCACCAGTACCTCCCAAAGCTTGGTCTCTTCTCAGCCTTCCCCAGAGGGTCATCCTCCACTCCAGCACCTGCCTCCCCACAGCGGCACCCTTGGACCCCCTTCTGGCACTCCAGGCCGATGCCTGCTGGGCCTGTGCCAGTCCTTCCCACACTGCAGCCGACGAAGTCCTACTCTGGCCTGGCTAATGCCAGGTCTCCCACAGCCTGCACCACCCAGGACTGCTCTGGCTCCATAGCTGATGCCTTTGCCCTTTGTGCCCCTTCCTACTCCAGCGGGACCAGCGCCCAACCTACCAGAACCGGCGCTCACAGATCTGCAGCCTGGGTACCCTACACTGACTCCTGCAGCTCCGGTGCCTGCCTACCCATCCTGTGCTGGCAGGATCAGCCCAAGTTACCCATACCTGACCCTCCGGGACCTGCACTGGTCTACCCCTACCCGATGCCAGGGGACGGTGTCAGCCCCAGCTGATTATCATGGCATGATTTGTGCCTTGTAGTCCATCATGCAGACACAGGCCCCACCCGTGGACACAGACTCTGGTCCCATCTCAAGGACCTCCTCTGGACCCTATCCTGGCCCCTAGTTTCCTCACACCCCCAAGGAAGGTATGACACGGGTCTTCTGGCCGCTCAGATGGGCATCGGCAGAAGAAAAGTGATGATGGAGATGACAGAGCAGAGGCGACAGTAGTGAGTCTTCCACTCTCACCCGATTTCTCAGAAGGAGGAGGATCCAACTAATGTTCCCTAGTCCCTCTTGATGACCCTACCTTCATGGCCATCATGCATCACATTCAGGCCACTATCGATGGGAGACTGAGGAGCAGAACCCCAAGAGGCGCTGGTTAGCTGTCTATCTGCTACAGCTCAATGCCCTCCTTAGTAGTCCCTCCTATTATCAACTCCTATGAGGATGTCATCAGGGCTGCCTGGAATCACCCCACACAGTCTCAAGAAGGTGGACTGGCCTTACCATGCCCTGGATGGTTAGCCATATTTTGAGGAACAATCCAAGGCTGCTTCAGTCATCATCAATGATGTGCACAACTGTACCAAAAGGCCCAAACACCTAAACTCCCTTCCCCAGACAGGAAGTCTCACTAGCTTGATCAGATGGGCGATGTGCCTTCACCCCTGCCACTCTGGACATTCGGGCCATCAATTACATGGCCCATATGGAGCAGTTCCAGAACTTATTATGAGATCAGGCTAGGGAGGATATCCAAGTTCTGCTTGATGATCCTTCTAAAACAGCACACACACTACAAGCGCTCAAAATAGGCTCGAACATTGGTACCCACATCCTGTGGGCTGCCTATGATGTAGTCGAAGCCTTAGGCTGGGCAGCGGCTGCAGGCGCTGCATCAGGCGTTACTGCTGGCTACAGGTCTTGGGCTTCACTATGGATATCCAATCCAGCATAATGGACACCCCTTTCAGAGGCCTAAAACTTTTCAGGGATGATGTTCAAGATCTCAGGACAGACCCTTAAATCTGTCCACTCTATGTACCATACCCAGATTAGTTGGGATACAGGACTCCCATTGTTGCTCTTCCTGCAGGCAAGTCTGTCCGCCTCCCAAGGCTCAGGGCAAGCACAAAGCGGGGGGCTCTCTTCACCCCTCCCTCCATAGTGCCTAAGGAGCAGCAGCAGCCTCAATGGCTTCTGCTCCCACCTCCTGACTCCTTGCTACACACCACCTCCTTCCAGTAGAACTTCAGCAGGTGGTCTTAGGGGTCGCTCTCCCTTCACCTGGGCAGGTGGAGGAAAGTCACCACAGACAACTGGGTGCTGCAGCTCTTTGAGCATGGTCACAAGCAATATTTCATAGAGTGGCCTCCAGAAAAACCCTCCAGGTCAGTCCTCGTACCCTCCCAGTCATGTTCCCCTCATCAAGGAGGAACTTCACACCTACTTCAAGAAAGGCCACAGAATCAGTCCCACTACATCAGCAGGGCAGGGCTTCTACTCCCATGTCTTCCTGGCACTCAAGCAGATGGGAGATCTTTGTCCCATCCTGGACTTGAGTCAGCTGAACCTGTTCATAGAGTACAAAAGGTTCAGGATGGTTACCCTTAGGGTTTTCTGCCGCTGCTGCATCAGGAGACTGGATCTGTTTTCTGGATATGCAGGATGCCTACCTCTGTTTCCACTTTCAGGAGCAGCGCTACCAGTTCAGGGCTCTGCCTTTTGGTTAGTCCTCAGCACCCAGGGTCTTCACTAAATGCCTGGCAGTGGTGGCAGCTGTTTGAGATATCAGGGTTCTCGTCTTTCCCATACCTGAGCGATTGGCTCTTAACAGCCCGTCCAGGCAAAGTACAGTTGCGTAAGAACTTACCATAACAGTAAATCTTGCAGCAGGTCATAACATACAGGAATGTCCAGCCGCGGGTGTCATTTCCTCAGAAGATTTCTCAGCAGTTGACCTGAGACCTCCCCAATGGCACCACGTGATACATTTCTGCACGTATAAAAGGGGAAGTCTGAGAAGCTATCGGTTCTTTTCCATCTCAGTGACTGAAATGAGAATTCAATCTGTCAGGCCTCCGAGGGAAATTGAGGAGAAAAAAGAAAGCAGCCAGAGTTTCCCAAAAGGAAAAATTCGGAGCCAATTAACCCTTTAAAGCAGAGAGCAAGTGGGAAAGGAAGGGGCAGCATGACCTGCTGCAAGAGATTCTCTTGAAGATCTACTGTTACAGTAAGTTCTTACATCTGCACTATCTTCTTCGAGGACATTTCTTGCAGCAGGTCATAACATATAGGAATGAGTTCCCAGCAGTTGGGATGCATAGGGAGGAAGAAGTGAAAACATTAACCTAGGACAATAGGCCCTGTAGGATGGCCCATCCGAAACTGGTATGCTTTTGGTAGCAATGTCCAGACTGTAATGCTTTGTAATGGTATGTACGGTAGACCAAGTAGCAGCTTCACAAATTTCAATTGCTGAAATGCACTTTAAACCATGCCGCTGAAGCAGCGCACCCTAGTGGAGTGGGTTTGGCCACTCAAGGAAGTGGTTTATCATACTTTATTGCAAAAAGTAATGCAGTTGGCCAACCAAGTGGACAAGCACTGCTTGGAAACTGAAATGCCCTCTTTCCCAGGATGAAAGACACAAAATGTCGTTCAGCTCTCGCACTGGTTTGATTGAGACAGATAATATTTTAGTGTTCTGTGTACATCTGGAGTATGCAACCAGGGATTCACCTGGACCTGCCTGCTCAGCAAGAATGCACTGGTAAATATATGGCTTGATTCAAAGTAAATTCAGATACCACCTTGGGAAGAAAGTTTGGCTTGGTACGCTACAAGACCCTTTCCTTATGGAACTGAAGGTAGGGTTCTTGCACATTAGTGCATGTAACTCAAAATACATCTACAGATGTAATGGCAACTAGGAAAAGAGTTTTCAGGATAAATAATGCAGCTCACATGATGCTGCAGGCTGAAAAGGACTTAACGTCAGTTTTCAAGCACAAAATTTAAATCCCATAATGGGACGGGTACTGAATAGGAGGAGTAATATGAAGAATTCCATTTAAGGAGGTCCTCATAACCGTAAGCTGGGACAATGGTTCGTTGTCAACAGGCAAATGAAAGGCAGAAATATCCAAAGGTGTACTTTCACAGAAGAGTATTTTAGACAACCTTCGACAGGGATAATAATCCAAAATGTGCTGAGGTGGGCAGTCATAGCGGTTGAACTCACAAGCAGAAGCCCATATGGAAAACTGTTTCACTTCATAGAATATGAAGCCTCATGAAGGTTTACAGGCCACCTGCAGGAGCCTGCAACGCAGGGAGACCTGGAATCTAGAGGACTACGTCTTCAGGAGCCAGGCATGCGGGTGCATTGAGTGAAGGTCAGGATGCAATAAGGATCCCTGCCTGAGACAGAAGAGCTGGGCAAACTGGTAGAAGTAGAGGTCCTGGATCCACAGCTGTAAAAGCAGGAGAACCAGACCTGCCTTGGCCAGACCTCCTGACTAGTTTGAGTAGAGCTCTCTGACCAAGAAAGAAGGAGGAAAGCGTAAAGATATCATCCTGTCCAGGAATGAGATAACGTGTCCCGCCATAAAGTTCAGGACCTGGCTCAAGAGCAGTAATGAGGCAGTTTGCATTTTGCAGAGAGGCAAACAGATTCAACTCCTGGCCCCAACGAGAAACGTATTGTCCAGTACTGACTGGAGGAGTTCCCATTCACGTTTTGGGAACAAGATCTACTTAGAGCATCTGCCAAGAGTACTGTAGATACCTGGGATGTGGACTGCCAGAGCTGAATGCCTTTTGGATTGCCCAATACTACACTCTTACTGATTCCTGCAAAGGGATATGAATGTGTGCCTCCTGTTTGTTCAGATAATGCACCACAGTGGAGTTGTTCAACTGAATCTGGAGACAGCCTGGAGGAAGCAGGGTCTTGAAAGCCTATGGGCATACATGACCACCTCAATCTCAGAATACTGATGTGGAGACACATTACTGTCTGGTCTGAGGGGAGGTTGCCGTCTCCAGGCTGACCTGGCTAGGATTTGTGAAACCTCTTCCCCCACCCAGGGACCACCAGGGCCACCACCGTTACCTCAAAGGTTGCCAAGAAGAGGAGCGGTTGGACCAAGGTGGGCTTAGGGGAGGAGAGGGTGGTGGAACAGAGGTGCATCCCTCCATCTGTACCTCTCACAATTTATATGCTGTTCTGGCAAGCAGGTTCCTCTATGGAGGCATCTGCAGTGGAGACCAAGGAGGATGCTGGGAACCTCATAAAGGAGACCCAGGAGGAGTGGTGGAGACCCCACAGGGGAAAAACAACTCTGGTGGGGACTCTATCATTGTGGGGAGGAAGGGGATAGGGAGGTAAGGTGCCTGCCTGGCTGCCAGCTCGGAGGGACAGGAAGTGAATCCTCAGGATCGCTGGAGCAGGGAGCTGGATGTCATTGTCCACCTAGGGACAAATGACCTGGCTGTGAATGGGATCAAAGCAGTGCGAGAGAGTTTGTGGAGTTGGGGAGGGCCTTAGACAAGTAGCATGTACGTAACCTTCTGGAGGTGCTGCCTGTCTATGGCAAGGATGATGCTAGGGTATTCTGCACCATGGGATTTAATGAATGGTTGAAAAACTGGTGTTGAGCTCAGGGTTTTGGCTTCACTGGGGACTGGGAAGCCACCTGGAGGATGCATGCTTATACTGGCGCGATGGTCTGCATCTGTCGGGGGACCAGGATCCTAGGTGACATGTTTAAATGCTTCATTGGCAAGCATTTAAACTAGTAAGGGGGCACTGAAAGGAGCAGGAAATCAGCCTCCCCAACAAAACACAGTAGTTAGAGAGGCAAACACAAGGTAGAAGAGTCAGTAGGGAGCAGGGCCGGGTAAATGCAGAAAAAGGCAATAAGGACAGGGATGGGGCTAAAAGGGGTAAGGCCATAAAAATAAATGGAAGGTGATGAGTACCAATGCCGCAGTCTGTGCAACAAGCTCCTGAACTAGTGGCCTTGATGGAAGAGGATGCCTGGATATTGTGGCAGTCACTGAAACATGGTACACAGAGAACCATGACTGGGATGTCAACATACCAGGATACACAGTCTACAGGAGGGATAGGGTGGGTAAAGAGGAGGAGGAGTAGCTATCTATATAAGGGTTAAAGCAACAGAACTGAAGAGTAAACAGAAAGTTGATGAGCCACTATGGGTCACCCTGGAGACAGGAAATGTCACCATAATCTGCATGGGGTTGTGTATAGACCCCCATCTCAGGGGAGAAATGGACATGGAAATGATAGAAGGATCCTTAAAATGGCAGAAAAGGGGAGATATTGTTGATGGACCTGAATATGCCAGATGTTAACTGAGTACCTTTGCTGCAGGCACATCCAAGAGCAGGGTCATTTCTGATGCCCTACAGGGGCATGCCTCAGACAGCTAGTGTTGGAACCCACTTGGGAGGGAGTAATCTTAGACCTGGTACTCTCAAATAGTGGAGGAGAAAGGATCTCAGAGTTAGAAGTGGGTAGCCATCTGGGAACAAGTGACCAAACAGTGTGGTTCACAATAAACACAGCCATAGAGTCAAACCATACAAAAACAAGAGTATTGGACTTTAGGAAGGCTGACTTTGGGAAAATGAGAGAGTGCCTCAGAAAAGCACTAGCAAATGGGCAAGAAGGAGGTGGAGGAACAATGGGAATAATCAAAACATCCATCATAGAGGCAACAAGCCTTTGTGTGAAGCAAACCAACAAAACAAAATGAAGGAAAAACCACTATAATTCTCAAAAGAGGTGGCAGGGATGGTTAAGGTGAAAAGGACAGCATTCAGGAAATATAAGGAAACACAGAAGGAGCAGGACAAAGAACTTTATCAGTTAAAGCAGAAGAGGTAGGGAAGGCAATCAGAATAGCAAAGGCACAAACTGAGGAAAAGATAGCCAACTCTGTTAAGAAGGGGATAAAACCTTTTATAGGCACACTAGGAGTGAAGAAAGACCAAGGGAGGGATACAGAGACTTAATAAAGGGGAGGAATGTGGGCAGAGGGTGACAGTGAAAAAGCAGGGATACTGAATGAATATTTCTGCTCAGTATTCTATGACGAAGAGGAGGGAGGTGCCTAAACCAAACAAGAAAGAAACTCTGAATAAAGGTGATACAGTCCATTCACAGAAGAAAGTGTTTGAAAGAACTCCTGAAACTGTGGGTCAACAAAGCAATGGGGCCTGATGGGATTCTCCAAAATTCTAAAAAGAACTAAGGGTAGAACTAGTAACACCACTGACTACTCTCTTTAACAAATCATGGGAGGATGGGGTGGTACCTGAGGACTGGAGGAAGGCAAGGTGATTCCACTTTACAGAAGTGGGAGCAGGGCAGAGCAGGAAACTACAGACCAGTTAGTTTGACTTCAGTGGTAGGGAAAATGATGGAATCACTTCTGAAGGAAAGAACTGTTGAGTAACTAGAGGCCAGTGGGGCTGGGACCCAAGGCAGCATGGTTTCACAGCAGTAAGGTCATGTCAGACGACCTAATAGATTTCTTTGACTGGGTGACCTAAGTAGTAGACCAGGGAGGGGCTGTGGATATAGCCTACTTGAATTTTAGCAAGGCATTTGACACAGTCTTACACAAAAGATAATATATAAGTTAGCCAGCCTTGGGTGGGTCCCAAGGAGGTAGCCTGGATAAAAACTGTCTGGACAACAGGACGCAAGGGTAATAGTAACCAGGTCCACAGTGAAGAAAGGAGGGTAACTAGCCGGGTACCGCGGGGTTCGATACTGGGATCGGTCCTCTTTAATTTCTTTATAAATGACATTGGAGAGCACCTGGAAGGAAAGGTATGTCTCTTTGCAGACTACACACAGGTGGGATGAAAAGGATGAAAAGGGACTGGCAGGTTGGAGGAATGGTCAAATATGTGGCAGCTCAGATTCAATGCAAAGAACGCAAGATAATGCATCTGGGAGACAAAAACCAGGGAAGAGTACACAATGGGGGTGAGTTAATAACAAAAAATCGAAAGAGCCCTAGGAGTAATTATATCAGATGACCTAAAGGTGGGCAAGCAATGTGAAAGGCAGTGAGGAGGGCTGGGGGATACTGGGATGCATACGAGAGGCATCAACAGTAGAAAACAGGAAGTTGTTATCCCCTGTACAGACAGTTAGTGAGGACCCCATCTGGAGTACTGCGTGCAATTCTGGAGACCCCATCTCCGAAAAGACAGAATGGAGGCTGTACAGAGGAGGGTAACAAAATGGTGCATGGTCTGTACCAGAAGACATCTGAGGAGAGTAAAGCAGCTTAATATGTATACCCTTGAGGAAAGGAGCGAGAGGGGACATGATAGAAACTTTCAAGTATCTCAAGGGAATTAAAGTACAAGAGAGTAGCATCTTTCAGAAGAAGAGATGTGCAAGAACAAGGGGCACAATTTGAAGATAAAGGGGACGGCTCAGAGGTAATGTTAGAAAGTATTTTTTCACAGAGAGGGTTGTGGATGTATGGAACAGCCTTCCTGAGGAGGTTGTGGAGTCAGGAACAGTGGGAGAATTCAAGAATGCATAGGACAGACATAAGGCAATTCTAGTGGGAGGTAGGAGGAAGTAAAAAAAAAAAAATGTATTTTAAGCACTTTTCCAAAGACCAAAGCGCTGAACAAAACAAAACATAAATAACAGACATTAAACAGTAATAAAATCAATCACCGTGAGGCTTTTAAAAATAGAAATGTTTTAACTCTGCTTTAAAGCTCTCGACTGTCAGGCAGCAAATTGACGAGATAGAGAATTCCACAGGAGCATGACGGCATACAGACGCGTGCCCAGATGTCTTCAAAGCGAACCCTGGGAATCTCTAGCAATCCCTCATCGGCGGATCGGGGCGAGAAGAGGCAGTAAGCAGTAAAGAGATCTTGCAGATACTGCGGTCCCTGTTCATGTAGGGCTTTATAGGTCAGTAGTCCGACCTTAAAGGTAACCGTCATTGAACCGGCAAGTAAGCTGTTAATTAACTAGAATCTGCAGCTTATCCATCAGGTAGGGAAATGGGCAGACTAGGTGGCCACGGTCCTTATCTGCCATCAAATTCTATGTTTCTATGTTGTCCAAGATCCCTGAGGTGAACGTCTTGTAGATGAGTGCCCCAGTCCTCGAAGGAGGCATCCATTGCCAGAATAAGACAAGGGATGAGCAGGGTCTGAAAGGGATCCCGACATAACAGTTGTCCAGGGACATCCACCACTGGAGGTCCCGAAGAGCCACAGAGGACAACATTACTAATGTCTCGAAGTTGTTGTCCCTTTGGTCCCATTGTATGCTTAAAGTCCAGTGTAGGACCATCAAGTGAAGACAAGCATAAGGGATGGTGGAGATGGCGCAGCCATGTGACCAAGGAGGCGAAGATACTCCTCAGCGAGATGACGATGAGGACATCCCGAGCTGGGATGCCAAAGAGATCATTTGTCTGCGTGATCCTGGGAAGGAATGATTTGCCTTACAGAGGTATTCAGGACAGCCAATGTATGGAGACATTAGGAATGAGCCATCTTGGATTTTGGGACACTGTATGTGTTCCCACAGAGGAAAACATCTGTAGTGTGCGAGCCAAGGTGGTGGCAAGCTGAGGACTGGATGGAGCTTTCAGAAGCCAGTCATCCAGGTAGGGAAAGACAGAGGCCTTCCCTGCAGAGGGCAGCGACCACCACAGCCAGGCATTTCGTGAAGACCCAAGGGGACGATGACAACCTGAAGGAAGGGCCCTGAACTGGTAGTGAAATCCCAGAAATTGGAATTGAAGAAATCTTCTGTAGGGCAGATGTATCAGGATATGCAGATAAGCATCCTTCATGTCCAGGGAACAGAGCCAGTCTCCTCGGTTTAGGAGGGATGGAGGTTTGGGAGGGATACCATTCTGAATTTCCTGCACTCTGTATACAGATTTAGGGTTGTAGATCCAAAATGGGCGCAAGTCTTCCGTCCATTTGGGACCAGAAAAGTAGGACTAGACCCAGACCCGCTGGGAGGGAACAGGTTTGATAGCCTGTTTGACTAGAAGTGCCTGTATCTCACCTCTAGAACAGATTATTTGGGGGCGGGGGGTAAAATGAGAGGCCCTTGAGGCATAAGTGGAGGAATCTCCAGAGATCCAATGCATGAACTGAGTGAATCAGTTGGAGGACCAACAAATCCAGGTTATCTACACCACCCTGGAAAGTGCAAGGAAAACCTGCCCCCAGTGGCGTGGGAAGGGCCTCCATGCCCACGACCATGGGGGCACCTCAAGCAGAGGGCTGACCTTGCGGGGAGCAGCAGAAGTGTATCAGGATGGTCCAGGGCCCGTGGCGCCTGGGTAAAGCTGTCTTTTCTGGTGTTTCCTTTAACTTTCTAAGAGGCATTTTGCTCAGTTTCTGGAAAGCCAGAAGTCTTCTGCAGGTGAACCATAATTTCCAAAAACTGGGGTCATCAGGAGGAGAACATAGCAACTCAAGTAGGTTCCACTTGAACAAAGGAGGCAGAGGGTCTGAACATTCAGGGAGTCTAGGTCCTCCATTTCTTCATCTTCATCAGCAAGGTCCTAAGCATGGAGAAAAGGGTCTGCCATGTCCACATCCCTCTGGCTATGTTCCGGGAAACTGGAGAGGAACTAGCCATCCTGGAGACAGAAGAATGCCTCTAGGGATCAGAGACAGGGACCACCACCTTACCTCTGTGGGGTCTATGGGACTGCTCGTAAGGTCAAGTATGGAGTGAACCAAAGCCTGCTCCCGGGTACAACCTCTACCGAGCCGACCGACAGGGCAAAGAGGGAGAGGCTGCACCATATACTTAAGGATACTCTGCACAGTCAAATACCCCCTCCCCACTGATACCTGGGCCTCAAGCTCTTACACTCAAACTTACCCTGGGGCGCCTCAAACCCCCCTTCTCATCACAGCAGTATACATTCCCCCAGGAATCAGAATATAGCCTCCACCTATCTTGTAATACCGCCACCCTCTCATCACATAATGAAGTAACTGCACCAGGGATTTTAATATCAACTGGTTAACTAGGAACACCACCCCACTCATTGACGCCTACCACCCAGGACCTAACCCAAGTAGTACCCACCCCACATGCCTGAACCAGTGCACTGGTATTCCTCCCTACTGGACCTGGTCTTTACCAACCGCCCCTCAAGATCACTAGCACTACCGTGCTTACCAATGCTCTGAGTGACCACTCCCCAGTGCCTTGCTCCTGGTCCTGCAAAGCTCCAAAGAACCCTCCCAAAATAATACTTCAGCGCAAGCTTGGACATGCAAGCGTGCTCTCCTAAGCTCACCTTCACCAGCTGGATGGGTCCTCATACTTAATACCCTCGACCCTGACCTTGCCTCTCGACCTTTTCATTCATACCTTCAATGCTATCTGCGACTATTTTGCCCCACTCACTAAAAAGGGTGATCAAAGGAACCATGCACCCTGGATCACTGGTCGCCTACTGGCACCGATCACGGACACGAGACTCTCTATGGCACCTCTCCAATGAATCTGGCCTGCCATCAGATAGGCAAAGATACAGAGGGCCGGAACAATTGCACCTGGGC